>CM068733.1:32390929-33057014 GCA_035136125.1 Quercus rubra | reverse complement strand
TAGCTGCATCACCCCTTCCTCTCAAAGCAGCTCCTCTGGTAACAGGTGGTCTTGTAGGCTACAAAGTACAAGAATTCACATGTTAGCTACCAGCATCACAGTTTTATGAATAAAAAAATGAACCTAACACTATAGTACCTGTGATGATAGTGGTCTACTGTCCCATGTTTCTGCAGGGGTGTGTGGTGTTGGCTGGGTTGAAGAGAACCAAGGAACTCCTCTAACTGTATACCTGAAGTCTGAAGAGTACCACTGACTTGGTTTCTGTGACCATGGAGCTGGTGGTCCTAACCATGGAGCTTGTGGCTGTGGAGTTGGAGCTTGTGGCTGTGACCCTGCTGCCTGGATAGATGAGGATGAGGCCATAGTGTAAGGCTGATGTGTTGGTGGGGGCTGAGCTGAGGATTGGGTTTGTGATGAAGATGGGGCTTGGGATCCTTCTATGTGTGTAGAAGGCCTTCCACTTCCCTGTAACCAAATATGAGCATATTTTTACAATGTCAATTATTGCCATTTTGCATTTGCATAAAAAAATTGCTAAAAACTTACAGATTTCCCTTTCTGCAATCTTTGCCTCCTCTCCCATGGTGTCTCACCAGTGACATTGGCCTTGCATCCCCTTGCATTGTGCCCTTCCTGTTGACACCTTCCACACCTCACTGCCCTGTTTGCTCTAGACACCTTATAAGGGTTTGGCTCATCAGCATCTCTCCTCCTCTTCATGGGTGGCCTGCCTGGTGGCCTATAGACTACAGGTGCAACAGGCTTGGGTTGGCCACTTGACACCCACTCAGACTGGCCAGACATGGGGGGTATGGGTGTCTTGTATGTCTCCACATAAGCATCCTTGTAGTATCATGGATGGGTGTAGTCTTCTGGCTTCTCACGATTCACAAAAATGGCTGCAACTCCATGCTTACAGGGGATTCCTGTCAAGTCCCATACTCTACAACTGCATGTCCTATTTACCAAGTCCACCACATGCCTTTCTCTCTCATTGTCAACCTCATACACAAACCTCCCAGAAGGTATTGCATAGAAACTCTTACACTCTAATTTTAATTGCTCTAACTTTTTTTGTATGCTTGGACACAAGTTGCCACCATACTTTTCTATGCTAGTCTTCTTTATATACAGCCTGCTCATAAGCCTAACTCTGATCCATTCCAGCATTGATAAAATGGGCTTGTCTCTAGCCTTCACAATCATAGAGTTAAAACTCTCACTCAGATTGTTTACCATACAATCTGTCAAAGCTCTTGGAGAAAAGTGGGATCTGGTCCACTGTGCAGGCTCTATATCAGCCAGGTACTTCCAAGCTTGTTCATCCAAACTCTTAAGATGATCCATCCCCCTCTCAAATTCCCTGGCTGATGTTGTGCCAGCACACCTCCACAGTACACTCTTCAACTCCATGCCCTTGTGGTTAACCTTGAAGTTGTTGTATATATGCTTTACACAATACCTGTGCTCCACAGTTGGGAATAGAGTCTCCATTGCAGGTAGAAGGCCCTGCAATCAAGTAAACAAGTAAGCAAGTAAGCAAGTAAGTAAGCATTCAATATAATGAAGGTAAGCATGTAATGAGTCATGAGCTAGACGATAATACCTTCTGCCTGTCACCGATGAATACCAGATTGAGCTCCTCTGGCCTGCCAATGTCATCTGCAAATTGCTCCAAGAACCAGGTCCAGCTATCCTTGTTCTCTTGTTCAACCACAGCCATTGCCACTGGGAATATATTGTCATTTCCATCCTTGGTAGTGGCAGATAGTAATTGCCCACCAAACCTACCCTTCAAGTGGCATCCATCCAGCCCAATAAAGGGTCTACAACCACCTAGAAAGCCAACCTTCTGAGCATTGTACCTAATGTACATCCTTTTAAACTTGGGCTCTGCATTCTCATTTTCCATCTCTGTTTGCAGAATCACCCTACTTCCTACATCTGTTCTTAATATCATTTCTGCATAATCTCTAAGTAGGCCATACTGAGCCTCTTCATTTCTAGTAATCAACTCCCTAGCTGCCTTCCTTGATCTATACACCTGACTAAGACTTAAGTCAATTGAAATCTTTTGCATCACATGGTGCTTAACACCTGAGACCTCCCAATTAGGATTCTTACCAAAATCCTCCAAATACCTCTTTGCCACATAGGCTGATGTAACTTGCCCATTTTTAAATGTTAGGGGGCAGGTACACTCGGGATAAAGTGTCTTGATCTCAAATGTGCACTCTCCAGTTACCATTGAGGCATAAATCCTCCATCCACAATTGTTCTTACAATGTACAAAAATCTTCTTCTTCTCATTCAACTTCCACTTAACATCAATGTGATGCTGAATCACATACTCCCTCAAAGCCTTCCTAAACACCTGGGAGTTTGGGAACTTCATCACTTTTGCCAACATAACATTTCCCATATCAGTCCTCTCATTGAACTCCAAATTGCCAGGCCCCTGCTCATCATCAGAGCTATCCACACTTAGAATATCATCCTCCAAAGCTGGTTCAGCCCACTCTTCATCTAAATCTATGTTTGAAGGAGGAGCATTGCTTGGGCCAGGTGCATCTGTGTTTGGTTGAGGTGTATTAGTGTTTGGATTAGGTGTATCAGTGGCTGGAACTGTGTGAGGTGGAGAAGACTCACCAAAAATGTCATCAGCAAAGTCTTCTCCTTCCAGACCTTCATTCAACCAATCAAACTCCTCCTCCAGACCATCACCCCCTGTACCAGCCCCTGCACTACCCCCTACACCAGCCCCTGCATTACCCCCTACACCAGCCCCTGCACCAGCTCCTACCCCAACCCCTCCACCATCAGGAACTTCAACTGCAAGTGGAGCATTACCACTCTCCACATACAGTATGATGGTGTCACTTGGCCCTCTCTCATTAGACTTGCACATGTGTACCACATCTTGGTCATCTTCTATAAGCCTTAAGTCTTCCTTCAAGTTGCCCCCAGGACCTAAATAATGAACCCTACACGGTTCATCAATCCCTAATTCCTCACATATACCTTTTATTTCAAAGTAACTAAGCAAATCAGGATCCCTATACACTATTTCAACTTCCTCACCAAAGTATTCTAAACTAGGGTTCCACAGAAAAGCACCCCCATAATGTACCTCCAATTTCACATCCTCATCATCCATCTGCAATAACAAATTACCATTTGACACGTATACAATTAATAGTTAAAGAATTGTAAACAACAAAAGAGTAAAACAGTTGCATGTTTCTATTTTGCTTTTGGGATGCAACACACACAGAGGGACCACATTTTCAACTTTTCTATTGATTTTGTCTTACTAAATAGCACATGCAAACACTAAAATTTAAACCCAAAACAAACTTGGGTCCACTGTGAGACCACTGTGAGACACAATGACCACGACAGACAAAATGCCCATAAACAAACACAAATCCAAAAGAACAAGTGGTCACATTTTTCATAAACATCAACAAACACAACCAATATTCACAATCCATTACATGTAACATTGACCATTGATTGATTACTAAAAAAACAATAAAACAATCACAAGCGAAAGTAAAAACCCAAACAGCGAACTAATTTCTTACCACGATTTTCGTCCCTCGAACAATAGCAGATGTCAGTAATAGATTTTCGTCCCTCGTCTAGGTTTTACACTTGCAACACTACGTCAATAGCAGATCCATGTGGTTCTAGGGCTCGTGAAGAAAAGAGTGGATTTTCGCTGTTTGAGTTTTATACCACGGGTAGGCAAAGTGCAAACGGGCCAAACCTCAGGTGGGTTTACTGTAATTATCCCTAAATGAAAAGTTTTTTCTTTAAAAAAAAAAGAAAAATAGAAGAGCTTCTGAGCATGTGCAACGTGTGTGCAAAGACACTAGAGGTGTGATGAAAATATTATTTCACCCACAAACCCATAATACTCATCACACCTCTAAATATTTTGTGATTAGAAAATATAGTAATCCCAAATTATAATTGATGCAAATTATTAATTTTTTTCCAAAAAAGTAAAAAAGCCTCCATGCACTTGTGCTCAAAGGCACATTTTAAAACTATGTTTTTGTCCTTAATATTGTTTTTTGCAATATATCTTATTTAATTAAGGATAATAATAATACTGTTAAAATTAAGGAAAAATGGGCATGCAAGAAGAGTCCTATTCTCGTTATATACAAACAAGTGAACAACAGATTAATTGGCTTGCTAACAAATATAGTACAACTAAGTGAACAACTAAACAGACCCCACTAAAATAAGAGTCCTTTACACCACCTTATTTATTTTACACTCCCACTTAACAATATATCTACATCACATCCTTTATTTTACATCTCATTGCACTTGAACAATATTAGCCTTTAAGCAGCTCTTCTATGAGATTTATATAGAAAAATTATTTCACCCACAAAAACATAAATCTTAGTTCTTTACTTGTGTGATCTTTGTAATATGATATTTGTGATTCGTTTCAATATTTATAATAGGGATTCCAGTACTGATCTAATGCCCATTTACCAGCAAAACACAATATGTTTCCTGATATGGCTCCTCAGTTTTGATCAGCACTCAACATAGTACGATTTCAGTGGTGTTTCCGTACCACATTGCTTGCTGATAGGGAAAATATCGGTAATATTGGCCTACGAAATCAACCACCTTGCTTGTGACCAGTGGCGGAGCTAGGATTCGACTTTAGGGGGGGGCAAAATTTATAACTAATGTACATGTGTCTCTATAAACAAATACATATTGTGCATGTAGCATACATCATATTCATCATATATACACGATATTAACCAAACTTGACAATTAAATGCTAGTAATATGAATAGTAAGTGATCATTCAATATTGAAAGATCCCCTAAAATCATTGCATATCATTTATATTGTATATAGTTTATTAGTTTTAAAAAATATATATATATATAGCCAATAAAATAATCCCCTAATATATTTTATGGAATTTGTCATGTAATTGTTTCCAAATTTTATATCTTAATACTTTTGAAAGGAAACTTTTTTTTTGGGTGGTATTTTCGTCTCTTCAATTAAGACTTTTTCTTCTTTATTTAAGTTTATTTTTTATCATTGTTTATTTTTATAAATTTTGAACTTTAAAAAATATTGATAAAGTAAAAAAAGATATGAAGATATATGATATATCAATTGAGTTTGACTTTTCACAAAGATAGGGAGATATATATACCCACAAAGAAAAAAAGGATGTATGTGGTTGTTTACTGTGGCTTTGCACTTTACAGTATTATTTTGAAATGTGTAGCTGAAGAAATTTTCAATATAGCTCAATTATTCACGCACTATTTATCACAATTTCAATTAAATCTCCACCTTTTACTACTACACACATAAAAAATAAATAAAAAAAAAAAATTTGGGCAGGTCAGGGGGGGCAAGTGCCCCCTCTCGACCCCCCCTGACTCCGCCCCTACTTGTGACTCAAGTGATACCTCTTGCTATTTCAAAAAGAAATATTTAGAATTTAAATCCCTCTACTCTTAACCATTATATAAAAAGAAGAAGATATAACTATAAAAAAAAAAAAAAAATTAAAGAGAAGAAATTACATTAAAGTGTGTGATTGTATAAGAAAGAAAAATGACTTTTTGAGTGTTGTGGCCTTAAGAAGTGTGAAGACATAAGAGCACGAGTATCAAGTGTGCCAAATGCTAAGTTTTTAGCATTTGGTACACTAAACACCAAAAATCAAACCACATCACATGTGTTATATGTCAAATTATTTTAACACATGTTAGAGTACACTTCTACTAGTAGAAGTGTACTTAGCTATGTGCTAGCTTTTTAAATAATTTCTCTCTCCTATCTACTAACTCTATCTCTTCTCTTTTATATATCCCTCTCTTCTATCCTCTCTCTTTATTACTTTTTTTGTTTTTTTAGTTGATAGGGGTGTTATTCTAGGTTATTTTAATTGGTGATATGTTAAAATAGAAAATATGATGCGAGGTGCATTATAAAGTAGTGTACAAACAAAATTACTTTTTGGTGTGTCAAAAATTAAAATGATATTTTTTTTAATACAACGGATGCTAATGCTAATCTAATGTCAATTTTGAAAAAATAACTTTTGTCCCTCTTCTTTTTTATTTATTATTTATTTTTATGTTATGTTTTTTTATATTTAAACAAAATTTAAAAATTGAACTTTTGACTTTTTAATGGTGTTTGTTTGGACTTTTTGTAGAACGGAATAATTCTAGGGATATACCAAATCTTACATCCAATTTAAGATTTTTTTTTTTTTTTTTTTTGCTACATTGCATGGAATGTGTTTTGTTCTTAGCATATGGGAAAAAACGTGCACTTTTCTGTACAATTGATATGGAAAGAGGCTTATAGCAAAGAAAAAGGAAAATAAAAGGGCAAGGGATATATAGCCTTATAGCTTAATTGATTAACATTTGTATTCAAGATTCAAATGCCCCTTTAAGATTATAACTATCAAATTATTAAAAGAAAAAATGGTACTTACACTATTTTTCTTGAGATTTGATAGAATGATATTTCACTCCAAACTTTGAGGGAAAAATATTTTTCCCCCTTGACATTCATTTGATTGAATTTTGACAAATTAATATTAAAAATGTTGTGTATTAATTTGCTCTTTGCTAAAGGGCAGATTTTCAAAGTTAAAAAGAGCATTTTAAATTATTAAATATGACTTTTGCTTCTTCTTTTTTTGAAAGGATTGTGGAGAGATTTGACGTTTCAACTTTTAAGTCTTTGGGTATTTGACAAATTTTGCATTTTTATTTTAAATTTATTAGTTATGTTTTTATTAACCCTGAATAAACTTTGGTAAAGAGGATTTTATAAAATTTTAAAATATTTCATTACTAATATAAAGAAAAGGGGAGAGTGTTATTATTATTATTTTAAGAAGGATAATGTATTTAAAAAAAAAAAAAAAAAAGAAGGAAGGTGGAAATGCTATGTGTGTCAGTATCTTTCTTTTATTTATTTATTAATTTTACAAGCATACGCATTTTGAACGCTAGGAAATTTCCAACCCCACTCATTTTTCTCATCATATATTATTGAAATTCAAAATCAACAAATATATCAACTGATAGTTGACATGTAAAAATGTAGATGTTAGAATGGTTTCATTTCATTTTATTTTCTAAAAAAAATATAAATAAAGCTTGGCAGGAGAGAGTGACATTAAGGATGGCATTGAGATTTATAATAGGTGATTGGAATGAAGCTACGGAGTTTGATGATGTTATTCTATAAATGTTGTTTGTATTTTTTAGAAATATGTATGGGTGAAAAGAGTGTAAAAATACGTGTAATATTATTTAAATACTGAAAACCGCTGTTTAAAATACCTTACCAAACATCCCCTTAATGGCCCTCCCCATGCAATAAGTGCTAAAACCACAATTGGGGGCAAAGACGGTTCCTTACGTTGAGGACATGTGCATATAGTGGAGGAGTTAAATTTTATGGAATTTGTGTAATTAAAAAAAAAAAAGGTAAATTACAACTTACTTACATGTAGTTTGGCCGAAAATTAAGTTGTCTATTTGTAGTTTGAAATTTGACATTTTACTTACTTAAGGTTAGTTCAATTAGATTTCTTTAACCAACCTTTGTTAAAAATATAGATAAATATGTGATTTTCTTTCACTTTTATGTTGCTTTTCTAACAAAACATAAAAATACAAGATCAAAAAGAATCCAACAGAACACTTGTATCATGAAATTTCAAATCACGAGTAGATAACTTAAATTTCGATCAAACCTCAAATGGGTAAAATGTTAAATTTTAAACCATAGCTAACCAACTTAAATTTCAAATCAGTAAGTTATAATTTACCCAAAAAATAAAGGAATGTGGAAACGGCATGTGTGTCATGTTAGAAATCAACACTAAACTCTCTTGCCTCCAGAAATTTGAGGGGTTGTTTGGTAGACATATTTAAACACGTATTTTCAGTTTTTAAATAATATTACACGCATTTTTACTCACTTTTTCACATACACGTATTTCCATACATATTTTCAAATAACAAAATACATGTTTTCAAACACATGTACCAAACACTCCCTGAAATTTATAGAATTTCACTCAATTTGTCTCTCCAGAATTCTCTAGAACTTAGTTTAAGAGCATTCACATCAATGCTTCTAAAGATGTATAAAATAGAAAAAGACACAACTTTTACACATTTTGCCTCAAAATTGCTCCATATCAGTGCTTCTAAACTTGTGTATATATTTTCACTAGCTACAGTAATCGTATATATTTACACGGTTATTGTAGCATGTGTATTAATTATTTTATTAATTTCCATTTGCACCAATTTTTTTCTCTCTTCTCCGTGCACAACGACCTCAGCTCCTCATCTTCTTTTCCTCAGATGCACACAAACACACCCACACACAAACACATCCACACAGACAAATCAATACAGAAACAAATCCACAAACAAACAAACCCACACAGACAAACCAATAGAGAGATTGATCAGTGCTTGTGGAGCTTGGTTCGTAGATCGGCCGATGAAGAAGTGATCTAGGTCGTGGAGCTTGGTTTGTGGATTGGCTAGTGAAGAAAGGATCTAGGTCGTGGAGCTTGGTTCATGGATCAGTCGGTGAAGAAAGGACCCGGTGAAGAAGTGATATGGGTTGGTAGTTTTTGAGAGAGAGAGAGAGAGAAAGAAAGAGAAAGAGCGTATGTTGGTAAAGGGTACTTGAGAGAAATAATTAAAAAAAATTGAGAAGAATGAATATTTTATTGAAATATCTTGTAAAATAGATAAACTGATGTAAGTGTTTTATAAAAGCGATAGTGTAAAATAGAAAAAGTAGGTTTTTTCTGTAAAATAAACAGAAAATTTAAAAGAACTGATGTGGATGCTCTAAGTTCAGCCACACATTTTTAAATTGTGTAGAAGGTTTGAGAAAACCATTATTTTATTGTCAATAAAATATGAAGTTGAAAGCTTTAAATTGGTTTCTTAACCGACATACATCTAGTATAAATAGATGTAATGATGGTTATATTAGTGTGCATTTGACATGATTTAATTTTGTCAGTTTATTTTACTATTCAATCTATTTTTGTTATTATTTATGAATTTTATTATATTTTTTAGTATTATTTATGAGTTTTATAGAACTATTTTAGTTAACTTTTATTTTTATTTAAAATGCTTTTAATAAAAAAATTTCAATTTTAGTAAAAATAAATGAATATTAAACAAAAACTTAGGTAAAATCAAATGTGTGATGTGAAATAGTGTGAAGTCAATAGCTAGTGTATGAACTAGTGTGAAGTCTGTAGAGTGATAAGTGAAATAAAGTAAGAAAATCGTAGTGTCATGTCAAACAGTTGGTGTGTGTCCTGTAAAAGTTAGCGTGTATTGTAAGAAGCCTTGCCGTGTGGTGTTATTTGAGTCTGGTATTTGCGTCATACGTGGAGCCCACACAAGGTTTTTCATTAGTCAAAGACTATGTTTGGATTGGGCGGAAATACCCAGCGTTTTGCTTCTGGCGTTTTTTTTTTTTTTTTTTAACAGTAGCAGCAAAGTTGGACTTTTCTCTCTCTTTTCAGTCAATTAGGACACATCGTGCATTGTTCACGGATCCACAAATTTCACCTTTCAACAATTTTTCATTAAAAATGAGTCTCATGGTACTATTTACATATTTAAAAATTATTTTACAACAGTATTTTTTAATTTTCAGTTTTCACTTTTCAACTGTACCCAAACTGAAAAGTAAGTCTTAAATAAAAGATATTTTGTTTCGCCTTTTGTTAAACATGTCAGTCATTTAAAAAAAAAAAATTTTACTTTTTTTTTGAGAAACAATTTTTTTTAACGACCGTACACGTTTTACGGTTTGACGAGCTAAAAGAAATTTCCAACCCTGCTCTCAAACTGAAAAGTAAGTCTTAAATAAAAGATATTTTGTTTCGCCTTTTGTTCAACATGTCAGTCATTTAAAAAAAAAAATTTTACTTTTTTTTTGAGAAACAATTTTTTTTAACGACCGTACACGTTTTACGGTTTGACCAGCTAAAAGAAATTTCCAACCCTGCTCTCATTTCCCACTCTATGTTCTCATCAGCACACCTAGCCCTCTTTTCTGAACCTTTCTTCGTTGGTTCCCTCTCAATTTCTCTCTTTGCCTTTTATTTTTTCCCAACTAGTGTTTTTCTCTCTCAATGTCATTCCACAAACTTCAAGAAAAATAGAAGTGCAAGTGGTAAATGGTCTTACACCTTAATTGATTAACATTTGCCTTCAAGATTCAAATGCCTCTATAAATTTATAACTGTTAGACCCATTAGCATATGCTCAAGCTCAAGCTTAATTTTATTTTGTATGCAAGCCAAGTTTCTTATTTTTACTAGAAGTCTATTAGCCTAGGGTTTAGTCTACTATATATACACATATTATGATTCATTGTAATACAAGATTTGTACTACACTATAATATATTATTGATGTAGCCCTTTAGGGTTTCCTCTATGGATGTAGGCCGTTAGGCTGAACCACGTAACCCTCATGTGTTATTGTGTTCTATACTTTATGCTTTCGCTTCTGCATTCATACTAGCATATTTAAAATGGTGTATCAATACTAATATTTAACATGGTATCAGAGCCACCTTCTTGTGGCTATGGTTTTCTATCATTGCAGTATATTTAAGAGCAATCTTTGTCTTTTTCAGTGTTTTTTCGCTGCGTTAATCTTCTTTGACTTTCTACTGTTACCGTTAAAACTCTCCGGTATAGTCATGTTACCATTAGAAGTCACATCAACACTGCAAGATCATCGCTTTCCTCAAACTACCGTTATAGAGCCAAACTTCATTCAAGAGATCTTCTCAACCTTATCAAATCTCAAGATTTCATCAAACTTCCATCTTGAGTTTAAGAGAGGGTATTAGAGATATATTAACCCATTAGTATAGGTCCAAGCCTAATTTTATTTTGTGTGCAAACCAAGTCTCCTACTTGTATTAGAAGTCTATTAGTCTAGAGTTTAGTCTATTATATATACACATATTATGATTCATTGTAATATAGGATTTGTACTACACTATAATATATTATTGATATTGTCCTTTAGGGTTTCCTTCGTGGATGTACGCCGTTAGGCTGAACCACGTAACTCTCGTGTGTTATTGTGTTCTATATTTTATATTTTCGCCTCCACATCCATACTAACATATTCAACATGGTATATCAATACTAATATTTAATAATAACTATCAATTTATTAAAAGAAAAGTGTAATTATACTATTTTTCTTGAGGTTTAGTGGAATTATTCCTCCTTGACATTTATTTGAGTGATTTTTATTAAATTAATATTTAAAATGCTAAGATACTCGGAATCAAGTCAGTGATAGTGGAGGGAGACTCTGAAAAGGTCATAAAGTCCATGAATATGGACCCACCGTGCCTGGCACCATTTGGTCATATCATCGAAGACTCGCAAAGCATGGCGTTGTAGTGTGCGTTTGTTTGCACTTTTAGGAGCTGAAAACGCGCATATTAGAAAAAGCTGAAGAAAAATTGCGTTTGGCTCAACCCAAAACGCAACTTTTTGATAAAAGCTGCGTTTTGGACTCAGGCAAAAATAGCGTCCAAAACGTGCAAAATTTATGGACCTCCTGAGGTCCATAAATCAAAACGTGGATTGGGCGTTTTGATATATCCGTTGGGCTCACAAGAAATTACCAAATTACCCTCTATTAAACAACAAATCTAAAATCAAAACAACAACACCAGCAGATCAAGAACCAAAAAAAAAAAAAAATTAGAACAACAACTCTTTCGGATCAACAGCTGATCAATAACAACAACAAGAAAATTAGAACAACAGCAGATCAAGACCCTCTGGCGGATCAAGAAGACTAACAAAAAAAAGGGGGGGGGGATTTACCGACCATCCAATTTTCCCGATCATCCAATCTTCCCGATCATCCAAGAACAAGAAAAAAAAATAGAAAAAAGAAGAAGGATGAGTTCTGGAGTTGGTTCCGATCATCCAATCTTTCCGATCCAAGCACTTAAGGATACGTTCTGGAGTTGGATGAGTTGGGTGAGTTTGGTTCAGCTCACTGTTGAACGAACGAAGGAAAAAAAAATTCTGGAAAGAAAAGGACTGAGGAAAAAAAATTCCTTCATTCGTTTTGAAGTGCTAAGAGGGAAAAAAAAAAAAAAAAAAAAAAAAAAGAAGAAGGAGAGTTGTCTGTGGAATGTTCTGGACTGAAGTGCTAAGAGGAAAAGAAAAAGAAGAAGGAGAGTTGTGGTGGAATGTTCTGGACTGAGCGCTGGAATGGTAGGGAATAAAAGAGGAAAGAAGGAAAAAAATAAAAGAAAAGAGTGTGGGTACGTGGGTGGAGGAGGAAAAAAGAGGGAAAAAAAAGAAAAGAAAAGAAAAAAAGGAAGGAGAGCCCACGTGTGTGGAGAGAAAAAAAAATGGAAAAAATATATATATTATAATATTTTCACAATATTTTTACAATACATCTTAAGGTAGGTTATTATTAGTTAATATTTGTGAGAAAAAAATATTTTTTTTAGAAAGAGAAAAAAATAATTCTAATAGTATGTTAAAATTAAAATTAGTATCAATTTTTATCACAATATTTTCACAATATTTTCATAATAAATCTTAAGTGGTAGGTTATTATTAGCTAATATTAGTGAGAAAAAAATAATTTTTTTAGAAAGAGAAAAATTGATTTAAGTATGATGAAGTAATTGATTTAAGTATGAAATAAACTCACATAAAAAAAAGTATGAAATAAATTCTCTTATATATACATTGTCCTTTTTGGTAATTTATCCCTCAAACTGCCACTTTTATAAGTGCTAGCCAAACACTCAACTTTTTCATTATGCACTTTTTAACAGTTTTTACCAAACACTCAGCTTTTTGAAACTCAACTTTTTCATTATGCACTTTTAACAAAACTTCGCTTTTTCATTATGCACTTTTACAAAAAGCTGAACCAAACTCACCCGTATTTTGAGTCTATCTCCTTGCTCACGAAAGAAGTAAAGGGAAGGGAATGGCGTAGCTGAAAAACTTGCTAAGATAGCAAAGTTTTTCCATGCCCCACGTATGTGGTTTCATGACATCCCCAATGATGTAACCCATCTTGTACTCAGTGACAGAAGTTTCTGTTGATTAATGAAAATCATGTTTTGTTTTCTCCCAAAAAAAAAAAAAAATGCTATGTATTAATGTGCTCTTCTTTAAAGGGCAGGTTTCCAAAGAAAAAAAAAAAAAAAAAAAGAGTATTTTAAGGAGCCATTTGGGAAAAGAGTTTAAGTAATATTATTTGAGTATTTTTATATACGTGTAGATAAAAAAGTATATAAAAATATGTGTCTGAGTTTACTATTTAAATTATTTTTACTATTATTTATGAGTTTTATTGCACTTTTTGATACTATTTATGAGTCTCATTGTATTATTTCAATTAACTCTTACTTTTATGTACAATACTTTTAGTAAAAAGTTTTCAATTTCAGCTAAATAAGTTATTTCTAAATGGACACTAAATGTGTGTTTAGATACCGCTTATTTTGCTGAAACTGAAAAATTATTGCTGAAAATACAGTAGATAAAGGTAAAAGTTAGTTGAAATAGTACAGTGAGGTCCATGAATAATGTCAAAAAGTGCAATGGAGCCCATAAATAGTAGAAAAATAAGTTGAATAGTGAAATAATTTTAATTTTTAATCCTAACCCAAATGCACACTAATGCGTTTGACATTGAAAAAAGTTGTGAGCTTACTATATTATTTAGCTTATTTTTGTTTCTATTCATGGGTCTCACTGCACTTTTTGGTACTATTTATAGGTCTCACTATACTATTTCAGCTAACTTTTACCCTTATGTACTATATTTTTAACAAAACTTTTTCAATTTCAACAAAATAAGCGGATTCCAAACAGATCTTTAAGTATGATTTTTGCTTTTTTTTCTTTTTCTTTTTTTAAAATTTACATTTTTATTCTAAATTTATTAATTACGTTTTTATTAACCATGGTTAAATTTTGGTAAAAAGAATTTTATAAAAATTCAAAATATTTAATTACTAATATAATCATAAGAGCATTCACATCAGCTCTTGTATAAATGTGTAAAATACACATTTTGGCCACTTTTACACATTTTGAACCAAAAAATACACTACATCAGTCCATTTAAAATTGTGTATAATCATCTAAAATTTTCAACGAACTACATTATCTGTGTAAATTTACACGGGCACCGTAGCATGTGTATTTAGTTTTTTATTAATTTCCGTTCGCACCAATTTTTTTCTCTCTTCTCCGTGCACAACGACCTCAACTCCTCATCTTCTTTTCCTCAGATGCACACAAACACACCCACACACAAACACATCCACACAGAAAAATCAACATAGAGATACACTTTCTAAAAAAAAAAAACAGAGATACACAAACACACCCACACACAAACAAACCCAAACGGAAAAACAAAAAAGAGACAGATCGATACTTATCGGAACGATCGGAGCTCGTGGGTATGGGTCTTGCCTGATCGGAGCCTAATCGGAGTTAGGGAGAATTGAGTTGTGGATCGGTGCTTGTGATCGGAGCTGTGGATCGGAGCTATGGATCGGTGCAGCTGTGGATCGATGCTTGTGATCAGAGTTGTGATCGGAGCTATGGATCGGTGCTGTGGATCGGAGCTATGGATCGATGTTGTTGTGGATCGATGCTTGTGATCGGAGCTGTGATCGAAGCTGTGGATCGGTGCTTGTGACCGAGATGATGTGGATTGGTGCTTGTGACCGAGAGGGAGAGAGATGGGTATAGAGAGATAGATCGAGAGGGAGAGAGTGGGTATGGAGAGATAGAAGAGAGAGAGCAAGAAATTAGAAAATATGGTAGAGAGAGAGAGAGAGCGCATATAAAAATGGGTAAAATAGGTTAGTTGAGAGAAATAATAAAATAAGTGAGAATATTGATTATTTAAATAAAAGTTGTGATAAAATAGATGAACTGATGTAGGTGTTTTGTAAAAGTGATGGTGTAAAATAGAAAAAGTAGGTTTTTGGTGTAAAATAGACGAAATCTTTTAAATGAGCTGATGTGAATGCTCTAAGGGTAGAGTGTTATTATTATTATTATAAATTTGAGGTTGAGTTTCATTATCTAAAATTTTAAAAGAACAACGTATTTAAAAATAAAAAATAAAAAATTGGAAACACCATGTGTGACAGCCTTTTTTATTTTAAATTTTATGGGCAGACGCGTTTTGAACGCTAGGAAATTTCCAACCCCTCTCTTTTTTCCCACTTTTTTTATTTTGGCGAAAATACTATTTTGGTTCTTACATTTTGGGGTCACAATCAATTTGGTCCCTACATTTTAAGAACAGTCAATTTGATCCCTGTTATTTTTAACTTACAATCAATTTGGTCCTTACCGTTAAATCACTAACGGAAAATGTCTACGTGGCAAATCATTAACAAAGTTGGCAGGTCTAATATTAAAAAATTAAATGAAATACTAACGTGTCTTAATTTCAACAGCCAACTCAGCGCTTAGTTGGCAATCAAAAGTCAAGTCAACGTTTAAAAATACTTTTCTTTTATTGTAAGAATTTCTTTCCTTTCTTTATTTCGACATTTAATATTCTTACAATTTTTTAACCAATCAAAATTTTATTTTTATTTTCTCAATTTTATTTTTCCATTTACAATTGCTAACCAAACAGAATTTCCTTTTAATTTCCTTCTTGCAATTTCTTGGTAATCGAACACTAATCTAGTCCAAAAATCATAGACCCAGATTTACTACAACCAAATTGTCCAGCACCACAAATCCACTACAGAGCTCAAATGCCAGTGCCACTATGCCAGCTTGCAAGTGCATGTTAAAAATACCCATTTTTCAACTTTGATCACTCAACACAAACAAACCCAAAGTCAAGCCATTGTAGTGTAATGGAGACCCAAAGACATAGACACAATGAGAAAGCTTTGAAAAGCAAACCCACATAGCCATGGAAGTGGAGGGGTCATCGAAGAAGAAGAAGATAGTATTAAAATTGAAGAAGGTTCAACTTGTGAACATGGTGAAAACAGAGCACAGCTGGCACAGCAGAAAGGAAAAGAGCCTCAAGGGGCCTACACGTGTCAAAGAAAGAAGAAAGAAGAAGCTACAGGTGTACAGATGAAGGAAGGAACTAGTAAGAAGAAGAACAAAACGGAAGGACAGCTGTCCTAGTATAATTGGTGGTTAAAAGATTAGTTAGTTAGTTATTTGGAGGGAAATTCTGTTATTCCCATTTGCGTGTATATATATAGCATAATAGTATCTATTCTGTAACTAATTTCATTTTCTCAATTCTTCAATCAAGAAATTGATTAAGAAATCAGAGCTTTTCTCTCTAGTTTTCTCTTTAGCTTTCTCTCTGTTTTCTTTCTTCTCTGTTTTTTCAACATGGTATCAGAGCAAGTTTTCTAAGTTTTCTTTGTTCACAAACAGAAATTAGTGTTTCTTTTGTGTGTATTTTTCTCATTCATGGCTTCCGATTCCACAACCAACACTCAATCTCAAACTGAGCATTCAATGCCTACTTCAAGTGTAGCAATTGCAGACGAATATGCAAACAATCCTTTCTTTCTTCCTGCGAATGAGAATCCAGGTCTCATGCTTACTTCGCAGCCTCTTTCTGGTCCAGATAACTACATGAGTTGGGCACAATCTGTGTTCTTGGCTCTAAGTTCCAGAAACAAGTTTGGTTTCGTGGATGGCTCAATTGCTATGCCTGATTCATCTTCTCCATTGTATAATTCTTGGAGCAGATGCAATACCACAGTACTTTCTTGGTTGACTAATTCACTCAGTTTGGATTTAAAGGCCAGTGTTATGTACATTAACAATGCTAGAGATCTATGGATTGATCTCAAGGACAGGCTATCTCAAGGTAACACTCCAAGGCTATTTGAGCTTGGGAAGGAAATTGCACATCTCCAACAAGGATCACTCTCAGTGAGTTCTTACTTTACAAAATTCAAGACCTTGTGGGATGAATATGCAAATTACCAGCCGTTTACAATCTGTACATGTGCTTGCATCTGTGGTTCTAAGTCTTCTCAGATTGATGCTCATCATAAGGAGCACGTTTTCAGATTTTTGATGGGACTGAATGATGGTTATGGACATGTTATTAGCCAAATTTTGCTGATTGAGCCTCTACCATCTCTTAGCAAAGTATGCTCTCTAATCTTGCAAGAAGAGAAGAGCAGAAACATTGGCCACAATTTCAACATGATTCAGTCCAGTAATGCTGCTGCAATGTATGTAAACAATGGAAGAGTTTTTCCAGGTCATCAAGGGCAAAGGAATGGAGGAAAAGGACCTAATGGTAAGAAAGATAGACCTGTGTGCACATACTGTGGCTTCACTGGACACATAGCTGACAAGTGCTATAAGCTTCATGGTTACCCTCCTGGTTACAAACCAAAAGGAGGCAACAAACCTATGGCTAATCAAGTTGGTTTTGATCCAAATACTGGCTTTCCTCATGGTGGCATGAATCCTGTTTTCTTTCCTGGTGAAGTTATGCCGGGTGTTATGCAAAATTCTGGTGTTCAACCAACTTTGCCCTCTCCATTGGCTTCACAGACTCATGTTGATCATCATAATGCTGGTTCTCTTGTTCAAGCCAGCTCACAGTTACCTCTATCACAGGCTCAATGTGAGCAGTTTCTAAATTTTCTGAAAGGCCATATGGCTGCTGGATCAGGCACTAATGCTTTGACAGGTCATCAAGCTGCTTCTGTCATGACCTCTTATCCTTCCATTCCACATTCTACACCATCCACATCATCTTCTGCTTCCACTTCATCATATTTTTCAGGTAATTCCTCTTGGACACCACCCAATTTTTCTCATTCTATTTTTGCTGCTCAAGTGGTTGATAAACAAGCTTACAAATCCAATACTTGGATTATTGACACAGGAGCAACAGATCACATGGTTCAATCTGTTGCTCAATTGACTACAATTACCTCACTAGTCCACACCTTTGTCTATTTGCCTAATGGGGAACAAGCCTTAGTCACACATATAGGCACAGTGCACATTTCTCCAAGTTTAGTTTTAACTGATGTTTTGTGTGTTCCCTCTTTCACATTTAACTTGATTTCTGTTAGCAAACTCACCAACTCCCTTAAATGCTGCCTCATTTTTCTTGGTAATTGTTGTTTTATTCAGGACCTTGCTCAATGGAGCATGATTGGTCTGGGTAAAGCACACAATGGCCTATACCTACTGCAAGAGTCAAGCTGTAAACCCTCTACATCTGCCCTTGCTGCTGCTGTTACATCTGTTTCTTCATCAGATTTATGGCATAGCCGATTAGGACATCCTTCTGCATCTAAACTTCAATTGTTGAAGCAATATGTAAATGATGTTCATATTAATAAAACTGCTTCTTGTTGTGATATCTGTCATTTTTCAAAACAAAAGAAACTTCCCTTTCCAGTCAGCACCCATGTTTCATCTAATCCTTTTGATTTAATTCACTGTGATCTCTGGGGTCCTTTTGCCACTAGCACAGTTGATGGTTTTAGATTTTTCTTGACCATTGTGGATGATTTTACTAGATGCACTTGGGTGTACTTACTGAAAACTAAATCTGAAACTCAAGTATATCTGCCACAGTTTGCTTCTATGGTACTAACTCAGTTTAAATGCAAAATTAAGACTATAAGGAGTGATAATGGAACTGAATTCTACCTTAAAGAGTTTTTTCATTCTAATGGCATCTTGCATCAATTGACATGTGTTGATACTCCTCAACAAAATGCTGTGGTTGAGAGAAAACATCAACACATTCTCAATGTTGCAAGAGCCTTAAGGTTTCAATCAAAACTTCCTTTATGTTTTTGGGGGGACTGCATTCTTACTGCTGTTTATCTTATCAATAGACTTCCTTCCAAGTCTCTAGGTAATAAGAGTCCTTATGAGCTGCTTTTTCAATCACCACCCCCTTATTCCCATCTTAAATGCTTTGGTTGTTTATGTTTTATTTCAACTCTACCTCACAACCGGGACAAGTTTGCACCTAGGGCTAGGAAGTGTGTGTTCTTAGGCTATCCCCAAGGCATTAAAGGCTATAAGGTTCTTGATCTCACCTCCAATACCATTCACATTTCCAGAAATATCTTTTTCTATGAACATATCTTCCCTTATGCAGATTCCTCACATCCTGCCACTTCCTATCTTGATGATTTTGTTTTTCCTCATTGTACTCTTGATCTACCTCCCTATGTTGATCCTATTACTCATATTTCTTCCATGGACTCCCATATTTCTATATCCAACACAATTCCTGCCCTTTCCACTGCTGCACATCCTGCCTCTAGTGCTGCACCTAGTGCTGCACTTGATGTAGCACCTTGTGCTGCAATTGATGCAGCACCTAGTGCTGCACTTGATGCTGCACCTAGTACAGCACCCAATGCAGCCACAGGTATTGCACCTCATACAGCCACTGATATTGCACCTAATACAGCATCCAATACACCACCTAGTGTTTCAATTGCCCCTGCCCATCTTCATCTTACTGATACAGCACCTAATGCAGCATTGAGTGCTGCTCCTACTCCTGCATCCAGTGCACCACCTGGTGACTCACATGATTCTGCAGATATTACCCTTGCTGCCATTCCTTCACCATTTACTTTACCTGCAATTTCCAATTCTCCACTTAGGAGATCACATAGACCTCATAAGCCTCCTCCTTACCTATCTCAGTATGCTTGCAAATCTGTCAGTTCTAAGCCTAATTCTGGCATGCCATATGACATTTCATCTTATTTGGATTACTCTCATCTTGGCCCCACTTTCAAGTCCTTTGTCATGGCAGTCAATTCAACTCCCTCAGACCCTGCATATTTCCATCAAGCAGTCCAATATCCTGAATGGAGGGCTGCCATGGACAAAGAGATAGAGGCCTTAGAACTTACAAATACATGGAGTTTGGTTCCTTTGCCTCCTGGTAAGCAGCCTATAGGTTGCAAATGGGTATATAGAGTCAAATACCTTCCTGATGGCACCATTGAGAGATATAAGGCTCGGCTGGTTGCAAAGGGTTTCACCCAAAAGTTTGGTTTGGACTATTCAGAGACCTTTTCACCAGTGACTAAGTCTGTCTCTGTCAGAATTGTCCTCACTTTGGCTGCTGTGAAAGGCTGGTCACTTCACCAGATGGATATCAACAATGCCTTCTTGCATGGGGACTTGGTTGAAGATGTGTACATGTGTCTCCCACCAGGCTTTCACAGCAAGGGGGCTAATCTGGTTTGTAAGTTAAACAAAAGTCTCTATGGACTTAAACAGGCATCAAGACAGTGGTTTGACAAATTCTCCAAGACCATTCTCCAAATGGGATTTGTTCAATCCAAGTCTGATTATTCAATGTTTACTCATACTCAAGGAAGTTCCTTTACATTGCTTTTGGTATATGTTGATGACCTATTACTCACTGGAAACAACCCGGATTGTGTGAATACTTTGAAGAAGTTGTTAGATGATAAATTTGGACTAAAAGACCTTGGCTCTTTGAGGTACTTTTTAGGACTTGAAGTTGCAAGAACTGATGCAGGTATCAGTTTGACACAGAGAAAGTATGCACTTGAGATTTTGAAGGAAACTGGTTTCATTGGATCAAAACCAGTCAGATTTCATATGGAACAGAATCTTAGGCTGTCAAAACATGAAGGGAAACCATTGGAAGACCCTGCAATGTATAGAAGGTTAATTGGAAGACTATTGTACTTAACCTTGACCCGGCCTGACATTACCTATGCTGTGCATAGGCTGAGCCAGTTTGTTTCACAGCCTAGAGAGCCTCACTTGCTTGCTGCTCACAGGATTCTTCAGTACATAAAAGGATCACCAGGGAAGGGTCTTTTCTTTTCAAGCACATCCGATTTGCACATCAAAGCATTTTGTGATGCTGATTGGGCTGGATGCCCTGATACAAGGAGGTCCCTAACAGGCTATGCAGTGTACTTGGGGGAATCTTTGATAGCATGGAGATCAAAGAAACAAGGTGTAGTTTCGAGATCATCAGCAGAGGCTGAGTACAGAGCCATGGCTAGTGTAGCATGTGAAATAACTTGGGTGCTTCAGCTACTTAAGGATCTAAGGATTGAGCATTCTAAACCAGCAATGCTCTTCTGTGATAATCAAGCAGCTTTGTATATAGCTGCCAATCCGGTCTTCCATGAGAGGACCAAGCATATTGAAGTGGACTGTCACCTGGTAAGAGACAAAATTTTGGAAGGTATGATAAAGACTTTCCATGTGAATTCCAATGCTCAAGTAGCTGATGTATTCACCAAAGCTTTAGGCTTTAATTCCTTCATGGGATTGATACAGAAATTGGGATTGAGAGATATTTTCATGACACAGCAATTGGTAAACAAATTGCCAAGTGACACTCAGTTTCAAGTCCCTGATTCTCAAACTCAGGACTTGAGGGGGAGTATTAAAATTGAAGAAGGTCCAACCTCGAGAGAATGATGCAGATTGGTTAAGGGAGGATAAAATATTATTATTTTTTGTTGTTTTCTCCTTTTTAGTGGAGTTAGGATTGATTTGCTTTTACAAGTTCAATTAAAATCCTTTTCTTAGTTGAATTAGGATTTTAATTGTTTTTTTTCCTAGTTAAATTGTTTTTTCTTTCTCAAGTAAAAGTAAGTTTATTATTTCTTTTCCTAAAAAGAGTAGGAAAAATTCTATATCTATAAATACTCTTTTATAGAGAGGTTGGTTATTGTTATGTGTTGATTAATAAAAGCTTGTTAGAGAGGTTTTCTCTATTATTTTGCTTACTAGCCTAGTGTTCTTGTGGAACTTAGGTTTTGTGGAAGAGTTGTAGTAATTGTGTATTACAGATTTTTCTTCTACACACTTACACTGCATCAGTTTTATTTAGGAAGAGGGCTAAAAAAGTAAATAATAAAATTGTATAATATATTTTAAATACATTTTTTAAAATTTAAATATAAATTAAATATAGGTAGGTCGGATCGGGTTAAGTGGATTCGTGAATCTTATAACTCGAATCCAACCTGACCCACTATAAATAAAAAATATTTCACAATCTAACCCAACCCACCAACTCCTAAAAACCGACTAAGCCCGGTTTGTTGGGTTGGGTTGGATTGGGTCGGTTTTGGCAGGTTAATGGGTTTGTTGCATACCCCTAGACACATGTAAGTCGAAACTATATCTTTTGTCCACTCTAACTTTGGATCATAGCTCTCAATCATTTTAAGAATTTATCAAATCATTCTTTCAACTAAGGACTTTGAAAGATCACCAATACCATTTGTTTCATAAAATTCTTTAAATTAATTTTATCTGAATTTGCCCTTCTATCGAATCACAAGGTCTTAATTTCATAACTACTATACCTATCTATAACAGTTTAAACTTTTTAAATAATTTTTAAATCCTCATTCAATTTTAGAAAAAAAAAAAATCTTTTTGACTAAAATCATCAATGAAGAGAAGAAAATATTATTTGTATAAAGCAATGATGGTTTCGGTCCACACACATCGCTATGAACAAGCTACAGTGACTTAGTTTCTCTCTAAAAGCTATTTCTTGATTGCTTAACAATGATATATCTTCATAAATTTAGTCAAATGTTCAATAGAAGACAATCCTCTCACCATATTATTTTTTCACCATAAATTATAAGTCTAGCAATACTTAAATAGTTAAATGTCATCAGCACCATATCACATTGTTTCGATAGTCCCTAACCAACTACAGTCCTTCAAGAGAATATGAGGGAACCGAGCCTTGAGAAATTAAGAGCGAGAATGAGAGAATATAGAGACTTGGAAGAGAATTCACTAAAGTTATTTATTGCTTGACTTTCATGATTGTTGACATTTAGATGTTAGAATGGTATGGTTTCATTTCATTCTCTGAAAAAAAAAAATAAATGAATAAAATTTTCTGAAATAATAAATAAATAATTAAATAATGCTTGGCAGGAGAAAGTGACAAAAAGGGGAACATTAATGATGGCGTCGAGATTTATATGCACTTAAACAAAGCTTTGAAAATTGGTGATTGGAATGCTGCCAAGGAGTTCCTTAATCGCCATCCGAATGCAATTAGTGCAAAAATCACAGTTACGGACAAGACCGCACTTCACGTTGCTGCTGAAGCTGGACATGTGCATTTAGTGGAGGAGTTGGTGAGATTAATGTCTGAAGAAATTTTGGCAATAAAAGATAATGAAAGTTGCACGGCTCTAGCTCAGGCAGCTTATATTGGAAACTACCGTATAGCAGAATGTTTGCTTGGAAAGAACAAGGACTTGATCAGTATTCCAAATAACATGGGAACTATTCCAGTTATTCTGCCTTTTTACAATGGGCATTTAAAATTGGGTCGTTATCTCTATTTTCTCACTCCGTTGGAAATTCTAATGGCAAATAATGGCACGAGCGGGGCTTCACTTCTTTGCGTAGCTATATATAGCAAAGCTTTGGGTAAGAATTAACTCTTCAACTTGACTATCCATTGGGTGTTATTTCATATGATTCGAAATTTTCGCAATATAATTCTGTTTTATTGATTTATTTCTGTGTCCACATGGTACAACACAATAGATATTGCTTTGGATTTAGTCCAGCTTTGTCCACGTTTGGCTGTTGCTCAAGCCCAAAATGGTGACTCTCCTTTCTTGGCATTGGCTTGTATGCCTGATTTGTTCCCAAGTGGATATCGGCTTGTATTTTGGAAACGATGGATCTACTCCAGTTAGTATCCCTTTACTCTTCACTCTTGCTTTTCGGTTATATAAATGGATGAATTATGTGAAGATATCCCCTTATTTAAATAAAATAAAATAAAAACCTATGAAAAAGGGGGCCCTTGAGAGCCTAGCACATCTCTTCCGTCTGTACATCCAATCTAGCCCGAAATAGAGGAGAAGAGAAGAGATGGTGCGATGCTCTAGGCATTACAAAAGGCCCATTTGAGAGGGAAGGGGAGAGTGGGGGTGTGTTTGAATTTTTTTTTTTGGGTAAAAGTGTTTGAACTTTGAATCAACCAATATAACTTAATTAGTTGGCGCCTTGGCACCTAAATGCACTAGGGGTTCAAACCCCCCATTTTTGTTGTAAGTTATAACTATCAAATTAGAAAGAAAGAAAAAAAAATTAATTAACAGGCTTAAACATTTTGAATTTTTTTTTTAAAAAAGTAAGAATTTATGTTAATAAATTGTTGATCTCTTCGATGGTATTATAAGGGAAAATAAGCATTACAAAGAATGAATTTTGACATGCTTATGGAAAAAACATGCAAGAATTAGATAAATTAAGAGGATTTTTTTAAAGAAATTATTTCTATAGTCAATAATTGTGTGTATCTATTTTGAAACAGAAATCCTAATTTAAATATTTAGGAATGATATTAATTTATTGAAATTAATACGTAAGGTGAAATTTTTTTGGGGAGATAATTTGATAGTTACAACAAGGAGAGGAAATTTAAATCTTAGATGTTTTGAAAATACCAAAATACAAACCAAATGAGCTAAAATGCTCTTGGCATGTGAATCTTATTTTAAATTTGTTAGAATTCTTAGAAAATTGTTGCAATTAAAAAAAGATGTTAGGTTAAGATAGATTGACCTCGGTTATTTAATTCAATTATCAAAATACAAACCAAATGAGCTAAAATGCTCTTGGCATGTGAATCTTATTTTAAATTTGTTAGAATTCTTAGAAAATTGTTGCAATTAAAAATAGATATTAGGTTAAGATAGATTGACCTCGGTTATTTAATTCAATTATCAAAGTTGATTAATTAGGTCAAATTACATGCAAATCATGGAGGTACCAACAAATCACCAATTAAACTAAACTATGCAAATCATGGAGGTACCAACAAATCACCAATTAAACTAAATGCAGTGAAAATTAAATTAACACGGTGATTTGTTGTCAAATGGGGAAAACCTATCGTAAGGCAAAAATCCCACCGAGTGAATTTAAGGTCACTACTTCCAAGAATCTACTAATCAATAATCAAGCGGTTACAAGTAGAAGAAATTTTATCACTACCTTGGCCTATTCTAAAATACTAACATATTGTTGAACTTTTGCTTCAATATCCAATTGAACTTGATATTGTAGTAGTCTTCTTTCCTTTGTTGCACAAATCTCCAATATGTGACTAACTTTTTTGCACAAATCCCAGTACGTGACTAATTCCAACAACTTGAATGATTGTTGTTTACTGTAAAGTTCTTCATTTCATCAATAATGAAGATTCAAAAGCACTTGGTTACAAAATCCTATAGAGTATATGAGTTCTAGGTCTATGTTTTCCACGTATGATGACTTTTAAAATAGGCCTTATATATGATTAGGGTTATAAGAAAAGAAACCCTAATCAAACAAGTTATCATGGGCTGAATTTCAGATCTAGAAATTCTAAAATCATAGATCTCGATAGATTGAGCTTATGTCAAGCTTGTGTCGAGCTTCTCCATTAATCCTCGATAGTAGTATTTGTCAAGCTTCTGTCAAAACTTAATGAATCAGCTTTTCTTCACTTGTTTCTTGGATCAATCTTCATGTCTTTAATGAAACCACTTGATATGTTTGAACAATATACTTTTTGATACATTAAACCCAACTTAGATCTATCAAATTACAAGTAAAATGTGTTTTATCAAAAGATTAACTAATTACACGGAAAATATGATCCTAACAAAAGACAAGTGAAATGACTTCATTTTCATTACTGGTTAATCCAAACTTATATGAAAACTAAAAGAAAATATTTAAAATTAAAACATTAAATAGATAATAGAATTATAGTGTTTAAAATGTAATTTATCTAAATTATTTAAATAATAAATTGTGTAAATTTTGCTTTTATCAAAACCAATAATTAATGTAGATTATAATTTATAATAAATAGTGAAACTTCTTTAAAATTCTTGATAGTTTTAGTAATTTAATTTTAATTAGAATTGTATTTTACATTTCTTGAAAAATTTAAGCAACTAACTTAATAATTTTAATGTTTATGTGCAATACATTGAAAAAGAGCGTCTTACAATAGATAATACTTAAGTCAAGTCGCATAGCTCAAGCACAATACCTAATTTTTATTATTAATACAAAAAATTATTATAAATGATCAAAATATTTTAAAATATATAAATAATATTTTCTTTAGACATATAGAAAAATTTTATAATAGAATTTTAATTAAAAAAAGCATTTTTAAACCTCTTATAACTTTTCTTTAGGGGTAGGGCTGGCTAAATGTATTTTTGGGGCTTAAGGCAACAATTTTAAATGGGCCTTACCTTTTTATTTTTTAATCATTTTTAAGATTTTCATGCATTGGTTATCTAATAACAAATATATCTAGAGATCCTTTTGATATTTAATTAAGTTTTTTATGTTTTATTTTTATAAAATTTTCAGATACAAATAAATATTAAAAAAAAAACATCTATACAATAAAAAATGATTTTTTATTAAAAGATAGAAAAGGATAAAATAATATTTGAAGAGTAGAACAGTAAAATCTGATTTATAAAAAGACACTATTGAAGCGTTAGATTATCAATAGCTCATCTAACACTCTCAACCTGCAAAAAATGATAATTAGTTCTAATCAAACAAATAAAATGAGCACTTCTATTTTACCAACAAAAAGAGCACTTCTAAGAAAATGTAAAACGAAAAACAATTAGGAAGAGGTAAACGAAAGTAAAGAAGTTTCCGGCGAAATACAATTAAAAAATCTAAACGAAAGCAAATAATAAGTGTAAATTGTTAAAAAAAATAAATAAAAAAGAAGAAGAAAAGAAGACAAGATAACTCTGGGATGTGTCATTCAGTACGACACCATAGAAAATGCATGGCCTTTTCATTCATCTCCTTTACCAAATATCAAACTACCTAGACCCATATACCAAGTACTTAAACCCACCAGTATAGAGAAAATTAGAAACTTAAAAAAAGAAAGCCAGGCTGCCCAAGAAAGATAGAAGAATTTCAGAAAAGGAAAGACTTTTATTTCACAGAAAGGGGACCTAACCAACTATAACTACCAACAGATTCAAGGAGAGATGAGAGGATAGAGCTAAAAACAACTTTGGTTGATTGAGAGAGAATATTTCAGCTAATAAATTTTAATTTTGGAGTTTTGGAGAGGGTCACGAGATTGTTCTATCTTTTTAGTGTGTGCATGACTAGAGTCTAAATTCATAGGCCTAGAAAGGAATTCCAACCATCGGGAAGAGAGAGTCAAACAAAGACAAAGTGCACGGCTACACACACAGATTTTCATGTATTGGCTAAATTTTGGTGTTTAATTAATATGTAGACAAGATAATTATTAGCGTAAATTTTTTTTCTAAATATTTTTTTTGGGGGATTTTTTTTTGAAAGAATTTGTATATTAATATTTGGGCTTTTTTTGTGTTAGCATTTTGGATTTTTAAGCAATACATGAGCCTTCTTTCACCCATTACTGGGGTCTTCTCTCACTTGGGGCCTTAGGCAATGACCTCAGTTGCATCCTAGGTTGAGACGGCCCTATTTGGGGGAAAATCTCATATAACGGTGGTTAAAGAGTTTCTATACTTGTATCTTTTTGGATGAACGAGTTTCTACTTAATATGCTTATAGTGTGTCCAAAATAATATTTTGTATTTTATGACGTGTAACACTGACATTAATCCAAAATCAAATTGCATAAGCATAATGTGTAAGACCCAACTTAAATCATTATTTAATTTAAAAAAAAAAAAAAAAAAACCTTGTACTCATATACAACATTCTAATACTTTATTATTTCTATACATGAAAAAGAAAGTGATAGAACATGTGAGTCAGCACATATAAAATATAACTAAGATTTATTATTAATTAACTTGTTTATATCTTAACCATGTATTATATTACTAAAAAAAGTTTTTTTTTTTTTTTTGGCATAAGTATATTGCTTAAAAAGTTGATTCTTTAAAATATAAAATTAAAAAAATCACTTAACCGGTTTTATTAATATGTCCGTTTGAGATTTACTTATTATTATTATTTCAATAAGAAGAGATTTACTTATTTCAGTAGCTTATTTGTATAGTGTTTATCAAAAGATATAGTTTTGGTAACTTATATACGAAATTTGCTACAAATGGATAAGGATATGTTGGTATCCGATTTTTACTGGCCCTTTGCTAAAACTTATTTATTATTTATTGGCTCCAAGTGAATCCCACAAAACCCCAAGATTTTCACATTTAGTGATCCACGTTACACATATTCTATTGCAATGTTTTGGTCAAAAAGTCAGCTCCAATTAACTTTTTTTAGGTCTCATTTTATGACTTTTGCTCAAAAAACCAAGTCCCTTTTCTTTTCTTTTTGTTTATTGTGGATCCTAGTGTTCCATTGTACTTTCTCTACAAGACTTTTAGCAAAAAGATCAATCAACTTACTTTAATCAGATTTTAACTTTTATTTACAGTACTTTCAATATATAACTTTTAGCGAAAAGCTAGATAAATTGTTCAAAACGAACATTAAAAGCTCATTTATTTTATAAAAAAACAAAAACAAAAACATAGATTATTTGCAACAAAAAAAGGTAAAAAATTTTGACACAAAAAATAGGTCCTTCCTATATATTCCATATATGCATGGCTACTTTGAATGTAAATGAAGGGAGGGGGAGTCTTTGGACTAATAATTTTAACCGAATTTAAAGGATGTTTGTCTTATTTATAAATTTATTGAGACAGTTAAAAGCATATGTTAAAAATAAAATGAATAATATTTTGACCCAAAGTCTTGTGACTCATACCTTTTTATATTTCCGAAAAGAAGAAGTGTTACGTTCACAATATTTTCACAATAAGTCATAAGTGGTCAGTTATTATTGGTTCAAATTTGTATCTAACACTAAGATTACTTTTTTGCTTCAACAATAACAACTAATAACAATCTGCCACTTAGGATTTGTTGTGAAAATGTTGTGAATATATCATTTCTCTAAAAGACATTCCAGATTTAAACTTTCCTTCAAACTATTCAATTATCAAATAAATATTTAAAAATTAAACAAAAAATGGGTAGCACCCTGGAATTGTTAATGGGACGTGTATGGACTAGATTTGAGTTCCTAGCCTAAAAGGTGGATGGACTTAGGCTCAAAAAGCCCAAAATAATGAATTTGTAGAGAGTGAGTTAGAAAATTGAGCTTTAATGAATCAAGCAACAGGTAAAGTAGATTTTGATGACTAGAAAATGAAGATAGAAAGGTTTAAACTAAAGAAAATTGTCCTCGGCTCAGTCCGAGGAGATCAATTCTTATGTATTGATTCTCAAATTTGATTACTAGTTCAGTTTATGATTGCTATAGTTTATTTGTCAACTTCCCAATCCCTTCTCCATGGAGGGTCTTTTACATTATATAGTTCCCTTTAGACGATCTTAGCCCTCCACTTGTTGATCATTTAAGCCACCACTTGAGTGCTTGTCCCATTGGACACATTCTCAGGCCCTTTGTGAGTTGGAGTAGCCAAGGCAGCACTGTTCAGAGGTCTTCTCCATATTAATGTAGCCAGAAAGTTAGTTGCAAAGCATTTAATGCGGTGGTAGCAGTTTTTTCTTGAGATATTTCATGGCCTCTTTTTGTTCTGTTCTTTCTGGATACTTATCCTGATTAGTGGAAACGTCCGGAGCATTGCTCCTGGTGTCAGACCACACCTTCTGACCTCGACTTTGTTCAGCTGAGGAAGTATTCCTCCTCGGACAACCTTCTTGGATGGTCACGATCAGACCTCACCTCTTTACTTACCAACACAGATTCTTAGGAAAGTATTTACCCATCCTCGAACTACTTAATATCCTCGGATTGGGTCCTTGGCCCAATATATATGGATATGCGTTCCTGGGCTTATCACCCTTACAGGACGTTCCTACCACAACTATAACTTTTATTTTTTCTTTTTTGAAAAACACCACAACTATAACTGATGTCCCTTACTTATAGATTTTAATATTTTTTACTGTATTACTTTGGATCGCAAATTTCCAATATTTAAACTATGCCAATCAATTTTTTGAAGAAATCATACTAATATAATTCCTAGTTCTCTTGATTTTATATGTGTTGCCTTTTTAACGTTGCAGTTTAGTAATTTAGGATAGAGTTAATTTTTTTTTTTTTAAGAATAATAAGAGTTAAATTTGTTGTACACAAATTATTTTATGAGAGGTGTTACGTTTACAATATTTTTAATATAAATCATAGATGATTAGTTATTATTAGTTCTAATTTGAACCTACTACTGAAATTACTTTTCTATTTCACCAATAACAACCTGTACCAACCTGCCATATAGGACTTGTTATGAAAATATTGTGGAAATAGTATTTCTCATATTTTATAGTTTTAAACACATATCATAAGTTGGAAATCATGATTTATATTCTAGTTTTTGGGATGTGTGTAAAAGTGTATAAACCAGTTTGTATGTAATAAACAGTTAAACACTACTCCTAAAATAAAGCCAAATTGTTATTATTATTTTTTTTTTTTGAAAATATCAATTTTCCAAGGATATAATGAACCTTGAATCATATAATTTTGTGTGTGTGTTTTTTTTTTTCTTTTCTTTTCTTTTATAGGTATTCATATTCAATTGGCTGGTCCCATCACTGAAATTTGTTTGAACATTCAAAAACTAGCGGGAAACCGAAGCAATGATAAAGAAACTAGTGCATCAGGTATGTCATTGTCCAAAGCTCCTTTTCTCAACATTTGGGGTTGTAAAAGAGCATTTATTTTGTGTCTCTAAAATTTTCTCCAAATTTTAGATAAGAATTTATTTATTTTTATTTTTGCTAACAATTTTTCAAAACATTCACATTAGAATCCCTATTTTATACTTTATTTTATTAAATATATATATATATATATATATTATTTAACCCACGTTTCAAAATAACGTACCATAGTTTTAAAAACAAGACTAGACTAACCGAACCAATAAGTTCAATTGAGAATCAAACTATAATTTGGTCCATTCAAAATCTACAAAACTAGTTAAAAACTGAGAACTGGCACTTTTTTCAGTCTTTGATCATTCTAGTTTTTAAAACCATGCAAAACACCATTTTTTTTTTTTCTAGTTGTAAGACACAAAAAAATAATAATATAAGAGTTTGGGAATAAACAATGCTTTCTTGAATCTAGAGAAGCATTGCATTCGTACCGGTTCATGTAAAATAGCATAAAGTTCAACATATAGTTAATAAAGTCTAGATATCACCTACATGCTACATCATATCATGAAATGGTTATGCAAAATATGATTTTGCTACAGCGTGTTTGAGCAAATATAAAAGTAACTGTAGCTTATGAAAAATGATTTTTTTTTTTTTTTGGGGGGCTTTTTCCAAGGGTGAAAAGAGGCAAAGTGGATGGTGGCTTTTGTGTGTAAAGAGAGAGAATTTAAAAAATCAAGAAAAATGATATTTCAATGAAATAAAGTGTATAATAGAAAATCAGATGTTTGTGTTTTGAAAAATAATTAGTCAAAATAGTTAAAAATAGGTTTTTATTCTAAAATAAACAAAATAAACAGTAATTTTTGCATAAGTCGGTGTAAATGCTAACAAAATGTTTATTTAGGTGATGTGTAGGGAAGCCAATGTGAGGGTTTTTTTTTTTTTTTTTTTGGAGGGGGCGGGGGGTGGGGGGGAGGGGTGGTGGGGGTTCAATTCTCAAAATTTCATTATTTTCCGTTCAATTCTCAAAACATGATTCCCTTTCGTCATATAAAACTGTAATGAAAGCATTTCACAACAATGTGAAATTATTGAACGGAAAATAATGAAATTTAAATTTTAGTATTTAATTTTAAATGAGGATTAAAATTTAGGGTTTTACATATATAACACTTACCTCACCTGTTCTTTTTATGACAATAATTTTCAAATTTACAATTTAGCAAGATTTTTACATTGCAGGGCTATCTTCGTTGAACCGACTAGTTTCAAATCTCCAAACTCTCTTGGGTATTGTACTTTAGAACTCAATTTTTTATAAATCCCTAGGTACAATAATTAGATTATATAATTAAATTCAAATATATAATTGTATTGAGTCATATATATATATATATATTATTTTTTGAAAATAGTAACACCCTAATGTACTTAAATTTATTTGTTAATAACTATGTGATTAAATTTAATTAAATCACCCTAATGCACTAAACCTAAAAAACTGTATCTAAGTTTTGCATATTAATTTAATTTCTTTTGTGTGTTTGACAATTTAAAATTCATAGACTGACATCAAGTAAGAATAATACAACTAATTTTTAATTGTTTCTGGTTTGGATATTTTTTTATTAAAAAATTGTTTTATAATGGGAACAAACATATTTACTTAAATAACTATTTTTAAATTGTTATTTTTTATTTTATTTTTCAAAGTTACATTCCCGTCATAATTGAAACTTAAAATTTGTTTCAAATTTCATATTTCTACCTGAATGTAATTTTATATTTGAAAATCTCACGTTGCACTCCCTCCAATTGGTTCCTTTAAATTTACATTTCCTTCCATTTTAAAAATATTAACATCACATTCACTCCAATTGGTTCTTTATTACATTCCCTCCAATTTTAATTATTTAATTATTTATTTATATTTTCACTTGCTTATTTTCACCTAATGAAAATGAAGAATACAAGCGGATAGGATTTATAGGTGTTAGTCTTAAAAAATGATACTAACTTATTAGGTAATTTTGTTACTTATTATATGCACAGGTGCTTACTCACTTCTTAACACTATTAAACTAAGTCCATGGGATCTGAAATTCTTTTATTTTTGCTAAGTAAATGAAGGAGACAAAGTAAATGAGACTTGTAGATATTAATCCCAAGCTCACCTTAAATTGGAGTACTTTAATCTTTAAGGTAGCTTAGATAATTACGGGCAAAAGTTTTTTTTTTTTTTTTTTGGTTTTGTTTTATGATATAGTTAAGTTGTCAGTGTTTTGATTATTAACCCAAGGTAGCAAGCATCTATATGAAATGAAGTTGGCCCACTTCCTATCCCATGAACTCCTGTGTCGCATGACGGACCCGATATCAGTTTCAGATACTCAACAAAGGGCGACTGGTATGGTTAATGTAGACATCGTCCGTGCAATCATGGAAGGGAATTTTGAGTTTGTTTTTGAAATTGTGAAAGCGGATCCAGATCTTGTGTGGAGCCATGATAAAAAATCAGCCAACATTTTTTCGGTTGCTGTCGAATATCGTCATGCCAAAATCTTTAGCCTTATCTATGGTCTTGATATGAAAAACGCTTTGGCAGATTCTACAGATTCCTTCTACGGTAATAATTTATTACATATGGCCGGGATGTTAGCACCTTCTACTTCACTTAATCACATCCCAGGTGCAGCTTTGCAGATGCAAAGAGAACTACAATGGTTTAAGGTTATCTCACTCACTTTCAATTTCTTGATTTTTAACTATTGGCTATATGTTACACATAGACTATTAAAGTTATTAAACAAGCAGTAACAGTAGGCTACAAACGGAACATTATACCTATTACATTTAATCCTACAAACATACATGTAAATGATTGAATAAAATATAATCAAATCTGAAATGGAATTAATGGCTGACATACATAGAATTGAAAATCATAACTTTACAAACTCCCAATTTGGCTATTCCATGATAAAACCCCTAAGACAAACTTTAGATTTAAATGTTAGTTTGGGAACAAAGGCAAAACTTACTCACACCTAAATCTAAAAACTGTGAATAATTTGAAATATGTATACCGGTAATTTGAAACACTTGCACAAAAACAAGTAAACTCATTAATATTAAGAAAAATGGAATTCAAGACAAGTATATAGGACCAAGTACATTCTGATCAAGTAAACAAGACATAATCTATATGAGCAACTTGATCAAACAAAGAATAATCATTAAGAAATGACTACAATGAACATCTAACTAATAAATAATTATTCAGACATGCAAACAAGTAGACATAGAATAATAAGATATGCATGTCCAATAAGAGTATGATCAAATGAAGCAAGGCAAAGCAAGAGAGCTAAAGAAAAACTTAGTGCATCATAAAAAGGTTATAAAAACCAAGTACAAAAGTAAATAGCGCACTGAAGTAAAAGTAGTTAAACTAAAGTACTTAAAATTAAAAGCAACTACAAAAGATAAACAAGTTAGAAATAGTTAGAGATCTTCTATCTTGTTCTTTCTCTTCTAAAATTACTATTCACTTGAGTGTTTATATATGTATCCACTGTACCCCCCTTTACTATATGCTTCCCCTGACATTATGTGCAATCTTTCTCCCACTTTTGTCAAGAGTGGCAAAGGAGTAAACTTAATCGAAATTCCTGAATTGCATCTGTAAGGTTGAATTTATTCAATCATGTGTTGATTTTATTCCGTTCCAAATTTGCTTGTAATTTAGCAATTAGATACCCTGTATTTAGGTGGGAATTATGTAAGGGTAGTGTGTGAGAGAGTGTGAAGAAAACTCAAGAAGTGTGCACTCAAGAAGAGCTTCATGACTGGATCTCGCGACTGGCAAGTCGCCAAAATGACACACGTGTGAAGCATGCAGGGGGAGCTGAAGGGTCACGCCAACTGTTGCACTACAAGACAAAACTTCCAGTCTGGCTAGGCAGTTAGCTCGTGACTCAAACTTGTGACTTGTTCTAGTCACGAGGTCGAGTCGCTACAATGCCCTGTTTGGTTGTAACTGACTCTTCGCATTCCTGATACACCCTACTATAAATACTCTTATACCCACAAAATGTGGAGAGTTTTTAGAGAAAATTTTGAGAGAGAAACCCTAGAGAAAAATAAGATTGACTCATTCACAATTTTCATTATTTGATTATCCAAATTCCTCTACTCTCACCCTTTTTATTGACATATCCTTGAGAAGTACATTAGTCAAATCTTTATCTCACCATACCCATATCAGTGAGAAGGTATTTTGGTCCTTAGGAAGCAGTTCAGAGGGGATCAATTCATTTTGGTTGATGCAATGGGCTATTGTGGGATCTGGTAAGTTAGAGAAGACAAAGTTCAGCCTAACTTTGTTAGGGCAAGAAGCTTGGAGGGTTTAGGTGCAGTGGGTAGATTAGGCTTGGAGGGTCTTCTGCTATTTGTATATCCCAACTTTATTCTTTAGTGGATTATTGATCACTTTGAGGGCGGCGGAGAGGTTTTTCACCGAGTACTTCGGTTTCCTCTTAGATAACATATCATCAAGTTATCTTTGTGTTTGCATCTTTCTTCCCTTTCTCTTTACCTTTTAATTACTGCTGTGATTGTGATTAATTATGGTTTAAAGTGTATTACCATTTTGGGTTTAGCTTATATTCATATTCCGCACATAAATTGTTTGTTTATAAGCTTGTCTTGGTATTTTTAATTTGGGGGTCTAAACGTTTATAGGTATTTTACACACTATTTGAACTTTCAATTGATATCAGAGTGGGTGCACTTGCTGTGGTTTAATTACCTAAGTGCGATCCTAGACCCCTTGGCTATGGATGAAGCTATGGAAAAGGCTATGTTGAATTGTGGTTTAAATGTTTGTGATAATGACTCCTGTAGTTATTAAAAATGAACTCTTGTAGTCATTAAAAATGAACTCCTGTAGTCATTAAAAATAAAGAAACATGCTAGAATGTTTGTTCACATGCTGAAACATTTTGAAAATGAGAATCATATCCTGCACAATAGTCTATGTGAGTCAAATTCTCTGATTAAGAAGTATAAAAGAAGGAATAGAATATTGTGTGAAAAGGTTGATAATCTTATAAAGAAAATTCAATCTAACAAAAGTGTGGAAAATGAAGACAACTTTCTATTTGAAGGTCAAGAGTGCTTGTCCCGTGCTTGCTTGTTTGTGCACACTTCCTTGAAGGTATTTAATTCGTGTTTATGGTATCTTGATAGTGGTTGCTCTCGCCATATGACAAGAGATAAATCATTCTTTAAGTCACTTAAAGAGAAGGTCGGTGACTATGTGACATTTGGCGATGAAAGTCATGCTTAACTTCTTGGCAAAGGGACTGTTGAGATACCGGGATTACCTCTATTAAAGGATGTCTTATACATCAAAGGACTTAAGGCGAATCTCTTAAACATCACTCAAATATGTCACAGAATAGCCAAAGGGGGAGATTGTAAGGTTGAATTTATACAATCATGTGTTGGCTTTATTCCGTGCCAAATTTGCTTGTAATTAGGAATTAGATACCCTGTATTTAGGTGGGAATTACGTAAGAGTAGTGTGTGAGAGAGTGTGAAGAAAGCTCAAGAAGTGTGCACTCAAGAAGAGCCTTGCGACTGGATCTCGCGATTGGTAAGTCGCCAAAATGGCAAACGTGTGAAGCATGCAGGGGGAGCTGAAGGGGTCACGCTAGCTATTACACACAGGACAAAACTTCTAGTTTAGCCAGACAATTAGCTTGCAACTCAAACTCGCGACTTGTTCTAGTTGCGAGTTCGAGTCGTTAGAATGTCCTATTTGGTTGTAATTGACTCTTCACATTCTTGATACACCCTACTATAAATACCCTTATAACCATGAATTGTGTAGAGCTTCCAGAGAGAATTTTGAGAGAGAAACCCTAGAGAAAAACAAGATTGACTCATCCACAATTTTCATCCTTTGATTCTCCAAATTCCTCTACTCTCACCCTATCTATTGACATATCCTTGAGAAGTACATTAGCCAAATCCTTATCTCACCATATCCTTAGTGAGAAGGTATTTTGGTGCATGGGAAGCAGTTCAGAAGGGACCAATTCATTTTGGTTGATGCAATGAGCTATTATGGGATTTGGTAAGCTAGAGAAGACAAGGTTCGGCGTAACCCTGTTGGAGCAAGAAGCTTGGAGGGCTTAGGTACACTGGGTAGATTACACTTAGAGGGTCTTTTGCTATTCATGTATCCCAACTTCATTCTCTAGTGGATTATTGATTGCTTGGAGGGTGGCAAAGATGTTTTTCGCCTAGTACTTCTTTTTCCTCTTCAATAACATATCGTCGTGTTATCTTTATGTTTGCATCTTTTTTCCCTTTCTCTTTATCTTTTAATTACTGTTGTGATTATGATTAATTATGGTTTAGAGTGTGTTACCATTTTGGGTTTAGCTTATATTCATATTCCGTACATAAATTGTTTGTTTATAAGCTTGTGTTGGTATTTTTAATTTGGAGGTCTAAACGTTCATAGGTGTTTTACACACTATTTGAACTTTCAGCATCTAATTGAAATTCAATACCAATTAGGCAAGCTTGGACTTGATTCTTGTCAGCATACATGAGATTGGACAATTGAGAGATATGATCGTTCATGTCAGCTATCACAGATACAAATAGTCCAGCTAAGGTATAAATGACAAAGAAGACGCTTAAGGATGAGGAGGATATGGATCTAGAGGTTGAACATCTGGAATTTCAACTTCAGGTTGATGAGAGGAATTGGGAGCAGAAATAGATGCTTCACCAATTTCAGCATGAACTAGACCTCCTACCTTCATTCTTTAGAGCCTAAAGAGAATCTTTCTTCGCCCTTTCCACAGAAGAATGAGTATTGCTGCTATGCATGGACTGAAAAAAAATGGGTCTTTGTCGAACAAGAACAATTCCCCCTAATGGAGTAGGAACCCCCTTTGACTTCGGTATTTTCATCACAAGACTACGAAAGGGAAGGCATGTCCTAGTTGCTAATCTGACAAAAGTCTTGGCAAATGTTTGAAAAATATGAGCACATATATCTATAGGTGTTCCAGAAATGAGATCAAATAGAAACCTTGCTTGACTGGTAATGATGAATTTGGTTTTGGTTAGTGGATACAAATTGGAATACATGATGAGAGCAAGAGTTTTGACCTTTGGAGAGAAGTTATCGATCCCAATAGATGTTCCTTTTGTTGAAACATGAAAATTAGTCCCAAGCAAGGCTAGAATTAGGTCAAGAGATCCTGATCTCTCATCAGAAGCTGTCTTATCAGCTTCCATAGGATGCTCAATTTGGTGAACCTTTACCATATTATAGTCTGGAGTGAAGATAAAGGCTTTTCCACGAACCCAACATTTTAATTCAATTCCACTATAGAATGCATTTGCAAAGAATTCTTTAATGAGTTCCTTAATGGGGTCTTTGAACATAACCAATAGATAGGACCAATCCTTGTTAGCAAAGATACTTAGGATGATTGTAGATCTGCAAGAATCAAGCTTCACCATGCATTCCACAACAATTTAAGCATTCTTGAAATGATCCAAATACAACTTGTTGTCCAAACTAGACTTGAACTTCTGTGGATCAAAACTAGAGGTTACTTGCCTTGTTCTCTTAGATACAAGAGTAGTAGAGACTACCGCTGCTGTTTCCTTTCCATGAGATGACTTTTGAGACATCTAAAAGACAACAACATCAAGAACCATACAAAAATGGCAACAAACATGGTTAACAACCAGCTAATAGAAAAACTAATAACAAACACACCCTATAAATTGAATATATAAAGCATAAAACAAAACATAATGACATGCTAAGGATGCTAGAAGATCAAAATTGTAAAGTTGATATTTACAACATTGTGTTTCGTTGGCTTATATTCCGTACCAAATTTGATTGTAATATTATTCAATCTTTTGTACCCTATACTTATTGTGGGATTTCATTGTAAGGGTTGTGTGTTAGAGAGAGAGTGTGTGAAGACTCAAGCAACTGAAGACTAAAGAGGTTTCGCGAGTAGCTTGCGACTAAGCATCCCGCGAAAGGAAGCATGTGTCTTGCACATGACTGGAATGTGAAGAGTTAGGCCAAATGGAGATAGCTGTGTCTCGCGAGTATCTTGCGGGTAAGGCCTTCTCGCGAGACACCCACGGGTAAGGCCTTCCTGCGAGACACCCGCAAGACATTCAGCCTGTCCAGTCTGATTCACACTTTCTGTGCCTACACTATTTATACCCACATTACCCATAAATGTTGAGGAGAGCTTCTGAGAGAAAACCCTAGCCAAACAACTTGAGAGTTAGAGATTGTCATATATAATTCTCTACATATTTGTTTTGGGAATTTCCTCATCTCCTACCTCTCCATTTCCATACCATTGAGAGGTTGATAGCTCAAACACTTACCACACCCTTTGAGAGTGTCAAGTAAGATCTTAGTGCTGGGAAGCATTGGAAGAAGCCAAGGATGGTAGATGCAACATGGAGCTTGTTGTGGGATCCGGAGAGCTAGACAAGACATGGTTCCGAGAAGCTTGTTGGAGTAGGAGCTTAGGGCTTAATATAGTGGTAGATTAGGCTTGGAAGGTCTCTTGCTAACCCATGTATCCCAACTGATTGTCTAGTGGATCGATTACTGCTTGGAGGGTGGCGGAGAGGTTTTTCGCCGAGTTCTTCGGTTTTCTCTTCGATAACATATCGGTGTGTTATCTGTTTTGCATCTTTCTTTGCTACTATTATTCATTTTTTTACTGTGTTGCTTTAAATATGGATTAGAGTAGCTCTTTGCTTGTATGCTTGTGTTTACACTATTCCGCACTTAGTATTAAGTTAGTGTAAAATCAACCCAGCCATAACTTTAAAATTGGGGGTCTAAACAAGCTCTTGTGTTTTTAACACATTTTCGAGTTTTAAAAATGATGTAAAAACATTATTAAGAACATGGCATGGCATAGGGTGACAAAAGTGTGTACATGTGGTGGCTATGTGCAATGCATGACCAAGGCATAAAAATGCACATGTACATCGAGCAAGTTGTAGAATACACAACTAATGAACCAAACATGTTCCAAATGAGAAAACATGAAAATTCCCAAAGTTTGGTACTCATTGGAGTCCAAACAAGTGAGAAAATGTCATAGAGGAATTTAATTAAACACCTAACATGCAAGATAACAATTAAAATATGATGAAATGCATGAGCAAAGTGAAATCCACCCTAAATACATGTTAAAATGCCATAAGGGGCCAACATCCAAAGCAAATTCACAAAAGAAACACAACCCATATAAAAATTTGACAAAAATCAAAAGTTTTCCCAACCCCATTTCAGAAATAAACCCAACCTAGGATTTTAAGAAATCTAGAACTAAATCTAAGGATTTGAAAGAGATAGAGTGTTAGAGATTACCTTAGAGTAGTCCAAGATGTGAAATGCAAATGATTTTGGTTGAGTTTAGATGAAGAACAAGGTTTTTGGGAAGTTGGAGTAGTGAGAGAGAAATAGAAAAAATTTCAAAAATTGAAACTATCGTGTCCTTTAAAAATTGAATTTCTAAGCATTTCATGAGTTAGGTGACTCATGACAGAGTTGCCACATTACTCACGAAAACAGCAGACTTGGAGATTTTACATTGAAAATCTAGCGGGTTAGGGTTAACTCACGACACAATCATGTTGACTTAGGGAGGTTGCTGTCCAAAACTTGAAGTTTTTAGGAAAAAGTTTGAGTAGCACGCAACTTGGGTGAGTTATGAGACACTCGTGACATTAATCGCAAAAACACACAACAATAGTTTTTCAAACACAAAAACAACTTCAAAAACTTCAAAACATGAGTGATGAAAATCACTTTCGAAAACAAATATAAAACCAAAAATCTTTTTGATTTAATCACAATTAGCTTAAGCACACACATCAAATTCAAACACTTACAATCACGCAAATGGAATAGATATTCATTGAATATTAGACTTGTGTGTTGTGTGTGAATATCAAGTATGAATTAGTTTATAGTCTAGTACGAAACTTCAATGATCAATTTAATCAAGTCATACACCAATGACACGAAGTTAAGAGACCTATAGCATGCATGTAAATGAACATATATGACCCCTCACGAAAAGGATTTACATTGATTGAAGCTTTTCATTTAGCATATTTTTTCGTACTTTGAACAAGATTTCTAAACTTTTTAAGTAAAGATGCCTAGAAATTTTTTATATTTCTTTGAGGAATAAGCCTTTGGCTTTGGCATCATATTTTTAAATACGTTTTGCTCCACCTTTTACTAGTCTAACTAGTTTTCAAAGTAAGACTTTTGCAGCTCTTTCTCTTTTGAGATTGAGAATTACCTAATCCAACTTAGGTAATGATTTAGACCCTAAATCTTAAATTTATGCTTTAATTACTTTTAAGCTAAATGAAAATTAATGTTGAATTTAAGTGATTTCATGGACATCAAGGTAAACAATTAAAAGCATATGTAGTACATAAAAGAAGCTTACCACAAGGGGAAAAAAAAAAACTACAAGATAACACCAAATATATTATTGAAGAAAAAAACCTGAGAATTTGGCAGGAAAACCTTTTTGCAGCATTTAAGCTACAAATGATCCACTATGAATACAAATTTGCAGTAAAAATTCACTTCTCAAATCCTTAACCCAAATAAAAAAAGATCCACAAAATGCAGAGTACAAAATATTTAAACATGATTACAAGTAAATATGCCAACACAATACAAAACTTAACACTTGGCATAATTTTTTTTGGTTGATAATAAAAAATAATATTCTTTTGTTGTGATTTTTGGACTTTGATTTATGGTAGTAAAAGGTTGAGCTGGTATAAGGATCAATCTTGGACCAATTCAATTGTCTTCTTCTTTTTTTACCTCTTTTTATCCACATTCTTGAAGTATAAATCTTGCACTTTATAAAATTTCTCTTCCTCTCTCTCTCAAGGCTCAAGTGTAAATAAATTTATTTCTTATTAAGAGAAAGAATCAATTAAGATAAGATTACAAGAGGAACTCTATTGCTATATATGTACTATTCCAAACTAACAAACTATGCAGTATTATTATTTACATGTGTACTGTTCCAAACTATGCGGTAACCACTTGAGCCATGTGTTACTACTGGATTAGCTTTGACACCACACACGAGAAAGTTAGTTATAATTCTATTATAACTCGTGTCTAGTACTAATAAAAACGACGAAGCTTTATCACACTTGTGTACTGTTTTAAAAACCAAACGGACCGACTAGTTCAACCGGTTGAATTGGGAATTGAATCTAGAACCGGTTTGGTCAAAATTGGGAAAACCGGTAAAAAAAGGGAAAAATTGGTCAAGAACGGGGTTAAATCGAGAACCGGCCTCGTTTTTGGTTCTTTGAATGGTTTGGTTTTTAAAACCAGGTATGTGTGGCTTGCATGTCCTACTTATTCTTTAGTGGAATGGCACTGTTTGGTGTCACGTGTATTTTGGCTTTATTAGAATGACATCGTTTGCCAGACATTTCTTCATTAACTTGAAACGAAGTCATTTTACTAGTATTTTTTACGTCAAATAAAGGATGCCATATTAATAATATATGAATAAGGAAAATTTTTGTCTTTTCTAATGTTGCAATATTTATATTTTGATTTCTAAGACTTTGTTTAACAAATCCAGGAGGTGGAGAGCATTGTCCCTTCTTGGGTTCGGGGAAATTTAAACAAAGAATGTTTGACTCCTCGACAATTGTTTACAAAGAACCATGAGGACATGATGGGAAAGGGAGAGAAATGGATGAAGGACACAGCATCTTCTTGTACTGTGGTGGGTGCTCTCATTGTTACCATTATGTTTGCTGCTGCATTTACCGTTCCAGGCGGTAATGACCAATATAAAGGCTTCCCAATTTTTAATGAAAAATTATTTATGGTCTTTATAGTATCCGATGCTCTCTCACTCTTTTCTTCCTCCACTTCAGTCTTGATGTTTTTGGGAATCCTCACATCTCGTTATGCAGAAGAGGATTTCCTTGAGCCCTTGCCTAGAAAGATGATAATAGGCCTTTCCACCCTTTTCTTCTCTATTGTAGCCATGATGATAGCCTTTTCTGCTGCTCTTTTTCTTATGCTGCATGAAAAATCATGGATTTTCAAACCTATGATTTGTTTGGCTAGTATTCCTATCACTCTCTTTGTATTGATGCAGTTCCCCCTTCTTGTTGCCATGGCCATTTCAACTTACGGACCTAGCATCTTCGATAGGAAAATGAAGTGTTGGTTTTAACATATTCATTAATTGTGATATATGATGTACTGGTGTCCTGTTAATAATTGGCATATACTAGCCAAACATGAAGATTTTTCTTTCTTTATTCTTTTTTTCTTGGAAGGTAATTGTGAATATTCATCTCAAATTGCATACTTTGTAATTTTTGGTTTTGGATATATTATAATTACATTATATAAATCATATACCTATGTTGCTATTCCTTAATATTTATTCATTTGGTTACTTTTGGAGAAGGATAGAATAATGCCTAATATTTTAGTAAACTACCCCCTCAATATTAGGATTTTACCTAGGTTACAAGGTTATCAATGTCCATCATTTAAAATCTATTTTATTATTTATATAAAGGAATCTTTGATATCATATGTTGCTTATGGTCCAATTTGATATGCTACTATTCTCAATTTTAAGAGGTTTTTTTGATAATCCAATAGTTATAATGGGAGAGAAAATTTGAACTTGAAAGTGCCAACCAATTGAATTACAAGGCTTGGTAACCTAAATCAATTTTAAGAGGTATTTTTTTACTCAAATTTTCATCTCTCTTCCAACCCTAAATCAAGCCATTTTCTTATACCAATTTAAAACCCTTAAACCCTATGCATTATCTCTACCCACCAGCCACCAAATAGCCTATGATCATACTTTAGAACACTTTTTTACCAGAATGTTTGATACTATAAATTCTTCCAAAATAAAAATGGTCATTTGTAAATACCCACCCAAAAAAAAAAAAAAAAAAAAGGCCAAAGAATATTTGCTTGTAATCCAAGAGTTTTCCTTCCCACATACTTCTCAGGAACTACCAAAATTACCCTTCAAGTCTCCTTTCTAGAATCTTCTAAAAATATTCCTTACAAGACTTTCAATAGAATTGTTATGTCCGTAAGAGAGAAGCTCTCGACCTTATTTTAAGGTGACAACACCTCCCAACAAATTAGAACATGAAAGCAAAGTCTGATATAGCTAAAAAATTAAAAGTAAAAGAACAAATATAAAAGGATAAGAATAGAAAATAAAGATATAAACAATGAAAGATACTAATATAAAGATACATTTTTATTTTTATCTAATAGGTGGATACATGTGAAGTTACTATGAAACTAGATTTTAATGGCTCAATCATCAACAAGTAGAACAAAGTAGAATGTATGAAACTAGATTTTAACCTACCACAAAGAATGGGATTATAGGAATAACAGGAATGGTTAACTGAAATTACTTAAACAGAAACTTCACATAGTTAATGACACAGCTTGTCAAAGGATGGACAGTTCCATCCAAGACAGCAATTTTAGTTGCATCCTTTTCAACAATTTCAAAATATTCAAAGGTCTCCTGAGTTGTCTGAGCAAGCTGTTAATAAATTGCAAATAAATTCAATTTGCAAATAAATTCAGTTACCTAAGTTAATAAATTGATATGTAGGCTTGTAATTTTATTGAAATCTGACTGCATACAAAGGGCAACCACTAATTAAGCACAAGAACCTGTTATACCTTTAAATCCTTCACAACTAAAATAAATGGTAGATATTATGTAAGAATGAAATGATAATATAGTGAAAATGATTTCATAGAATATAATCACATACCTAGAATTTGGGTAATGTGGAAACCATACCATTCTATATAGGACCGAAACAAAAGGGAAGCTTGTAGGATGATTTCAAAATTAAAGAATATTTGAATTGATATCTTTAGAAGATTAATAGGTAGCACCAAAGAATTGATATCTTTAAAAGATTATCTTCTTCTCCTGCTCCTCAAAAATTGTCAATTTCTTTCTTCAATTAAAAGAAAAACATTTGAATTTCATGGGAATAATTTATATAATCAAAGAAAAGTATCAGTCTAAAAACCTAGTAAATACATCACATTTTAAGCAAAATTTATCCACCTCAGACTGAACAACGGATTATGGGGGAGTGGGGAGGGGGTTGCAAAGCTCTTTATTCTAAGAGTTGAAATTTTATCAAAATATCACTCCCTACATCCTTTTCTTAATTGGTTCCCTATCCCATTTTATAATGTTCGAAAATTGGGAGGTTTAGTCTGATCAAAGATAGGTAAGAAATCAACTTTTTAGAAAACACTACAAACAATTTCCACCAATTTTATTTTTTATTTTTTATTTATTTATTTCCAAAATCTGATTGTTAAAATAAACTAGATGTGATTTGCCTAGGCCTTTATATCATTATCCTCCTTTCCTTCATAATTCCTTGCCAAATTTGATTTGCTGGCTGCGCCAAATAAACCCAGGTGGAACTTGAACTTTGATGGGTTAACCATCATAGAGATAGCATCCTGCTCTCAGATAGTCTCATATTATATATATGACAGAATTGTAATAAGATGGACATCAATTTTGAAGTGCCATAGGGAGTTTGGTATTCAAAGTTCAAGGTGGTCTGCACCTAATATTGCCAAAATGTTTTGCATTGCATTGGCTTGGGGAACCAAAGTACTACACCTTTTTCCTTATCTTACCCTTTTTAAAAATAAAAAGCTCCATTTTAAAATTTTTAAAAAATAATGGAACTACTCCACATCTGAAAGCATCAATATTTGTGCACTCAAAACTAAGCAACAATGATCCAGGGGAAAAAAAAAAGCTGCAAACTTCAATTGGACCATTACCACCTAAATATTGGTGCCACAGAACCTAGAGTTGTAAAGATATAAACACGGAGAAGCTTTTTAACTAGTGCCTTGATTTGATGATAAAGACTAAAGTCATAAGTTTTATAACTCAATTGGCCATACCATCCAAAGCTTAAATCTTCACTCTCCTATTGTAATTATCAAGTTGTAAAAAAAAGAATGTATATATATATATATATATTTTTTTTTTTTAAATTTAAAGTTCATAAAATTTTTTAGAGATAATTAATAATTTTTCACTACTTTTACACATTTTTTATTTTTATTTTTCATGATTGGACCTATCATTAATGTGACCATTCAAAACACTCAAGAAACCATCCAATAGATAGGAAGATGGTACCTCTCCAAGCCTTTAAGCTTGGGTTTAAGGAGAAGACTTGGGTCCAAGCTACCAAAATACAATAATCTACTGCATTCACTAGAAGCATAGCAATTTATGTACATCCATACTTTAAACAAAAATGAAAAAAAAAAAAAAAAAAAATTTATGTACAAAAATGTGTTTCCTCTCTTTGGAGGACTCAATGAATTTTATTTCTGTAATTTTACTGAAATTTTATTTAATATTTGGACATAATCAATGAAAATTTGAAAGTTTTAATCAGATTATTTTTTTTAATCAACAACACAAAAGTAAAAAGTTGCTTTGCCTACAAGTTGTCAAGGTGTTCTAGTCATGGTCATCGGTGCTAGCTTTATTAGCATTTCCATCATTAACGAGATGGAGGAATCGATTCTCCTAGGTTGAGGGTGAATTGTATTGGACGTATGGAGCGTACCTCTCATAGGCCCACAGGCTTGTGAGAGGCAGTCTTCATACATCTGGCACACAAGATACTCAATATGACATTAAATGATAGAATGTTGAAGAAAAGTCAAGTTTGGAAATAATGAATATCAGAATGTGGGAAATTGAAATGCTATTTCTTTTGCTCACTATTATTATTATTATTATTATTATTTTTTAAGAAAACTTTTGCACACCATTACATGTAAGGCCTGTTAGAGGCATGCTTCAAACATTCGATGCAAAGGATACTTACTCAATTTTAAGACATTAAAGGGTTGGGTATGAAAGAAAATTCAAGTTTGGAAATTGTAAAGTTGTGATTTACAAAAAGTGTTGTAATTACTTTAATTTTGTTCCTTGTATTTTGTGGGATTTTATTGTATTGGGTTTAGTATTAAGTTGGTGAAGAATCGAGCATGTATTGTGAAGAGGGAGAAAACTGGTGGTGATGGATCCATTTAGATGGACTAGACAGTACGAGACAAATGCTAATAGTGAACGGATCCGATGTGAACAGGCCCAGGGTGGACGGATCAAAAGGCCACGCGACACTCAACTGGTCATTGTGTAGTCTCCAAGAAACCCTAAATGGAAATGACTTGCGCCTCATGATTAACCCTAGTCCATAGAGTCCCAATATGAATAAAATTCTAACACAAGGAGGATTCTGGAAGATACACATATTAATGAAGATCTTCCTTATAAGGAAAAGACTTGTTGCGCAAGTATAGGAGTTTGGCTCTACACTACTATAAAAACCCAAAGACCCTCAGAAAATAGGTATGCATAATTCATCCCAGCTTTGGCATTCTAGAGTTGTGACAAGTTCTAACTTGACCTTCAGAGGGTATTTGGCCGGCACCACACCAATGCTCTCTATTAGGTCTTCTATTTTTGTTGTGCAGGTATTGTTTTGAGCGTGCAAAGGCCTTGTGGCTCACTGGTGATTTTTTGGCATCATCAGTTGGCGCCATCTATGGGAAAGACAGCGACTTGTAAGCCATACAAAGGCCTCCTGGACAAAGAGTTGCATGGTATTTACTTGATCGATGGCAACCACCAACAACGTTCATGGAGACGAGCCGCGACCCATTGCCTTGGAGAGGCAGGTCCAAACCCTCATAGCAGCAGTGGAACATCTTACCAAGCAGAACCAAGACGTAGAGGAATAACTATGGCAGAAGAACGCAGTGATGGGTACCCAGGAAGAAGACCAAGAAGGTACCAGTGCTGAACGAAGAGATCAAGAGGGGCCAGAAGGTAGTAACGCCCCGAGTAGACCGGAACGACAAGACATGAGCCGTCCATCCATCACTAAAACGACTTCACCCCACATTGTCACAGAGATGCCAATGATGAAAGAACAGATGGATTTTATGATGAACACTCTCAGGGGGAGAGTATCCAGGGACCTCAACGATTTGGTCCACTGAACCAATTCACCATTCACCACCTCCGTCAACTCCTTCACACTGCCATAGAAGTTTCGCATGCCGTAGATAGAAATCTACGATGGAGCCAAGGACCCTCTTGATTATTTGGAATCCTTCAAAACCCTGATGCGCCTTCAAGGAGTGGCAGACGAGATCATGTGTAGGGCCTTTCCTACCACACTAAGGGGTCTTGCAAGAATTTGGTTTAGTAAGTTGATGCCTAACTCCATTAGTACTTTCAAGGACCTAAGCGCCCAGTTCGCTTCACACTTCATCGGGGGACATAGATATAAGAAGTCAACTGCATGCCTAATGAGCATTAGGCAACGAAAGGATAAGACATTGAGGTCTTATATAGCCCGCTTCAACAGGAAGCACTCTCGATTGACGAAGCCAACGATAAGATACTTGTGGCATCCTTCATGAATGGGCTACGAAAAGGTAAGTTTCTATTCTCCTTATACAAGAATGACCTAAAAACCATGTCAGATGTGCTTTACGGGGCCACCAAGTACATGAACACTGAAGATGCACTGCTGGCTTGCGAGGAGAAGCCTAAGAAAAGAGAGAGGCAGGAGGAAGCCCGGAAGGATAGAGGATGAAAGATGGCGAGAACGGGTGATAAAAGAGATGATCAACGATCCAAACCCCCGACAGGGAGGTTCACAAACTTCACCCCCTTGAATACCTCGATTGACCAGGTTCTGATGCAGATCAAAGACGAAGAAGCATTGACATTCCCTGACAAATTGAAGGGTAATCCTAGCAAGAGATCCAGGGATAAATATTCTCGCTTCCACCGAGAACACGGTCATGACACATCTGAATGCTATGACTTGAAACAGTAGATAGAGGCCCTTATTAGGCAAAGGAAACTACAAAAATTTGTCAGTAAAGAAGGACCAAAACAAAACTAAGGAGCACCACCTGATGAGAAAACGAGCAACCTAAACCACCCTTGGTGGACATAAGAATGATCATTGGGGGCAGTACTTCTAGTTCCTTTAAGAAGGTGCGTAAGGCATACCTACAGATGGTTCAGAATATTCAACTAACAGGGTATGCCCCAAAGATGGCACGTGTTGACAATCTCGTAATTAGGTTCACGGAGGAAGATGCCCGACGTCTCCACCACCCACATGATGATGCACTTGTAGTCAGTATACGGGTAGGAGACTATAACACCTACAGGGTGCTGGTAGACAACGAGAGCTCTGTTGATATCTTGTATTATCTAGCCTTTCAACAAATGAGAATAGATAGAGAACGATTGATCCTAACCAACGCCCTGCTCGTAGGATTTGGAGGAACAAGGGTGTATCTACTGGGTGCGGTCACCCTACCAGTGACGATTGGAAAGTACCCTCAGCAGATCACGAAGGACGTGACCTTCCTAGTAGTTGACTGCTCATTCGCGTACAACGCCATATTGGGATGTCCTACTTTGAATTCATGGAAGGCTGTAACATCAACCTACCATTTGATGATCAAGTTTCCCACTAAATACGAGGTAGGAGAAGTAAGATGGGATCAAATGGCAGCGCGTGAATACTACATTGCCATTCTAGAGATGGATGATAACCAGCAGACCATGTGCATAAAAGAACAACAAACAATACCGGAGCCAGTGGAAGAACTAGAGGAAGTGACCCTTGATAACTCAAGGCCCAAGCGGACGACTAAAATGGGTACTTTGGCTAGTTAGCCGTTACATCAAGCACTCACGATGTTTCTAAGAGAAAATCAAGATGTATTCGCCTAGAGTCACGAGGACATGCAAGGGATTGACCCCTTAGTCATAGTTCAAATATTGAATATGTTGCCCTTATCCTTTCCCGTCCGATAGAAAAAATGAGTATTCGCTTAGGAACGAGACAAAGCTATAGTTGAGGAGGTTTGGAAGCTACTAGAAGTAGATTTCATTCGAGAAGTGTACTACCCTGATTGGTTGGCAAATGTAGTTATGGTCAAAAAGGCCAATGGAAAGTGGAGGATATGCGTAGATTTCATGGACCTCAATAGAGCCTGCCCTAAGGATAGTTACCCGCTCCCACGGATAGATATTTTGGTAGACTCGGCCGTGAGGCATCAGCTTCTAAGCTTCATGGATGCGTTTTCAGGATACAACCAGATCAAAATGGAGGAGGCTGATCAAGAGAAGACTTCCTTTGTTACTAGCCAAGGATTCTTTTGCTAAAAAGTGATGTCATTCGGACAAGAACGCAGGGGCAACGTACTAAAGATTAATGAACTAGATGTTTGCACACTAGATTGGGAGGAATATGCAAGTTTATGGAGACGACATACTGGTGAAAAGCTTCTGAGAAGATGAACACTTGAGCGACCTCCAGGAGACCTTTGACACCAATTGGATGTATAACATAAAATTAAATCCGAATAAGTGTGTGTTTGGGGTTACTACAGGGAAATTCCTGGGATTCATGGTATCCCAAAGGGGAATTGAGGTCAATTCAGAGAAAATACGGGCTATATTAGAGCTAGCCCCACCGAAGACGGTCAAGGAGGTGCAATGCCTGAATGGCAAGATAACAGCACTAAACAGGTTCATCTCAAGGGCGATAGATAAATGCCTACCTTTCTTCCGTGTATTGAAGAGATCGTTTGAGTGGATGGAGGAGTGCCAGCAGGCGTTCAAAAATATTAAGTTGTATCTTTCGTCTCCTCTATTACTCAATCCATCCAAGCTAGGGGAAGAGCTCTATCTATACTTAGCCATCTCGCAAGCCGCTGTTAGTGCGGCTTTGGTAAGAGAAGAGGATGGATTGCAAAGACCCATTTACTTTACAAGCCGAGGGTTTCGGGGAGTAGAAGAAAGGTATCCCCAGATGGAAAAGCTGGCGTTTACATTGGTGACCGCAACGCGAAAATCAAACTGTACTTCCAAGCACATACAATTGTTGTTTTGATAGATAAGCCTCTGAGAAGAGCCATAAGTAGCCCTGAAACTGTAGGATGGATGGCATTATGGGCAGTCAAGCTGAGTGAGTTTGATATACGGTACTGTCCACATATAGCTATCAAAGGACAAATGATGGTTGACTTCATCGTAGAATTCACTCTCATGGAAGGCCAGGGGGCAGAAGTGGTTCCGTAGTTGAGCGTCCATACGGATGGATCCTCAAATAAGCAAGCAGGATGGGCCGGCGTGGTACTTCACACCCCGATGGGAGATAATATTGAGTGCATAATCCGCCTGGACTTTCCTACGACCAATAATGAAGTAGAATATACGAAGCTTTAGTGGCAGGATTGGACCTCATGAGAGTGGCAGGAGTTGAAAACATGGTTGTATACTATGACTCTCAAGTCGTAACCAGTCAGATTAATGGTAACTACGAATGCAAGAACGAAAGAATGAAGAAGTACCTTAAGGAGGTGAAGGGTCGAATTGGCAGCCGCCAAATCAAATTCGTCCAAATCCCAAGGGAGGAGAACGAGTGTGCCAATCGTCTAGCTAAGGCCGCCTCAAAAGAATACATGCTCGTCCCCGATCAGGTGCTATCCTTCGACCAAATCTCTTCACTCATAGATGAGGTTACGAGTGTGCAGGAGATAGGTACTAAAAGCAACTGGACCATGCCATTAGTCTCCTACATAAGGAACGACATGCTACTAGACGGGAAGGACGATGCCAGAAAATTGAAGGTCCAAGCATCGTGATCTGTTCTAATAAAAGACATCTTATACAAAAGAGGTTTCTCTCACCCATACCTAAGGTGTTTGGGCCCCGAGGTGGTAAATTATGTCATGAGAGAGGTCCACGAGGGTATCTGCGAAAACCACTCAAAGGCACGATCGTTGGTGAACAAGCTGATTCGAGCAGGATACTACAGGCCTACTATACAGAAGGATGCGCAAACTTATGTCAAAGCTTATGACAAGTGTCAGAGATTCGGCAATGTCATCAGACAACCCTTCGAGGAACTCACCCCTATGACGGCGCTGTGGCCATTCGCTCAATGGGGATTAGATATCATGGGTCATTTCCCAATAGCAGTCAGGCGGCTAAAGTTCCTAGTTGTTGGCATTAACTACTTCATAAAATGGGTGGAAGCAGAAGCCCTAGCCATTATCATGGAAAAGAATATTCGGAGTTTTGTTTGGAAGAATATCATTTGTAGATACAGGATACCCAGGGTGTTTGTCTTGGACAACAGAAAGCAGTTCGACAACAGCGCATTCAGAGAATTCTATTCGGAACTAGGAATCAAGAACCATTACTCGTCACCCGCCCACCCATAAGCCGATGGACAAGTTGAAGTTACAAATCGATCCTTGCTCAAGATCATCAAGACTTGGCTCGAGGGGGCAAAAGGTATATGTCCAAATGAACTACCAAGTGTTTTATGGGCATATCGGACAACAGCGAGGACACTTATGGGGGAAACACCATTTTGACTAGCATACGGAAGCGAGGCAATCATCCCAGCAGAAGTAGGGTTCACAAGCTACTAGGTGGAGAACTACGACAAGAACAAGAATGATGAAGCCATACGCCTGCAACTTGACCTAGTAGATGAGGTTCGAGTAGCAGTTGAGCAAAGGTTGGCACGATACTAGAACCTTATGGCGAAGCACTACAACTCCAAAGTCAGACACAGAGACTTCCAAGTCGGAGATCTTGTTTTGAGGAAGGTAATGGGCACCGCTAAGGATCCTGCCCAAGGAAAGCTCGGTCCCAATTGGGAAGGGCCTTATAGAATTACATCATGGCAAAGAAAAGGCATCTACCACTTTGAGACACTAGACAAGCGAGAATTGCAACATCCATGGAACGCTGAGCATCTACGAAAGTACTACCAGTAAAGATGACGATATGGAAAGTAGCATCCATAAGATCTCCAGTTTACTTTTAGTTTAATTTTTGCTACATTTTCCAGTTTTTTCAATTCACTATTTAGACAATTTATTTTTGCTACAATGATTTTTTAAGTATCTTTTTAAGCTTCTCCCTGGAGAATTACTCTTCGACGAATAAATGACTATAATAAGAGGAGTATTCAGATATGACTAGTGTTTTTTCTACGAAATTTTATCATTTCCATAAAATGGACGAACTCATCCCAGGAGGGTGAAAATATTAGTCCAACAAGTGGACGGATCTACCACGAAGTCCAATAAAATGGACAGTTCATCCCAGGAGGCTGAAATATTCTAAAGTCCTTGAAAAGGACAAAATTTTTAAGTCCATAAAGTGGATTAAGTACATGCAATGGACGAATTCATCCATAAAGGATGGAATAAATCGTCTGTAAACAGGACGGATTAATTCGTGAAGAATGGAATAACTAAAAACCACAAGATGGATGATTCATCCCAAGAGGGTGAAAATATTATAGTCCAACAAGTGGACGGACTCATCCTAAAGGATGATAACTATAAAATTCATATAATTAACAGATCCAACTTTAGGTTGGAATAATATTGCTGGTCCATAAGTGGACGGATTCAACTTAAGGTTTGATTAAAGTTGCTAGTCCACAAGTGGACAAACTCATCTTATTGGGTGCCTATAAAGTCCGTATAATGGATGGATACAACTTAAGGTTGGGTTAATGATACTAGTCCACGAATGGACGGACTCATCCTAAAGGATGAAAACTATAAGGCCCATTTAGTGGACGGACCCAACATAAAATTGATTTACCTCACTAATTCACAAATGATCCTTATAGTGGACGGATTTAAATTATAAGATCCAGTGGACAGATCCAACTCATAGTTGGATTAATATTACTAGTCACTGAGTGGACAGACCCAACTTAAGGTTGAATGTTCCTCACTAGTCCGCAAGTGAACGGACCCCATTTTAAAGAGGATAGTTATAAGATCCCTATTACGGGCTCAACATAAAGTTAAAATTGACACTACACATTCATCAAAGGATGGATCCATCTAAAAGATGGTTTTTGTTTAATCACTGACTACATATTTAAAGTCATAATTGTAGACAGGCAATGGATAAAATATTACTTAAAGCCCTTAAAGGGAATGTTTTTACATGCCACAGATGACGGATAAGTTAAAAGGCTGTTCCCAAAATAGTTACAATTCCATAAAAAAATAATAATAATAATTTACTGATGAGGGGAGGTGTTTTCAACATTCTCTTGAACATCCACGGGTTGACAGGCATCACCGTCAATGAGTTGGGCTCGGTTTTCAATAGGAGTTGACTCTCCGTTGCCAAGGGCTGCATTGTCAGCAAACAAATCCTCCGTACTCTCAGAGGTGATGGGTTGAGCAGTAGCTTGGGCTTGTGTATCAATATTGAGTTGAGAAAAGTCAAGGTTAGGATAAGCTTTCTTGGCCTGACAGACAGCGTCATTAAAGCCGTCCATATAAGAGGTCCCGAGCTCTTGCAGGAGGGCGTTAGAGTCACGATATTCACGGATCGCTGCCTGCTTTGCCTGATGGAGTTGGTCCTTGGCATCCTTTACCTCATTCTCTTTATCCTCCAGGACTTTTCTCAACGTCTCCATATGTTCCTCAAGCACTTTCTTGACTTTCTCTGACGTAGCAAATTTTTTCTCCATGCCAACCTTCTAGGCCTTAAGACCGTTCAACTCATCCTCCATCTCATTAGCTTTCACCCATACACGATCCAGCACCGTCTCATGGTTTAGACACCATCCCATCAGCCCCTTCATCATCACCATCGCCTGAAAACAAAGGTGGATTAGTGATGGAGGTAAGTGAATGGGAAGGATAGGAAGTGGACGGCATGACTTCTTACCTGAGCAATACAAAAGAGCCCCATCTTCCCCATGGCTTCCATGGCATGGTTGCTTAAGTCATCATAGTTGCCGGATGATATGATGGACGAAAGCTTCTCCAAAGCATATTTAGGATCCTCATGAAGGAGGACGGATGGCTTCTCTTGGGTGGTAGATGGGCCCTTCATTAAACGCTTTCCTGCTCCATGCTTGGCAAGAGTTGTCTTCTTGCCCTCAGCCTCTAGTCCCACGACGGGCTCCAAGATGGTTTTGGGCTTTTTAGGGAGACGACCTTGCTTCTCCAACAGCTTTCTTTTTATGGACAGGTTAGAGGAACCCATCTCCTTAGGAAGTTGTCCTTCCACCTTTTTCTTTTTGGCTGCTTGTTGTTTGATAACAACCCTTCTCTTTGCAGCATCCATCTCTACATAAAGGAAGACGAATGGTTAGAGTGGAATAAAAATACAATTAAGAATCCCAAGTATAGGGTGACAGACTTACGTTGATGAACTTGAGCGTCGTAACGACGAGTGGCTATTGTTGGTTTCGGTCCATCACAAGGTGTCAAGCGTGACTAACTTTTCCCACATCCTCTCCTCTAACTTGGTCTTGCTAAAAACCCTTTCTAAAAAACTCCACTCCTTTAGAGAGATTTGTGGATGGTCCCGAACTATAAAAGAAGACGGTTAGTGACACAATATAATTAAAAACTGTAGAAAGAATATGGACGAATTCATACCAGACAGGTGCAGTATGTCCAATGTTGTGTCGACAGGCATATGATCAGTGTCACCAGGATGACACATCCATTCATCACCCTTCATGAAAAAATACCAACTCTTCTAGTTCTTGTTAAAGTCGGGGGTCTCACACACAAGCCTTAACAACAGGCTCTCAGGCACAAAGCTATATATGCCTTTAGACTGAGTAATTTCATCTGGACGGTTACAGTGAAAGAAGTCTTTCATCGTCAGCCTCCGTGTTCCGTCAGACATGGCCGCGTACAAGACCTTTTTATCAAAACCATGCTCCCTCTTTTTTATCAACACTATTGGTCTTTAGTTTGTAATTATGTTACTCAGACTGTCCGTGATTTTCTGAACCATGGTATTATTCCCCCAAAATTCAATGAAACTCATGTAGTGCTCATCCCGAAAATAAAAAACCCAATGTAAATCACCCCATATAGACCCATTAATCTCAGTAATGTTGTCTCTAGGATAACTTCTAAGGTTCTGGCCTTGAGGCCACATTATCCCTTCACGAGGTTTGCGCCAAGGAGACCCTCTCTCCCCATATTTATTTCTTATATGTGTAGAGGGTTTATTAGCTCTTCTCAAGAAAACAGTGGATGATGGTTTATTGAAAGGATTAACTGCATGTCAAAGGGGTCCTAAAATATCACACATTTTCTTTGCTAATGATAGCCTTATTTTTTGTCGAGCCATAAAGGAAGAACGCTCCAACTTACAAAGAATTTTAGAAACCTACGAACAAACTTCTGGCCAACAATTAAATGGGGAAAAGACTTACTTATTTTTCAATAGCAATACACCACAAGATATTCAAGACCACATCAAAGATTTTTTTGGAGCAGAAGTAATACATCAGCATAAGACTTATCTAGGTCTTCCTTCTCTAGTGGGAAAATCAAAGTGCAACACCTTTCGGCGACTAAAAGAGAGGTTGGATAATAAACTTTCGGGGTGGAAAGAGAAGATGTTATCGCATGCGGGGAAGGTGATTTTTATCAAGGCAGTGACCCAAGCAATACCCATGTACACTATGAGTGTTTTTAAAATTCCAAATACTTTATATGATGAGATGGCAAGCATGGTTTGAAATTTTTGGTGGGGCAAATGGATGGAAAAAATAAGACGGCATGGCTTAGTTGGGATAAGATTTGTACACCAAAGTTGGAGGGTGGCTTAGACTTTCGTGATCTTAAAGCTTTTAATTTTGCACTTTTAGCCAAACAGGGGTGGCAACTTCAGACAAATACATCATCATTGGTCCATAGAGTTTTAAAAGCTCGTCATTTCTTGAATAGTGTCATCCTTGGGGCTGCATTGGGATCTCGACCTTCTTTTGCTTGGAGAAGCATAATGGTAGTGCAAAAAATTGTCAAACAAGATTGTAAATGGTAGGTGGGCAATGGAGCATCGGTTGGCATTTGGACTAATAAATGGTTACCTAAACCATCCACTTTTAAAGTGATCTCTCTGCCAAATAATGCCTTTGAACTTTCCAGAGTTAATGACCTCATTGATCCCCTAAAGTGTGAATGGCAAACAAATTTGGTGAGGCAAGTTTTTCTCCAACTTGATGTCCAATCCATTCTAAGCATACCTTTAAGTTCTTGTCTGCCACAAGACTAGCTAGTGTGGGCATACACTCCAAAAGGGAAATTCATGGTTCGCAGTGTCTATAAAATTACTTTGGATAAAGCCATGAATAGCGGGGTGGGTAAACCTTTAAATGGTGATACACAGAAAATTTTGGAGAAAAATTTGGAGCCTGAACATGCCGAATAAGGTGAAGTATTTTGCCTGGAGAATGTGCCAAAATATACTTCCCACAAAAGCAAACTTATGCCGAATGAATGTGAAGCTTGTGGATTGGGTATAGAATCTAGTAGACATATTCTTTGGGAATGCGAGAAAGCTCGTGCTTTTGATACACAGGGTATATGGTATTTGGAGTTCATTGATTTAGTGTGCTATTTGATCTTTGTCAAACATGTTGGCAATGACATTTTGGAGATGCTTCTCATGATAGCTTGGCTATGTGGTTTAATAGAAATGTTGTAAGATAGGGTCACTCTCGACAATCTGCAGAAGAGGTGGTCCAGTTAGCTCAATTTTTGCTAGATGAATTTCAAACAACAAACCATACTAAAAGCTCACTTAGAGTGTAAAACACTAGTGAATGTTTAGATGCCCAATTTCAAAATCACCAACACGAGCTTATATTCAAAACAATAGATGTGCGGAATATGAAAAATAAGCAACACCCAATTTGGCAAACTACTTTAACACATAATTCAATCACAAACACAACAGCAATTAATGGTTAAAGTTAAAGGGAAGAGAGATGCAAACACAAGGATAACATCGGCACATGTTATCGAAGAGGAAACCGAAGAACTTGGCGAAAAACCTCTCCGCCGCCCTCCAAGCGGTAAAATGATCCACTAGAGAATAAAGTTGGGATACACAAATAGCAAAAGACCCTCAAAGCCTAATCTACCCAATGCAGCTAAGCCTTCCAAGCTTCTTGCTCCAACAAGGTTAAGCCTAACCGTATCTTCTCTAGCTTTCTAGATCCCGCAATGAGCTCCATATTCCATCCACCATCCTTGGCATCTTCCAATGCTTCCCAAGTTTCATAAACACTCTCAACACTGGTGTGGGTAGTGTTTGGGTACAAATATCCTCTCAATGAATATAACAATGGGAGAGGGAAGGAGAACAGACTACAAAGATTTCTCTCTAAGAATGAGTAGCTCTCTCTCTAATAAGATGGGTGTGTTGTAGAAACCTTTCTTAGGGTTTTTCTCTCAATAGGCTCCCTGCCATTTCTGTGGGTAATGAGGGTATATATAGTATGAGTGATAGGCAAATAGGTCACGCTAAAAAATCCTCTGTGTAGTGAAATTCGCGGGTCACCTAAGTCGCGAAAACAGCTGGCACAGCTAGCACATGACTCTTCAACTTCCACAACTAGCACTAGACTCTTCAGCTTCTGGCATGTGCTCCTCATGTGACATTTAGCTGTCTTGATCAAATCTTCACCACTTAATACTAAACCCATTACAAATGAATCCCACAAAAATACAAAGAAACAAATTTATGCAATTACAACACTTTTTGTCATGAAATAAGCCAATACAAATGTTATGAGAAAAATCATAACTTAAAACATAATATTTCACAGGTAAAGGACAACTTGAATGATCCACGAACATTGCCTCTAGCTCCAAATTATGAGGTTAATGTGGACGGTACAGTTTTTGCTTAAAGTCAATAAGTTAGTGTCGCGGTGGTGATTAGAGACCATGCTGGGAGGGTTACGGCAGCATTAAGCAAAATAGTCCACCAGCCATTGGAACCCTTAGAGATATAGGCCAAGGCAATGGAGAAGAGAGTTACTTTTGCTTGGGATGTGGGTATAAGGGATGTGATTTTTGAAGGAGATTCAAAAATTGTCTTTGATGCTCTTATGGGGTTGGGCTCTCCACCGATGGCTGTAACTGGAGTTTCTCAAAGACTTCAAGGTTTTAGGTCAGTAAAGTTTCTCATGTGATATGACAAGGTAATAGGTCAGCACACATTTTGGCAAGTAATGTCAAAGAAGTTTTAAATAGTGATAACTATGTAACTTGGATAGAGAAAAATCCAATGCTTATTAAGTCAGCTTTAGTTCAAGATGTATTGAATGTATCTTCTTCTTAATAAAGTTACAATCTTCCCATAAAAAAAAAAAAAAAAAAAAAAAAAGAGAATAATATAACTTTATTAAGAATAATATAACTAATTTTTAATTTTTTTTGGCTTGGTTATTTTTTTATTAAAAAATTGGTTCATAATGGGAAATTGGGAACAAAATATTTTCTTAAATTACTATTTTAAAATTGTTTTTGTTTTTTAATGTTACATTCCAGTCATAATTGAAACTTAAAATTTGTTGTTTCAACTTTCATATTTCTATCTAAATATAATTTTACATTTGAAAATTTCACATTACATTCCCTCCAATTGGTTCTTTTAAATTTACATTTCCTCCCATTTTAAAAATATCAATTGGTTCTTTATTACATTCCCCTCCAATTTTTAATTTTTTTTATACTTTCACTTGCTTTTTCTCACGTAATGACAATGAAGAATACAAGTGGATAGAATTTATAGGTATTTTGTTAAAGCTCACCTCAAAAATAATACTTTTAAAGGCCTGATTGGTAGGAGCATTTTTGTTTTTGTTTTCATAACAATATAAAATCAATTTTCAAAAAATTGAACTTAAAACTAGTTTTCAAATAATAGTTTTTATATTTTACGTGTTTGGCTCCGACTTTTTAGAACAATTTTTAAAATACTAAAAACAAAAAATAATTGTTTGGAAGACCATTTATATTTTTGAGATTTAAAAAAAAATATTTACAAAAAGTAATGTGTAGAATCTGTAGATTACTTTTTTTTTTTTTTTTTTTGTGTGGATAATGATAAGGGAATAGAGCTCATCATGTACTTTTTTTTTTTTATAATTATAAGTTTAAAATTTGAAGGGTAGGAATTCTTTTTGTATTATGAAAACACCCCCTTAGCTATTTTCAAAATCCTGTTCTAAGTCAGGAAAATATCATATAGTTTTTTGAAAACTGTATTTAAAAAAATATTAGCCAAAAAATAAATTCAAGTGTGAGACCCACCATTTTATGGATAATAAAATAAAAAACTATATTTAAATACTCTTACCAGCCCTAACTTATTAGGTAATTTTGTTTTTTATTATAAGCACACATGGTAACTCACTTCTTTACACTATTAAACTAAGTCCATGGGATCCGATATTGCTTTCTTTTTTACCAATTAAATGAAGGAGACAAGTAAATGAGACTTTTAGATATTAATCTCGAGCCCACCTTAAATGGAGTACGCTAATCTTTAAGGTAGCTTAGATAATTACAACTTTACAAGAAAAAGAGATTGTAAGGTTTTTTTTTTTTTTTTTGGTTTAATAATTATATGTTTTTTTTATTTTTTTAGGGACAATAATTATATGTTCATCTAGTTAAATTGTCAATTTTTTTATTATTAACCAAGGTATCGAGCATCTATATGAAATGAAGTTGGACCATTTCCTATCCCGTGAACTCCTCAGTCAAATGAAGGACCAGATATTGATTTCAAATACTCAACAAAGAACGACTGGTAGGGTTTATGACGCCATCCCCCGAGCAATCAAGGAAGGGATTTTTGAGTTTGTTTTTGATATAGTGAAAGCGGATTCACAAATCTTGTGGATCTGTGGTGAAAAATCCATGATGAAAAATCAAGGAACATTTTTCCGGTTGCAGCCCAATATCGTCATGCCAAAATCTTTAGCCTTATCTATGGTCTTGATATTAAAAGCGCTTTGACAAGTGGTAAAGATGACTTCTACGGCAATACCTTATTACATATGGCAGGGATGTCAGCACCTTCGACATCACTTGATCGCATCGCAGGTATAGCTTTACAATGGTTATCTCTCTCACTTAAAATATCTCAGTCTTTAATCAAGCAGTAACAGTAGGCTACAAAATGTTACTGTGGCCCTTTTGAATATTTTTTGGTGTTTGGTTGTAGTACTTACGCTAGACTGAAATTTACAAAAATTTTCTATATTTTTATGTAAATATTTTATAATAAGTTTCAATTCATTACTTTAAAATATTAATACAGAAAACTAAAATCAAAGTAAAAAAAAACACAATCAAAATAAGGGTACAACAACAAATAAAGGCTACAACAATTAATAAAATCTATCAAATAAACTTATACACTCACATGCAAAATTACATACAAACACTTCAAACTTATGAAAGGACACTTGAAAGTTGTTTTTGAGCTACTTTTAAAAGGACAAAATTTAGTTACAAAATTAGTTGCAGCTTAAGGTTACAACCTTACTCAATAAAATAAATATTACTATATATTTGAAAATCTAATCGTTGAATTACATGTTCTTTATACTCTTAATACACATGTCAAATTTTGTGTCAATTGGATACTATTTACTGTATAATCTATAAATTTATATTTTATGTATAATTTTAAATTACAAAAACTTGCAATTAAAACAATTTATTGATGACATAGCTATTGTTTAACTTTCTAAAAAAATTTCAAGCAAATTGGATATAAGAAGAATATGTAATATGATGGTGGATTTGTCAAAATTCACCTTTAATTAAAAAAAATATTGAGTAAGGTTGTACTCTTAAGCTACAACAAATTTTGTAACTAAACTTTGTCCATTTTAAAATATTGGGGCAATTCTTTAAGTTTTGAGGAATAGCATGATCATTTTGAAGATTTCATGAGACATTTTTGTCATTCAATGGTCTTTAAGGTTTTTTTTTTTTTGGGTGGTTGTAGGGGCATTTAAGTGATTTGAGAGGTTTTTGAAGGTATTTTTTGGCCATTTGGAGGCTTCAAGAATATTTTGATCATATTTTGTAAGTTACTTTCATTATTTTGGATTTTTTTTAATTATTATTTGGTTATTTTGAAGATCTTAGAGGTATGTTTGTCATTTTATAGGTCTTATTCTAGAGTATGATTTCAATGGGTAATTTTTTTCCCCCTTGTCATGTTAGTAGTTTTAAGAGTATTTTGGTTATCTTGAAGATTTTATGGGAATTTTGAAGGTTTTGAGAGGGTAAACAAATAATTTTGGAAAATTTAGAGGAATTTTGTCATTTTGGAGATTTTAAGGGGATATTTGAAAATTAAAAGGGTATTTGGTGATTTTGAAAATTTTAGGCAATTGTCTAAGGCTGACAAGTAGAAAAAGCCCCCAAATTTTATATCTCTTTACTTATGAGATTATTAATTAACTCATATCTTACTAAGTCATTAATTAATTGGAAGTTGAGACTGTCATCCAAGTCAAAAAGGGCTTAATAATATGCTTAATATGGGTTTGATAATATACTTGTATTGGATCTTGATCTCAAAAGCTTAAGTTTGAGCTTATGCTTTTGGATTTTCTAATGAGCTTAAGCTCAAACTTTGTTTGTAGGCTTGGTTCAAGCTTAAGCCAAGTTTCAGCATATTTTTTGTCAAGCTGAGCTTAAATATTCAATACTCGATAAAGCACAGCTTACGTGTTTACAACCCTACTTTCGAATAGTAGTACCAACTAATTAAAAAAAAAAGTAGTACCAACTAGATACTAAAAAAAAAAAACAAAAAATATAGAGAAATTTTTTTATAAATAAAATTAGTAAGAGTTTGTTGCTAATCCCTAAGCCAAGTTTGAATATTTTATATTTGTTGCCAAGTTGAGTTTGAACATTCAACACTTCACAAAGCTCAGCTTGCGCCTTTGTAGCCCTACTTTTAAATAGTAGTACCAACTAATTCAAAAAAAAAAAAAAAAGTAGTACCAACTAGATACAAAAAAATAAAATAAAAATAAAAATAAAAAAGAAGGAGAAATTTTCTTATATTAAAATTTTTTGCATAGGAGTCTGTTGTTGATCCTTAATTAGCGAGAATTACCTAATCCAACCTAGGTAATGATTTAAACCCCAAATTTTAAATTTAGGCTTAATATAGGTTAAAATGCAAATTGTGCCCTCTAAGTTTGATTGAAATAAATTTTAGTTCTCTAATTTCACTTTTATTTAATTGAGTCCTCTAAGTTTTAAATTTATTCAATTCAAACATTCCGTCCAATTTTGTTTAAAAATTTCCATTAAAGAATATTCTTCTCTCATGAAAATAATCTATAAAATTAATTAAAATATTTTATAGATTTTTTATGGGAGAAATTTTTTATCAAAAATTCTTTGCTATGTTCATTAGTATTTTTTGCTATGTGCTATGTTCATTAGTTAATTGCATTCTTAAAAGTAAGTTTTTAATGGAATTAGACGAAAGATCTTAATTGAATAAATTTGAAACTTAAATGACTTAATTGAACAAAAGTAAAGTTAAAGGCATGAAATGAATTTTTGTCAAATTTAGAAAGTGCAATTTGCATTTTATCCTTACTTTTATGCTAAATTAAAAATTAATGCCCGAAGCAATTGAACTTTGAAGTCCAAATTTGAGTTTTACAATGATAGGTTCAACTGTATATAAAATTTTTTCCCTTTATAAGGGATGAATCATCATTTTTATTTTTGCCAACAGAAGAAGGGAAGGAAGAGAGAGTGAGAAGAAGTAAAGGGCTTCAAACTTAAAACACGAAGAAAGTACAGAACAAAAGTATTAAGTACTACTAAAAATAAACCTTAAAAAATTAATTAAAATATTGATGTAGATGTGGAAAAATGTGAGAGCTGCAAAACTTACGTTTCAACATATTATGAGGTCAACAAAAAATCAAAAGTTTCAGTTTTTTAATGTGTGTGTGTGTGTGTGTGTGTGTGTGTGTGTATATGAATTATAGTTAATGATATTTAATTATGAAACTATTAAATATTAATGTTAATATTTACTTTTCTTAAATTTCAGTCTTTTTTAATGTTGCGCTATTTTGGCTTCTAAGTCTTTTTTAATGTAGCCGCGTTTTTGAAAACGCAGCCTAAGACCCGCATGTTTTGTAGTGAGAACATTGTCCCTCCCAAGGTTCCTACACGTTTAAACAATGATGGTTTGACTCCCTGAAAATTGTTTACGAAAAACCACAAGGACATGAGGAAAGACGGAGAGCAATGGATGAAGGACACAGCAACATCTTGTATTGTGGTGGGTGCTCTGATTGTTACCATTATGTTTGCTGCAATATTTACCGATCCAGGTGGTAACGACCAAAATAATAGCTTCCCAATTTTCTTAAATAAAAAATTATTTATGGCTTTTATTGTATCCAATGCTCTCTCACTCTTTTCTTCCTCAACTTCAGTCTTGATGATAATAGGCCTTTCCACCCTTTTCTTCTCTATTGCAGCCACGATGACAGCCTTTTCTGCTGCTCTCTTTCTTATGCTACATGAACAATCATGGATTTTCAAACCTGTCATTTGTTTGGCTAGTATTCCTATCACCCTCTTTGTATTGATGCAATTCCCTCTTCTTGTTGCCATGGCCAATTCAACTTACGGACCTAGCATCTTCGATAGGAAAATGAAGCGTTGGTTTTAACATTCATCAATTGTGCTATATGATGTATTGGTGTCCTGTTAATAATTGGTATATACCAACCAAAGATGAAGTTTTTCTTTCATTTTTTTTTCTTGGGAGGTAACTGTTGAATGTTTACCTCCAATTGCATACTTTTTTATTTTTTGGTTCTGGACATATTATAAGTCCATTATATAAATCATGCATCTATGTTGCAATTCTTTGACATTTATTCTTTTAGTTACTTTGGGGAAGGATAGAATAATGCCTAATATTTCAATAGATTATCCCCTCAACATTAGGACTTTACCTAGGTTACAAGGTTATCAATGTCCATCATCTAATAACTATTTTATTTATTTATATAAAAGGAATCTTTGATATCATATGTTGCTTATGGTTGAATTTGATATGCTACTATTTTCAATTTTAAGAGGTATTTTTCAATAATGCAATAGTTATAATGGAGAGGGACAATTTGAACCCTAGAAGTGCCAACCAATTGAGCTATAAGGCTCTTGGTAGGTCACTTACTAATAAAGTGGCTAAAAATTCACTTATTTGTTTGCTTTGGTTCAATGAAGTTATGGAATTTAGTGATAAATCTTACACGATATGAATTAAACCGCACCGATAAACAGTTAACCACATATATCAATACCAAATTTAAGAGTAGTAAATATGAAAGCAATATAAGTAAGGCACAAAATTTGATAGCAAAGTGGAAAACGAAAGAGCTTTTTTTTTTATGGAAATACCACTTCGAGGACAAAATCTTGTAGAATATTCACTATAGGAATAGTAGTTAAAGTCATCTACTTAAAAATATTTTTATAGCTAGAGTCTTTATTACAAACCCTGCAAATTTCCTGCTTGCCCTTTTATCATAGTGACCTTAAAACATCTACAATCTTGCTAAGCGAATCTTCTCCATGAACTCTTTATTTGCACAAACCAGAAACTCTAGCACTCTAAAGAATCTCCTACAAGAATTTGTTGTAGTCAACCTCATCATAAAGGATTTTAGTTTACAACTTACAAGAAGGTTTTTCTTAGTTAAGCACGAGGAGAGAAGGCACGTGGTTTTCTCTGAAAGCTCAATGTGTGGCTACCATTTATCTATAGAACAATCGTGCAAAGTATAGGCTAGGTACACAAAGTAAGGTAAAAGACCTTGTTGGAAATTCTAGTCCAAATGGGAAAAAAAAAAAAAAAAAAGGTTGGATAGCAGGTTTCCGCAATCTCACACAAATGAGCCTAGAACAAATGATCGGAGAAGTATCGAGTTCCTTTAGTATTTTGCATGACCGAGATTCACTCACTTGAGCAAAGATCCACTTTTACTAGAGCAAAATTCTCTAATGTAGAGAGAAATTTGTGACAAACTTTTAAATGAAACAAAATACACCCTAATGATATGTTTGATTATAACCAAGGTCATGGAATTGACCAATACTGGAATCCAAACAATTTGGCTTCAACCACTACTGTGGACAGACTGGTGCTTGAAGAAAATCGCTACTGTACAGCTCACTTATTAATTTATTTTAATAAATGATCAGGATTTTTACCAAATACGCAATGTTAACAAGCCTAATTAAAATTCCGACTTTTTCTGGTAGCTTTACTTTTTATTTATAAATACCAGTTGCTTGTTTCTGAATACGGTGCATTATTTTTTTGGGGACAAACTACAATTTTTCAGGCTGCATTTGAAAATATCACAAAAGTGTTTCTAACTCTATTGATATCTTTTATTATTTTTAAAAAATACAACCAAAATTCAAATTCCTCTCCCCAGTTATAGTTACTGTCAAATTATAAAAAATTAAATTTTAGAAAAAATATTTGTAAGAACGCCACTCCATCAAGAAATGAAGGACTCCAAATAGTACATAGCAAAAGCATTGTAGCACATCAATTGATTGTGAAATTCTCCTCTAGTAGAGGCAACTATTTTTACAATTACTCTTGTATTTCATTTCAATTTTTTTTTTTTTTTTTTTAATTTTATATACACCAATTTAATGTTTCAGCAAATTTAGCAAAAGAATCCACATGCATCTGTTGGTCAAGACAAATCGGCCTTTTTCACAACTGAAATCGCTCTTATATAAAAACCACTGGCAAATAACTAAATATATCTCGTAAAATATATACTTGGATCACCACCAAACCAAAGTACATACACAGCCGTTTTGTGAAAGAATGAAGAGTCACATTCTTATTTAGTATTTTACATAGCAAATGCATCCAGTATAATCTGCTTTCTTTTATTCTTTTCACCAACTTTTCCCAACAATAGGTAGACACATACATGTGATCACCTATAACACAGGTAGAAGCATGGCACTGCAAAAGGAACCTCTCAGGAACTAAACCACAACTCTCTACAAAAGGAGAGTGATGTGTACCACCAAAGCAGAGGTTAATGGCCGTATCATCTTCATTATCACAAACACAGAAGGAGAAAGAGATCAAATCTACCGCTTAGGTTCATTCAAGTTCTTTCCCTCAAAAAATTCACCCAGCATTCGTTCAAGATCCTCCGTACTCTCAACTAGAGGCCTGTAAAACATCCAAAAGCAAGTGTAAACAAGAAAGTAATTACAGAGTAACGAGGAATCATTAGACAGCCAATGAAAATACAATCTATCTGCATGTATTTTGCATAGCTTTGGGACAAGTACCCTAATAAGTCATTTGTAGCTCTTACATAGAGCTTTTCTAGCATTTTAAATATGACCATTTAAAAAATGTGAAGAATGAGAACATTCAAGTGTTTCATTTATCCATTACTGTTGTTTGAAAATTTCTAAATAGACCTCATTATTGACTTTGTAATAAACACATCCTGAAAGAAACATCTTTTACACACGCACATACACAAACACAAACACATGCTTGTGTGTGTGTGCAAGCGTGTGTGTTACTTCAAGTATGAGAAAACGCACCCAAAACGTTTTACAAAAGATCTGTAGGCAGGCAACAACACTTCCGCAACCGCAAGCCTTAGAGACTCTCGCAACTCAGTGTCAGGAACTGTCCACTGAGATTGCTTTTGATGAAGTTCCTCAAATTGCATATTGAACGTCTTGAACCTGAGAAATCCCACCCGGTCACAAAATTTGTGACAAAAATTACTTGAAAAACTCATATAAAGATTTTACTCATTATAAACCTGTCTTTCACCAAAGCTCTAGAAACTCCACTACTATTTCCTCCATCACCACCTACTGAACTCCCATCCCCAGATGAGGTGAGGCACTGAAGAATATGCAAAGGAAAAAGGCACCTGCATTTAGCAATACGAAACCAAGTTCCTTTCCAGATTAATATTTTAAAGCGAAATAAGTATTCTAATGCATTAAGCATAGTCAGGACAGGTTACATATCGAGGGTGTTCTGATTTTCAACCATTTAGGACAACATAAGATGTCAAACTTCAGAGTAAGAACTCAAATTTACTATGTAAGCTGCTTCAAGTTTGATTGATAGCTGTAAAAATTTGGTGCATAATCTTAAAGTCAATCATTTGATTGACATTAGTTGTTAAATCAGACAAAAAAATAAACTGCTAAACTCTCCAAAGGCAAAATGTTAAAATAGCACAACAGGATGGTGTCTTGCATCAAGGAAAAATCCATCTAGCTAATCAAGTCAAGCTACAGCTTCCAGGTGATGAAGCCAGTGATCAAACCGTAGCTATGACTGTGATTGAAGCTATGCCTTATTATGATCAGATGCTATGATCAATGCAGGAGATGATGCCATGTATGCAGTAATGATTTGAATATGTTGAAGCACATGCATATGAGCTGGAATTTTGATGTAACTGTTTTCTGTTATTTTAGGGAGTTAGTTGCTTGATATTTTCTGTTAAACTTACCATTAGTCTCTGTGTGTAAATATAGGAACAAAGCTTGTATGTAATTAATTAATTCATTTCAGTCTTTGCAATAGAGAGTTCATTTTCTATTTAGAGTGAGAGCACTTTCTTTTATATGGTATCAGAGCTCCAAGGTCCTTCAATGGCGTCCATCGAAGCAAACAATCAATCCACACACGCATCCCCTGAACCTGTCAACAATCAATCCACACACACAAATTCAAACTCTCCAAATCATTCAGCCTCTGTTACTCCTAATCCATATTTCTTGAATTCCAGTGAAAATCCAGGAAACATTCTCGTTACACAACCTTTGTTAGGAATGAGAAATTATCAATCCTGGTCAAGAGCTATGGTACTTGCTCTCACTGCGAAGAAGAAGATTGGTTTTGTAAATGGAAAAGTTACAAAACCAGATCTTGATTCACCTCTTTACGAAGATTGGGAGAGTTGCAATACCATGGTGCTTTTGTGGATGATCAACTCCATGCATGTGGATGTCTCAAGCAATATAATGTACTGCGAGACAGCGAGGGAAATGTGGATTGAACTCCAGAACGTGTTCTCACAAGGAAATGGACCAAAGATCTACAATTTGCAAACTGAGATCTTTCAAATTCGCCAAAATCAAATGTCTGTAACTGAGTTTTATACCAAGTTCAAACGATTGTGGGATCAATTGTTGAACTATGAACCAATGCCAGAATGCTCTTGCGGAGCAATGAAGACTCTGAGTAATTCACACGACAAGGCTTATGTGATGAGGTTTCTTATGGGGTTAAATGAGAGTTTTGACACTGTCCGTAGCCAAATTCTCATGATGGATCCTTTTCCCTCAATGAGCAAAGTCTATTCACTGATATTACAAGAGGAGTCACACAAGAGTGTTGGCCATGGAAATTCTGGTTCTTCTCAGACTGATACAATGGCGATGTATGCAAATTTCAAAGGAAACTTCAAAGGCAATGGCAAGAAGGAAAGGTCTTTCTGTACTTACTGCAACATGTCAGGGCATACTATTGAAAAATGCTACAAGTTGCATGGTTATCCACCTGGTTACAAGCCAAAAGGCAAGCAGATAGCCACTGCAAATCAAGCAACATTCAATCCTGGAGATGGTGGTTTGGTCAATGGAAATCAGTGCCCCATTTCTAAAGCTCAATGTGAGAAGTTGTTGGCCTTTCTCAACTCCGGAACCACTGGGACAGGGAATACTCTTGGTGATACACATCATGCTGCAAATGCAAGCACTTCTTGTATGGCTGCTGGTGTAGGAGGAGTCTCTGGTGAATGTTCTTCACAATCTCAATTCAATCCCTATCCTGTTTTCAATCCATCATTTATGTCAGATAACCATTCCAATCAATTCTTTACTCCATCTTTCCAGCATTCTATTTTTTCTGCTAAGAAAGTTGATAGAACTGCCTTCAATAAATCAAATTGGGTAATTGATACAGGAGCCACAGATCACATGGTGCATTCTGTGTCCTGTTTTACTTCAATCACAGCCACTTTGAACACTTTTGTTAATCTTCCAAATGGAGAATCAGCTTTAGTCACACACATAGGAATTGTTGAAATTTCATCGAAACTTATTCTTCACAATGTCCTATGTGTTCCTTCATTCACATTCAACCTTCTTTCTGTCAGTAAATTGGCTAAGTCCATTTCTTGTTGTCTCATGTTTTTTGGAACTCTCTGCTTCATCCAGGACCTGGCTCATTGGAGCACAATTGGTCTAGGTAAGGAGTACAAAGGGTTATATCCGCTGGAAGAGAGCATTTCAACCTCATCAAATTGCTATGTTGATTTTCATTTTGTCAATAATGTTCATGCTGTTAATAATGTTCATGTACAGCCACATATTTGGCATTACAGATTAGGACATTTGTCAAATGCTAAATTGGCATTATTGAAACACAATGATGTACCAATTTTCAATGATAATAAGATGATTGATTGTGAAATATGCCCTCTAGCCAAGCAGAAACGATTACCTTTTACCCCTAGTTCTCATGTGTCCAGTCACTGCTTTGATTTAATTCACTGTGACTTATGGGGACCTTTCTCCACTCCTACCATTGATGGCTGCAAATTCTTTTTAACCATTGTAGATGATTGTTCAAGATGCACTTGGGTTTATCTCCTAAAACATAAATCTCAAACCCAAGCCATCTTAGAACAATTCTATCTCATGATTGAAGCTCAATTTTCCCGAAAAATCAAGTGCATTAGGACTGATAATGGAACTGAATTCATTATGTCAAAATTTTTCTCTCAAAAGGGCATCTTGGACCATTTAAGCTGTGTTGAAACTCCTCAACAGAATGCAATAGTTGAGAGAAAGCATCAACACCTCTTAAATGTTGCAAGAGCACTTAGATTTCAATCAAATTTACCTTTGCATTTGTGGGGGCATTGCATTCTTACTGCTACATATTTGATCAACAGAACTCCATCTTCTGTGTTGAATCATAAAACTCCTTTTGAGGCTCTTTTTGGTCAAATTCCTAATTACTCTCATTTAAGAGTCTTTGGATGTTCATGCTATGCTTCCACTCTCTCTCACAATAGGACTAAATTTGATCCAAGAGCATCCAAGTGTGTTTTTTTGGGTTATCTTATTGGGGTTAAAGGTTACAAGGTTATGAATCTATCCACCAAAACTGTTTTTGTTTCCGGAGATGTTTACTTTCATGAAAATACTTTTCCTTATGCTACTTCTGTTCATGATTTTTCTGACCCTTTTGTTTCTGAGGTTGATGCTTCTTCTTCTTCTGCTATAACTTCCTTTGTCACTCCTGTCAGCATACCAGATGCTTCCACTGATCCTTATCCTCCTTGTACTTCTTCCCATCTTCCTTCAATTCCTTTATCCATTTCTCCTGCCCCCAGTCCTCCTTCTAAGCCTATGGTTACCTCCAATTCTCTTAATTCTGCCCCTATTGCTATCACCATTCCCACTGCAGATCCCCCCCAACCAGAAAGTCCACCAGAGCTCACAAAACTGATGTACCTAACTTTGAGCAGACCTGACATAGCCTATGCTGTTCACAGACTTAGTCAGTTCTTAGCTCAACCACAAGTCCCACACATGAAGGCAGCCACTAGAATTCTACAATACATTAAAGGTACACCAGGGCAAGGAGTGTTCTTTCCTGCTAAATCAGATTTACAACTAAAGGCATTCTGTGATGCAAACTGGGCAGGCTGCCCTGACACAAGGAAATCCTTAAATGGTTATTGTGTTTTCCTTGGGGATTCCTTAATTTCCTGGAGGTCCAAAAAGCAAGACATAGTGTCCAGATCATCTGCTGAAGCAGAGTACAGGTCCATGGCCACCACTACGTGTGAGGTTACTTGGCTGCTTTATTTGCTAAGAGATTTGCATATTCCACATGAGAGACCTGTGCTATTATACTGTAACAACCAGGCAGTTATACATATCTCTGCAAATCCTGTGTTTCATGAGCGATCAAAACACATAGAAGCAGATTGCCATGTAGTCTGAAACAGGGCATTGGATGGTACAATCAAAATGTTCTATGTTTCTTCAAGAAATCAACTGGCAGATATATTCACAAAAGCACTTGGGGTTGATCAGTTCTCCAAGTTGTTAGCAAGACTGGGAATCATCAACATTTTTGCTCATGACATACATTATCCAGATTATCAAAGACACAATCCTGATACAAGAGCTTTGCTCTTGAGGGGGAGTGTTAAAATAGCACAACAGGATGGTGTCTTGCATCAAGGAAAAATCCATCTAGCTAATCAAGTCAAGCTACAGCTTCCAGGTGATGAAGCCAATGATCAAACCGTAGCTATGACTGTGATTGAAGCTATGCCTTATTATGATCAAATGCTATAATCAATGCAGGAGATGATGCCACGTATGCAGTAATGATCTGAATATGTTGAAGCACATGCATATGAGCTAGAATTTTGATGTAGCTGTTTTCCATTATTTTAGGGAGTTAGTTGCTTGATATTTTCTGTTAAACTTACCATTAGTCTCTGTGTATAAATATAGGAACAGAGCTTGTATGTAATTAATTAATTCATTTCAGTCTTTGCAATAGAGAGTTCATTTTCTATTTAGAGTGAGATCACTTTCTTTTATACAAAATAATATCAATAATAATAATAATAATAATAATCTAACATATAAAATTATGGGAAGATGAAATCTCATAAAAGTATGTGCCAATTTGACATATTTGAATTCTTTGTGGGCTATAGTTCTAGGCCATGGGTCTTTAGTCTAATAGTACGTAAGCTCAGTAAATGAGCTTTCGAGTGTGTTTGGCATCAACTTATAAACTAAGTTTTTAGCTTTTATGTACAGATTTTTAAAACCCCACTTTTTCTCATCTTTTTTCACACTTTTAAATTTTATTTAAGGTACAAGCATACTTTAACACATTTGGCAAAAGTCTTCATTAAAAAACTAGATAAATTGTTCTCAAACAAAAACTTCATTTAGAATTTTAGAATCCTAATGTCTTCTCTTTCTCTGTCCCTTTAGTGTTACTATTCACAGGCCTGAACAACTTCCAGTTTCAGCATTTTTCTTTTACTCTTTGCTTTTTCCTACCAATTTTAATGTTGTTACAGATATATTAGCCCATTAGTATAGGCCCAAGCCTAATTCTACTTTGTATGCAAGCCAAGTCTCCTACTTGTACTAAAAGTCTATTAGTCTAGGGTTTAGTCTACTATATATACACACGTTATGATTCATTGTAACACAGGATTTGTACTACACTCTAATATATTATTGATGTAGCCCTTTAGGGTTTCCTCCATGGATGTAAGCCGTTAGGCTGAACCACGTAACTCTCGTGTGTTATTGTGTTCTATACTTTATGTTTTTGCTTCCGCATCCATATTAGCATATTCAACATGATGTATCAATGCTAATATTTAACATGGTATCAGAGCCACCTTCCTATGGTCATGGTTTTCTGTCCTTACAGTATATTTAAGAGCAATCTTTATCTTCCTCGGTGTTTTTTTTTCGTTGCATTCATCTTCTTTGGCTTCCTACTGTTGCTGTCAAAACTCTCTGGTATAGTCAAGTCACCATTAGTAGTCGCATCAACACTGCAAGACCATTGCCTTCCTCAAACTACCGTCACAGAGCCAAACTTCATTTAAGGGATCTTATCAACCTTATCAAATCTCAAGATTTCATCAAGCTTCCATCTTGAGTTTGAGAGGGGGTGTTAAAGATATATTAGCCCATTAGTATAGGCCCAAGCCTAATTCTACTTTGTATGCAAGCCAAGTCTCCTCCTTGTACTAAAAGTCTATTAGTCTAGGGTTTAGTCTACTATATATACACATGTTATGATTCATTGTAACACAGGATTTGTACTACACTCTAATATATTATTGATGTAGCCCTTTAGGGTTTCCTCCGTGGATGTAAGCCGTTAGGCTGAACCACGTAACTCTCGTGTGTTATTGTGTTCTATATTTTATGCTTTCGCTTCCGCATCCATACTAGCATATTCAACATGGTGTATCAATGCTAATATTTAACAAATGTTTTTCACAGCCTTGCAACAGACTTAATTTTTCATCTCTTCTAACTCTAAATCAATCCCTTTTCTCCTTCCAATTTAAAACCATTAAACTCCATGCATGTTCTCTACTCACCAACCACCAAACAAGCCCTAATCATACTTTAAAACACTCTTTTACCCAAATGCTTGATAATATGAATTCTTCTGGTATAAAAATGGTCACCTGTAAATACCCACCAAAAAAAAGCCAAAGAATAGTTGCTTGTAAGCCAAGAGTTTTCCTTTCCACATACTTCTCAAGAACTACCAAAATTGCCCTTCAAGCCTCCTTCTGGGATCTTCTAAAAATATTCCTCATATTGCTTTCTATTGAATTGTTATGTCAGTAAAGAGAATCTCTCGACCTTATTTTAAGGCAACAGCACCTCCTAACAAATTAGAACATGAAAGCAAAGTCTGACACAGCTAAAAAATTAAAAGTAAAAGAACAAAATAAAAGGATAAGAATAGAAAATAAAGATATAAACAATGAAAGATACTAATATAAAGATACATTTTTTTAAATATATTTTTTTTATAGGTGGATACATGTGAAGTCACTATGGCTTTAATGGCTCAATCATCAACAACTAGAACAAAGTAGAATGTATGAAACTAGATTTTACCCTACCACAAAGAATGGGATTATAGGAATAACATAGCTTGTCAAAGGATGGACAGTTCCATCTAAGACAGCAATTTTAGTCCTTTTCAACAACTTCTTCAAAATCTCCAAAGGTCTCCTGAGCTGTCTAAGCGAGCCGTTTTCTCAAACTAAATTCGAAATCTCTTATTTCACTGCAAGCCTTACCTTTGAAAATCATTTCAATCTGCAAATAAATTCAGTTACCTAAGTTAAGAAACTGATTTGTAGCACTATTGAAATATGACTGCGTACAAAAGGCAATTGCTAATTAAGCATAAGAACCTATTATACCTTGAAATCCTTTACAACTGAAATAAAAGGTAGATATTACGGACAAATGACAAGATAAAATGATATATAGTTAAAATGATTTCATCGAATATAATCACATACCCAGAATTAGGGTAATGTAGAAACCATACCATTCTATATAGGATCGAAACAGAAGGGAAGCTTGTAGGATGATTTCAAAATTAAAGAATATTTAAATTAATATCTTTAAAAGATTAGTAGGTAGCACCAAAGAATAAAAGGCTATCTGCGAAATTTATCTTCCTCTCTTGCCCCTCAAAAATTGTCAATTTCTTTCTTCAATTAAAAGAAACACATTTTGAATTTTTTAAGAATAATTTATATAATCAAAGAAAAGCATCAGTCTAAAGAACCTAGTAAATACATCACATTTTAAGCAAAATTTATCCACCTCATATTGAACAACAGATTGGAGGAGAAGGGGGGGGGGGGGGGGGGGGGGGTGTTGCAAAGCTCTTTATTCTAAGGGTTGAAATTTTATCAAAATATCACTCCCTATATCCTTTTCTTAATTGGTTCTCTATCCCATTTTATTGCGGCGGGTCATTGGCCCACCGCTGTAGTACGCTGCAAAATACTAGAGCTATTGCGGCGGGCATATAGAACGCCGCAATAGATCTCATGTATAGCAGCGGGGCAAAAACGCACCGCAATAGGCGACATATAGCGGCAGTTTTTGCACCCGCTGCAATAGGCCCACCGCAATAGCTCAGTTTTCTTGTAGTGTACTATGATCTTTGAAAAGTTAGACATATAAGGATATATAAGGTACACAGGATATGTACAAGAAATTTCTTTAAAGAGGGATTCTTTGAAAACTATTAATGGATTACAATCAAAATGAAAGGGATTCTATGAAGTGTACGATAGAATGGACACCACTAGCTCCAAGGATCCTAGACTTTTCAAACAACAATCTCAAAAACAAAATTTTCAGCTCCATCCAAAACAAAATGAAATAATTATGAATTGTCCCAGTAGCCTTGTCATCTACCCTAGTCCTAATGAGTGATAAGCAGCAATCTTAGTGCAGGTTTCTATGGATTAGTAATATCAACTATTGAAGCATTTTAATATTAATTAATAAAAATGGATTTATATGACTAAAGTCATAATGTAGAGATGTGGGAGTTAATATGAAAGAAGAGGAGTTAGTGAAAATGTTTAATCCCACATTGAAAATGAGAGAGATTATTTTATTTCTTTTAATTGCGGTGATTAATGGGCTAATATGCATTGATTTAGATATTGGGCTAGATATGTGCGTAAGAGGGAGGTGAAGGGAGGAGGTGCCAAAATAGTGTTCTGTATTTTCTAATCTTAAATTAATAATATCAAAAGAAGCATTATTCAATTTCTCTTTGTATTATTTCCATTATTATTGTGTTTGCATCAACATCAACTATACCTCTGAGTGAAGATTGTGCATTATCTCATACATGTCCAAAAGTACAAATAACTTCTCTATTGATATTTTGCTCTTCCAGTGACCTCACCAAAACACTGATCCCTGAGAGAATCAAAGCCTTCAAATATTTGATCACAAACTATCCTCTCCAGTATAAAGCAGTTTGACCTGTTTATGCATAACCATATATTTAGAACATGAAAATTGCCAAATTTGTTCAAATTCCAGATAAGTACTTATAGCAATAAGCATAAAATGAATCCAATTCTCGATTTTGGCCTTCAAAACCTCCCATTGCATCTTCTGAACATCCTCTTTGTTAAGTTTTTCAACTCCCAATTTTTGTAGGCTTTCTTCTAAAACTCATGAAGAACGAATATCCCTAAACAAAACAAAAGAGTAATTGCTAAACATGTTGATACTTCAACTTAAAAATAACATGTTTGTATGGGTATTATATATACTAGTGTTTAACCTGCGCAATGTGCGGGATCATTTTACGTATTAGAAGACAATCAAAACTTATATAGTTTTTTAACTTTTAAATATTTTCAAACACAAATTTACACTTAGCTCAATATACTTAACCTACTTTTTTTTGAAAAATGTCATCCAATAATGTAACATGACATTATTTAGAAATTGCAAATGTAAATTAAGCCAACCAATATATTGATTATCAAATCCTTTCTATAAAATAGATGTATATGTGACATGTCAATTCCCATCGGATTATATACCAACCCAAACCCAATAAAATGGCACATTTATTCATGACCAATCTGCGGTTAGATCCTATCAAAAAAAAATCTCTATCCATTTATAGAAAAATTGTGTACATGTCTTGGAGATGATACTTATAAATTATGTCTATCCTTTTTGTTTCTTTTCACAAGTTGTACGATTATGATAAAAAATTGAATATTCAACAAAAAAATATAAAATAATGTTAATGTTAATGCATAGATTGAGCACCACAATGGTCATGATTTGCATTAACTAAAAAAAAAAACCCACCATGTAAATAGAATAAATTGTTCTTGCAGATGCAAAATGCTTTTATCAATAAAATGCTAATTAGTTCTTTTATTTATTTTCTTAAAATTCTCATGACCTATATGCAAATTTTGGAGATCTTAATTTGTATTTTAATTTGACCTATATGCAAAGTTCATTCATATGCAATAATTGATACAATTGTTTAGTTTCCTTACAGTGAGAGACTAATTTGTCCACCAAGAAAAGGCTAAAAAGAAAAAAAAAAAAAAAGAGAGAGATTGACAAAGGAAAAAAAAAAGTATTTTCTAAAGAAAGTAATGCAAACTGCTTTCATCAATAAAGCCTAATGTATTATATACATTAATCTAAGGTGGCAACTTCAAGTAAATAAATAGGACTTCTAACTCATGCTAGAATACTTTTTTATTTCTTAAATATGTGTTTTGATGCTAAGTTGCTTACAATTTTGATTAAAATGCTAATTAGTTCTTTTATATATTTTCTTAAAATTCCCATGACCTATATGCAAATTTTGGAGATCTTAATTTGTATTTTTATTTGACCCATATGCAAAGTTCATTAATATGCAATAATTGATACAATTGTTTAGTTTCCTTACAATGAGAGACTAATTTGCCCACCAAGAAAAGGCTTAAAAAAAAAAAAAAAAAGAGATTGACAAAGCGAGAGAAAAAAAGAAAAAAAAGAAAAAAAAGAAAAGTATTTTCTAAAGAAAGTAATGCTGAAAACTGAAGCAACAAAGACAATGGAAAAACTATTTGCAAAGACAATGGCAGTCTTTGTATTTTTACTGGCTCAAAGCCAAAATCCAAATACAATTTTACATACAACTTCATATTAAATTGTAAATCAGCCTTACTACACAAATCCACTTTTTCCTTTAATGTATCTTGTTGATCATACACTATTCAATAAACACTATTGCCACATTTATCTATGTTCTAGGCATTTAATTTACACATAAGACTATAGCAACCACAATAGCTATCACTGTTGCTCAATGCTATGACAATCTTTTGACTCAAGAATTCTCCTTCCAGAATCTCATCTCTTTTCTTTATACCTGCACATTAATAGTGAGAAAATTTTTATGTTCCCAAAATCAAAGCTAATCTACAAAAATTTGTAAAACCCACTCAAACACATTTGATTCAAGCATCTTTTCTAAAACTTTGAATGGAATTAAGAAAAAAAGGGGAAAAAACCAAAGTTCATAGTATTGCGACACTAAAGAAAATAATAATCTGCCATTATAAAAAAAAAAAAAAAAAAGGAGGAAAAACAAAGTTCATAGTATTGAGATACTAAGGAAAGTAATAATTTGCCATTACAAAAAAAATGAACTAACTTCATAAGAAATGGAATTGGTTTATTTTGATCATGTCCTACAGGAACCCGCGTTATACTTTTCATACTTCTCTTTTTGATGATAATACAATTTCTGCCTTTTCAATCTAAAATAATAATAAACAATCAAAATAGAATTGAACTCCAACTGTTGAACCAAATTTGGTTTACCAAATAGAGAAAATCAATCACCCCACTAAACATGTGGCATAGTATTCTTAAATTTCACTTCTAATTTGCAAGTTGTAAAATCTGCACTACTAATTAATGAAATTAAATAAACAAAGAATCAAACCCAAAAGAAAAAAGAGTAATGAATTCGCCTTTGTTGTTTCCCATCTCAACTGTATATATTTTTATATTCCATGGCCATTGATCCTTATATCCTCACTTTTGCTTAATTCTTCCAACCTAAGTTGTGTATCTGTACAATTGAGTTTGTGCACAAACTTTGATAAATCATTGGGTTTGGAACTCTGCACTGGCTGTTATTGTGTTTGATATATATATATATATATATATAAATATATATATATATATATATATATAAAATAAAATTTTGATATTGTTAATTTTCGTAGATGTATATATATATATATATATATAATAAAATTTTGATATTGTTAATTTTCGTAGATGTTTCTTTACTTTTTTTATTTATTTAACATTTGCTAACTATTCCGTGCATCACACGGGTTAGCAACGCAATGTGGTTTTTCACTTGGATTTATACTCCATAACAAAATATAATAATGAAAGAAATTAGTGAGATATACTCTCTAAAAAAGTGGAGATTGGGAAATGTACAAGTAATCTATTTATGCATCAGAAGTCAGAACAGTGACTAACTTGAAGGAAGAGAGAGATTACATGTTACCGTACCCTATCACTTCCAAAGCATCTTTAATCAAAGATTAAAATGAAACTACAATTCAAAATAATTCCAACAATTACCCGTTCCCAAATTCTAAGTTTCACCACTAATTGTGAGCAGCTTAATCTTAAAATTTCATCTCACCGAAATTAAAAAGAAAAAGGGAAAAAGGAAAAGGGAAAATGAGACTCTATTTTATGTGACAAATATATACTTATGAATTTCAAAACAATGTGTAATTCTTATGTGATATAGAAGGAAAAAGGCACGCAAATAGCCCAATTACATTTTCCACCCCAAAAATAAAATAAAAGGGAAAATCAAACTCAAATTCAACTATCCTCAAAAAATAAAAATACAAAATCAAAACAAACACTTTAAACTCCAAGCAACCATATCAATTCCCACTCTGTTTGTAGGAAAAGGAAAAAGGAATATTACTTGAGTCTTACATTTGAGCACTAACAACAATGGTAACCCTGTCCTTAGAAAAAACATGCAACCTTAGTAAAAATGAACATTACAATTGGCAAACAATTTTAACCACCATTGAGAGATAGACCCATATTAATCAGTAATTGATGATCATAAAGAGGATCTAAAGTGCAACATCAGACTCATAACATCAAGATTACATGAGAAAACACAATTCTCATGCAGTCCTAGATATCTCAATAACATGGCACTACATAGTACTAAACATTACCTCATATTTGTTCAGTCACAATGGCCTAATGCTTGTCGTGCTGCTTTATCTCTTAAGCTTTATCTTACGTCAGGCTTCCCGGACAACTTCTACATCTGCTTGCCTTCATGCTTCCACTCACCTTAAACTAAAATCAGAATTAAGAAACAATTGACCAAAAATTCAGTTCAAGCCTTTCTTCAAATAGTTTGATGGGAATTGAGAAACCAATGAAAAAATTGATGTGAAAAAAACAAAAATAGATAATGGAAAATCCATAAGAGAGAGAGGTTGAAGGTACCAGTGAAAGCGGAGATCGTTGGAAGCATAGTCAATCTGTGTTTTCCATGCCCAACAACGATAGAGACAGAAAATAATTGGGATTATTCAACTGACATGATTATCATTTTTCTTGCTAACCCTTCTTAGGCAACATTCATGTTCTTTTACTTATTTAATCAAAAGTTTCAAATGTGTGTACTTTTATACACCACTGAACTTTAAGTAACTAACAATAAGTCCAGTAGTATGGATCCAAATCTGGCAAAATATTGTTTCAAAGCTAGCAAAAAATAGAGAAATCCACAAATACCAAAAATTGGAATGAAAGACAACACAAACCAGAATTTAAAAAACGGGTACAGGGAAACACACAATCAGTAAAAATAGAAATGCTATAAACCACAAACCAATTTTTTGAATCTGGTTTGAACTTCAAATGAGTAATTACAGAAGCATCTTAATGTAACATTTTGATTTTCCTTTTTTTTTTTTGTCTTTAGTACCAACTTTCATGACTCTTCTAAATTTTTTTGGATTGTGTTATTCAATTTCTCTTGCTTTAAAAAACACAACTATTGGGTCTCAACAACATACCAATGGAACACAAATATTCACTCAGGAATTTGAAAGTAACTCAAAAACATCAAACAAACATATAGTAAAAGATAAATAGTAACAATGAATGCAAATATTAATTACGTTACAATTCAAGATTTATTTTTTCTTATTTAAACATGATAAGTCACAATCCAAATTGAGTCATGTGAGTTCAAATGTAAAGAGAACACTTCAATATTTGCATTCATTAAGGATCTTAATTCTAGCAAGAACCAAAGAAATTAAAATCTAACCGTACCTTTTAATTCTCTTATTGCAAAAGTCCCAATGTCTTTATCTGGCACAGGGAAACAGTATTCTGCAACTGGAGGGAGAAACAAAAGAAAAAGAATAAAACAATTCAGAAATTAATATCAGTGGCAAACGAAGAAAAAAAAAACTGCCAAACAGGAACAAAATTCTAACCAAAAAAACAATAATCGACAAAAAAAAAAACCCAAGAAATTGAAAAAATAAATGGGAACGGAGAACTCTCTTCTTCTCTCTTATTTCTCTATTTTTGCCCTCTCCAAACCTAAATCACATATAACCCCAAATTTCAAAAAATCAAATCAAAACCTAATGCTACCCAAATACCTAAATAAAAATCAATCCAACCAAATTTCTCAAAACTAATTCATATTTCATACCCATACCCAGATCTAAGAAAGAATGAAAAAAAGAAAAACTTACCGGTGGTAGTTCTCGTCCCCTTCTCATCTCTGTATCGCAAGGTTTATTTTTTCCTCCTTCTCTATCTCTGGATTGCAAGCATCGGTGTTAAAAAACTGAAAAGGAAGCGAAAAGAAAGTCACATATTAAAATATGATTTCCTTAGCCCTAATTTTTGAATCCAAATCAAGAACCAAATTGGAAAAATTGAATGCATATAACAGATCTAATTTACCTAAAAAAAATCAGAAAAAGAATAGAACCCATCAGAGTCATTGTTTGTGGGCAAAGGGGACTTTTTTCGTTCTTGACGCTGAAGTCAGTATCATCTTCCTTCTTCGGTTTCTTTCTCTGGTAAAATCAAAATGGCGAATGAACTCTGATCTTAGTGAGAGAAACAGAGAGGCGATCTCTTCTTTCTCTGTGTCCCAGGATCGCCTCTCTCTTTTTCTGTTTCTTTCTCTATGTCTTCATAGCCTCTCTCTCGATTTCATCGCCTCTCTATTTCTCTATCTCTCTTTTCTCTTTTTCTCGTTTCTCCGTGTAGTAATTTTTTGTTTTTTTAAAGCGGTTAGTTTCCTTTTATACTGAGAGGCTCCAAACAGTGTTTTAATGTATTGAAACATTATAGTTTATCACTTTTAAACGGTGTTGTAGCGTTACCAAATAATGTAATTTATCGCTTTTTAACTTAAATGTGTCACCACCTCCTTAATTGTAGGAATCCACTTTCTCTCAGCTTCTGCTATTATATATATATATATATAACAAAACCTTAAGTCTCAAAATTATGGAGTCCACTAGGGATCTTCATCTCCATCATTCTATGCTATCAAAAATCATATTTCTTTATCACTTCTTTAACTAACATGTCCTTATATTATTACTTTCTCCAATGTTATGTGTACATCCAATTCTACACTATATATATATATATATATATATATCATAATGCATATTTCATATGGAATTAGATCAATGAGGGAAAATAACAATGCATACATAGGTCAATTATCTACAAATCATCTCTGTGGATAATCCAAATCCATTAGAAGAAAATTGTAAATATTAGGTACAGCCGTTCATTAGCAAGCTTTAATAATAATGATATAATTACAATGCCAACGAAGGACCAAGCAAACAACATGGGAATTGCAAAGTGGATCAGTTTTAATAATCCTTATATATACACAACCCTCTACTACTAAACAAACTTAGATTTCCCAAATACGAACTTAGCTGAGCATGGTCTACAATTCTCAAATTGTTATCACGGAGTCCTGGTTGTTTTTTTCCCTTTTCTGGCTTACATAGAATTTTATTAGATACTATAAATTCAAAGTCCTAGTAACCTGAAAGAATCCTATTAGGTAGTTTCTCAAGTAAGGTTAATCTTGTCAATTATCTACAAATCATCTCTATGAATTTTGAGTAAGAAGATGGTTTCCTTGTTTTATCTTCTCTCCTCTTTGTTCTACTTCTTTTTTATAATTCTTATGAAACTCTATATTTTATTATAAAGATAAACATAAGTCATGCTTCCATGAAAGAATGAATCCATAACCTCGATGGTCTTTAGTAGTTTAAAGCTTAGACTAGTAGTTAACTTTCAAATTTTATTTAGTATATAAACCATAAATCCTAATCTGATCAAAGATAGGTAAGAAATCAACTTTTCAAAAAACATTGCAAGGAATTTCCACCAGTTTTTTTTGTTTTTTCTTTTTTTTTAATTCCTCTGAGTGTGATTGGTTTTTTCCAAAATCTGATTGCTAAAATAAACTAGATGTGATTTGTGTAGGCCTTTATATCATTATCCTCCTTTCCTTCATAATTCCTTGCTGAACAAATCTGATTTGCTGGTTGCACCAAATCAACCCAGAACCCTTTTGTTTCTTTTATTTATTATTTATTTTTTATTATTTTTTGTATTAAGAAAAACCAAGGGAAATCAGTCAAACAGATTTGGCACCCTATGCCAAAGCAACTGAGAGCCCTTCCACAGTTGGAATTTGAAATTTAATAGGTCAACCATCACAGAGATAGGGAATTTGGTATTCAAAGTTCAAGGTGGTCTGCAGCTAATATTGCCAAAATGTTTTGCATTGCATTGGCTTGTGGAACCATAGTACTATACCTTTTTCCTTATCTTACCCTTTTTTAAAATAAAAAGTTCCATTTTTTAAAAAAAATAATGAAATTATTCCACATCTAAAAGCATTAATATTTGTGCACTCAAACCTAAGCAACAATGATCCAGGAAAAACAATTGCAGACTTCAGCTGACCGGTACCACCCAAATACTGGTGACACCTAACAACCTAGAGTTGTTAAGATATTGTACGTGCAAGTTCAATTTGAGCTTATATAGAGGAGTAAAATAAGTTATCTAACAGTACATCTATATGAAAAAGCTTCTAAGTGAGAAAATTCTAACTTTGACATGACACATGTTAGAGAAGAAGAAAGTGATAGTGAGAATGAGAAATAGACACAAGATGTACGTGGAAAACCCTAGTAAAGGGATGAAAAACAATGGTTTGAGCAAGAATGGAATGTTCTTGCTCTGCTCAAATTTGCATTATGTGAGGAAAAGAGGTATCTCTTGTACAATAAGGGTGTTCTTCCTTAAAGAGAGACCTTGTCTTCTATCTTATCAACTTTCTACTCTCTTCTCCTAGATATCTTCTTGGGTTCTTACCCTAAAATACAGCTCCATATTCCTCTTATAATTTGAGAAATATTCCTGAGTACAAAGGTAGGTGTCAAGTCATCATTTCCTTATTTTGGATTTTTTCACAGCTGTGATATTATCTGCTGACTAGAGGATAGGAATTGCGCCAATATGGCATTGGGGCTCGTGGGTAGGTGACTTTGCCATGGCTTGGGAGACGGGCCCTGGACATTGAGAGGGACATCAAGAGTACCATGAATGATACACGTGTCTCTAAAGTGGTCCAATATGCATTCAACCAATAAGGAGTGTCCTCATAGTTGCTAACCTTAAAAAGCCAATATCTCTCTTTTTGTAAGTGTTTGAGTACCATATCAGGTGCACATCTTACTTCCTTCTCAAGGCAGTCACGCCTTTGGCACGAACTAGGAATAAGATCTTTTAGTCAATGCTTCCTCTTCCTTTGCTCACAACCATTCCACGTGTAGGGTCTAAATCCAACCACGTATTCATTCTCCCATGCCTTAATGGTGTAATGTACAGATAGAAACACTAAGAAGCTTTTTTTTTTTTTTTTTTGGATAGGTAAAAGAACTTTATTAATAGAAGAGAAGCACACAAAATGTTCCTATGGTATACAGGACATGTACCGAAGGAAACAAACATTAAGTAAAAGAACACAAATCTAAAAATTCCCAAAAAAAGGGGATATAAGGACCGCTCATTGCACTCATCCAATCAAACAGAGTAAGCAAGAAAAACCATTTCAGTTCAATGATGGAATTTTCCTCCCCATTGAAAGTTCTAAGATTCTGTTCTCGCAAAATAGTCCACATGATGCATTGTGGAATTGCTGCCAAATAACTGCTACCCAACACCTGCCACCCACCCCTCTATTCCAACAAGCTAGTAGACCCACCACTTGCTTAGGCATCACTCAAGAAACCCCAAAGAGGCTAAACATAAACATCCACAAATTATATGCATAAGAGCAGCAAAGGAGCAAGTGACCCACTGATTCCCAACTATTCTTGCACATGCAACATCTGTTGACAATATAAATATTCCTCCTCAAATTATCCAAAGTGAGAATCTTTCCCCTAGTTTGTCCAAGTAAAAAAAGCCACTTCAGAAGGAATTTTCACCCTCCAAATACTTTTACAAGGAAAGGCATGACTTCCTCCAGTCGTTGGGGATCTATAATAAGATTTTAACTTCGAAAGATCCATTCTTTGCAGGCTTCCACACCATTTTATCAACCCCATTCCAATCAATATTAGTGGAATACAATAAAGCAAAGAATGATTGTAAACTCTCCAACTTCCAATCCTGGATAGAATGAGTAAAATGAATATCCCAATGAATAAACCCATTCTGTCCACCCAAAACATCAGCTACAAATGCATCCTTCCTCTTACCACATGTCACTACACCACATGTCATCCCAAAAATGAATAAGGGAGCCACTTACCACCTCAAACCGTACACTGAGAAGTTTTTATTTTTATTTTTTGAGAAGATTTAAGGAGATATAGTTTTAGAGGAAATTTGGCATTTAGCATTATTTTAACAACTATTTAATTAGTTGTCAAGTTTGCAAACTAGCATCTTGAGGCTCTGAAACTCAAGTTCAGTGAAGGAACTCGAGTCTCTAAGCCACGAGTTCAAAGTTGTGGATGAAAAAATCTACGTGAAATTCGAGTTCCTGCAAAAGAAAGATCTAGGTTTGTGCATGCTAGTTTATTCTTGCTTTGGGTCTCTTTCTCTGTACACACTCAATGGAACTCAAGTCTCTACACGTGGATTATTTATCTACATCATCTTGGAACTCGAGTGTCAAAAGGCTCGAGATACTAGTTTGCTAAAAAGTTTCAAAAATATGCCAACTAACGAAATAGTTGCTAAAATAATGATTAAATGGAAAATTTGCTCTATCCTTGAAAGGTAGAAAGGATAATGTGGCTTCTTAACTGCCTTGAAACTTTTCCAATTCCAATCCGATCATAAATCCCATTCCCCAAAAATTCCATAATACTTAGTGCCATTATTCTATTCTAAGGCAGTCTCCTCACACCCCAAGTTAAGCCCACCAACTGCCCCAAAAGCCACCAGTCGATGTTGGCGATGGGCTATTTGTCGGCATTGTTTGCTCTACCCATCACCTTGATAGGTTCAATTTGGTCGCCTAAGAAACTAACCACTTACAAGTGTAAAATTCAAATTCTGAAATTTCAAGGTGTAAAATCTAAACACTCCCAAACTTTAGGGCTGTAGTTTGCAATTTAGCCAAGACTTAAAATCAGAAGCTTTGTAACTTAACTGACCATGGCATCCAAAATTTAAATCAACACTCTCCTGTTGTAACTATCAAATTATAAAAAAAAAGTGGATATAGTTTTAAATAAAGTTAGTAAAAAAAATGTTATAGATAATTTTTCACTACTTTTTAACAATCTATAAATGATTAGACCTACCATTAACACTACTGTTGTGAACCAACCAAAAAATCAAGAAACCATCCAACAGACAGGAAGATGGTACCTCTCCAAGCCTTTAAGCTTGGGGTTTAAGGAGGAGACTCTAGGGTTCAAGCAACCAAAAAGCAACCAAAATACAATAATCTACTATACACAAGAAGAATCATAGCAATCCATGTACAAAAATGTGTTTCCTCTCTTTGGAGAAGTCCTATGCAAGTAAATGAGAATGAAAAAGCTTACTAAAATGAATGACCAAAGTCCTATTTATAAACATATATGCACTAGTTCAGAACATGTGCAGAGCCAACAGACACTCAATTTTGAAAAAGAAAATGCACAGTAAACATAAATAAATAAATAAAAATGAAGGACCCACGCCCAACCAACAGCCTGTGTGGGAAGGGGGGGTTACAAAAACCCACTTTGTTTAAGTTGGAGATTGTATGCTCTTTATTGTTTTCTTTGTTGAACTTGTTTTGTCTAGCAACTGAGCTTGTAATCAAGATGGCCCTTGTAGATTGCTTAAGTAGTTGGTTAATGTAATTATTCGATCTGGTTTCTTTGGGAAATAGAAATGAATGGATGGAATTTGACATGGAGGTAGACACCTTCCAAGAAAAAAAAAAAAAAAAAAAAAAGGAAAATTGAGGAAAGAATTTGAGAAAGAAAATTGTGAAATTTTACGACTTATTCCTTTAAAGATGAAATACTATGGATTACAACTTGCAAGTCTTATTGGCTAAAATAATCTTCGTGTGGATTTAGGTTACATACATATATGTTTGGACACCATGGATAGTGAAGGTGTTGCTATGGGCTGTTGCCCTCAACTTCTTTAAAAGGCATGTAGTGTCAGTACTGCCGCTCCTCTTATAACAAGAGGACCTAGATTCAATAGCATTGTGTTTATTAAAGAGAAATCACTTAGCAGAAAGACATAACAGAATGCATCAATTGAGGAAAGACGGAAGGTTGAATTGCCCTAGGATTGGCCAATGATTTGGCAGGTTCTTTAGTATTTAACTATCTATTTATTGGCTTGGGGTAAAATAATTAAATAAACAATCAACTCAGACAAGATTTCAAAGGTAAATTATTACCTTTGTAGCTAACCATAAAATCATAGATAAAACCCACAGGTAAAATCATCTGAATAGGATTCCTGATAATTTGCATTGAAAGTTTAATTTTTAAAAGTTATAACTTATCTCAATAGCCTAAGGCCCTAAGCTATTAAATAACAGAATATGTAATCTGTTAAATTTTACTTTAAGAAAAAATATTTAATAACTAATAACCTGTCAAGAATGAAGAGAAATCCCCGCAAACGGGATGATATTGCCACAAGCAGACCTAGTGAATTTATTAATGTATATATTTTCGATTAACATAGCAACATGTTATCATTACAAGGACTTGGACTTGCAAGGTGATATCCGGTATGTATAACTCAGTCAACCATGGCTCATTGAATCATTTTCCTATTTTGAATAATCTCATTCGGTTAATTGAAGGACTGCCCATCGGGAAGCAACCAAATAGTGAATACTATAACTTAAGTTTACTGAAGATATGGAGCAAAAACTGTCATAACTTCCTTGTAAATAGGCATATTAAAATACACTGCCTGCACAGAATGGAAAAAAAAAAACCTTGTAAAGAAGACGAACAAGCTCAACTTTTTGTTCTGGAGATATCCATGACCACTCACCAAACTCAGATTGATTTCTTCATCCTTCCCACTGAATTTAAGAAGAAACCTGAAAGGGTTTGCAAGTTTGACGAAGTCATAAAATCTGAACTGAGAAAACTGAATGATTAAATTAATTATTGTTTGTGTACAAAGATATATATACGACTATATTTAACAATTGGACATATACAAATCCATATATCCTTCCTATATACAAGAGGCTAATTACAGCAGGATGGTATGAGAGGCAAACACATGTAAAGCAAAAGATAATTGCAAACGCAATTTTTTGTAACACATACAAAATTACAAAAGATAATGGGGGACTAAATAATTGCAAACGATATATCATATAATTTTGTAACACAAACACAGTCACATTTTTTCGTAACACATACAAACCCACCCTCCCCCCCCCCCCCCAACAAAAAAAAAATCGAGACCTTTTCAGTATTTCCAACATATTTCATGCTTAAGACATTAGTATCAACTGAAATCCCAGTCAACCATTTTATTAGATTCAAAGACTACCTTTAATAACCACATCAGAGTTGACCTTTTAGCCTAATGAACACACGATACACACTCATTACAAATTAAATCTACTTCAAGATTGTGACTGTTCTCAACAAAAGCCACTTCGAAAATGAATAAGAGAACCTCTGTTATTCTGTACAGACCACTTTGGTAATGATTCCATGAAAAGTCATTACAAGATTAAAGTCCATAATATTTTTTTCACACATACACATCTATATTAACCTGTACTAGAAGTAGATAGCATATTTTCTAACCTTTTATCAAAAAGAAGTAGAGAGAGCTTATTATTAAACAAAACGGAAGATACTAGAACCTTGATTACCTTAAATTTCTAACCTTGCTATTGGACAAATATTTACTTCTTACATGCTTGAAAACAGGTTAAAAGTTGATCTTAAGAGGAATTTCCAATACGCTAAGGCTTGCAGCATGTTTAACCCATTAATCAAATACAAAGAACCATCTGGTAGAAAACTACAACTAATACCCATAGACCGAAAGACACTGAGAGCCATTGGAAACTTTTCTCAATTTAATCAAACACTTTTACTCAACCATTATTTAATTCTAATCCATAAACTCATATTTTTCCGAACATTTTTAAAGCACAAAAAAATAAATAAATAAATAAAAAACACCCTTGAAATTTACATATATATCTACTCATCTGCGAATTTTGCAAGCATGGAAATCCAATGAAAGTTATTAATTTAATAGTGCAACATTGAAAAAAGTTACACCATGTGTAATATGAGCTTATATATCTTACATATGTTGGTAAGTCAAAAGCCCAAAATCCTTACAAATAAATAAATTTTGTTACAGCTCAGAATAAATCAGATAACAAAACTCAAAACAAATAAATTAACGCAGCGTTTGGCAGCACAGAATGGGAACATGAATTGTGATAAGAAGTCAATAAAAAGATTTAAAGACACTAACAACCATTGGAAAGTTCTCTTAGTGGCAAAACCCATACACAACTAATACCCTTACCTGAAATATGAAATTGTTGAGAGGGAAGAGCAGTGAGAGAGGCAATGTGGTGAGTGAGAGTGAGAGGTGTGAGAGTTAGTGAGGATAGTGTATGGGTGAGAGTTGAGGATGCTTTGTTTTTGGGTGAGAGGTTAGTGAGGCTGAGTGTGGACTAAATAAAATCCTGCAGAATGCATTATATATTATTTTTAGTCCCAAGAGAACTTGAGTCTTATAGACTCGAGTTTTGTTAAAATTTAGGGGGTGTTTGTTTACTTAAATCTCGAGTCTTAAAGACTCGATTTTTACATAGTGAAAATCGAGTCTTTAAGACTCGAGATCTATTCAAAATTTAATAAAAACGATGTTTGTCTAATTAAATCTCGATTCTTAAAGACTCAGTTTTCACTATGTAAAAATCGAGTCTTTAAGACTCGAGATTTGTGTGGCAGTTTTTGCCACCTCAACAATTCACAACAACTGCAAAGCGACTTTATAATGCTGGCTTTTTAACTTGAATCTCGAGTTTTAAAAACTCGAGATATTACTTTTCTTAATTCTTTCAAACCGTTCCTAACTTACTATTTTGAATCACTAAAGACATGTGTTTTGCACAAAACCTCTTGAACATCCTCTTTGCTAAGTTTTTCAACTCCCAATTTTCGGTGGCTTTCTTCTAGAACTGAAGAATGAGTATCCCTAAACAAAACAAAAGAGTACTTGTTGAACATCTTGATACTTCAACTTAAAAATAACATGGTTGTGTTGGTACTCAAAATTATGGAGTCCACTAGGGATCTTCATCTCTATCATTCTATGTTATCCAAATTCATATTTCTTTATCACTTCCTTAACTAACATGTCCTTATATTATTACTTTCTCCAATGTTATGTGTACATCCAATTCTACATCATATATATTATAATGCATATTTCATATGGGATTAGATCAATGAGGGAAAATAACAATGCATACATATGTCATATTATCTAGAACTCATCTTTGTGAATAATCCAAATCCATTAGAAGAAAATTGTAAATATTAGGTACAGCAGTTCCCTAGCAAGCTTTAATAATAATGATATAATTACAATGCCAATGAAGGACCAGGAAAACAACATGGGAATTGCATAGTGGATCAGTTTTAATAATCCTAATATATACACAACCTTCAACTGCTAAACAAACTTAGATTTCCCAAATACAAACTTAGCTGAGCATGGTCTACAATTCTCAAATTGTTATCACGGAGTCCTAGTTGTTTTTCCCCCTTTTCTGGCTTACATATAATTTTATTAGATACTCTAAATTCAGAGTCCTAGTAACCCGGAAGAATCCTATTAGGTAGTTTCTCAAGTAAGGTTAATGGAATTTTGAGTAAGAAGATGGTTTCCTTGCTCTATCTTCTCTCCTCTTTGTTCTACTTCTTTTTTATAATTCTTATGAAACTGTATATTTTATTTTAAAGATAAACATAAGTCATGCTTCCATGAAAGAATGAATCCATAACCTGGATAGCCTTTAGTAGTTTCAAATTTTCTCTAGTTTATAATCCATAAATCCTAGTCTGATCAAAGATAGGTAAGAAATCAACTTTTCAGAAAACATTGCAACGAATTTCCACCAGTTTTTTTTTTTTTTTTTTTTTTTTTTTTAGTGTGATTGGTTTTTTCCAACATCTGATTGCTAAAATAAACTAGATGTGATTTGTGTAGGCCTTTATATCATTATCCTCCTTTCCTTCATAATTCCTTGGCGAACAAATCTGTTTTGCTGGCTGCACCCAATCAACCCAGAACCCTTTTGTTTATTTTATTTTTATTTTTATTTTTGGATTAAGAAAAACCAATAGAAATTAGTCAGACGGATTTGTCACCCTATGCCAAAGCAACTGAGAGCCCTTCCCACAGTTGGAATTTGAAATTTGATGGGTCAACCATCACAGAGATAGGGAATTTGGTATTCAAAGTTCAAGGTGGTCTGCGCCTAATATTGCCAAAATGTTTTGCATTGTATTGGTTTGTGGAACCAAAGTACTATACCTTTTTCCTTATCTTACCCTTTTTTAATATAAAAAGTTCCATTTTTTAGAAAAATAATGAAACTATTCCACATCTAAAAGCATCAGTATTTGTGCACTCAAAACTAAGCAGCAATGATCCAGGGAAAAATTTTTTGCAAACTTCAGCTGAACCATACCACTTAAATACTGGTGACACCTGACAGCCTAGAGTTGTAAAGATATAAACACTGAGACGCGCTTTTTTTTTTTTTTTTTTTTTTTTTTATCGAATAGGTAAAAGAACTTTATTAATAGAAGAGAAGCACACAAACTGTTCCTATGGTACACAGGACATGTAACAAACGAAACAAAACATTAAGTAAAAGAACACAAATCTAAAAATTCCCAAAAAGAGGGGATATAAGGACCACTCATTGCACTCATCCAATCAAACAGTAAGCAAGGAAAACCGTTTCAATTCAATGATGGAATGTTCCTCCCCATTGAAAGTTCTAAGATTCTATTCTCACAAAATAGTCCACACGATGCATTGGGGAATTGCTCCCAAATAACTGCTGCCCATCACCTACCACCCACCACTTGCTTAGGCATCACTCAAGAAACCCCAAAGAGGCTAAACACAAACGTCCACAAATTATATGCATAAGAGCAGCAAAGGAGCAAGTGACCCACTGATTCCCAACTATTCTTGCACATGCAACATCTGTTGACAATGTAAATATTCCTCCTCAAATTATCCAAAGTGAGAATCTTTCCCCTAACCTGTCCAAGTAAAAAAAGCCACTTCAGAAGGAACTTTCACCCTCCAAATACTTTTCCAAGGGAAGGCATGACTTCCTCTGGCTATTAGGGCTCTATAATAAGATTTTAACTTCGAAAGATCCATTCTTTGCAGGCTTCCACACCATTTTATCAACCCCATTCCAATCAATATTAGCGGAATACAATAAAGCAAAGAAAGAATGTAAACTCTCCAACTACCAATCCTGGATAGAATGAGTAAAATGAATATCCCAATGAATAAACCCATTCTATCCACCCAAAACATCAGCTAAAATTGCATCCTTCCTCTGAGCAATCCTATACAACATGGGGAAAGACACTCGAAGAGGAACGTCGCTGCACCACATGTCATCCCAAAAAACCATATCAAACTGTACATTGAGAAGCTTTTATTTTTATTTTTTGAGAAGATTTAAGGAGATATTCTTTTAGAGGAAATTTGGCATTTAGCATTATTTTAAAAACTATTTAATTAGTTTTCAATTTTGCAAACTAGCATCACAAGGCTCTAAAACTCGTGTTCAGTGAGGGAACTCAAGTCTCTAAGCCTCGAGTACAAAGTTGCGGATGAAAAAAATCTACGTGGTACTTGAGTTTCGCTGAAGAAAGATCTAGGTTTGTGCATGCTAAGTTTGTCCCTGCCATGGGTCTTTTCTCTATACACGCTCTATGGAACTCAAGTCTCTACACATGGATTATTTATCTACATCAGCTTGGAACTCGAGTCTCAAAGGCTCAAGATACTAATTTGCTAAAGTGTTTCGAAAATATGCCAACTAACGAAATAGTTGCTAAAATAATGATTAAATGGCAAATTTGCTCTATCCTTGAAAGGTAGAAAGGATAATGTGGCTTTTTACCTACCTTAAAACTTTGCCAATTCCAATCCCATCATAAATCCCATTCCCCAAACATTCCATAATACTTAGTGCCATTATTCTATTCTAAGGCAGTCTCCTCACACCCCACGTTGAGCCCACCAACTGCCCCAAAAGCCACCGGTCGATGTTGGCGATGGGCTATTTGTTGGCATCATTTGCTCTACCCATCACCTTGATAGGTTCAATTTGGTTGCCTAAGAAAATAACCACTTACAAGGGTAAAATTCAAATTCTGAAATTTTAAGGTGTAAAATCTAAACACTCCCAAATTTTAGGGGTGTAGTTTGCAATTTAGCTAAGACTTAAAATCAGAAGCTTTGTAACTTAACTGGCCATAGCATCCAAAATTTAAATCCTCACTCTCATGTTGTAACTATCAAATTATAAAAAAGAGAGGATATAGTTTCAAATAAAAGTTAGTAAAAAAAATGGTAAAGGTAATTTTTCACTACTTTTTAACAATTTTTTTTTTTTTTTTAATGATTAGACCTACCATTAACACTACTATTGTGAACCAACCAAAAAAATCAAGAAACCATCCAACAAACAAGAAGATGATACCTCTCCAAGCCTTTAAGCTTGGGGTTTAAGGAGGAGACTCAGGGTTCAAGCAACCAAAATTTATTGTTTTCTCTGTTGAACTTGTTTTGTCTAGCAACTGAGCTTGTAATCGAGAAGGCCCTTGTAGATTGCTGAAGTAGTTGGTTAATATAATTATTCAATCTGGTTTCTTGGGTAAATAGAAATGAATGGACGGAATTTGACATGGAGGTAGACACCTTCCAAGAAAAAGAAAAAAGGGAAAATTGAGAAAAAATTTTGAGAAAGAAAAGTGTGAAATATTATGACTTCTTCCCTTAATGATGAAATACTATGGATTACAACTTGCAAGTCTTATTGGCTAAAATAATCTTCGTACACCTGAAGGAGGTCAAGTATTGTGTGGATTTAGGTTTTATATATATATATATATATATATATATATGTGTATATATATATATATATATATGTTTGGAGTTTGGACACCATGGGTAGTGAAGGTGTTGGTATGGGCTGCATGTTGCCCTCAACTTCTTTAAAAGGCATGTGTAGTGTCAATACTTCCGCTCCTCTTATAACAAGAGGAACTAGATTCAATAGCATTGCGTTTATTAAAGAGAAATTGCTTAGCCAAAGACATAACAGAATGCATCAATTGAGGAAAGACGGAAGGTTGAATTGCCCAAGGATTGGCCAACGATTTGGCAGGTTCTTTAGTATTAACTATTTATTTATTGGCTTGGGGTAAAATAATTAAATAAACAATCAACTAGGACAATATTTCAAAGGTAAATTATTACCTTTGTAGCTAACCATAAAATCATAGATAAAACCCACAGGTAAAATCATCTGAATGGGACTCCTGATAATTTGCATTGAAAGTTAAATTTTTAAAAATTAACGCTTATCTCAATAGCCTAAGGCACTAAGCTGTTAAATAATAGAATATGTAATCTGTTAAATTTTACTTTAAGAATCCTAATATTCACGGTGAATTTAAGAAGAAACCTGAAAGGGTTTGCAAGTTTGACAAAGTTATAAAATCTGAATTGAGAAAACTGAATGATTCAATTAACTATTGTTTGTGTACAAAGATATATATACCTGTACTGAAAGCTAACAAACAAAACTAACAAAAACTAATTAACTAACTTTCCCTCCAGAAAATGAACTAGCAGCTGTAATCCACTATCTATAAACTAACTCCGAAACTACAAGTAGTTTTGCAACAAAATACTAAACGGCCTGTAGCTCTGTAACTTGTTTCTTCTTCTTATCCTCTGTTTCTGCAGTAGTAGCAGTAGCTTCTGCAGTGACTTTCCTCTTAGCTTTCTTCTGTTTAGATGAGACTTCCTTAGATTCATCTCTATTGCTTTCACAGAAGTTAAATACAAATTTACACTCACAGGCATGTACATCTATGGAGATAAATTTAATTATAAAATTACTTGCGTATCCAAATTACTATATTCTACGTGCCCCCAACCAAAAAAATCTGTAATTTTGTACCCTAGATTAGGTTATGTTAGGTTGAATACATCCAATGGTTACAAGTTGATATTTCAGCTGTCTTGGGTTTGATAAACTAATCCTCAGCTTGGTTAATTCCGTAAACTGAATCTGACCTAATCTAGACTCAGTTGCAACCTTTCACCATATATACCACATCTAACAATGTATGGCTGTATCATATGCTCACCACTTCTGTGCTTGACCCTTCCAGTCTGATCCCCACTGATGTTTAAGCTTTTCCCTGGCTTCAGGTGGGAAGTCATATGTCAACCAATAAGGTAGCTGCATGTGAAACCCAACTCAAGCTTTAACTTATTGCTAACAATGGAATTGTAAGATTAAAATATCATGCATGAGTTGATAGACAACCGTGGAGCATTAGTATTAAAAATACTGACAGACGTTTTTTTACTCAGGCAAGGTTTATATATATATATATATATATATATACTAATAAAAAGAAAAAAAGTAGCCCACGAAAAAGAACGAAAAAAAAGAGGACAATGAGAATTAAAGGGAAACCTCACAAAAATAAGAACCCCAATAAACCTTAGATGTCGTGGCACTTCTGCCCCTCATAAAAACATACATAGAGCAGAGTGGATATTAAATATTGGTGAAGAGGATAAAATATGAGATAAGATTTGACGAGCCCAATAGGCCCATGTCCACAGGCCCAAAGAGGGTAGAGCCCATCCTTTGTGTGGGCCCCTGACAGAACGAAGGCCCAGACTTGCCCACCACGTTTCAGAAAACTTGGTCTACAAGAATGAAGCTTGGTCTACAAGGATGAAGCTTGCTCCACAAGGATGAAGCTTGCTCTACAAGGATGAGCCTTGTTCTGCAAGGATGAGACTTGCTCCACAAGGAAAGGGGACAGGACCTCACTACTATAAAAAGGCCCCAACATCCTCACAAAAGGTACGCGTAACTAACTCCTCTCTAGCACTCTAGAGTTGTAAAAACATTTCTGACTTAACCTTCGGAGGGTGTTTGGCCGGCTCCACACCGGTGCCTCTTGAAGGTGTTTCTGTGTTGTTCTCTCTTGCAGGTAACGGCTACGAGTGCAAGGATCGTGCATCTCACTGGTGAACTTTTCGGCATCATCAGTTTGTGCCGTCTGTGGGAACGGTCGATCGTGATAGCTTAAGCCATTGTCGCCTCCCGGACACAAGAGTTGCATGGTATTCACACGCTCGATGGCCACCACCAACGACGTTCAAGGCGACGAGCCGCCAAGGCCCACCGCATTAGAAAGACAGGTTCAGACCCTCGCGGCTGTAGTAGAATGCCTCACGAAACAGAATCACGACCTGGAGGAACAGTTGCGACAGAAGAACCCGGGACATAACGGTCAGGAGGAGAACCAGGGGGAAGAAGGGGGCTTGAGAAGCAAGAGGGCAGTAATGAGCCCAGTAGAACGGAGAGGCAGAATTCGAGCATGCCCTCCCTCACAAATGCAACCCCACCGCCCATCCTCGCAGAGATGCAGGCGATGAAAGAGCAGATGGAGGTCATGATGAACGCCCTCAAGGGACGCGTCTCCAGCGACCTTGACGATTTAGTGAATAAGACGGACTCGCTGTTCACCGCGCCAGTCAACTCCTGTCCCCTGTCGCCGAAGTTCCGGATGCCACAAGTTGAGAGCTACGACGGGATCAAGGACCCGTTAGATCATCTGGAAACCTTCAAGACCATGATGTACCTCCAGGGGGTACCGGAGGAGATCATGTGTAGGGCCTTCCCTACAACACTGAGGGGCGCGACAAGAATCTGGTTCAGCAGATTGACGCCAAATTCGATCAACACCTTCAAGGAGCTAAGTGCCCAATTCACCTCGCACTTCATCGGGGGACACAGGTACAAGAAGTCTACAGCATGCCTAATGAGCATTAGGCAGCGGGAGGACGAAACGCTGCGGTTATACATAACTCGCTTCAACAAGGAAGCGCTTTCCATTGATGAGGCCGATGACAAGATTTTGGTGGCAGCCTTCACGAATGGCCTGCGGAAGGGAAAATTCTTGTTCTCCCTGTACAAAAATGATCCGAAGACCATGTCTGAGGTACTCTACAGGGCCACGAAATACATGAATGCGGAGGACGCACTATCGGCTAGGGAAGACAAACCCAGGAAGAGAGAGAGACCGGAAGATGCCAGGCAGGACCACGGAAAGAAGAAACCGAGAACGGGAGACAGACGCGAGGATAAGCGTTCTAAACCCCCAGGAGGGAGATTCACAAGATTCACCCCTCTGAACGCTCCGCTAGACCAAGTGCTGATGCAGATCAAAGATGAGGGATCTCTGACATTCCCAGGGAAGCTGAAGAGCGATCCAGCCAAGTGATCCAGGAACAAGTATTGCCGTTTCCACCGCAATTACGGTCACGATACTGCAGATTGCTACGATCTGAAACAGCAAATTAAGGCCCTCATCAGAGAAGGAAAACTGCAGAAGTTCGTCAGTAAGGAGAGGATGGATGCTCATGCACGGGAACAGGCCCCCCGGCGGGAGAACGACCATCAGAAACCCTCTGTTGGGGACATAAGGATGATTATAGGGGGCACGACAGCGACGGGATCATCCAAGAAGGCCCGAAAGACCTACCTTAGGATGGTCCAAAATGTGCAGACAACGGGTTCTGTACCCAAGATAGCACGGAGAGAAAGTCCGATTATTGGGTTCTCGAAGGACGACGCGAGACGCCTCTACCATCCGCACGATGACGCCCTCGTCGCCAGTTTAAGGGTAGGAGATTACAACGTACACCGAATGCTGGTCGACAATGGCTGCTCGGCAGACATCCTGTACTACCCAGCATTCCAGCAGATGGGAATAAATAGAGCACGGCTAACACCAACGCATGCCCCGTTGGTCAGCTTTGGAGGAACAAGGATACTCCCGTTAGGAGCAATCACACTCTCAATGACGGTCGGTGACTATCCGCAGCAAATCACTCAAGACGTGACCTTCTTAGTGGTCGACTGCTCATCCGCGTACAACAGTATAATAGGGCGACCAACACTGAACTCTTGGAAAGCAGTGACCTCAACATACCACCTGATGATCAAGTTCCCTACGGAGTACGGAATTGGAGAGTTGCGAGGAGATTAGGTGGCCGCCCGGGAATGCTACGTCGCCATGCTGGAAATGGAGGATCACCAGCAGACCTTGTGCATTGGCGAGCAGCGGACCGTCGAAGAGCCGGCAGAAGAGTTGGAAGAAGTCACGCTCGATGAATCGAGACCCGGACAGACGACAAAAATGGGCACCCTGGCCAGCCAGACAGTAAGGCAAGACCTGGCAAACTTCCTGAAGAGGAATCAGGACATATTCGCGTGAAGCCACGAAGATATGCCAGGAATCGATCCGTCAGTGATAGTCCATAGGCTGCATGTCAACCCGGACTCCCCCCCAATCCGGCAGAAGAAGCGGGTGTTCGCGCAGGAACGGGACAAAGCAGTGGTGGAAGAAGTTAGAAAACTGCTGGAGGCGGGGTTTATCCGAGGAGTCTACTACCCCGACTGGCTAGCAAATGTGGTCATGGTGAGAAAGAACAGCGGAAAGTGGAGAATGTGCGTTGACTTCACGGACCTTAACAAGGCGTGCCCGAAAGACAGCTATCCGCTCCCAAGGATAGACACTCTGGTAGACTCGACGGCCAGACACGAGCTCTTGAGTTTCATGGACGCCTTCTCAGGCTATAACCAGATTAAAATGGAGGAGGAGGATCAGGAGAAGACCTCTTCTGTAACCAGCCATGGACTTTTCTGCTACAAGGTGATGCCATTCGGACTCAAGAACGCGGGGGCTACATATCAAAGGTTGATGAACAAGATGTTCGCGCACCAGCTCGGTAGGAACGTACAAGTCTATGTCGACGACATGTTGGTGAAGAGCGTGCGCGAGAACGACCATCTCAGCGACCTTCAGGAGACATTCGACACCCTTCGGTCGTACAACATAAAGCTGAACCCAAGCAAGTGCGTTTTCGGGGTTACGGCCGGGAAATTCTTGGGATTCATGGTGTCCCAAAGGGGTATAGAAGTCAACCCAGAGAAAGTACGAGCCATAATGGAGTTAGAGCCCCCGAAGACAGTGAAGGCAGTTCAGAGCTTGAACGGAAAAGTTGCGGCCCTGAACAGATTCGTCTCCAAAGCGACAGATAAGTGCTTGCCTTTCTTCCGAGTACTAAAGAAATCGTTCGAGTGGACGGACGAATGTCAGAAAGCCTTCGAAGACCTGAAGAAGTACCTGTCGTCCCCACCACTTCTCAACCCGTCCATGCCAGGAGAAGAGCTGTACCTCTACATTGCGGTCTCGCAAGCAGCAGTCAGCGTGGCCTTGGTACGGGACGACAGACGCTCCCAACGACCCGTCTATTTTGTGAGCAGGGCGTTCCGAGGAGCAGAAGAAAGGTATCCCCGGATGGAGAAATTGGCCCTTGCCCTCATGACCGCTGCGCGGAAACTCAAACCATATTTCCAAGCTCATGTAATCATAGTCCTGACGGACCAACCCCTGAAGAAAGCAATGAGCAGCCCCGAGGCGGCAGGAAGAATGGCCTTGTGGGCAATTGAGCTGAGCGAATTCGACGTACGGTACCGTCCACGAACTTCGATGAAGGGGCAAGTAGTGGCAGACTTTATAGCCGAGTACACCCAGCCGGGAGACGAAGGGGCTGAAGGACAGAAACTGTGGATCATCCACACGGACGGGTCATCAAATCAGCACTCAGGAGGAGCCGGCGTAGTTATGCGAACGCTAGAAGGGGATAAGATCGAGTGCATGATTAGACTAGAATTCCCTACAACCAACAACAAGGCGGAGTATGAAGCCTTGATAGCCGGATTGGATCTCGCAAGGGCCGCGGGCGCCGGAAACATGACCATACATTGTGACTCCCAGGTGATAACTAGTCAGATCAATGGCGATTTTGAGTGTAGGAACGAGAGGATGAAGAAGTACCTAGAGGAAGTGAAGGGTCGAATCGCCGGCCTCGAGGTCAAATTCGTTCAGATCCCAAGGGAGGAAAACGAGTGCACCGACCGTTTGGCAAAAGCAGCCTCCGCGGAGTTCATGAATGCGCCTAAACAGGTATTATCCTTTGTTCAAACTTGCTCACTTATTGATCACGGGAGGAAGATACAGGAGATAGATGTTGAAGAGGATTGGACCGCACCCCTAAAAGAATATCTACAGTTGAGCTCTCTGCCGGACGAGAAGGATGCTACAAGGAGATTGAAGGTCCGGGCCTCGCGATTCGTACTAATCAACGACACCTTGTACAAAAGAGGTTTCTCTCGACCTTACCTAAGGTGTCTAAGCCACGGCGAAGCAGAATATGTGATGAGGGAAGTTCACGAGGGGATTTGGGGGAATCACTCCGGAGCACGGTCTTTGGTGCACAAACTTATCCGAACCGGATACTACTGGCCCACCATGCTCAGGGACGCCCAATCATATGTGAAGGCTTGTGATAAGTGCCAGAGGTTCAGTAATCTAATCAGACAACCATCAGAAAAACTCTCACCCATGACGGCCCCTTGACCGTTCGCGCAATGGGGGCTAGACATCATGGGCCCTTTCCCAACTGCTCTAAGACAGCTAAAGTTCCTGGTAGTCGGTATCGACTACTTCACCAAGTGGGTCGAAGTAGAACCCCTTGCCACTATCACAGAGAAAAACATCCGTGCCTTCGTGTGGAAAAACATCGTATGCAGGTACGGGATTCCGAGGGTGCTTGTCTTTGACAATGGAAAACAGTTCGACAACAGCGCGTTCAAGAATTTCTGCTCAGAGCTAGGCATTCGGAATCATTACTCATCACCAGCACACACGCAGGTAAACGGACAGGTAGAAGTCACGAACAGGACACTACTAAAGATCATAAAGACCCGGCTCGATGGGGCAAAGGGTATCTGGCCAGACGAGCTGCCAAGCATCTTGTGGGCATATCAGACGACTGCAAGGACACCCACTGGGGAGACCCCGTTCCGACTTGCATACGAAGCCGATGCAGTCATCCCAGCAGAAATCGGCCTCACCAGCTATCGCGTACAGAGCTACACGGGGGACAAAAACGAAGAAGCTATGCGCCTTCAGCTAGACTTGGTGGACGAGGTCCGGGCAATAGTTGAACAAAGATTGGCACGATACCAGAACCTCATGTTAAAGAACTACGACTCAAAGGTATGGCACAGAGATTTCCAGATCGGCGACCTGGTGCTACGAAAGGTCATGGGCGCTGCTAAAGACCCTACTCAGGGAAAGCTCGGACCAAATTGGGAAGGACCGTATAGAATCACATCATGGCGTAGGAAGGGCACGTACCACCTCGAGACCATGGACGGAAGAAAGCTCCAGCATCCATGGAATTCAGAGCACCTTCGGAAATACTACCAGTAGAAGTGACGTTTAAATTCCCCTATGTACATTTGCTAGATTTCGATTATTCTGAAGCACTTACTAGCAGTCTTTTGATTACTTTTGGGTTTTTTTTTTTTTAGTACCTTTGTAGACCCAAGAAGGGGCAGGTATTTTCTTCTACAGATTTGAATTTAATGAAGGAACATTCAGGACCTTGTTGCGTAATCTTACTACTAAAAGACTGCTACCTCAAAGTGGACGGACCCCACCATGGGTTAAAAATTTACAAGTTCACTAAGTGGACGGACCCCACCATGGGTTAAAAATATACAAGTTCACTAAGTGGACGGACCCCACCATGGGTTAAAAATTTACAAGTTCACTAAGTGGACGGACCCCACCATGGGTTAAAAATATACAAGTTCACTAAGTGGACGGACCCTACCATGGGTTAAAAATATACAAGTTCACTAAGCGGACGGACCCCACCATGGGTTAAAAATATACGAGTTCACGAAGTGAACGGACCCCACCATGGGTTAGAAATTTATACCAGTTCACGAAGTAGACAGACCCAACCAGGGCCGAACTTATACAAATCCAAAAAATGGACGGACCCAAACAGTTCGTGAAATTATGCAAGTCCATCACGTGGGCAGCCATCAGGGGTCACGACCACTTTCAAAGGAGTGAACGGACCCGACTGGGGTCGCAAAAAATATAAAGGTCCACGACGTGGACGGATCAAATTAAGCAAGTATTTAAAGCATCAAGACGGAGCACACACCACCATTATCAATGCGATATTAAAAGAAACATTTAAATAAATAAGTTTGAATGTCGGATACAACGGATACAAAATGGCCCTACATACGACGGGCAAAAATCCAAAGAGTTTTCAAAATACTTAAAAAAAATGGTAAACGGCTACACATCAGGAACGACAGGGTCTTTGTCTTCTGGAGTTTTTCCTTCTTCAGCTTGAAGCTCAGGGACGACGGTGATGGGCCTTTCCTCTGCGAAAAGGTCAGCTGTCTCATCAGAGGCGTCTGGCTGGACGGACATACCCTCCGCGACGTTGATGTCAACGGCTGAGAAGTCAAACTTAAGGTATAGAGCTTTGGCTTGACGGAGAGCATCCTTAAAACCATCAGTGTATAAAGTTCCAAGCTCCGTCAAGAGAGCGTTGGAGTCACGATACTCCTGGACGGCTTTCTCTTTGGCTAGACGAAGCTCGTCCTCCTTATCCTCCAAGATGGCCTTGAGTTCCTCCACCGTCCTCTGGTACTCGTCCCTCGCCTGCTTCGCCAGTTTGAGCTTTTTCTCCGTCACCACCTTCCAGTTTTTGAGCTCGAGCAGCTCCTCTTCCGCCAGCCTGGCCTTGTCACGGACCCTCTCTAACGCCGTCTCATTGTGAAGAGCCCGGTCCATAAGGCCCTTCGTCATGAGCATAGCCTGACGACAACATGGAACTTAGTTAAAAATAATAATGGAAAATGGAAAGATGAATAACGACGGATTCTTACTTGGGCAATGCTGAAGAGGCCCGTCTCCCCCATGGCCTCCGTCGAGTGGTTGCCCAGGTCCTCGTAGTCCTCACTCCCGATGATAGAAGAGATCTTCCCCAAAGCATACTTTGGGTCTTCACGGAGTAGGACGGGCGGTTTCTTTTGACTGCCCGGAGGGGGAACCATCAGACCTTTGCCAGCCCCAGGCTTGGCCGGGGTCACCGTCTTCTTACCCTCCGCCATAAGGCTTATGACGGACTCCGTCGAAACTTTCTATTTCTTTGGTGCACGGTCGACCTTAGGCATCAGTCTCTTCGCCAGGGGCCTGCTTAAGCCGGTATCCATCGCCCCCGCGTCCATCTCCTTGTTCTTCGCGGCTTTGCTTTTTATGGCGGCCCTTCTCTTCGCGTCGTCCATCTCTACAAGAACAAGGATAAACGGGTAAACCCAAAGCAACGGGTCAGAGTAGTTAAGAAAAGGGGGGACGGACTTACGCTGACGGGTGCGTTCCTCGTACTTTATCGCCGCTGTAGAGGGCTCGGGTCCGTCGCAATACCAGTGGACGGTGTTAAGGTTAACCAGCTTCGCCCACGTCCGTTCCTCTGGCTTCGTCTTCGAAAAAATCTTTTCCAAAAAATGGAACTCCTCTAAATCAACTTGTGGACGCCGTCGCACTGAAAATCAAAGAAGGAAAACACTCAGGATGGTCATTAAAAAGTCAAAAAATTATTACCTTCGTGACATGACGGACTGAACTATACCGGACGGGTCCAAAATCCCCCATGTGTTGTCGACAGGCATGAAGTCCGTCTCCCCCGGGTGACACATCCAACCGTCACCTTCCAAGAAGAAATAACGACTCTTCCAGTCTCGATTGGAGTCCGGGGTTTCGTAGATGACTTTTAGGACGGACTTCCTAGGGACGAAGCTGTACATTCCCCTCGACTTGTCTATCTCGTCCAGACGGTAGCAGTGGAGGAACTCCCGTACGGTCAACGATCTTGAGCCATTAGACATGGCTCCGTACAGGACCTCCATTGCAATAAAAACCCTCCAGGCGTTGGGGGATATCTGGCTGACGGACAGACCTAAGTGATGGAGGAGTTCTCGTTTTAATCTGTTCAGGGGGAATCTAAGTCCGGCCTTTAGTGCTTGTTCTTACACCCCTAGATCACCCACTCCGTCGTAATAACATTTCTTGGATTTGTAGGGCAGACGGATTGGGATGTGGTCGGGTATTTGGTAGATTGCCCTAATTGTTTTAAAGTGAACCTCCTTAATTGTGGACCCAAATTTGTGCACCGTCCACTCAGGCAGCATGACGAACTCCCTAAGTCCGTCAGCCCCAACTACGGATCTAGGTCCTCCACCACCGCCGTCAGAACCTTCCTCTGGTTCGGCCAACTCCATATCCTCATTTGTTGAGGACGGTGAAGTGGCAAACGGAGTCCTCTCGATCAGTTCGTCCGGATCTTTGTAACCCAACGGGTACAATTCCTCGTAACCCGCCCCGTCACGGACGAACGACTGGTTACTCGACGCACTAGACATTGCCTACAACGGAGTGACAAAGCCTAAGACTGACGGTCTAAAATAAAAAAAAAAAAAAAAAAGGGAAGAGACGGATGCAAGAAATTTAATGCTTCTACCATGACAATTATAAAAACTGAAGGTATATCGGGGTGAACGGATAGTATCACTTACCGAAGAAAGGAGTGAACGGGTAGATCTTGTTGCTGAAGGATATGAACGGTTGAGCTCTAACAGGTGACGGACTCGCTCTGACAATGAAGTTTTTGCGCAAAGTAGAAAAAATGAAAGAGAAGTGCTGGTTTTTATAGGTAGAGTGCACGGAAGACGAAGCGGCACTTCGATCCAAGATACAGACCAATCTACGAGTAACACGTGTCATCGCCTTAAATGCTTCTGCAGCCTGTCAGACCTCCACAGACATGACGGCGTCGCTCTCTGTCAACCTCCCTCCAAGGGTCCTCGTCACCAACATCCGTTAAGCTCTGACCGTCATCGCTCCGACTCCGTCGTCAACCATTCGGTCTTTACGATCACCGTCCTAGTTCTTTGTTATCGTTCATTTACTCCCATCCGTCACCCCATGAGTACGGGCCGTCATTATTTTTTGTTTTAACCGTCACCCCAATTGACCGTTTGCACAACAGCGACGGACCAAATGGAGTGAAGGGGGCAGCTGAAGAGGATAAAATATGAGATAAGGCTTGGCGAGCCCAATAGGCCCATGTCCACAAGCCCAAAGAGGGTAAAGCCCATCCTTTGTGTGGGCCCCTGACAAAACGAAGGCCCAGACTTGCCCACCACGTTTAAGAAAACTTGGTCTACAAGGATGAAGCTTGGTCTACAAGGATGAAGCTTGCTCTACAAGGATGAAGCTTGCTCTATAAGGATGAGCCTTGTTCTGCAAGGATGAGACTTGCTCCACAAGGAAAGGAGACAGGACGTCACTACTATAAAAAGGCCCCAACATCCTCACAAAAGGTACGCGTAACTAACTCCTCTCTAGCACTCTAGAGTTGTAAAAACATTTCTGACTTAACCTTTGGAGGGTGTTTGGCCGGCTCCACACCGGTGCCTCTTGAAGGTGTTTCTGTGTTGTTCTCTCTTGCAGGTAACGGCTACGAGTGCAATGATCGTGCATCTCACTGGTGAACTTTTCGGCATCATCAATTGGCATGCCTTCAAAAACCATGTATTACTCTCTCTCTCTTCGAATTAAGAAAAGCCAGCCAATAGGAAAAGTGGAAACTGCAGAATGCTAGATCATCAAATCAATTCTGATTTCAAGTCTGGAAGGTCTTGGCACATCTCTGCTAAATACGAACTATTGTAATAATTCTTGGTTCTAAAAATTAGGTAGAACCTCTGAGTATTTAAGCATAAGGATATATCTGCAGTCTTTTAGCTTCTGACTTTAGTTTTGTGTAACTCATGCGTCAAGGAAAGATAAGATTTATCAGTTTTGAGTTTAGCAACAAGTATGTTGACTTTGACAAAACATGGACACCAAGTTTGGTTGGCCATCATCTGTAAAAGTTATGGATTTACATACTCCTCTTAAAGAAATGAATGAAGAAAACATGGCCAAGAACCCTAGTTGATGTTCAACTCATCTCTCCTGTAGTCCTATAATTACTTTCCTTTTTTCTTTCTGTGCTCTTTTAGATGTATTCCAGCCATAAATACAAACAAAAACTTGACATTTTAGCCATTTTTCAAAATTCTTGACCTAAGTTACCAAACCAGTCATTATACGTAGCTTCGTAAGATTGACATGGACAGAGGTGGTGATACCAAATCTAATGTAGGAGTTTCTGGAAAGCAATTGTTGTAGTGTTGAGGAAGACCTAGGATTAGGGTTTTAAAGTGAAAAAGAGGTTAGATTAAGGTTTAGTTATAGAGTAACATGATGAGTATGCTCTGAAGCTCAAAACAGGTGATTTACTGAATATCAGATCTGATATGGGGCTGCCAACAGTAAATCAGAACTATACTAGATCTGGTTTTGTGAGCTTGGAGGCTAATAAAAGGTGGGTTGTGCTAGGCTTTTAACTATAATCTATAAAGTTCAGGGTTCTAAGAGTGAGGCAGCAAGGTCTAGTTACAAGGTTTACACTACTTTCTAAAAATTAAAGAGAAAAGCTTCTAGGTATCAAAGCTAGTTTTCCTAAGCATCAAGCTCAGGGTGTTCTTGGCATCACACCTCATAGAAGAAGGGTTGCATCACAAACTTCAAAGCATACTTGCTACAATATTCTCATAAAACCTGTTCTGTTCATTGAATGAATACCATAACATCAATATATGTAGCCAGGTAAACCTAACCCTATCAGATTCCTGGCTTGACTACTAATTCCAAGCTATTAGAACACACAAATAAAGCCTAACAACATATGAAAATCCATAATAAGACCCAACCAACAAAAAGTTTAGCTCATACCCTGAAACTTGAAAATTACAAAACACGCTAGACATTTTTTATATTAAAATATAATACTAAATTATACTACACTTACAGGTCTGGGTATAGATTCCTTAAAGAGGAATCAGAGTTGCTAGCTTATCCACAAGCCCCACCAATCTGTGATAAGAAGGTTTGGAAGGCGATATGGAAGATGCAAGTACCACTAAAGATAAGAAATTTTATTTGGCGAGCTTGTCGCAATGTATTGCCAACCAAACAAGCTCTAATGAGGAGGAAGATAGTTGCCGACCCAATTTGTGAAAGATGTAAGTTGGATGTGGAAGATGCAAAGCACGCTTTGTGGTTATGTTCTAAGTTGGATGTAGTGTGGGCTGATTAGGTACCATGGAGTTTCAGGCATGAAGTTGGGTTCTCAAGTGTGAAGGAGTTGCTGTCATGGATGGTTGAGAAAGGAATGCCCCCGGAGCTATTTGTATTTACGGCTTGGAGTGTTTGGAGTCAGCGGAATAAAGTCCGGTTGAACCTTCAGTCCAGTCCACTTCTTCAAGTGGCAGAACAAGCAAGAACCATGTTGATGCAATACCAGGTAACCACATGGACTGCAGAATTGCAGCTTAGGAGCAGTGGCATCGGAGAAACAAGGTGGAGACCTCCGTAAGCTAGTTTTGTCAAGATTAATTTCGATGGCGTCGTGTTCGATAGTTCACACTCGTCGGGGGTTGGAGCTGCAATACGGAACCATAATGGAGCTGTTATGGCCTCTTGTGCAGAAGAATTAAACCAAGCTTACAAGGCAGAGGAGATAGAAGTGTTGGCAACACTTAAAGCATTACAGTTCGCGTTCGACCTAGGTTTCCAAAATGCCATACTCAAAGGGGACTCGCTTGGTCTAATCAAAGCTTTGAAAGCAGAAGACCATAATCTGTCCCCATGGGGTCTATTGGTAGAGGATGTCAAGTTGGTTGCAAATAATTTTGTAAGTTTGTCATATTCTCATATTAAGAGAAATGGTAATAGTGTAGCTCATAATCTGGCGAAACATACTATACGCATACCAGATTTTCAAGTATGGATGGAAGATGTCACATCACATGTTGTTTCGTTTTTACATTCAAATGTAGTTCATTTACCTTAATAAAATTACACAAGTTTCATTCTTAAAAAAAAAAAGACACAGAAATACACAACTAAGCCTTAAGCCCTACTAATTGGAAATGGCTACATGAGTCCTCTTTTGCTGTTCAACTCTGTCTAGGGATAGATGATTGAGTATAACTTGCCAAGATATAGTGTCAAGTAGTAAAGATTCAAAACAGAAATATATCAATTTCCTTTTAAATTTTTAATAAAAAAGCAATTAAGTTCTTTGCGTTTCAGCCAAAGGCAACCATGTCCTTTCACATGCTTTGTTGAGTATACAAGAAAAGAAGATTTGTTGGTTTTCCCCTTTTGTGGTGTGTGTGTGGGGGGGGGGGGGGGGGGGAGAGAGAGAGAGAGGAGGAGTAAGGTATTGAAGGTTCTTAATTGAAGGAGATCAGTCATGCAAAAGCAATCATAATACCATACAGTGGAGTTTTTTTTTTTTAAGCCTAAAAGAGGTTAACAAATCAGATACTTTGCCAGAAAATGAAGATTGGTTTAGGAATAGTTATATCTTCCTATTTTAATTATCCTCCATCAAAGCTGATCAGTTTCTTAAAACGGTAATGTTAAACTGTGTACAAGTGAAGGATAGAAGGGAACTGCCTAAGCTACAAGTAGTTTAAAATAGATATGCTTAAACTGCAAGTAGTTTGTATATAGAATTAGTTAAGTTTCTGTTTTGATAGTTGTCAATTTTGTATTGAATAGGTTAGAAGTTGGTTAAAAAAATTAGTTTTTTCCCGCCTCTAATCCTCATATATAAAGGCAAAGCTTAGATATTTATGTATATACACATACAGTTTTTCTCATCTCTTTCTCATGATTTCCATGATTTCCTTGATTTCCTCCATTCATGAAGTTGTGTGTGCTTGAATTCTAACATGGTATCAGAGCTGAGCTAGATCAGAGTCTTCGTGTTTAGTACTCTTTGAAATTGCTAGTTCAATTCTTTGCTTTCGTTTTTCCTGTGCTTAGTTTCAGATCAAGCGGAAAATTTTCCTTTACATTTTCTTGATTCTCACACATTTTCTTTCCCTTTTTTTTTTTTTTTGGTTGGTAATTCTTAGCAAATTGAATTCAAAACTTAGGGTTTTAGTAATTGAATTTCGCTTTGATCTAAACTTGTTCAGTGAAATTCAACTTATGTTCTTATGAAAGAACCTTAGGGTTTCTACAATTGTATTCATCATCTAAATCTTCACTTGAGTAGTGGATTTAGATTCAATTCTTGTTCTGAGAATCTTGAAGTTTTAGTTGTTGTTCTTGTTGAATTCTGGTTTAGAGTTCATCAATCTTGATTGTAGTATATCAGTTCTTGATTTGACACACTCTAATTTGAAGATATGAGTGATAGTAAATCAAGTACCTCTGTTCCAACCATTCAGCCATGGGAAAATTCCTCTAGCCCATTTTTCTTGTCTAATAGTGATAATCCTAGTGTGTCACTCGTTGTTCAACACCTCACTGAAGAAAATTACAGTACTTGGAGTAGAGCTATTCTCATTGCCTTAGATGCTAAATTCAAAATAGGTTTCATTGATGGTTCCTTATTAAAGCCTCAATCAGTTAATCATCCTTACTACATTGCTTGGTGCAAATGTAACGGCACTGTCCTAGCTTGGTTGTTCAATTCCATCGCAAAGGATCTTAAACCTAGTATGGTCTACTTCAAGACAGCTAGGGAGGTTTGGCTAGATTTACAACACAGATTTTCTCAAGGCAATGGGCCACATATTTTTGAGTTGAGGAAGGAAATTTGTTCTTTGGCTCAAGAGGATCTTAGCATTAGTAGCTATTACACCAAATTTCTTGTGGTCATCAAACAGAAGATTGTGTCATGTCTTTTCTGATGGGCCTCAATGAAACCTATACCACAGTCAGGGGGTAGATTCTATTACATGGACCACATTCCTTCTTTGGGCAATGCGTTTTCTCTTTTGCTTCAAGATGAAAAGCAAAGGAAGGTTGGAAAGAAGATCAACATTGAGTCTTCTGCTCTAGCAGTCAAGACTAATGGTTCTGCTAAGTCCTTCAACAAGGCCAAATCTGGGAGACCTCAATGTACCCATTATGGAGTTTTAGGACATGTAGCTAATAAATGCTACAAGCTACATGGGTAGCCTCCTGGTTATAAGTTCAAGGCCAAGGGTTCGCAAGCTGCTTCCTTTGCCAATAATGTTGTAACAACTGACAACACTTCTAACGTAAGTGTGAATCTGACCCTTTTAGAATATCAACAATTGCTTAGTTTGTTGAATTCTCACAGCCACTTTGGCACTCAAGCACCACAAGAAGGAGGTTCAGACACACACCAAGTTGCCAATATCATCACTCAATCTTCCATTGGCCTTCAAGAACATGAGGTTTCAGATACTTGGTCTACTCCTTCCTTAGAATATTATGTTTTCTCTTCTAGTGCTGTCACAACTCATATTAGTCCTACTGATTGGATTCTTGATAGTGGTGCTACAGACCATATGGTGTATTCAGTTTAGTTCTTTACTTCTATAACTTACATAGTTCAAATTTGTTAGGTTCTAAAAGTTTAGAACAATTAGCAAATCATGAATACAAACTTGTCTAGATATAGATCCTAGAGTCTATAGGTATTATTCAACAATGCTCAAGGTGATACAAGTCAAGATTCAAGAATATACAAGTTGCAAAACGAAGATTTCAGAATTTGCCTGGTTCGACCGATCGAGAGATAGGCTCGATCGATCGAAACACGTATTGCAGAATTCTATTTTAGCCCAAACTCTGCTTAAACATTTTGGGTTTCTAGTAAAACACTTTTAGTATATAAAGGAAACCATAAGCACGTTTATACAGGGCTTTTCAAAGAGAGAATAATGTGCCTCTTTTGTAGATCTAGGGTTTTGTACCCAAAAACTCTCTAAAGTCTTCTACTGGTGTTATTCCTTGAAGAATCTCAAGATCCGGTGTTATAGAAGTTGTTGCATACAAGATTAACGTCTAAAGAGATCCAACACCTTTGAGTGGAGTCTCAAAGTCACAAGTGTGGGTGCTTATGTTGCAAAGGCCTAATAGAGGAGTCCATGAATTCGGAGCTTATATGTGGTCGTATCAGTAAGTTCTACATGTGATAGCAATAGGATGTTAGTAGTCTAAGTCTTATTGTAAAATTTGATTCTCTATAGTGGATTTGCTTTTTACCTTGAGGATAGCTAGATTAAATCCTCCCTAAGTTTTTTACCAGTTTGGTTTTCCTAGGTCATCAGATCTGTGTGTTCTTTATTTTCCTCTTATATATGTTTTACACATATTGGTTTAACCTAGATCTAATTAACAAACTTGTTAATCAACTTGGCTTAATATTAGGTTAAACATATTGTATTAAAGGGTCTAAAAATGTATAAAATATCTGTTAGACTACCCAATGTTGATATGGCTAAGGTCACACATATTGGGACTATGAAAGTTTCTCCTACATTGCTCTTCGAAAATGTGCTTTGCATTCCTAGTTTCTCCTTCAATTTGATTTCTATCAGTAAACTAACTCAAAATTCTTCTTGTTGTTGCATTTTTCTTTCACAATTCTGTCTCATTCAGGACTTACAGCTTTGGAAGATGATTAGGTTGGGTAAGAAGCAAGGAGGCCTTTATACACTGCAAAGCAACTCTTCTGTTTCACTGCCAACTTCTATTTTTGTTGCTCTTTCTAAGCTGTCTAGGTTTTCTTCTTTCTATTTCAACTCTTGTATTTCTGAAATTGATAAAACTAGCCTATGGCATTGTAGGTTAGGTCATCTTTCCCCACAAAGATTAGCCTTGTTGCAATCACTTGTACCAAATGTCATTTCATGCAATATTAATAAAGGTTTTGATTGTTCTGTTTATCCTCTTGCCAAACAAAAAATGTTGCCTTTTCACTCATCTGTTTCTTCTTCATCTTCTTGTTTTGCCTTGGTTCATGCTGACATTTGGGGGCCTTATTCTACTCTTTCATTAAATGGATCTAAGTATTTCCTTGCCTTGGTGGATGATTATAATAGATTTACTTTGGTCTATTTATGGAACACAAATTTGAAACTTCTTGCTTAATTCAATCCTTTTATAATCTGGTTTTCACACAATTCAAGGTTCCTATCAAGATCATTATATCTGATAATGGACCTGAGTTTGCCTTAAACTCTTTTTATGCCTCTAAATGTGTCATACATCAGCTTAGTTGTGTAGAAACACCACAACAGAATGCAGTAGTTGAAAGGAAGCATCAGCATCTTCTTGCTATTGCTAGAGCATTGAGGTTTCAAGCCAGTCTTCCTTTAAAGTTTTAGGGTGATTGTGTTCTCACTGCCACTTACCTCATTAATAGAATATCTAGTCCCCTTTTGCATGATATGGCACCTTTCCAAATGTTATTGGGTCAGTCTCCTTCCTATAGTCATCTTAGATCATTTGGCTGCCTTTATTATGCTTCTATATTGACAAGAGACAGGTCTAAATTTGATCCCAGGGCAAAGGCATGTATATTCCTTGGTTATCCCTTTGGTACTAAAGGTTACAAACTTTATGATTTAGCTTCTATAACTTGTTTTTTATCCAGGGATGTTATCTTCAAGGAATCATGTTTCCCTTTTAAGCAATGGACTGCAAAATCAACTTGCTTTCCTTCTTCTCCAACTTCTCATTCAATGTTTCCTAACCAATTTGTTCTGCCTAAGTCTTGTCAATCACTTGTCTTTGTAGAGCTTCATACACCTATTGCTTCTACAGAATTTACTCCTTCTTTTACTATTGATATATCGACCCCTCTTGATGAGTTTCCTAATCTTGTGCCTATTCATTCTGACCTAGAGCAGTCTAATTATGCTCCCGCTCCTGTTAACTCCATTTCTGTTCCTCCACCAATACCTCCACCTCAAAGAAAATCCACTAGACCTCACAAGGCACCTTCTTATCTTCATGATTACCATTACAACCTTGCTTTTGCTCATGTGTTAGCATCTGCTTCCCTTACTTAGCCACATGATTCCATTGCCTCCCATGCTTCAGGTACTCTCTATCCAATCTCATCCACTCTGTCTTATAATAACCTCCCCACTGGTCATAGGGCTTTTGCTATTGCTCTATCTGTTTCTAAGGAGCTTGAATCTTATGCTGAAGCCATCTTGGATCCTAGATGGCAAGAAGCAATGCAAGCTGAGATTGATGCTCTTAAGGCTAAAAACACTTGGCTTATGCGTCCACTTCCTCCTGGCAAGGTTCCTATAGGGTGCAAGTGGGTGTACAAAGTGAAATTAAAGGCTGATGGTTCTGTAGAGAGGTATAAAGCTCGTTTGGTAGCTAAGGGGTTTACACAAACTAAGGGAATTGACTTTTATGAAACCTTCTCTCCTATGGTCAAGTTTGTGACAGTTAGGACTTTGCTTACACTTGCTACTGTTTATGGTTGGCATTTGACACAACTTGATGTCAATAATGCTTTTCTTCATGGTGATCTCCATGAAGAAGTCTACATGATTCCACCTCCTGGTTTTGGCAGGAAGGGGGAGATTTGTAGATTGCTTAAGTCTTTATATGGACTTAAACAAGCTAGCAGACAATGGTTTTCAAAACTATCTTCCACAATTGTCAATCATGGGTTTGTTCAATCCAAATCTGATTACTCTGTCTTCACCAGGAAAAAAGGAGGTTCCATTATTATCATTTTGGTGTATGTTGATGACATATTAATTGCAAGTGATGGTGTGGATGCAGTGAACTCTTTCAAGCAGTTTTTGGATAGTAAATTCAAGCTTAAGGACCTTGGCACATTGAAATACTTTCTTGGACTTGAGGTGGCTAGAACTACAAAGGGTATATCCTTATGTCAAAGGAAGTATACCTTGGATCTTCTTGCTGATACAGGTTTGTTAGCTAGCAAACCTGCAAGCATACCTATGGAGCAATCTGCAAGACTCAATAACTCTATTGGTGAACCAGTTTCAGATCCTTCACAGTATAGAAGGCTAATTGGCAAGCTTCTCTACTTAACCTTGACCAGGCCTGATACATGCTATTTAGTACATAAATTAAGTCAATTTATGAGTTCCCTTAAAGTTCCTCACTTACAAGCAGCTTACAAAATCATCAAGTCCTTGAGAAAGACACCAGGATAGGGTTTATTCCTTTTTGTAGATTCAAGTTTGCAATTGAAAGCTTATTGTGATGCTGACTGGACAACTTGTATTGATACAAGGAAATTTGTTTCAAGTTTATGTGTATTTCTAATTGATTCACTAATTTCTTGGAAATGTAAAAAGCAGCAAGTTGTTTCAAGATCCTCAATTGAATCTACGTACAGGGCTATGGCCACAGTGACTAGTGAAATTGTGTGGTTAATTGCTTTGTTTAAGACTTTTGGGGTGCACCATACACAACCTGCCTACTTGTATTGTGATAGCAAAGCTACTTTGTACATTGCTGCCAATCCCGTGTATCATGAAAGAACAAAACATGTTGAAGTAGATTGTCATTTCATTAGAGAGAAAATTCAAGATGGTGTTATCAAGACTTTCCACATTCTAACAAGGCATCAAATAGCAGATTTCTTCACTAAAGCTCTTGGACAAAAGTAGTTCTTTCATCTTCTTTCCAAGATGAACTTGATAAATATATACAGTTCATCTTGAGGGGCAATGTTAAACTGTGTACAAGTGAAGGATGGAAGAGAACAGCCTAAGCTACGAGTAGTTTAGATTAGATATGCTTAAACTGCAAGTAGTTTGTATATAGAATTAGTTAAGTTTCTGTTTTGATAGTTGTCAGTTTTGTATTGGATAGGTTAGAAGTTAGTTACAAAAGTTAGTTTTTTCCCGCCTCTGATCCTCATATATAAAGGCAGAGCTTAGATATTTATGTATATACACACATACAATTTTTCTCATCTCTCTCTCATGGTTTCCTTGATTTCCTCCATTGATGAAGTTGTGTGTGCTTGAATTCTAACAGTAAAACCTAAGCATAAAAAACATTCAATTCAGATCTCCAAAGGAGAGTTTCAACAGCTTTATTAAGATATTTCTACTGCAATCTCACACTTTCCTGGCCTCAAGCAAAATGCAGTCCATAAACATCCCAAAAAATGGTAATTTAAGGAAGAAAAGTTCAGAATTCATACCTTTGCAATAACTTCCGCTGATGGCTGCTCTTCTAGCATCTTCACCCTCATCGACACCACCCTATTAAATTAAAATTTACAAAATCCCAATAATAATCTCATATGAAAGAATTATATCATGAATAGAAGGAAATACAAGTTTAGTAAAAACTACTACAACTTTTACTATAAATTCTAGTTCAACAACTACAGTCACAAATCATTAAAATCTTAATAGTTAAAATTATGATGCTTTTCTCCCATCACATATTCAATGGAAGATGGACTGAGAAGTTTCAGTTTTGGTTTCAGATCTCCAAAATTACTATAAATAATTACAGATAGGCTCACTTCATTCCAGAAAACACTTATGTATTCCCAATTGTTAATAGACCCAGTGGCAAATGCCTTGAAGTGGTTGCTTAAATCAAGCATTGAAAATTGGAGATATAGTCTCAAGAGATTATCACAGTACATATAAAAGCCCCAAATTTCCAATAATTGTGCGGTTCTAAAATTCTAATACCAACCTGGCACGGAGTTCAAGAAACCAAAAGAACAGCTACCATTGCAAAATCACTAAAGAAGTTTATAATGAATTCTGAAAAAAAAAAAAGAGAGAGAGAGAGAGAGAGAGAGATTAAATAAATATATAATATGGCATAAAAAGTTTTGGAAATTTGTAGTTATAAAATGTAAAAGAACAAACTAATTTGCATATGAAATGCATTTGAAATTTTAAAAGTAGAATCCTAATAATCACGTCTAAAAGTTCTTTCTCAAGCATAAAATTCTATATTACTATTATCATTTGAACAGTTCTGAATGGAGACCTAAGAGCAGAGCAGAAGCAAAACTGAGCTGAGGGCCCATGCATGTGGATGAAATTTTAAATTTGTTGTCACTTATCAAAAAATTACAAAAGCAGGTATGGCCCTTACATAAATGCAACTCCACAAAATTGATTTATTCAGTAATTTCACCTTAAAAGATGATGAACTCATCAACTTTCTCTATGATCCCAATCAGTATACAGTTAAGACCATGTGGATCCTATTAACGTTTTGGACAGACTATGGTGATAATTATATGATTGCTAGCTTGTTCCTGACATGAAGATGTCTTTATACTCTTATTACATTGCATTTTGGTACTAGAATATACTTCATATTTGGCGCTTCTTTTATAAAATAAAAAATAAAATAAACAGTGGCAGGGACTTTGAATTTAGAGATTCGGCGGCATAATAAAATTGCCATTTCATTTCAGGAGCTGTGTCACGTGTGTCCCCTCTCTTTTCTAACACATCCCATTGCTGTCCTGTCTGTCAAGCGTCTACATATATATATATATATATATATACACATATACACACACATATATTATAACGGTAACCTCTAAATGGTATGTTGAAATAGGTCGGTATTAAAATATTTCATTCCTATGAATAAAACTATAATGAGATTGAAATGGTATTCTAAACATTATTTAGATGAAATATGGTTCGAATCCATCACTGATCTTTGTTGTGACTATCAAAATTTATATATATAAAGTTGTAATTAGTTCATCACTTTAATATTAACCTAAAATTAACACCACTTTTATATTTAACTTGAGTAGATCATTGTCTAATAAATACACTTAAGATGACAAGTGGTATAATTTTTTTTTCATAAATATTTATTTATTATGTGCTTGATTCAACTGGTTTAGATTATTACTTTCTAATTACTATATATATATATATATATATATATTAGGGTTGGGTTCAAGTTACACCTATTGTAACTTTAAGCAATATTACACTACTCAATATTTTTTAATTGGATGCGAATATTGACAAATTCACCGTTAGATTACATTATTTTTGTTTATTTTTCATACTTGCAAAATTTTAAGGTGATCAAAGATTGATAGCCATGTCATCAATCAATTGTTAAAATTCAAATTTTTGTAGTTAAAAATAATGCATAAAAGATGAATTTATAGATCAAATGGTAAATAGCATCCAATTGATATGAAAATTGGTATGCACGTTAAGAACATATAAAACATGTAATTCAACGGTTAAATTTTCAAAATATTAATTCAATAACAAGTTATTGGATGGTATAACTTAAACCCAACCCATACTATATATATATATATGAGTTCAAGTTACACCTGGTGTAACTCTACAAAAATTACACCATTTTTACACCATGGATCTTTAAGAGATCTAACATTTAAAAAACACCATTAAATGTTAATTTCTTGTTAATTCATTTACCTAATTAATAACATTTTTTGTCTCTCCTTATTTATTACTTTCCATCTTCCTTTTTTTAACTATTGAGAAACTATTTTTTTCCAGCTCATTAACTGTCATTCTGCCATTTTTTCAGGAAAATTTTGAAGCCTTAAATGTCATCCCACCGTAGCCAAAACCTCCAGTTTCAGCCTTGTAGGTCACCCCACCATATCCTGAATTTTAAAATACTGACCTTGACTGAAAAGGTTTTCTTATTGATATTATTTCTTAACCAAAAAAAAAAAACATTGCAGAAATATCATCTTCAGTATCCGTGGCTTGATAGACCGTTTAACTATATTGCAGCTTTTGTTTTAATAGGGTACCAATGATATATTCCTAGCAAGGAGATACCAATGGTTGCTCACTCACTCACAATTGCATTATGAACCAATTTTTTTATTAGCCCTTTGGCAACAAAATCTGCTGATATTTATTCATGAACTGGATTATTTGTAGAGGCTTCAATTATATATAAACTGATCTTTCCATTTTTTTTCATGTATAGTTTCAGCTATTTGCTTGTTCAAAATATTACTAGACTGTCTTTGTTTTTTACAATGTAAAGTGTGAACTTGCTTCTAATTCAGTAGAGTAGTTCTATCAAAAGAAAAAGAAGAAATGGAAGCTGGGAGAGAAAAAAAAAAATTGCTATTAATTAGGTAAATGAGTTGGAAAGCAATGAATAGTCAACCATATTTTTTAAACATTTAGATCTCTTAAAAATCTACGGTGTAAAAATTATGTAACTTCTATTGAGTTACAACAGGCATAACTTAAATCCAACTCATATATATATATATATATATATATTATGTGTGTGTGTGTGTGTTTGCTTTACTATGATTTCTTTTTATCATCATATCAAAATATCAACTGATTTTTGGTGTAATTAGAATTCAAACTCAAAATCTCTTATTCATTGACAAGAGGTTGAATTAGTTGGAGCGCATATACTAATTACTAATGAGGTTATCGAGCTCATTCTTTTTTTTTCTTTTTTTGTTTTCAGATTTTTTCATATCAAATTCATAAATGTCGGTTGAATCTATTGGGTATTGAGCATGAAATATTTATTCTTTGTGATTTGTAAACAAAGCAACAAACAAAATAATTTTTTTTTTTTTTATATTTTAACAAATAAACAAATAAATAAAATTCACACACCAAATGACGAAAACGTGAAAAATTCGAATCTAATTAAGGCTAGTATATTTTCTTTTATTCAATTGATTTTTGGTGTAGTGAGGGTTGAAATTTCAATCTTTTGTTTTTTTTGTTTTTTTTTTTTTTTTTCAAGGTTTTGAAAAAATAACTAGAAGACAATATGTACTGTTAGGTGTAAGAGGAGCTTATCATATTCATATATGTACGAATTTTTGTGTTACTAGTTGTAGGGTTGAATCTATTGGGTAATGTGTTACTATTTGTGATTTGTAAACAAAGCAACAACAAAATAAAAATATGTTTTTATATTTGAATAAACAAACAAATAAATAAAATGCATAAATGCACTTTTAGTCCCTACATTTTGCACTTTTTTCATTTTGGTCCCTACATTTTGTTTTTACCACTTTTAGTCCCTAAACCAATTAACGCGTGATATATAAGTCATTTCCATCACCCAACTAATGGCAAAAACTGACGTGGTTGACGGTGGAATAAAAAAAATAATATAATCACACACATTAATTAATTAAATTAAAAACAAACATAAATAAATAAATAAATAAAAAATCATTAGTTTTTGGGAAGAACATGACTGTTCATATTCTTCATGTTCTTCCCTAAACATGTTTGATTGCCCAGAAATTTAAAATATCGAAGATTTAAAATAACGCATCGATGCCCTTGAGTCCTCTCTCCAATCATCAACATTTTCCCCCAGAAAATCAAGATTTTCTTTCAAACTAAACACTAAAATTCGTCACATTTAACAAGCAAAACCCTTTTCTCTCTTTTTTCTCACACTTTCTCTCTCCTCACCCTACATGGATGGAAAGTCTCTCTAATCTCAAAGTCTCTCTCTCTGTTCATCGTACGTAGCTCCATGGCCAGAGCTCACAAGCTTGGCCTTCTTCTCCACCACATGCCACCGCTATCGTGGTAGTGTGGGACCTAGTAGTCAGCCTCTCCGCCGTTTATGTGCAAGCGACAAAGATATGAAGTGATGAACAATTCTTGATGAGCTTTGAGGAGCCGGTGGAGACAACCTTTGGGGAAGCCAAATGTTCTGAGGAGAAAGAAGTTGACATTTCTAGACATTTGGGGTTGGGGTTTGCTGGAGATTTAGGTTTGGCATTTGTTGGACATTTCGCATTTTGAAATTTTTTCTGTTTTTTAAGTTGTTAACTTGTTGTGGTAATGGAAGTTCCTTTGATTATGGTTTGGTTTGGGAGTGGATGAGTTAGGTGCTTTGCTGGGTTTCTATTCTTTGGATGGTTTGGTTTGGGAGTGGTTTCATTGATGTAGTAATGGATGATTTGATTCAGTGGTGGTGCTTTGCTGGTTGCTGGGTTTCTATTCTTTTACTTTGGTTTAATCTTCATGTTCTTTGATTCGATGGTGGTGATTTGGGGGTTTTTTTTTTAGTGGGTTTTTTTTTGTGTTGTTTGCCAAGAAAATTTATGGGTTTGAAAGCTAAGGTTTGCTTTACTGGGGATATGGGTTTGGGGTTTGGTTAGGATTTGGATTTAGGGTTTGTTTTTTGCTGGAGATTGGTTATAGGGAAGAACACAAAGAACATGAACATGTTCTTCTAAAAACAAATAATGAAAAGAAAATTTTTATAAAAAAAAAGACAAGAAAGACATTTAATTAATTTATTTTGTTTTGATGTGTTTGGTTATAAAGAAAGTACAAGAAAGGAAAAGAAAATGATAAGAAAATAAGAATTAATTTGGTAAGAATATGAATCATATATGAGGAAGAACATAAAGAACATGAATATGTTCTTTTGGAAAAAAAAAAATCATTTAAATTAAAAGAAAGTAAAATTTTTGTTTGAAAGAAAATAATTTTTTTTTTAAAATTAAAATTGAGTAATTAATTTTTTTTTTTAATTTTGGCATTTAAAAAATGCCAAATAATTTCTTTAATAATATTCTAATGCCCACGTCAGCCACCTCAGCTTTTCCTATTAGTTGGCTGACGATAAAGACTTAAATATTACGCGTTAATTGGTTTAAGAACTAAAAGTGGTAAAAACAAAATGTAGAGACTAAAATAGAAAAGTGCAAAATGTAAAGACTAAAAGCGCATTGATACCTAAATAAAATTCACACACATGGGTAGGTAATCCCTCCTTCACAAAATAGGCACAACCCAATAACCAATTCACTTATATATATAACCCACAAAATGCGTCTTTCATTTCCGAGGTGGGATTCAAGCAATTCAACCACTTTTACTAGTGTGTTATAAAAAATAAATAAAAAATAGAAAATCCACTTTTACTAGTGTTCAAGTACGCATCTTATTAGTTTCCAAGGTGATCACGTGACGTTATCCTCGTCAGGTATGAGAACATGACCAACTTTAACTACCCTCAAAAGATGTCTAAATCTCACTTTTTTTTGGCTAAGAGATAGTCATTTAGGGTCTATTTAGAGGAGTTTTGAGTGATATGATCAAAAACTCATAACTAAGTTATTAAAAAACGTGGGACCTACATAATTTTTTTTGTTTGGCTTGATTTTCTAATGTTGTTTTCATCACTCAAACTCAAAAATTTTGAGTGAGAGTGATGAAAACCGAAAAAACCAAATTGGTGTTTTCAGAAGTTGAAAATTGAGTTTCAGTTGCATAATGGTAAATATTGTGACTTTATAGGACTCACGGTCAGACACTCAAGACCACACATATGCTCAAACATATTTTTCTTCACTTTTACTCTCCACCGTACTGATATTTCTTCTCTCCCTCTCCTCTTTTCTCTTTTCTTTCTTTCTTTTCTTCTTTAAGCTGGGTTCTTTCAGCTGCTTCTCTTTTTCTTATCTTTTTTTTTTTCTTCCTCACAGCTGGGTTCTTTCACCTTCTTCTCTTTTTTCTTTTCTCTTTTTTTCTTTTTCTTTTTTCATTTCTTCTCTTTCTTCTTCACTCTGGTTTCATTTCTTCTTTTTCTTCAAGCGATGATGGCAAAGGGCTTCGATTTCAGTTGTGATTTGCGTTTTAATCGGGTTAAGGTGTGCTTTTTGGGCTTGGAGTTGTGGATTTTGTGGGGTAATTTTTTATGGTGTTTCTTTTTATTCTTATTTTCATTATATATATATGTAAACGAATTTGTTGTGATGTTGAAGGTGTTGGTGGATCTGCTATGGTGGATGGGTTTGATTTTTGGTGATTTGTACAGTTGTGGATGCAAAACAATGGCCGTGGGTTGGATATTTGAGAATTGTAATTGGTGGGTTTGTGGATTGTTGGAGGTGGTAGAGTCCGAAAATGGGAGGAGAAAGGTTTCAATGTTTCAAGCATCGTGAAAGAGGAGAGGAAAAAAAAAAAGAAAGAGATGGAGGAGAGAGACATGTTACTGTTCTGATCTGCACAGTACATGGGCTCCATTACTTTGTCAAAATTTTGAGTTAAACTCACCCAGATTTGAAACCAAACAAAAATAGGATAGAGTTAAGGAAAAAGTAGAGATAGAGATATGAGATATGAAAACTGAGTTTGAGTGATGAGAAATGGGATTTGAGAATTGAGAATTGAGTTTTGAGTTAGGAGTAAACCAAACAAGCCCTTAAACACTTGTAAAACTGAATTTTCTCATAATCTCAAACATGAAATGCAAATTGATTGAAAACAATGCAAAGATAATATAGATATAGAGAGATTAGATTGAAAGGTTGTTATCGAGAGAGATAGCTTGTGGCTTTGAAACTTCCTTTGTGAAATGTCCATATCTTAAATGCCATAAAATGTGCTTCATCTATTTTTTCAGTTTTAAAAGCAAAATTCTCATCTAGTGGCTTAGTGAGGAAAAACATTTCTGGAATTCATTTTTACTTTTGCCACTATGGAATTTTTATTCTTATCTATGATTATTCCTTCATCATCATCAAAATTTATTTTGTAATAGTTGTCCAAAACTTAATAGATTTGCAACTAGACCATGAACATAGTGCACATCATAAATAAGTTTAGCAGATGTCATTGAAGGAATCCTGTTTCATTTCCATTTTTCATCGAGAAATTTTTACACATAAAAAGGGACGGCAATAAAGCCAGCCCATATTTATATGCATCTTATTCACTCTTTTATATACAAAGCACGTCATAGGCTAAATCCCCGTTAGAATAATATATAGCTAAATCCCCGTTAGAATAATAGATAAGATTGTCAATAGAGTAATAAAAAAATTATCTTCATCATATGTGTCATATGTGCGTTTAAAAGTTTTTTTTTTTTTTGGAATGTCAAAATTTTTCGATCATCTTAATTTGATATTTATGTGTTTGTTGAGTGAAATTTTATGTGTTTGTCAATCACTCAAATAGATATAATAAGTGTGATGAGCTCTAGCACTAAAAAATAAAATGAAGTCACCTATACATATACAGGGGCGGCTTGATGCGTTTAGGGGCCTAAGGCGAAAATTGATTATCTTGTTTTAGATGCAAAATTACTACTAATTAACATGAACTACATAGAATTTTTTCTTTTTTTAGAAATTTTATAGACAAAAAAAATTTGACAAAACTTTTCACACTTATTGATGTGGCAGATTGATAGTGGTAAATAAAAAAGTTCTGTTAATGGTAGACCTAGATGAAAACTAGTAAAAGTTTGTTAACTTAACTCTTATTATTATTTTATTTTTTAGAAGTGCAACATTAACAATATTTTTCACAACAAATTCTAAGTTTTAAGTTGTTTCTTGTTTTCTATTTGAAAAAATCACTATAATTATTTTTTTGTCATCAATAACAAGCTATAACAATCTGCTACTTAATATTTGTTGTAAAAGTGTTGTGAAAAATATTATGGACTTAGCATTTTTCCCATTTTTTTGTTTGTTTTTCATTAAATAAAAATATATTATTTTATTTATTGATTATATATAACCTTATTGGTAAAAATTTGGGGGCCTTTTTTTTTACTTGAGGCCTTAGGTGACCGCATCTATTGCTCTAACATTAGTCGCCCCTGTACATACACATAAAATAATGAATTCAATATTATTTTCATTTTAATTTGTCGAATAAACCTTGAATTAAAATGAATGAAAATTGTTTACATTAAAAAATAATAACAAAAAGACAAACCTTTTGAGAAGCCCTATTGAGGATAGTAATATATATAGTAAATAGTTTTAATCTATACGTAATAAAAAAAATAAAAAATAAAATAGAATTTTAGCCTCCAACAAATTATATCCAACTCCTCTCAAGAATTAAGCTAGCCCAAAGAGACCCCAAAAATTAACATGACCAAATGCTTTACAAGTATGGGCCCCACATTAAAAGAAAAAAAAAGTTAATAAACACTTAAACCCAAGTTTGTGTTGATTTTGTTGAAGGCTACCTCAAGAAGTGTGGCCAACTCATTCAAAGATCACTAGTAACTCAATGTATTCATTGCGTTTCATTCTATCGGTTGGAACAAGGCCTCTCATGCCATTCAGCCGAAAAAAAAAAAATAATAAGGGCCTCTCATACCAAAAATGGGCCTTTTTCACAATTGGGCCGAAGTGGACTTTTGTTAGCCCAAAGCAAATACCCTAAAACTAGGATCACGTGGGATTGATAGGATCACACAATTCCACCAATCCTGGCCAATCTTGTGTCCGATTCTCATTTGTGAACGATCTTGAGAATTTTGAGCATGTGGGATTATAGTTTATAGAGTCGTGATTATAATAGTTTTGAGTATAAAGAAAAGAATTGGCAGGGTAAAGCTAAGCTAAGGATGCATTTAGAACAGTGTTGTCAATGCCTTGTCAAAGCTTCTTTCGATTTTGTCATAGAGATAATATTTTTCATTATCAGGATATGAAAAAAAATTTATGAGAAAAAAAAAAGAAACTGATTTCTTTCCAATCCTTTATATTTTTCATAAAAATAAAGTAAAAATACAAAACTGACTCTCTAATTTTCACTCTTTTTTATTTCAATATTTTAAATTTCAATTTTGTCAATTTAATATTCTAACTTCCAATTTTATTAATGCAGGATTCCGTTAAATCCAGACCATAACTGCCGTTAATATTACTGTTCCTTTTTTATTTTTTGCACTCATCATTTATTAATTAACTCTCTGTATTACTAGCTTCCCGTTTGTTTCCCGAGAAAATTAAAAAAGAGAAGGCATCAAGATCCTGAAACTGTGGTTTGAATGAAAATTCAGCTACCATTTCCAAGCAAAGAAAGGAAAAGGAAAATCTCACCAAGATTAACCTGGCGATTATCGGACAAACGAGGTTCAACAACCATTTTGATCTCCCATTTCTTCAAACGCTCACCGAGTATTTCCTCTCTCGTCCCCTTCTCCTCCACAAACTTCCCCAACGGAAACAACCTCGCCATCTCCACCTGCTTCACTCTGTCGCCACCGACCAGAGGCGAGTTCAGCGACTCCAGCACTTGAATCTTCCTATCCTTATCCCTCTTCTTCTTTAGTAGCGCCTTCCCGGTCCACGACCGCAGCATGGTCGGCAGCGCGAACGGCAAGAAGGCCAGCTCTCGAATCGCGAGGGGCTTGACCTTGGGAGTCTCGGAGTAACTGTACTGGAACTCGAAGGGGGCGCAGGGGAGGAGGTAGGAGACGGTTTTGATTTCTGGGAAAATGGTTTTGATTTCAGGTTGTGGGTGTGGAGCAAAAATTGTTTTTTTTTTTTTTCTTTTTTTACAGATTTTTTTTCTTTAAATTCCGAAATTAAAAAATTAAAAAAAGAGGAGGCAAAACGACGTTGTTACAGTAACATTAACGGCAGTTCATAACTGTAATTTAACAGAATCCTACATTGATAAAAATTGGAAGTTAAAAAACTGAATTGACAAAACTGAAAGTTAGAAAACTAAAAAAAAAAAAAAAAAAAACTGAAAATTAAAAAATTAATTTTACATTTTTACCTAAAAATAATGTAAATTTTTTTTTGAAATGGTCAGTTTATAAATAAATAAGATAATGACACCCGTTAATAGATCCAAATACCTATTAAATAACTAAAATAAACAATATAAAAAAGAAGAAATCATATTTAAAAACTAGTAAGTGATTTTGCCACGTGCTGGGGGAACAGGGGATGGAATGGGAGGAAACGAATCTAATCTTTCAATTTGAATGTCCGGTGCAACCATGAAAAGTCTTTGATTAGTCTATCTGTAATCTTGAATGTGGGGTACAGTTGGGTTACAAAGAGAATCTAAAATTTGAATGCCGGTAGAACTGGACAAAGAATCTTTTAATTTTTTTAATGGAATAAAATATTTTACTATTATAGTTCAATGTAAGTGAACTGTTTCAAAATTGCTGCTGATAAATATTACTGTACATTGTACAACATACCAGCCTAGCCTGAGGGGGTGCGGAATTAAAAATTTGATATTTTTTTCTGGAGCCCCCAACCCCACCCACACCCCCACGTGATTGTTTGGGAATATGTTAAATTTATGAATAAATTTTGAATTTACTTACCTAATATTATCTATGACCAAAGAGGGGGAAAAATATTTTAATTTGAAACTTAAGACAATTTAATTTTTTTAATAGCCCCCTCCCACACAAGGCCATATCGATGTGATTGTCTAGGAACCAGAAGAAAGTTAGCATGGGTGCATTTGCATTAGCCAATTCAAAAACTTTTTTCTATTTTAGTATAAAATTATGAAAACTGATATTTTATTTGATTTTATGTTCAAAAACTTTTTTCTATTTTAGTATAAAATTATGAAAACTGATATTTTATTTGATTTTATGTAACCACTTTTTAAAAACACTCAAATTAGATTATTTATTTTGCACTACATTTTATTAGAATAATATTTATTTATAAATTTTTTTTACTACTTTTTCAAATCAGTTTAATTTGAAATTTAGAGAACTGAAATGACAGAATGTAAATTTAGATGATTAAAATGAAAAATGGTAAAACTTAAAAAGTGAGTTTTGCATTTTAACCTTAAAAAAACTAGCGTAAATGTAAAATATTTTTTTGAAAGCTCGAAAATGTGTTAAAACACAAGAGCTGCTTAGACCCCTAAATTAAAGTTATGGCTCGATTATTTTTTCTCTAACTTAAATTAAGCGCAGAATAGAGTAAATGTGAACGAATAAACAAATAAATTACTCTAACCAGTAATCATTAAAACACAGCAGTAAAATGAAAGGTAAAATAGTAGGGAAGAAGAATGCAAACACAAGATAACACGCCAATGTGTTATCGAAGAGAAAATCGAAGAACTCGGCGAAAAACCTCTCTACCGCCCTCAAAGCGGTAATCAATCCATTAACAATCAGTTGGGATACACGAATAGCAAAAGACCCTCCAAACCTAATCTACCCAATGCACCTAATCCGTCCAAACTCCTACTCCAACAAGACTTCTCGGAATCGTGTCTTGTCTAGCTCTTCGGATCCCACAATACGCCCGATTGCATTCACTAGAGCTTGGCTTCTTCCAATACTTCCCAGCAGTACCAAAACCTCACTTGACACTTTGAAAGGGTGTGGTAAGTGTTTGGGCTATCAACCTCTCAAGTGTATGAAAATGGAGATGTAGGAGTTGAGGAAAAACCACAATAGATTGTATAGAGAAATGTAGGTATAACACTTTCTAACTCTCAAAGGTTGTGGCTAGGGTTTTCTCTCAAAAGTACTCCTCAACATATGTGGATAATGGGGGTATATATAGTGTGGGTAAAGAAAGTGTGTATCAAATATGACAGTTCAGCAAAATAGAATGTTTCGCAGGTATCTCGCAAGAAGGCCTTACCCACGAGATACTCGCAAAAACCAGCTATCTCCATCCTGTCCTAACTCTTCGCATTCCAGTCATGTGCAGGGCATATACTTCACTTCGCGGGAAGCTTACTCGCAAGCTACCCACGAAAACAGCTTTAGTCTTGAACAGCCTTGAGTCTTCACACATTTTCTCTCACACACAACCCTTACAAATAAATCCCACATAAAATACAGGGTACATAAGATTAAACATAATTACAATCAAATTTGGCATGGAATTAAAACCAACATAAACTAGTTGTAAATTACAACTTTACATTTTTTAAAAAGCAATCAATACCAATGGTACAACATCCTAATTGCTCTCTCTCTCTCTCTCTCTCTCTCTCTCTCTCTCTCTCCCCTTTGTTGGATTTTATATCCTTAATGCAATTTCCTTGCGTTGTTGCATTGGTTGAGTGTTGGACATGCAAATGATACTTTGCATTGAGCTTATTAGCTTGCATGTTTGGATGTTCATTTCTTGTGTAAATGAACATTATAGTCACTATTTATAGTGATTGTTCCTTTTTGGTCAAGCCATACTTTATTGCTTTAATCTATAGTACTTGATCGCATTGTGCTTGCTCCATATGCATTACAAGTTTTCTGCATACAATGATCATATTGTGTTGTTTTTTTTCAGGAGATACTTGTTCTTATAGTTCAAGAGCTACACAGATTCTAGAGTTAAGTGTGAGTGAGTTTTGTTCACTTGTTCCTAATTCATGTGTTAAGTCTAGAGTTTGTTTTAGGGTTTTGTCACAGAATAGCCAAAAGGGGAGATTGTAAGGTTGAATTTAATCAACCATCCAGTTGGTTTTATTCTGTACCAAATTTTCTTGTTATTCAGCATTTAAAAACCCTGTATTTAGGTGGGAATCATGTTAGGGTATTGTGTGAGAGAGTATGAAGAAAAGCTCAAAAGTTTGCAATTCAGCAGGGCCTCACAACTAGATCTCGCGACTAACTCGCGGTTGGCAAGTCGCCAAAACAAGCACACGTGTGAAGTATGTAGGGGAGCTAAAGAGTCACGTCAATTGTTGCACTATAGGACAAAAGTCTCAGGCTGGCTAGGCAGTTGGCCCACGACTTAGACTCGCGACTCAATCAAGTTGCGAGGCCAAGTTGCCAAAACACCCTGTTTGTTACAAAACTAACTCTTTGCATTCCATACACACCCTACTATATATAGATCTGTATACCCGCGAAATGTAGAGAGCTTCTAGAGAGAATTTTGAGGAAGAAACCCTAGAGAAAAACAAGATTGACTCATCCACAATTTTCATCCTTTGATTCTCCAAATTTCTCTACTCTTACCCTCTCCATTGTTACATCCTTGAGAGGTACATTAGCCAAAACCTTTTCTCACCATACTTATATCTGTGAGAAAGCTATTTAGTACTTAGGAAGCAGTTAGGAAGGAACTAATTGATATTGGTTGATGCTATGGGCTATAGCAAAATTCGATAAACTAAAGAAGACAAAGGTTTGGCGTAACCTCGTTGGAGCAAGAAGTTTGGAGGGCTTAGGTACACTGGGTAAATTAGGCTTGGAGGGCCTTGTGCTATTCATGTATCTCAACTTCATTCTTTAGTGGATTATTGACCGCTTGGAGGGTGGCGGAGAGGTTTTACGCCGAGAACTTCGGTTTTCTCTTCGATAACACATCGCTATGTTGTCCTTGTATTTGCATCTCTCTTCCCTTTATCTTTGTCATTTAATTACTGTTGTGTTTGTGGTTATTTATGGTTTAGATTGTTTTATCAATTCTGTATTAGCTTATGTTCATGTTCTGCACATATATTGTTTGAAAATAAGCTTGACTTGGTATTTTGTAAATTGGGGGTCTAAAAGTTCAAAGTGTTTTATACACTATTTGAACATTCAACCTCCCACAAGAAAATGATTACAAATCTTTGAAACTTTACATTTGGCTTCCTTACAAATCATAACATTTGATCATTTGTTAATAATACATCTCATTTTTTGAAATCGGTGTTTGAAATTTTTAATATTTCAATATTGAGAATAAGCCTTTGGCTTTTTGAGTACCATACATTTCAATACAAAGTCGCTTTCCCTTTTTCCTAATCAAATACTAGTATATGTGACGACTTTTACAGCTCATTATCTCTTTTCATTTTGAGATTTACATTTGTTGAGCTCTTTAAGCAAAACCTTAAAAATAAAGTAGGAAGAGATATAAGCACAAATCTATGCATATATCAAAACCAACAAAACTATTGACCAATCATTCATGACAAGCTTGAAGATCGATTTACAACAGTCACACATAGATTTCAAGATTTTTCCCACAAAGATAGATGTGCATACATAACAAGTTAGGCTTGTAAATGCACTATGCCATTAGTATGAAGGTACTAGGCCAAATTCACATGTGAAATGTGCTCAAACATATACGATCAAACTTTTTGAATTTTTCACTTTTTATGTGTTTTTAGATTTTTAATCATACAAAAAGGAAGGCATAAAAGTATGATCAAATGCAAAAAAAATGCATATAAAGAGATGCATGATGCACAAATACATAACAATAAAGCATCTAATGCATGAAAAGTCTTACAAAGATCGAAAGAATTAGATTGAGGACTAAAAGAGCAAAAGCTCAACCATAGAAACCCGTCCTCATCCAAACGGAATGATTGTTTGGAATGAGTGTCTCATGAGAAGTGAGATGAGGGTTGAAAGAATGAGAACCGGAGATGCACATAGACAAGGAGGTAAGAACATTAAAAACTTTCTTCAACAACTTACCATTTTTCATCAAATCTGGTTTAGTTTACAAAGCACAACTTTCAAAAAGCTCAAGTTTCTCTTTTCTTTTGATTCTTTTAAAAGCTTGAAACTTAGAGCACTAAGGTCTAAGATATCCAAAGGCACCACAATGGTGACAAACAATGGGTTTAGGTCCATTAGGCTTTTTTTGGAGGGATCTAACACCATGGTTTTGTTCTTTCTTCAACATAAGGCATTGAGATCTTATGTGACCGATCACACCGCAATTGTGGCAATTAGGAACAAACTTAGATCCACTCAATTCCTTAGGATGTGACCTAAACAAAGGCTTCGGCATAAGAGCCTTTCTCTTCACTTTTTGATTTATTTTGTGTGGAGGAATGTACACCGATTTGTCTTTTGAGGTAGAACACACAACAGACACACAATCGGGTACCACAACATGATTGCAACAAATAATTTCATCATTTTTAGCAATATGTTCAACAATCAAACACTTGGCATACATCTTAAGAGATTCATTTTCACATTTTAGCTCATCAAATAGTTTGTTAAACAAAACAAGTTTGGCATCCAAGTCTATATTCAAACATTCAAACTCTTTTAGCTTTTCAAGATAATTTTCAACAAGCTTCTTATACTTTTCTACCAATTTATTGGATTCATTGAGCTTTGCAATCAAATCATCATTTTCACAATGAAACTTGCTCAAATTCTTATGAAACTTCTTAGCCTCTTTCTTCAAAAGTTTGATGTTAGAAATATCAACAACACCCAAAGATTCATGTAACATGACATCACAATCATAAGGATAAACACTTATAGAGGCATTTTCACAAACACATGGCATGTTACAATCAACATCATCCATAGAAGCATACAAAGCATTATCCATGGAAAAATACAAAAGGGGTCAAGGATCACACTTAGGTAATGAAACCAAAACAAGTGTACCCGCTCTGATACCAATTGAAAGCTCGAAATTGTGTGAAACACAAGAGCTATTTAGACCTTCAAATTAAAGTTATGGCTTGATCGATTTTACTCTAACTTAAACTAAGTGTGGAATAGAATAAATGCGAGTGGATAAACAAATAAGCTACTATAACCCATAATCATTATAACATAGTAGTAAAATGAAAGGTAAAAGAGTAGGGAAGAAGAATGCAAATACAAGATAACATGCCAATATGTTATCGAAGAGAAAATTGAAGAACTCGGCGAAAAACCTCTTCGCCACCCTCCAAGCGGTAAATTGATCAATTAGATAATAAGTTGGGATCCATAAATAGCAAGAGACCCTCCAAGCCTAATCTACCTAATGTACCTAATCCCTCCAAACTCCTACTTCAACAAGGCTTCTCGGAACCATGTCTTGTCTAGTTTTCCGGATCCTGCAACACGCTTGATTACATCCACCAAGCCTCACCGGCTTCTTTTGGCAATTCCCCAAAACTTTCTAAGTTCCAAAACACTCTCTACACTCTAAATAGGTGTAGGTTATGTTTGCGTACAAATCTTCTCTCAAGGTATGACAACGGGAGAGGGAAGGAGAAAAGGCGAGAATGATTTCTTACTAAGGATGAGTAGCTTTCTCTCTCAAAAGATGAGTGTGTGTGTTGTAGAAAACCTATCTAGGGTTTTTCTCTCTGAATGGCCTCCTTTTACATTTGTGGGTAATGTGGGTATATATAGTATAAGTGAAGAGTAAGAAAGTCACACTCAAAAATCCTCCAGGCAGAAAGTCTCGCGGGTATTTCGTGGGAAGGTCTTACCCGCAAAATACTTGCGAAATTAATAGCCTGGCATGACTCTTCAGCTACCAGTCATGTGTTTCTCATATGCCCTTTTCGTGGGAACCCTTCTTGCAAACTTCTCATGAGCTACTTGCGAAATGCATTGATCTTCATTTAAACTTAAGTCTTTACCAACTTAATATTAAACTCAATACAATAAAATCTCACAAAAATACAAGGAACAAAATTACAGCAATTACAACACTTTTTATCATGGAATAAAGCCAATATAAAATATTGTTGTAAATCACAAATTTACAATAGTCTTAATATTGAAAACGGCTTGATGGGTTTTCTAGATTTCACCAACAAAAACAACTTATTACGTATGGCAGGGATGTCAACAACTTCTACATTACTTAATCAGATCCCAGGTGCAACTTTGAAGATGCAAAGAGAACTACAATGGTTTAAGGTTATCTATCTCACTTTAAATTTCTTGGTTTTTTATTTTTTTTTTATTTTTAACAAAAACTATAGTTGTTTAAGATTAGAGAAGTGCTACGTTTATAATATTTTTACAACATTTTCACAACAAATTATAGGTGGTTCGTTATTTTTTGTTCAAATTTAAACCTACCACTGAAATTATTTTTTTACCCTAACAATAACAACTAGTAACAACTTACCACCTATAATTCATTGTAAAAATGTTGTGTATATAGCATTCCTCTTAAGATTATTTCTCTTCCTTCAATTAAAAAACTTAAATTTTCTCTCTTCTTTTATTATTTTAATGGGTTGTTTATATTATTCCAAATGAAGTGGGAAAAAATAGAACATTTGATATTGGATGTATTGTAAAGTGGGGTGGTAAAATAGATAAAGTAGCATTTTTAAGTACTAAAAGCTAATTTTTTAGCACCATTACTGGGAATGCTCTAATTTAAAAATAAAAATAAAAAATCCTAGCTAGCCTAGTATTAAAAAATAAAATTATTTTGTGTATTTATAATTCGTTAATACTATATAGATGCCCATTTGGAGTTTTTTTTTTTTTTTTTTTTTTTTGGCTTATACTCCGGCTCCAACCATTTAGCTTGAAATCCTGGATCCATCCATGCCTTAAATGTGTTTTTTTCTTCTTTTTTTTTAAAAAAAAATGTTATTGTGGCCCTTTTGAATATTTTTTGGTCTTTGGCTTTAGTACTTTCACAGATACTGAAAATTACAAAAAATTTCTATACTTTTATGTAAATATTAGATAATAAGTTTTAATTCACCACTTTAAAATATTAATACAAAAAACAAAAATCAACTTAAAAAAAAAAAAAAAAACACTATCAAAATAAAATTATTGGGAATTACACTAATAACAAAAATCAAAACAAGAGTGCAACAACAAAGGAATGCTAAAACAATTTGTAAAATTTATCAAATAAACTTACACATTCACATGCAAAATTACAAACACTTAAAACCTATAAAAGGACACTTGAAAGTTGTTTTTGGGGTGGTGTCCAAAACTTAATAGATTTGCAGCTAGACCATGAACATGGTGCACATCATCAATAAGTTTAGCAGATGTCATTGAAGGAATCCAGTTTCATTTCCATTTTTCATCGAGAAATTTTTACACATCAAAAGGGATGGCAATAAGCCAGCCTATATTTATATGCATCTTATTCACGTCATAGGCTAAATCCTCGTTAGAATAATATATAGCTAAATCCCCGTTAGAATAATATATAAGATTGTCAATAGAGTAATAAAAAAACTAGCTTCCTCATACGTGTCATATGTGTGTTTAATTTTTTTTTTTTTTTTGGAATGTCAAAATTTTTCGATCATCTTAATTTGATATTTATGTGTTTGTTGAGTGATCAATCACTCAAATAGATATAATAAGTGTGATGAGCTCTAGCACTAAAAAATAAAATGAAGTCTCCTACATACACATAAAACTATGAATTCAATGTTATTTTCATGTTCAATTTGTTGGTGTTAGGTCTCATCACACTCTTATATATCTATTTTGAGTGATTAGCAAATACATAAAATTCTCTTGACAAACACATTAACTTTAAATTAAAATGAATGAAAATTGTTTACATTAAAAAATAATAACAAAAAGACAAACCTTTTGAGAAGCCCTAATGAGGATAGTAATATATATAGTAAATAGTTTTAATCTATACGTAACAAACAAAAAAAAAAAAAAAAAATTAGAATTTTAGCTTCCAACAAATTATATCCAACTCCTCTCAAGAATTAAGCTAGCCCAAAGAGACCCCAAAAATTAACATGACCAAATGCTTTACAAGTATGGCCCCCCTCATTAAAAGAAAAAATATTAATAAATACTTAAACCCAAGTTTGTGTAGGCTACCTTAAGAAGTGTTGCCTACTCATTCAAAGATCACTAGTAACTCAAGGTATTCATTGCTTTCCATTCTATCGGTCGGAACAAGGCCTCTCATACCATTCAGCCGAAAAAAAAAAATTCCTCTCATACCAAAAATGGGCCTTTTTCACAATTGGGCCCAAGTGGACTTTTGTTAGCCCAAAGCAAATACCCTGAAACTAGGATCACGTGGGATTGATAGGATCACACAATTCCACCAATCCTGGCCAATCTTGTGTCCCATTCTCGTTTGTGAACGATCTTGAGAATTTTGAGCATGTGGAATTATAGTTTATAGAGTCGTGATTATAATATTTTTGAGTATAAAGAAAAGAATTGGAAGGGTAAAGCTAAGCTAAGGATGCATTGAGGACAATGTTGTCAATGCCTTGTCAAAGCTTCTTTTGGTTTTGTCATAGAAATAATATTTTTCATTAACAATTAACACTGGTATACCATTTCAAGATTACCCCCTCCCTCCACATATATATAAAAACAAAAAAAATAAATCAAATATAAATAGTCGAAATGAAAAGTTTGAAACATTAATGGTAGTGTAAAAATGAATCAAACATGAAGAGTCAAAATAAAAAATCAAACTTTAAGAGTGCAAGAGGCCAAAGTTGTTGCTTTTTTTTTTTTTTCCTCAGTTTTTTTACAAATAATCTAACTTTTATTTTTTTTGAAAATAAATTAACTTTTATTTCTTTGTCATATATTAACATAAAAGTGATAAAAATTTATAATTTTTGGTATACTTTGCAATTAGCTTCCGGAAATAAGTTTATGCCATTAGTTTATTCATTATTTTAATAGTTATTGATTAAAACTTAACTGAATTGTTAAAAGTGTTAAAAATTATAAGCCCATTTCCTAATTAATATGTCAAAGTCTGAGCTAACCTGAAGTCTAATTAAAATATAAGAAAAGTTAACGGATATTCTAAGAATATTAGTTTATAAATATTTCTAAAAGGAATTTATAAGAAAAACATAAAAACTGATTTCTTCAATCCATTATATTTTTCATAAAAATAATATAAAATTTTTTCACAAATAGTCAATTTATAAATAAATAAAATAATGACACCCGTGAATAGGATCCAAATACATATCAAATAACTAAAATAAACAATATAAAAAGGAAGAAATCATATTTAAAAACTTGTAAGTGATTTTGCCACGTGCTGGGGAACAGGGGATGGGATGGGAGGAAACGAATCTAATCTTTCAATTTGAATGTCGGTGCAACCATGAGAAGTCTTTGATTAGTCTATCTGTAATCTTGAATGTCGGGTACAGTTGGGTTACAAAGAGAATCTAAAATTTGAATGCCGGTAGAACTGGACAAAAAGTGTCCGATACGAGAATCAATACCGTACCTAAACCTCTTTTAATTTGTTTAATGGGATAAAATATTTTACTATAGGTCAATGTAAGTGAACTGTTTCGTGATTGCTGCTAATAAATATTACATTGTACAACATACCAGCCTAGCCTGAGGGGGGTGCGGAATTAAAAATTTGATACTTTTTTTCTAGAGCCCCCAACCCCACCCTCACCCCCACGTGATTGTTTGGGAATATGTTAAATTTATGAATAAATTTTGAATTTACTTACCTAATATTATCTACGACCAAAGAGGGGAAAATATATTTTAATTTGAAACTTAAGACAATTTAATTTTTTTAATAGCCCCCTCCCACACAGGGCCATATCGATGTGATTGTCTAGGAACCAGAAGAAAGTTAGCATGGGTGCATTTGCATTAGCCAATTCAAAAACTTTTTTCTATTTTAGTATAAAACTATGAAAACTAATATTTTATTTGATTTTATGTAACCATTTTTTAAAAACACTCAAATTAGATTATTTATTTTACACTACATTTTATTAGAATAATATTTATTTATAATTTTTGTTTTACTACTTTTTCAAATCAGTTTAATTTGAAATTTAGAGAACTGAAATGACAGAATGTAAATTTAGATGACTGAAATGAAAAATGGTAAAACTTAAAAAGTGAGTTTTGCATTTTAACCTTAAAAAAACTAGCGTAAATGTAAAATATTTTTTTGAAAGCTCGAAAATGTGTTAAAACACAAGAGCTGTTTAGACCCCCAAATTAAAGTTATGACTCGATTGGTTTTTCTCTAACTTAAATGAAGTGCAGAATAGAATAAATATTAACGAATAAACAAATAAATTACTCTAACCAATAATCATTAAAACACTGCAGTAAAATGAAAGGTAAAAGAGTAGGGAAGAAGAATGCAAACACAAGATAACATGCCAATGTGTTATCGAAGAGAAAATCGAAGAACTCGGCGAAAAACCTCTCCGCCGCCCTCAAAGTGGTAATCGATCCACTAGACAATCAATTGGGATACATGAATAGCAAGAGACCCTCCAAGCCTAATTTACCCAATGCACCTAAGCCCTCCAAGCTCTTGCTCCAACAAGACTTCTCAAAATCGTGTCTTGTCTAGCTCTTCGGATCCCACAATATGCCCAATTAAATCCGCAAGAACTTGGCTTCTTCCAATACTTCCCAGCAGTACCAAAACCTTACTTGACACTTTGAAAGGGTGTGGTAAGTGTTTGGGCTATCAACCTCTCAAGTGTATGGAAATGGAGAGGTACGAGTTGAGGAAAAACCACAATGGATTGTATAGAGAAATGTGGGTATAACACTTTCTAACTCTCAAGGGTTATGGCTAGGGTTTTCTCTCAGAAGCACTTCTCAACATATGTGGGTAATGGGGGTATATATAGTGTGGATAAAGAAAGTGTGTATCAGATATGACAGTTCAGCAAAACAGAATGTTTCGCAAGTATCTCGCGAAAAGGCCTTACCTGCGAGACACTTGCGAAAACCAACTATCTCCATCCTGTCCTAACTTTTCGCATTCCAGTCACGTGTAAGGCACATACTTCACTTCGCTTTACAAATAAATCCCACATAAACTATATATCCAAAATAAGTAATTCTTAAATGGACAATATAAAATAATTTTTTATAAAAAAAAACTATTGTACCTTTCATGATTAACTTCCTAAATCTCTCTCTCTCTCTCTCTCTCTCTCTCTCTCTCAAAAAACAAAAAAATTCCTAACTCTCTACATGTGAAGAATTATCCTATGCATTTGTGTATCACCACCCAAATCCAAGTTTTCAACAACTCCATCTGAGGGGAAAAGAAAGAAGAAGATGCATTTAGTTGGTAATCTAGTGGAGCCCCAACAATATTGACAAATTCATATTGAAAGAAAAAATTTTGGGATCCCTAGCATGTTGCCTTATTTTGAAAATTGAAATATATACACAATTACAACTTATAACTTTGTGAGGGTCCTTTTTTGGACGGTGTCTAGGCCCAAGTTGAAGCAAGGGCCATGGGCCTTGAGCCTTGAGTTGTTGTTTAAAGGGACTGGGCTTGGTTCACCGCAGCTAAATGGGCTATTTACAAACCAAGTGGTGCACAGAGCAAGAATCCTATAATACGTTCATACTAGCAAGCAAGAATATATATGTATTGAATAACAAGAAACAGTAAAGGAACAATGTAATAAAAAGAAAGACAAATATATTGTTAAGGATCCTTAAAATACTATGAAATATTTCATTACTTTTCTTAGTTGTAAATCACTATGTGCTCACTAAGACGTGTTACAAGGTCCAAATAAACTCAAAAATTATACACTTGGATGGCTATCTAAGCCTTTAAGACTTGCAAAGTTTGAATCTCTTTGAATCCAAGTATGTTCTATAGTGGCTATTTTGGGATACCAGACGATATTTCTCTTTCTTTTATTACTTTCTTTGAGTTTTTGACAGAGTTTTCTTAATGATTCTGTCATGATCTTCTATTGCTAAATGCCCCTTCAATGTTGGCTGCTTCTCTCTTTTATAGCGTCATTCTAAGGTTCCGAGGTACCATTGATTCATTTCCTCTGCTCCTTGGATACCAGAACCCACGTTGTGCCAGCCACGCTGACGACTAGTCCTTTTCTTATTTCTCATAGTTTCTTCTTTTGGTGTTGTTTCCCTAAAAGCTTCTTACTAACTTTCCATTCTAGGGTGTCCCTAGAGGGCTAACCCCCAATCTTTCTTCCCTCAAGGCTTCTAAACCTTACCTTTTCAGACTCAGCTTTTTAGTTGTTCTTCTTTTTGTCATTTTTCTCAGGTGAGCCGAATCCATTCCTGTCAGGTTGAAGGTTTTCACAACTACTTCTCTTTATAGTTCTTCTTTTTGGGTTGCCCGAGGTACCATCCTCTTGTTTATAAATTGTTACTCTCCGAGCCTTCTGGTTCCTTTCTGCATCATTGGGTGATTGAGAAGAACGTATCTATCCTTCATTCCTTGTGTTTCTTGGTGCTCTTTTTGAATTGTCTTAATCTCATCCCAGCTGTGCTGCACGTCTCTAGGATCCTAAGCCCCTGGCAGCCTCTAGGTATCCCGACCCAATTCTTCCCACTAGACTTCCTTTGATTTTCTGATCTTGACAGGCTGGGCTTTTTCATTTTTTTCCCTTCGTTTAATGGGCCCTAAGGCATGTCCTTTCATGGATTCTGGGCTTTGAATCTTTTTTTTATGGACTTGGGCCATTCTTTTTCTGTTGTGGTGAGCTTAACCCTTTTATATGGGGTTCAACCACTGTGCTTTTTTTGGACCTTGGTGTTATAACTTTTTAGACCTCAACATTTAGCCCCTCGAGCTCGTGGGTCGCCTGTAGCCCACGCGTAAGTAAATTACAATTTTAATATTTATAGGACTTCCTTCTTCACTATTTTAATTAACTTCAAGATTCCCCTTTTCCTCCCTTTAGGATCTTGACTTTCCTGCTACTTTTGGGTATCCCGGTCTTCTTTGCGTGTTGTGCTTCCTTCTCTCTTTTTTGTAACCTCCCTTTACATGAGACGTGGCACTTGAATGTTGGAGTAAAAAACTCCCTTTGCCTATTTTCCACGTTCCTCGTAACTCCCATTAATAACTGTCAATTAACTCTCCTTTTTAAAATTAAATTTTGGCAATTGGAGTGCCTTTCCATACATTGTCTTCCCCAACTGCTCTTTGCACCATTATTATAGCCAATTCATATTTTCCTTTCACTTTCCAGAGTCCTCTATTCCCAAGTTTATCTCCTTCTTTTCAATTTAGTCTGCTTCTCTATTTTCTTCTTCTGGTCTTCGCTCCTTTAACTTTCCTATTTCTCAGCACATTCGTTGTTCTATGGCTTCTTCTTCCTCACGAAAAAGGAGGGAGCGTACTCCCAGTCCTTCCGAGGGTGAGAGTTCTTCCGGGTCTGCTTAGGGTGAATCACAAGGGGTTACGGAGCGCCCAGCTTTCCCTTTATGGGACCCCTGGTATACCCCTAGCTTGTTTTTTCCTTTGGTGCCTCATGGTGAGGCCCCTCCTTCTCCTCATACCTAGGTGTTCTCTAGTCAATCTGGTTTTGCCAGTTCCGCCCAGGTTCTAGATCCAAGGGAGGTTTTAGATCTCCAGATTAGGTGAGGATCTCGAGAGGCGGTTCCTATTTTCTTTGACTTTGTTCCTGGGAAGATCACTAATTGGCCCATTTGGGTGGACAGGGAACTTTCTGATGGGAAATTTGTTGGTTGTCTAGAGCACGCTGGGATCTTGAAAGCAGTGGCAATTTCCAGGAACCTTGAAGGTTTAAGAGATGCCAAGGGCCTCAGAAACTTGGTAGGTCATTGGTGTCCTTCTCTTCATACCTTTTTCTTTTCTGTTGGTGAGCTTACGATCACCTTGGAGGTTGTGGTGAATAACTTCCTCCTTTTGGTGTTTAAAGATGAGAATCCTTTTGACATCAGTCTTTCTAATGAGGATCTTGAAGTGGAAGAAAAATTATTCAGTTATTTTGGCGAGCGTACTACTTTTCCTAGTGGGAAACCAACTAGAATGGGCAAGTGGGTTATGAATCTTTCATGAGAAAAAGACAAGGCAGTCAAACGAGCCGGGTTCCTAGCACTCTGGCTTAGTAAGTTTCTGTTCAGTGAGTTCCCCGGGTACGGGGTTAAGTTTGTTTTCTTCCCATTAGCAATTAAATTGGCCCGGGATGCTCAGTATCCCCTAGCCCCTATGTTCTTGGGCCATGTTTACTCTCAATTGGATCTGGTTTACGAAGATGAAGCTGAAGGCGATTCTTGTTATGCTATCACCTTGTCCTTCCACTGTACCATTCTCCAGGTATTCATGTAGGACCATTCTCCTGTTACTTTAGCAAAATGTAGAAATTTGAAATTTGTAAAAAATAAACTCTAGGGATCTCCTGACGTAATCAAGGGTCTGTGTGGTAGTTCTACTGACAGTCACCACATCATTTTTCGTTGGGCTAGTTTGAAAGGTGGCGGCCTTAATTTGGTTGAGTTATTTGATTAGGTAGGGCACTTAAGCTAGCGTTCTCCCTGGGAGTTCAGCCTTAGGTTTTCCTGTGATCCTGTATTGGCTTCTTTTCTCAACTCTCCAGGAAATACCTTTGACCTGCGTCTTAGTGATGAAGGCAGTTTGGCCTACTTGGCTTGTGTTAGTCCCTTATGGCTTCCGGTGCCCTCCTTAAGTGGCCCCAGGTACACCCACTACTCAGCACACCGGGTATTCCGGCAATTTGGATTAGATCAGGACATTCCGCCAGTGTTTAAAGATATAATACCTTCTATCCCTTCTCTGGACCCGTTCCTAAGGCATTAGGCCTTCTCTTATTGGTCACGGAGGAGTTCTCAATTTGTTGTGCCTAACTCCTAGAAGGGAGTCTTTTCCTCCAATGGTTTTGTTGGTTACTAGAGAAGATTTCAAAAATCCTTCTCTGATTATGTTAGTTCTGGCAAGATTAAGAGTGTTCTCAATCCTAACATTCTTTCTGCTCCTACCTCCAACAGGTACCTATCCCTCCCTACTGCTGGCATTGTAGCTACTACCATAAGTAGCAAGACAGGGTTTGCGGAGTGGCATACTTCTAGGGGTGGTTGGGTGTGTTATGCGCAGGATTTTCTAGAGACTTGGTCAGGGTGTGACCTTATTGTTGGTACTTCTTCTGGTGTGCCAATTAAAAGAAGGGCAGGAGAGGCAATTGGTGCTACCACTCCTATAGGCAAAGGTAAAGAAAAGAATATTAAGAGGAAAAGGTTAAAAGAGCTGAGCTTGAAGAGAGTACTGAGGGTACTAAGACTAAGAAGAGGAAGACTGCAAGATCTTAGAAACAGCTAGTAATTTCTGAGGAACTCGAGAGAGTGAGCCTTCTTACAGTTGGAAAGGAAGTTAGCCATCCCTCAATTTCAAGGAGTTGAGTGAAGACTAAGGTAGAGTCTTCTCTCTTTTAGGTTCCTGTGAGTTTCTCAGCCTAGGGTTCTTTGGGGTCCTTTGATTTTGTACTCCTGTCTCCTTTAGGAACCTCTGGGCATACCCGTAGTAGACAAAAGACTATTGGAGACTCTGGAGAGAGAGAGAGAGAGAGAGAGAGAGAGAGAGAGAGAGAGAAGGGCAAGGCCTCTTTCATTCTTCTCTCTTTTATTTTACAATAACTTATTATTGTTGCCGCAATGCCTTTCCTTTTCTCTTTTAACTAATGAGTTGTTATTTCTTCCTTACAGTCCAAATGCAAGTCAGACCCCGAGAGAGGCAGGAGTCAGTCGACTGGTGATGATGTGGTATAACCCTTTTCTATTTGTGCCTTCTTCTGTTTGCTTCCACCCTTCTTTGGTGCTGTGTACTTTTGCATTTTTTGATGTTCTGTTGCTTGTTTTTCTTTTCCTTTTTCAAGTGGAGGTACCTCCTCTCACGACTGGTGGGACTCTGATGGAAGAAGTGACTGCAACTCCCTTTGTTGTTTTTCTAGTCATGGAGAAGGAGCCCCCTAGTGGTGGTGTGACTGAGGATGTTGGGCAGCCAATGCAGGATGTCTAGCCTATTCTGCCTTCTGTTCCCCTGGCTGCTCAGTACCCTGAAGCTTCCCAATCTCCTGTTTCCCAAGATCCTCAACCCGTGTAGACTTACAGCCCTACCAAAACTATGCCATTGGAACCTGTGACTGAAACTGTGTTAAGCAAAGAACCCTTGGGGGGCGCGTCTCCATCCATACAAGTAGGTAAGTCTCATTCACCCTTTATAAATATGCCTAACCTTTTCTCTCTCTCTTTTTTTTTCTTTTTTTTTTCTTTTTTTTTTTTTAAAGTTCCCATTTTCTCTTCCCCTTTTTGGTCAAACTAGTGTTCAATCTACCCCTGAGGCGGCCTCTTCCTAGGAATCAGAGGGTTCTGAAGGTGCGTGTCGTTTAACTTTGTTGTGCTTCCTCTCCTTCCCCCCTTTTTGTGCTTCTCCCTTACCTTTTCCTTCTATGGCGAAGCCCCCAGTGTCCTTACCTTCCTTTAGCCATTTTGCCAAGGTTTTCTCACCCTTTCTTCAATGTGATGTGTGTTCCTTCACAAGGTCTTCCAAGAAATTAGAGGAGCAAGAAGAGGAAGCTCTGCCACAGAAAGCTAATACTGGTTTCCCTTTTTTTTCTTCTTTACTTTTCTCACCTTACATTCCTTCCTTGGTTCTTTACCCATCTTTTTTTTTTTTTGAATTTGTCTGTATTTGCAAGTGTTGACACAAGTGTTAAGGGTCCTGAATTCGTACTTCCTGAGGTAGTTGTGGAGTCTACTCTTGACATCCAGGTTACTAAATCTCAAGCAGGAACCCCCAAACCATCCAGAGAGTTGAAAGCTCCCTAATCCTTTCGAGTGGAGATATAACAGCGGGGGAGGCTCCAGAAGTGACTGTTTCAGATCTTGGCTCAGGGCTTCCTACTTTTCTGGCCCGTTTTGATCTTCTGGAGTTCAATAACCTCCCTACAAGCCATTTTCATCGCTTTCGGCCTCTTTATGGTAACTTCCTGTGTTTCTCTGTGCCTGTGGAGGGTCTACCATTGCTGGAAGGGTTGTTTAAGATCCATGGAGACTTTACCAGTGGGTTCAGGGGAGGTGTATTTCTTGGTAATATTCTGATGGAGCTGCTATATGTTGTGTTGATCTTTTTGAAGGATTCCTCTCTTGACTCTTTATCTGAAGAAAAACTTTTGGAATGGAGAGGCGTAGTGCAGGATCTTATAGAGGCAAAGTTCAATCTGTCCTTCTTGCTAGAGCATTTGCATTCACTGGCCCATGTGTTATTCCAGAGGTAAGCTTCCAGGAGTCTAGATGATGAAATTGTTGCTGTTGAGGAGGCTTTAGCTCATGCTCACAAGGTTTTGCAAGACTTGAAGGTTAAAAGGCAGCGAGTTCTCTCTTCCCCAGCTGTTCCTGCTATTTCTCCAAACAGCTTCTTGTTGGCCGGCCTTATTCCTTAGCTTTTCTTTTAGCTAGTTCAAATGTATATATAATTTTTTTAGACAATTTGGGTTGTATAAGTTCTATCTCTTTCTGTTGAACACTATTTCCCATTTTCTATGACACAGATCTGTATTTTTTTTTTTTTTTAAGACTGCTTCTAATTTTGAATAGCATGTGGATCTGTTCTTCCTTTTTTTTTTTTTTTTTGCACTGAGTCATGGGCCATGATCCTAACAAGTTTTGTTGTAGGTCCTGGATTAGGTACCCTAGTGGTTGTTTTATTGTGTAGGTACTGAACTGGGTACATTGGGTGCTTCCTCTTCTTTTTCTTAAGTCTCAAGTCATGAACCAGGCAGACCCCCCCCTTTTTTTGGCAAGTATTGGGCTAGGTATCCTGGGCACTTGCTCCTGCCCATGGTCCCAAGTCATGTACTTTGAACTAATTGTGGTGTGAGTCCTAGGTCATGTGTCAAGGTTTTTCTCTTGCATTGGCCCAAGTACCCTCCTAATCTGCCCATATTTGAGCTTTGTAATATTTAATTTAGCTGTAGCTTAAAAGGAGAATAAAAGTAATTTCATTGAATCAAAGCAAAATTGCCATCTAAGGAACACAAAAAGGATTGTCACAGATAGTAAGGATCACATAATGTCCTTCTACCATGGGTTCCTAAACAAAAGGTACTCTGAACAAAATTCATAATAAAAAAGTAAAGAACAATGAAACACTTAGCAAGTTGGAGAGTTGGCAAAAAGGTCTCGGTGTAATGAGGTCTCTCCCTTTTCATGCGTAGTACTGTTTCAGCCACTTCCCATTGTTGAGGGGAAATTTTTGATGTTCCCAAATAGAATATGGGGTAGCCAAGCCGAAACTCGACAATGGGCCCTTGAAATAAAGCCTAAAGGCTTTGGAAGTTATGTAAGTCCACCCAAGCAAAAGATAGAGGTTGCACCCTAATAAGAAGATAACAATAAAGCACAATAAACATGTTACTGTTGTTAGTTTGTTATATTATTAGTCTTTTTACAGCATCATAGTTCAAATCAGTCTTCTAGCGATACGGTATTATCTCCAGCGGTATGGTAATTTCAGGTTAATAGGTGTGTTTACATTAGGGGTGGCAAAATCCGACACGACCTACAAACCCGACATGACTAACTTGTTTATAAACAGGTCATGGGTTGAGCTTAAACAGGTTTGGGTCATATTCAGGTTGACACGGCTGACTCGTTTAATAAACGGGTCGTGTTCGTGTTTAACGTGTTTAACTCGTTTGACCTGATTAACTTATTAAGGTAATTTTACCAGTTTACCCTTATAACCTAGGTATATAAGCTTATTTATCATCTCTTCTCTTGAGTTAGAACCTAACCTCACACCTCTCTCAGTCTATTGCCTCTTCGTTTTCATCGTCAGTCTTTACTCTTTGTCTCCGACTCTTGTTCTTCTCCTTAAAACTCCAACCAATCCTCTTTACACTTCTACAGATACATTGAATCTACAATATAAAATCAAAACCCTAGCCTTCCCATGTCTCTCAATCCTTTATTCTCTCTTCCCCTCAAATCCCTAGCTGACCCTTTTAGTTTCTCTTCCCCTCAAAACCGTGGCTGGCCTCTCTGCTCTCTATTCTTCTTCACGACTTCACAGCTTCACCAGTTGTCTTTCTTCAACTTTCAACCACCAAATCCACCGCTAGCAAGGTATATATGTTATATATTTTTATTTTGTTTACTTACTATTGAAATTTTCAATAATTGTAGATCTTTTTTATTGTGTCAATCATTGTTTTTTTGTTGATTTTTAAATAGTTGGGTCTTGCTCTGATTTATTTTCAAATTTCTTTGTATCTATCATCTTAAAATAAAATAATTGTAAATCCGTTCCTTTATTTTGTTAATCACTATTATGTTGATTATTTTCTCTTTTTTAAAATAGAAAATAGAAATTTTATTACATTAAGTATCAATACATAAGAACCATATATTGCAGAAAACCAACAAGATAATAAACAGTACAGGGGAAATCAAACCTATTTCTGCAGAAAACAACACTGTAGAAAAACTATACAGAAAACTGATAATGTAGGGAAAAAAACACAGCAGAAAACTATGTAGAAAAACAAACACAGGAAAAAAACACAGTAGAAAAACAAACACAGAAAAAAAAACACAGCAGAAAAACTGATTGCAGAAAAATCCATTTGTTTTTTGTGTTAATCACTACACTGTTGATTTTTAGTACTAATGGGAGATCTGTTTACTGATAAAAAAAATAAAAGTAGATCTGTTTATCTCTTTTTTGATTTTAAAATAATCTGTCTTGCACTCTAATTTCTTTTCAATTATTTTCTGTTTTAATCATCTTAAAATAAAATAATTGAAGATCAATTGGTATTTTGTGTTAATCACTGTAATGTTGATTGTTTAGTACTAATAGGCATAGTAGATTTGTTTGTTTGTTTTGTTGATTTTAAATTTATTTGTCGTTCTTTATGATTTCTTTTCAAGTTTATTTGTTTTTGTCATCTTAGAATTACTAAATTTCTAATCAATAATTTTTCTTTAAATTGGCCTAGATGGAAAGTGATGAGATGATACCTATTGAAATTAAGTATGAAGGAGAGGACATTGACTTAGAAGATGAACTTGATGAAGTGGCTGAACTTCCTCCACCAAAGAAGGCTAAGACTAAGTCTAAGAATAAGACAAATCACAAAGACAACACAAGGAGGAGGACTTCATATGTTTGGAGTTTCTTTGAGCTGCTTCCTACAAAAGATGAAGAAAAGCCTACATGTAAATGCAAGAAGTGTGGAAAGGAATATATTGCTGCTGGAGCATACGGTACAGGAAATTTGAAGCGCCATTTGGATGTATGTCCAAGAAAAGACACAAGGGATGTTGGCTAGCTTATACTTGGCCAAAATGCAATGTCTGTAAGTTCACCTAAATTTGATCCTGCAAAATTTAGGGAGTTGTTATGTGCTGCTATTACAATGCATGAATTACCTTTCTGGTTTGTTGAGTATGTTGGTATACGGGCAATTTTTTCTTACTTGTGTGTTGATGTCCCTAATATCTCTAGAAATACTGCTAAGAATGATTTGGTTAAGATGTATAAGAGGGAAAAAGAAAGGATGAAATCTGTCTTGACATCTGCTCCTGGTAGAGTTTGTTTGACATCTGATTTGTGGACTTCTATAACTACTGATGGTTATATGTGTGTTACAGCTCATTTTATTGATGGTTATATGTGTGTTACAGCTCATTTTATTGATGCTAATTGGGTCTTACAGAAAACAGTGTTGAACTTTTGTCATATGCCACCACCACATAATGGTGTGTCTTTGTTTGAAAAGGTCTATAAATTGCTATCTATGTGGGGTATTGAGAATAAGATTTTTTGTGTGACGTTGGACAATGCTTCTTCCAATGATGTTTCTATTGACATGCTAAGAACTCAATTGATAAATAAGAAAGCACTTGTTTGTAATGGTGAATTTTTTTCATCTTCGTTGTTGTGCTCATATTCTCAATTTGGTTGTACAAGATGGTTTGAAAGAAATTGATGTTGTTGTCCAAAAAATTCGTGAAAGCATTAAGTATGTAAGAGGCTCACAAGGGAGGAAAAAAAGTTTTTATGAATCTGTTAAACAAATGGATTTGGATGGTAAGAAAGGTTTAAGGCAAGATGTGCCTACTAGATGGAATTCTACATTTTTAATGCTTCAAAGTGCTCTCTATTATTGACGTGCTTTTCAACACCTAGAGTTAACTGACTATAATTTTAAGAATTGTCCTACTGTTGATGAGTGGAAAAAGGCAGAAAAAATTAAGAAGTTCTTGGCTGTTTTTTACGATCTACATTGGTCTTTTCTGGCACAAAATATCCAACAGCTAACTTGTATTTTCCACAAGTTTTTATTGTTTATTTTACCTTGAAGAAAGAAAGTGATAATGAGGATGAGTATATGAGAAAAATGGTTGATCAAATGCTTGTGAAATTTGAGAAGTATTGGATAGAGTTTAGTGTTGTGTTGGCCATAGCAGTGGTCTTGGACCCTAGGTATAAGCTGCCTTTTATTGATTGGTGCTATCAAAAGCTTTATGGGCATGCTAGTTCACTCCAATATTTGAAGGTTCGTGAAAAATTATTTGCTTTGTTTGGAGAATATGTGAGTAATGTTCCTACACCTTCAACATCTTCCGGAATGGCTGGTCAAGCTACTCAAGAAACTGAAGAACAGTATGCTAATGAGGGATCTTTGTCTATGATGCAAGTATGTTATTTTTTTATTATTCTTTTTTTTAAAAAAATTTATATTATGACATTTATATTCTGCTTAGATTAACATTTATTATATTGTTTTTATATGTAGGAATTTGATTCCTTTCATAGTATGGATGTGGGTAGGCAAGCACAAAAAACACAATTGGAGCTCTACTTGGATGAACCAAGAATGGATAGGAATGCAAAACTAGATATACTAGCTTTTTGGAAAGGAAATGAATTTCGGTATCCAGAACTTGCTGCCATGGCTCGTGATATTTTGAGCATTCCTATTTCCACGGTTGCTTCGGAATCCACTTTTAGTGTTGGGGGACGAGTCATTGATCAATTCAAGAGTGCACTTAAGCCTGATGTTGTGGAGGCATCGGTTTGTACAAGAGACTGGTTATATGCAGATATGGGTAATGTATTTTTTATTTACATGTTGGCTGAATGAGTTTTAAGTTTTATGATGATTTTATAAAAATAAAACTCTAATTATAGGATAGATATAAATGGGAAACTTTGTCTCAGGTGAGATGATTCACCTGATTGCGCTTGTGCAAACAACATTCCATATTATTATCTTTAAAAGTCAAATTTCATTTTGATGATAAATCTGGTAGAATGCTTAATTTCCCTTTCAATGTTCTACTCCACTACCCATTTTATGGTCTGATATACGTTATGAATCATGGCAGCAAGTTCTGATTGACGTTATGAGTCATGGCAGCAACTTACTACCCAATCTCTAATGAATTTACAGATTAAGGAAAGAATAAATATTGGCCTAATCAACTTTTTCTTCTATGTTCATGTTAAATGAAAATGTTATTGTTAATGCCCCTTTCATTCGTCTTGTATAACACTATAACAGTAAGTTAGAGAAACCTACTAGAAATTTGTGTTGGGTTCTAATAGGTTTTAATTTTGTTTTGTTTTTCTGTAATTTAGTATATGATATGATACCTTCATTTCCATAAAATGTCAAATAGTAGTATAGAACAATAAACAAAGGTCTTAGTTTCCCCTGGATAAAATTGTTGTATAGATGTTGTTTTGGCAAAATACATTTGTTTATAGATGTTGTTTTGGCAGACTTGGTAGACATCACAAGTTCATTACTAGTAATTACTACTATGCGAATGACTATTATTTATTTAATTGATTCAATTGCTTGATTATCCACAGTTTCTAAATTTCTTATTTATAATGCTTTGATAAGTTTTTAATGTTTCATTAAATTTTTTTGACGTAGAACTTGCACAATCACAATTGGAAGAGCTCACTGAAGATATAATGAACATGAATATCAATAAAGATGAGCACAAGGAAGACACATCTTCAATGGAACCCTCAATGGATCCAGTCCCTTAATCAATGATGACTTTTACTTTTTGATATGGCACTTGGATGTTTGGAATTAGATTTTGCCACCATGGATATTTTGATATGCCATATATGTAATCATGCTGGTTTTTAATTTCTTAATATGTAATGTCTTTAAAGTTTTTTATATGGCACTTGGATGCCATGTAATAATTTTGGTTTTTATTATTATGGAACTTTGACATATTATTGAATTTGATTGTATGAAGGTTGGAACCTTTTGGACTAGTAATTTTATTTTGAAGGAATGAAAGAATATTTGCTTTCGTTATTATTTAAATTTTTATTACTTGATTTATGGTTGAATTATAATTTTAGATATATGAGAGTTGATAACAGGTTATTCGGGTTAAGTTTAACCTATTAATTAAACAGGTTGTTCGAGTCAGTTAGGATTTATTATTCAAACAGGTTATAACAGGTCATTTGTGTCAACCCTAGTATGACCTACTAATTAAATGGGTTAAACGTGTCGTGTCGGGTTACCTTGTTTAATAAACAGGTCGTGTTAGGGTTAAGGAATTCTGACCCGTTTATTAAACAGGTCGGGTTCGGGTTTACCCATATAACGTAGTACTTACAGCTCAACCCGACACGCGAACACGAATTGCCACCCCTAGTTTACATGGTAAAAATCATATGTTTTCCTTATTATTATTAAGTCAACATAAGGGAAAATTTCCAAAATATTATGGCCTTCATCATAATAATAATAAACAAGGATTAAAGGCTCCATAGTTACAAATAAAAGAGGAGAAATAGGATGGAATGAAGGAAGAGAAAGATCTCCAGCTCAGTGTAGCAAGTATTAAGCTAAGATTTTGGTGAGTGTGCATTTATAAGGCATGAATGAGATGAATATGAGCTATTTTTGAGTGAGTGAGATGGGATTAATGCTAAGATTAAGACTTTTTGTGAGTGGTGGGCTGTTTATGAATAGTTGAGAGACATTTATGAGCTGTGATTGTGTGAAAAGGGGAAAAGAGTATTTGAGATTAGATGAGTGTGGGCTAAAGATGATGAGTGGTGAGCTTGAGGGAAGCTAAACCACGAGCAAAATAGCAAACAAACCCAGAGTTTCAAAGAGGCTAGTTGTCTTCTGGTCAGTTATGAAACGTTTATGGAGTAGGAAGGTGTAAACAAGGTGGTGAATATTGGTATTATGGTGACTATATACTGAGAAAGGTTGTGAGGGTGCTCAAGAGAGCTTGGAGAAGCTTAAAGCAAGTTTAATAGGGACTGAATTTCTGCAGAATGTAGTCAATGACTGAAATTTTTAGAGAGGCCTTCCTCCCTCCTCTGGGCTAAGGTTTGTAGGTTTTTATAATGAAGTTTTAGAGAAGTATTAATTAACAAGAATCCAAAAAATGTATGACTAATTAGAGGCAATGAATCAAGATTAATCTTCCTGGGATTTTTAGTCAAAAATGGGAGATTTACTTTAGGGGTTGCCTTGCCTCTTTGGGTAATGATGGGATTTTAGAGTGCTTTGCATTAAATTCCAAGATTTCTAGGACTGGGCCTAATCAATGGGATTAAGGCGTGTATCAGGAACGAATCTTAATACTGCAATTGAGATTTGGTCCCCCAAGAAGTGAGATTCAACACTCCAAGCTAGGTGTCAAACTCTAAGTCCACTTCAGGAGGTTCCGCTGGAGATCCCTTTATGCCCTCCAAACCACATGTTCCAAATTTTTCCCCTTTAGGATTCATGGGCTTGGTACATGAATCATGTCTTGAACATTTTTAACATTTATAGCATCAATTTGTTGAGGTTTGGATAACTTTGTTTCAGCTCTCCTTCTGCTAGAGGTACAGTCTTGAGGAAGATGATGGAGTTCCATCATCCTTCAAACTTCAGCTGATATGACAGCCCTCGGGCACTATTCAAGTCAGGTAGAAGGTGGCAGCAAAACTAATGGGACAGCCCCTAGTTCATGCTCAAAGGCTTGGTTCTCTTGTAGGGGTTTCTAGTCATTTTTTGGTTAGGGATGAATAAGGGTTGGTTACCCACTTTCAAGCCTCTTGCTGGGGACCTTTTTGGGCTGGAACTCTTCTCCATTTTAGCACTTTTAGTTGGGCCACATGGCCCTTTCTTTGCTTGGACTTGTTCCCTACTTCATGAGATTCTTAGGCCTACAAAATAGCCATTAAAGACATGCTTTGCCATGAGTTTTTTACTCCTCATGGGCTTTAGTTGTTAGTAGAAATAAAAATGAATCCATGAGCTTTTATAAAATATTTATGATAGATTTTGGGTATTAATTCTCATGGGCTTTAAATAACAACTTGTTTCGTTTCTCATAATTTTTACAATGGATTACTTTGTAAATGATATTTTCTTTGAAGCTTTTTTTTTTAAATAATGACCTCCAATATTGTTCTTGAGAATAATATTTACCATGGGTTTTAAATAAATATGGTAACAACCACTATAATGGAATAATGTGATGTTCTCATAAGTTTCTCTATAGATAATCATAATGGACATGTAGGATGAATAATTACCATGAGTTTTGGTAATAAATATTATGAATGTTGTGATGTAAGATAGATAGTGAACATGAATTTATAATATGAAATAAATAAATGTCATGAGTCTAATAACCATAAATTCCATGAGCTTGTGATATTGTAGTAATAGGTTTAAGAATCCAAAGTATTGTTCATTATTGGACTTTTAAGTGAAATAACTATGATATAGTATTTTGCCAAGTATTAATAACCCTAGGCTTTTGATAAAATAGTGCCAAGTAGTTAGCTTGGGCTTTTAATAGTGCCAACGTAAGTTAAGCTTTTGATATTGCTAATGAGAATTGGGTTTTGATGTTACCAATAAGAATTGAGTTTTGATATTGCCAATGAGAATTGAGCTTTGATATTGCCAATGAGAATTGGGTTTCAAATATTGCTAGTAAGAACTGGGCTTTGATATTGTCAATGAAAATTGGGCTTTGATATTGTTAATGTGAATTGGATTTTAGATAAATAAATTGTCATGGGTTTAAACATGGGCTTTGATTATGGATTTGAATTCCATTGATAAAATTGTTTTGTCATGGATTTGAATCATGAGCTTTTCAAATATGGCCAAACATAAGTATTCTTGGACTTTAAATAGAATAGGATGTGTTTATTGGGTTCATAGGGCCGGTTTTGGGTTTAGACAAATAATGATAATAAAATTGGATAAAATATGAGTCTTTTGGGCTTTTTTGTGATATTTTATATCATAACCCAATTTAAATAATGAGATATGAAACATTTGTGATTAACATAATAATAGAGCAAAAAATATTTGGGAAAACCCAATAACTTATTAATGGTGTTTGAAAATAAATAGGTGGTACTCAAATAAAATTAGGTTTAAAAAAAAAAGTACCCTAACACCCATTTATGGGCTCCGTCAGGACTGTCCCGTCTTCCTTTGTGAGGTAGTAATACACGCTATCATGGGCTTCTCTGATAATCTAGGATCCTTCCCATTTTGGGGCAAATTTGGAGGGTCCTAGGAGGTTTCTCTTTCCATGCTTTGCTGTTTTCAACACTAGCTTCCTCTCAGTGAAGGCCCTTGGGTGTACAGTTTGTGCATATGCTTTAGCCATCCTCTGCTGGTACCTCTGGCTTCTTCTTCTGGCTACTTCTCTTTCTTCCTCTAACCCTCTAGATCTGCCAACCTCCTTTCATTATTTGTGTCCTCGGTGTCCTCTTAGTTTTCTTCAAGCACTACTCTTGGCGTAGGGACAACTAACTCCATGGGGCTGATGGCTCCTGTCTCATAAATTAGGGAGAATGGTGAGAATGTTGTAGCTGTCTTTATAGAGCTCCTACATGCCTAGAGTACATCTGCCAAGTGGTCACTCCATTTTCCCCCATACTCATGTTTCATTTTTTTAAGGATCTTCAGCATCACCCTGTTAGTGGCTTCAGCCTGACCATTTCCTTGTGGGTAGTATGGTGTAGACCTTCCATGCTTGATGTAATACGCTTCAGTCAGATTCTTCATGTCTTTATTTATGAACGGGATCCCATTGTCACTGATCAGCCTCCTGGGGATCCTGAACCTTGTAATGATGTGCTCTCGTATGAAGTTTGCCACGACTACTCTAGTGGCATTTTTCAAATGGATACTTTTACCCATTTTGTAAAGTACTCAGTGGCTGCCAGGATCCATATGTAACAATTGGAAGGAGGGTTTATGGGCCCTATAAGATCATGCCCACATGTGTGGAAAGGCCATGGTGTCGTCATATCTTGCAGCACATTTGGTTGAGAATGGATTGCATCTCCAAGTATTTGGCAGGCATGACACGTTTTAACCAACTTCTCAGAGTCCTTTTTCATTGTTGGCCAAAAGTACCCCAATAGTAACAACTGCTTGTAGGGTTTTCTTTTCCCTGGGTAACTTCCATAACCACCGGAATGGACTTCCCTAACTACTTCTCTGGCTTCCCTTGGCCCCAGACATCTCAAGGGATCCCTGTTGTATCTCCTTTTGAATAGGATCTCGTTCTGTAAGAAATATTTGACTACCAGTTTCTTAAGCTAGTGAGCTAATGTCCTGTCAGTTGGCAGGATCCCTTGGGCCAAGTATTCCATGAATGGAGTCCTTCAATCTTCCGCAACAAATACAGCATAGCTTTCTTCCTTATCCACTGAGAGTTGACATTTTTGACATCTTTCTTGTACAATTGCAGCCTCTTTGTTCATATTTTTCCAGTAGTACCCTATGCGCTGTATCCTTCTATATAGACTGATTTTTTCTACAACCCCACAAACCTGGCTATATAGTTCTTCCAACCTCAATTTTCCTTCTTTTTCGTTGATACATTTGGATTAGATCCCTCCAGGCAGTCTCCTGTATAGCTCCCCTTCTATCAGAGTGTAATCCCTCAGCTCCTTGATACTTCCTCCATGTCCTGCCTCTTTTATTTTTTCTTTGATCTCATTCCTCCAATCCTACTGCTCTGGTTCTTTAGGGAACATCTTTTTGAGGATCCCTATGATGGAATGTTCCTGCTTACTAACTCTTATCAAAATGTCTCTTCCTTTAAATGGTACTTGGGATCGCAGGGTTGCTAATGCATCAGCGAACCTGTTCTCACTCCTTTGGGTGTACTTTACGCTAAAAGTTTGGAATTCTTGCTCTAACCTTTGCTCCCAAGTTCTGTAGGTTGCTAAACTCTGCTCTCTTAGTGCAAAGTCACCTTTCACCTAGGAGACCACAAGGTTGAAATCTCCTAAAACTCTCATATGTTTTACTTCTATGCTGAGTGCTATGGTCAACCCAGTCAGGTATGCCTCGTACTCAGTTGCATTATTTGAATAGAAGAACCCAAGCTTGAAGGATAAAGGCATGGTGTACACATCTTCGCAACTTAGTATAACTCCTAATCCATTTGAAGTTGTCGTTGCTGACCCATCAAATCTCATTGTCCACTTCTTTCCTGGGAGCTCTGCCATTACCACATCTCCGGGCATCTCTTCACTCAATGAGCCTTCTTCTTTCCCAGGGAATTGGGCTAGTAGATCTACTATGGCTTGACTGTTGACAGCCTTGGGGGTCCTAAGGCCTATGTCGTATTGAGAGAACAGGACCAGCCACTATGCTATTCTTCCCGTTAAGAGAGGCTAATGTAGGAGTGCTTTTATGGGGTGTGACTTAGTCACTAAAAGGATCTGGTGGGCTGAGAAGTATCGTTTCAACCTTTGGGATGCATAGATGACCACTAGACATGCCTTTCTATCCTGGGATACTTGGTCTCAGCATCCGTAAGTGTCCTACTCATGTAGTAAATGGGTTGCTCATTTCCATCATCGTCTTCCTGTGTTAGCAGGGCTTCTATAGCCTGGGAGTTTGATGCTAAATATAGCAACAGGGGCCGCTCACGTATTGGTGCTTGGAGGGTGGGAAGATGATTCATGATCGAGATCCTCTACAAGGCTTCCTGCTGCTCAGTTCCCCAAGTGAACTCAGACTCCTTTTTAAACAGTTTGGATAAACCACTTGTGATTAAAGCCAAGCCTGGCATAAACCTCCTAATGTAGGAGACCCTCCTTAGGAAGCTTTTGAGCTCTCTTACAGTTGTAGGCCTTTTCATTGTTGCAATGGCTATGGAACCCAAGAAACTTTCCAGCAGATACCCTAAAGGTACACTTCATGGGGTTCATGCATAGTTTGTACTTCCTAGACCTTTCAAAAACTTGTTCAAGTATCTGAAAGTGCCATGCCCTGGTTTTTGATTTTACCACAATATCATCCGCATAGTCTTCCATTTCCTTATGCATCATATCATGGAAGATAGCTGTCATGATTCACTGGTATGTGGCCCATGCATTTTTTAGGCCAAAAGGCATCACAGTGTAATAAAAGTTCCCAATTGGAGTCCTGAATGTTGTCTTTTCTGCATCCTTGGCAGCCATGCGGATTTGGTTGTACCCACTATACCCATCTATAAATGAAAACATAGAACTTCCTGCAGTTGAATCCACAAGGAGGTCAACATTAGACAGTGGGAACTCATCTTTTAGACACACCTTGTTCAGATTGTGAAAGTCCACATACCACCAGATTTGACCATTCTTTTGGAAAGCCACTTGGGGTGTTAGATGGGTTTGATAAAACTAGCTGCTAGCAGCTTCTTGACTTCTTGGGTTATCTGAGCTTCTACATCAGTGTGAAAGACCCTGGCTGGCTGATCTACTGGCTTGATTCCTAGGTCTACGTTAAGAGAATGGACCATCAATCCTGGATCCAGACCAGGCATCTCATCATAGGTCCATGCGAACACATCCACATATTTCTCGAGTAAGGCCATTAACTGCTCCTTCTCTTGTACTGTCAATTGACTATTAATGAAAATAGGCTTCTGGGATCTCAGTTCAGCTCCCAAGTTTATCTCTCTTAATTCTTTCTCAGGCTAAATTTGCATCTCCTTAACTGGGTCCTCTGGGATTTCTTTTTGAGCCACCATACAATCCGGTGGTCCGGGACCTTCTTGTATGATGTATTCAGGCCCTGCGCACTTTCATAAACGATAAATTAACCTTCCTCAAGGTTCTCGTACTACTACACATTCCCGAGATCTTGAGAAATTGGGCTCCCTCTTTTGTCTTTTTTTTTTCCAAGAGGTTTCTCAGGTCATGGGTACCCCCTCCTTCTTTTTCTTCTAGGATAGGTGCTCTTGGGGTCCCCGGCGTGGGGCTCTCATCATCTGGCTCCAACTCACTGTAAAACATTGCTTCCATAAAGTTCACTTCTCTTTAGCTAAAAGGGTTATGGTTAGTGGGGATCCTTATTGGCCTCCCATTTAATCTTCTTTTAACACATTGATGTTACGTAGAAGGAATAAGACAGTGCTTATGGAGCCATGGGCGTCCCAATAGCACATGGTAAGAAACTTCCAAGTTGATCACGTGAAATCTGGTCAAGGCTACTATTGGGCCTACCCTCAAGGCTAGCTGCATATATCCCTCAGTTGATTCTGCTGATCCTCCAAACCCTGTTATCTCCATGGGAGCCCCCAGGATCCTTCTGCTAGTCAGACCCAAAGCTTCCAGGGTACTCAGGACTATAAGGTTAAGTGATGCCCTTGTATCTACTAACGCTCGTCTGACTTGAACATCGTTTATGGTGGCCATCAGAAAGAGGGGCCTGTGATGATCCGGATGCTCAACCTCCATATCCTCATTAGTGAAGGTTATTGCATTGGTTGCCTCCAAGTAAGCTCTACTAGCATGAGATTCTACTGTGAAACATTCCATTCCCGAATCTACTGCTATACTAATGAGGGACTCCATGGCCACCCTTCTTGCTTCTGGCCCAAATCCCAACTGGTTAAATAGTGATTTGAATTTAGGATTCTTCTGAAAGGTCTTGACTATGCTTGGATGGAAGGATCTTTCATGTTCTTCTACTTCTGCCGGGTTCCCATAGATCACTACAGCCACCACTCCTTTTCCCTTGTGGTTGGATAGAGAGTTCCTTTGCACTTATGGTTCCTTTTGAGTGAGCTCCAGGGTTCCCTCCCTAGTCTTTTCGTGAAAAAGCCTACGGAGGGTCCAGCAGTCCTTGGTAGAGCGCTTGACATAGTTATGAATCTTGCAAAACAAAGGATTCTTCCTTTCTTCCTTAGTTGGTGGCCTGGACATAGTAAATGGCCTAACAATTCCATCTCCAATCCATTTGTCCAAGACATGGTTCAATTCCTTTGTAGTACATGGGATTACGGGTGGTTCTTCGAACACTTTCCCTTCAGGCCTCTTCCTTTTCTCTCCAACTCACACTATTATGGCCTGAAGTACTGGCACCCTCTTTGTTCTCATAGTTTGTGCTGTTCTTCTAGTTCTTTGCTGCAAGTCAGCAAACTGGGTTATGCATAAATTTTCAAGGTTGAGCCTGTAATCGAAGAGCATGTTGGATATGCAGGTCTCCACGAGCTCTTTTTCTTTATGGTTTCCATAACAGTCCAAAGAAACGTCCTCAAACCCTTTGATGAACTGGATAGGATCCTCTCCAGGCCTTTGCCTCATCATTTGAAGGCTTTGGAAGGTGACCTTGTTCTCACCTGGGTAATATTTCGCATAGAACCTCTTCATCATTTCCTCCCAGGTCTTAATGGACCCAGGCCTCAATGTGGTGTACCATGTATATGCTCTGTTCACTAGGGACTTAGCAAACTCTCTTAGACGCAGCTTTCTGTCTCCTATGTAAGGGCCTATAGTGTGAATAAAGCTACTCACATGTTCCATAGCACTTCCATTCCTTCCATCAAAAGGATGGAACTTCGGGGGTTCATATTCTTTGAGATATGGCTTGCCAAGGAGTTCGAGTGGGAATAGGGGATCTCGAGAAAATTGCTTAGGAATCCCAGAGAGTTTTTCCTTTTCTTGCTCTAAAAGAGCATTGACATCTGCCAGCGTTAGGTACTGGGGGTTGACTCCCCCTCCTACTGCTGACCTTCCCTTCGGTTGGGCTCTGTCCTGGTTAACCATAGGGGGGACATTATCCCTGATTTCCTGTGTCTTGCCTTCTTTAAGGAGGCAAATCTCTTGCTGCAAATCTTTCAACATTTCTGCCATTTGAACCACAGGGCCTAGCTCTTGTCCTGCGCCCCTTTGTCCTAATACAACCTCCTGTTCTATAAGGGACACCCCAATCCTCTATCTAGAGGCCACTTCATTTTCTCCTATAGACTTAGAGGTCGTAGGTGGCGCATTGGTGCCTTTGCTATTCCTTGGTCTTAGAGCCATGCTCTGCGAAGGGACTGCTTCTTCCCTCTCCTTTTCCTAGTCCCTAGTGGAGTCACCAAAATGTGAGGGTCCTTTTTTGGACGGTGTCCAGGCCCAAGTTGAAGCAAGGGCCTTGGGCCTTGAGTTGTTATTTAAAGGGATTGGGCTTGGTTCACTGCAGCTAAATGGGCTGTTTACAAATCAAGTGGTGCACAGAGCAAGAATCCTACAATACGTTCATACTAGCAAGCAAGAATATATATGTATTGAACATAAAAAACCAGTAAAGGAACAACGTAATAAAAAGAGAGACAAATATATTGTTAAGGATCCTTAAAATACTATAAAATATTTCATTACTTTTCTTAGTTGTAAATCACTATGTGCTCACTAAGACGTGTTACAAGGTCCAAATAAGCTCAAAAATTACAGACTTAGATGGCTATCTAAGTCTCTAAGACTTGCAAAGTTTGAATCTCTTTGAATCCAAGTATGTTCTGTAGTGGCTGTTTTGGGATACCGGGTGATATTTCTTTTTTCTTTTACTACTTTTTTTGAGTTTTTGATAGAGTTTTCTTAATGATTCTATTATGATCTTCTATTGCTAAATGCCCCTTCAATGTTGGATGCTTCTCTCTTTTATAGCGTCATTCTAGGGTTCTAGGGTACTACTGATTCCCCTCCTTTGCTCCCTGGGTACCAGAACCTACGTTGTGCCAGCCACGCTGACGACTGGTCCTTTCTTTGTTTCTCATAGTTTTCTTCTTTTGGTGTTGTTTCCCTAAAATCTTCTTACTAACTTTCCATTCTGGGGTGTCCCTAGAGGGCTGACCCCCAATCTTTCTTCCCTTAAGCTTCTAAACCTTACCTTTTCAGACTCAACTTTTTGGCTGTCCTTCTTTTTGTCATTTTTCCCAGGTGAGCCGAATTTATTCCTACCAGGTTAAAGGTTTTCCCAACTATTTCTCTTTATAGTTCTTCTTTCTGGGTTGCCCGAGGTACCAGCCTCTTGTTCATGAATTATTACTTTCTAAGCCTTTTAGTTCCTTTCTGCATCATTGGGTGATTGAGAAGGACATATCTGTCTTTCGTTCCTTGTGTTTCTTGGTGCTCTTTTTGAATTGTCTCAATCTTATCCTAGCTGTGTTGCATGTCCCTCGATATCCCGGCCTAGTTCTTCCCACTAAACTTCCTTTGATTTTCTAATCTTGACAGGCTGGGCTTTTTCCTTTCTTCCCTTCATTTCATGGGACTTGAGGCCTGCCCTTTCGTGGGTTTTGGGCTTTGAATCTTTTTTTGATGGACTTGGGCCATTCTTTTTCTCCTGTAGTGAGCTCAATCCTTTTATATGGGGTTCACTCACTGTGCTTTTTTTGGGCCTTGGTGTTATAACTTTTTAGACCTCAACAAACTTATACATCGCAATCATTCTTCTTAATCTTCTAGATCAACTTGCTGGAAAATTTATTTAAAAAAAAAAAAACTTATGAATAAAAAGAATTACAATTTTTTTCTCACGAAATCCAACAAAGAATATAAGTCAACAACAATGGATGAAGATATAAAAATAAAAAATAAAAAAGTAGATGTCTCATACTCCTTTGCATTCATTTTGGCTCTTTAATAAAGGCTAATGTAATATCATGTCTCTAATTCATCACCATCGTCAACTATTCCGCAATCAATCTAATCACTCAATGATAATTTCTTCCAAAATGTGTCTTCTCTCTATCAAAATACATAAATAAAAAATAACATTTTTAAAAAATTATATCAATATGGCTCACGAAAAAAAAAAATGAAATTAAAAGTAAGAGAGCGTGAGAGGAAAGAGAGTTACCTAATTGTGATTTGTGAGAGGGCGGATTAACTGTAGAGTACCATTTAATCTCTTTCAAAATATGTCTTCTCCCTGTCAAAATGTATCAATAAAAAATATCCTTCAAAGAATGCATCAACCAAAAATAACTATAAGAAAATTTTATCAAAAGTGACTAAAAAAAATTTTTTGAAAATGAAATTGAAAGTAAGAGAGTGCAAAAGGAAAGAGAGTTACCTGATTGTGATTTGTGAGAGGGTGGGTTAACTATGGAGTACTTCTTTTCTCTTTTTTCAAATCAATCATTTTTGGCACTTTCTGTTGAAAAAAAGTGATGAATATAAATTGAAAAATTTTAGTAGTTATCTTAAATACTAACTACTGAGTTTAGTGGGAGGTGAAAGAGAGGGAAATGGATAAATGGATTAGTAGGATAAAATAGAGGGAAATAGAGACGTTTTAATTAATTTTCTTTTTCAGATAGGAATGTAGCAGACTTTTGAATACCGATGACGTGAAGGCTTTTTTTTTTTTTAATAAATTTTTTAAAACTTTTTATTTTACGTGATGCAGTGGGTTTTTGGTGGAATGTTTGTTATTATTAGCAAGAATTTCGGGTTTTTTGAAATTTGGTAGTGTTTGACATTGAGCCTACTTCTAAAAAATGCTAAATTTTAGGGACTAAAAATATGAACGTGAAGAAAAAAATTTCAAATTTTAGGAGTGCTCTATTTGTCTATTTTACCATATTATCCTTTAGTTTTCTCTCTACTTAAATCTAGAGAAATAAAAGTATTTTGGAACCAAAAAAATCCAGTCCAAATATGTTATTTTTTTTTTTTTGGATACATAATCAAAATATTTACATTAAATTAGTTTTTAATTTACACAGTTAAATATTTTTTATCTAGTCATTTGTAAATTGTGAACTATCTATTAAGTCATACTAATAAGGATTAATATTCTTTTAACATTTTAGATCGAGACTTTTTGTTAAATAAATTTGAAATTAAACAATTAGAGTATATTAATATTTTTAAAAATTATGAAACATAAAAAAATTTAATCAACTTTAAAATAATGCAAATCTTAAACTTCACTTTATAATAAAGGCATAAACATATACAAGTTATATAAGAGAAATATAACATTAGTATAAATTAATGAAAAACCTTATTTTCATAGATGACAAACGCAGTAAGAATCTCAAACTCCTACCCACAATATTCACAAATTTTCTTTTTTTCTAAAATTAAAATAAGAAAAACATAGTGTTTAAATCTCCAAATGCAAAATAAATTTTTTTTTTCTGTTTTAAAAAAATAAAAATAAAGAACGTTTTTATTAAAGATTGATTTATCTTTCTATTTCTAGGAATATATTTCTTTAACATGCTTTGATTTAATGAGATACTATTTTTTTTTTTTTTTTTTTAAAGAAAATAATGAGATACTAATATTATAAGAGTAATAAGTATAGAAAATAATTCATTAGTCATTTATATGAACTTATATACTTTTAGGAATATATGTATTGAATGCATTTTGAATTTTGATTTGATCAGCTATGTATGGTAATAATAAGAGGGAAATAATAATGTAGTATCATTTACATAATTGTGGTATATCTTTTTTCTTCAAAATAACAATGTTTTGAAGTAAAATATTTTCAAACGTAAATTATTTTACATGTAAAAAATTTTCAGTAAAATTATTTTAGGTGTTTGATACGACGTGTAAAATTTTTCAAGTAAACCACCACCAAAGCCACTAGTGTCGGAGGTTTGGTTACTGAACTATAGGAACTAGCATCTGAAAATGGTGGCTTCAACAACACTTGAAAATGAGAAAATATTTTCAAAAAATATTTTACTTCAAAATAAACAGAGTGATAAAATAGTACACATGGTAATCATGTAGGATACTTATTTGGAACAACCTAAGCTTTTAAGTCCAAACTTTTATTATATAACTAGATAATTTTCTGTGCAATGCGTGAATACTTTGCAAATTCATTTGAAATAATTTTTATGTTATTTAAAACATATTTTTAATACTCATTTTGTTGTGTAATATTTATGTTTTACCACAATATTTTTGAATGCATTGAAACTCAATTTCCTTAATTCATATTTTATATATAAAAAAATTGTTATAGAATTGGCTTTCGAATATTGAGTAAAATTGCTCTACTAATCTAAATTTTTGAGGTTGGAACAGCCAAGATTTTTGGACATTTCTAGAGACTAACATATTATATTAGATGTAGACTTTATTTTTTTAATTGATTAAATGATTTTGAAATTTGAAAATTAAAAATTTAAAAATTCAAAGTATAAAATACTTTCATATCCTAAAATTAAAAAAATTCAAGCAACCTCCTAAATAGTTCTTCAACTACTCCATTTTCACAACCAAATATCAACCCACAAATCTCAGACACCCATTTCATTATCTCAACAAAAGGAAATCATTTGTTAGTACCGGCATATAGAGAATGTAATAAAATAAAGAAAAAGATGGTTAAAAACATTTCCATTTGTAAAGATTTGATTGTCTTTAGCTAGACTTCCACATAAAATAAAATATAAAAAAAAAATACTAACACGAAAAACACTCTAAAATCATCATTGACTTTCACTTTTATCATCATAGTTCATTTCAATATTGCACTAATCAACAGTAAAAAAAACTACCAAGAAACTTAAAAATTATGAGTTCTAAACATAATGAAAAAACATGCAATCTAATCAATAATCAATTAGAACGTTTCTTTCTATTTCTTATTAGCTCTAAAACAAATTGCAATTATGACATTCCTACACTATACACCTAAAGACTCAAAGCCAATCACATCCTTTACAGAACCCACAACATTTGACCTTAATATCAAAACAATAAGTTGTTATATTGTCACTCAATAAAAAAAGCAGGTCCTTTTCCTTGGTTATAGACAACTCATACATGTTAAGATTAGATGAGACGACGAAGTTGGAGCTAGATAGGTGTTCATTGGAAGGTTGAAAATATATGACATCGTTCTAGGTTGTGATGTATTTAAGATGAGATGACATGAAGGATTATGAGCATGTATATATAAAGGAGTAGAAGTGCAAGAGGTCATTAGCTTGAAATATTGAATCAAAGAAAACAAAGAGTCAATCTTTATTCTTTAATAGGAAAAGTCTTGAAAGTGGAGTTTGTGATATGCCTTTGTATTAGAACTCTTTTCCCTTTCCCTTGTGTGTGTATGTGTGTTTCTCTCCAGAAAAAAAAAAAAAAAAAGAAACCAAAAGTCTCTATTTTTTTTTTTCCTTGTCTTGTTGTTTTAAAGATCATTTCAATTATCTTCTCAAAGAGAATGCCACATGATAGAATTTCCGCATGAGACCTCTGCTTATAATATATATATATATATATATATTAATTATTGATTAAGACCAAAATAATTTATGAAAGGTATTAAAAATTGTAAAAGCACATGGCCGAACTAATAGCTCTAACCCGACAAAGCCAATTAATATATATACCTATCATCTTAAAAAAAAAAAAAAAGTAAGAAGAATATGATTGTTACAATGCAAATGAGGATTTAAGTGTGGATATTTCAGTTGGAGATAGAGAGATGCTACGTCCACAACATTTTTACAAAAAATCATAGATGGTTAATTGTTATTGGTTCAAATTTAAACCTAACACTAAGATTACTTTTTTGCTCCAACAATAACAACTAGTTACAACCTGCCACTTAAGATTTATTGTAAAAATCTTTCTTGTTGGAGATAACAAGATGTGGCTACAAGCTCTAAGAAAAAACTAAATTAAATTCAAAATTTAGTGAGCGACTGATTTTGTCACGTATGGGGGTAGGCAAACCAACATAAACTTTCAATTTAAATGTGGGGTACAATTGTGGGGCAAACTCAAGTTTTATTACACTATTCAATATTTTTATTATTAGATGTGAAATTAAAAAAAAAAAAATCATTGTTAGATTAGATCTTCTTCACATACTTTACATGCATGCAAAATTTCAAAATGATCAAAGATTAATAACTAAGTTATATATCAAATATTTAAATTTCAAATTTCTGTATTTAAAATTGCGCATAAAATAGGTTCTTAGATTGAGTAGTAAATAGTATTCTATTGATAACAAACTTGGTATGTGTGTTTAGATTATAAAGAACATGAATCCAATAGTGAAGATTTTGAAATTTTAATCTAATAAAAAGTTATTAGATAGTGTAACATTGGGTTCAAATTAGACCTTATATATTGTTTGTTTGTTGAAAGAATAGTGAAATACAGTTGCAAGAAAAACCCTAATATTTTGAATATGGAGGTACAGGTACAACTGGGATACAAAGAGGAGCTAAAATTTGTGAAAAGGGTAGAGCTAGAATAAAAAAAGAGAAAGAAAGAAAACTTGGATAAAACTAAGAAACTGCTACATAAAGGAAAAGAAGCAGGATGGATTCTAACCCAAAGGAAAAAGAGTTCTAACACAATGGAGCCCACTCCTCATGTGAGAGGAGGGAGCATTGCTCACAAAGCATGTAAAAATTACCCCCCTTAAAGAAATGAATGAAGAAAACATGGGAAGACCAACTACTTGATTGATGTGTGATGGCCAAGAACCCTAGTTGATGTTCAACTGATCTCTCCTATAGTCCTATAATTACATTCATTTTTTCTTTCTAAGCTCTTTTAGATGTATTCCAACCCCAAATACAAACAAAAACTTGACATTTTAGCCAATTTTCAAAATTCTTGACCTAAGTCACCAAACCAATCATTATACGTAGCTTGGTAAGATTGACGTGGACAGGGTTGGTGATATCAAATCTAATGTAGGAATTTCTAGAAAGCATTTGTTGTAGTGTTGAGGAAGACCTAGGATTAGGGTTTTAAAGTGAAAAAAAGAGAGAGAGGTTAGATTAAGGTTTACTTATAGAGTAACATGATGAGTATGCTCTAAAGCTCAAAACAGGTGATTTACTAAAGATCAGATCTGATGTTAGGAACCTAGAGGTTCCTAGTGGGGATGGGTATGAATTGTAGGGGAATTGATGGGAATTATAGGGAAATTGACTTAATTCGAGATAGTCACCCTCTATAGAGAGAGAGAGAGAGAGAGAGAGATACACTAATGCACTAAGAAATTGGTTTATACTTCCATTCATATCTTATATTGGATTACAATCATGTATTTATAGGAGACTATCTCTAATCTCATTGGCCCATATGGCCTTATCCTATTGGTTCTATTATTTCCCATATGCATTAATAATTCCAACATGTGCTAAATGTGATCAACATGCTTAAAATTGTACCTAACTAACTAAATCTCAATACAACAATTATTTTCCATATGCTTATAGCATTCCTAACATTTCCCTCTCTTTCAAAACACCTTGCCCACAAGGTGTTGCTTGAAATGACACCTTCATGAGAGGTGACCTACCATAGAACCAATACTCCAATGACATTTTGTAGGCATAGGTCACCGTAAATTGACAGTTACAAAGATATTGGCCATACATTACCTTCATAGCCGCATTAGGTTCCCCAAAAGCATCATGGTTAATATGGATGGCACCAAATGCACTAAAAATATGGTATAGAAGCTTCTCATCCACATTAAGGTCAAGGACTCCATTGTAATGTTTGCACCAACATGTAAGCTCATTTTGTTTTTCTTGATTGTTAATCACCAATGTTGGCAAGATGGTAACCTTACCATGAGATCCCTGCCTAATATCACCTACGCCTTCAATGGGCAAATTAAGTGATTTCATGTGATCCCACCAAGTGGTCCAAACCCATGACCAATTGATCTCATTGGCAGCCACACCATGTAATAATTTCTTTGGTTCCTTATTAGAACATTCCAGTGTTTTCGAAACCAACCAAAAGCACTTACAATCACTAAAGCAAGCTAGATAATCTGTTTGTACATGAGCATTTGTCCCCACTTTGACAAGAATGTCCAAGTTCAATTGTGCCAGATCCTCTATAAGGTAAAGATCGTGGTACAGAGAATTGAAGCAGGGCACGATTGCAATGCTCGTATTTGAAAGAAAAGACCACCAATTTTTGTTAGGGTCAAAGATTTTCGTAGAACTCAAGGATTGGTGCCCATTCTTTTTCTCCTCAATTGGCATGGTTAAAGGGTCGATATGTTGAAAAGTGACCCAACCATCTGCGCCTTTGAAGTCGCTAGGAACTGCTGGAGTTTGTGATGTGCCATGAACCTGAACTGCAATAGGACCTTTGCATGGACCATCAATACTCACTAATCTAATATATCTAATATAATATATAAAAGCAGAAGCTTTTAACGAGGTGTTGACACGTTAGCAAAAATGCCCCCTTAAAAAACTGACACGTAGAGGGTCATTCTTTTAAAAATTCGCACGGTGCATCTGTTCACCCCAAAAAAAAAAAAAAACAATACGCTGACCTATATAAAGAAGATAAAGCCGCTTACCCACAAAAAAACAGAAAAAAAAGAAAAAAAAAAAAAGACAAACCCTAGAACCCAAACCGTAGTTCCCGATCAAGATTCAGAGTGAATATGAAAAACAGAGAAACATGGTTTGAAAATTCAGGCGGTGGCTTCATTCACTCAAGCGCACATCTGAGAGATGGAGATAAAGAGAGAGACAGTCCATAAGGCGCACAGGAGTAGAGATGGAGGAAGAGAAAACAAAGTTCCCTTAGCACTTGACCATCAGATCGTCGGAACTACCATCGGTAAAGTTTTTTTTTTTCCTTTCTTTCTTAGATCTGGGTATGATATTGGTTGGATTGAATTTATTTAGGTATTTGGATTACACTAGGTTTTGAAAATTTTTTTTTTTTTTTTTGGGGTTTTCACTGTAAAGAAACGGGATTTTTTTTTTTAGATTACAGAAATCACTAAAAAAATATTGGTTTTAGTTTAGGTACTTCTGTTTCTAATCTTAAACAAATCGTTGGGATTAAGTGAGTATAAGATTGAATGTTGCATTGATATTTAATTTAGGGTTTTTTGCCGTATACCCATAATCATTTAAGTTTTTGTTTTTATTTTTGCTTTTTTCCTTTTCTTTTTCAAATTTGGGGATTGAATATTATTTAGGTTTGGGGTTTTCATTGTAAAGAAACGGGATTTTTTTTTTAGATTACAGGAATCATTGAAAAATATTGGTTTTAGTTCGGGTACTTCTGTTTCTAATCTTAAACAAATCGTTGGGATTAAATGAGTACAGGATTGAATGTTGCATTGATATTTATTTTAGGGTTTTTTTGCCGTATACCCATAATCAGTAAAGTTTTTGTTTTAGTTTTAGTTTTTTCCTTTTCTTTTTCAAATTTGGGGATTGAATATGACTTTGGTTTGAATTTTTTGGTTGGATTGCTTTAGATTTAGTTATTTGAGTTAAAAACTTAAAATGAAATCGAAACTTGAAAGGCTTGAGATATAGAGATATGAGAGACAGAGTTCATAGGGCACCAAGAGATAAATATGTACGGCTGACCATAACCATCAATTTTTCCTCTACCATCCGTTCCCTCACCAGACTTAGACCACCGAACCACAATCACAAAGGGAAACAGTTCATAAGGGGCACGTCAGAATGAGAGAGACTCAAAGTTCTAAGGAAAAAAAATCAGTTCTAATTCTTATTTTTCAGATTTGTATATTCCTTCCTTTTTTTTTTTTTTGGTTAATGCTATTGTTTTCTTCTTCCTTCCCTCTTATTTTCTGAATTCTATTTGGTTTTTCTTTTCTTTCTTCTTACTTTTTTTTTTTTTTTTTTTTTTTTTTTTTTTGTCTGCAACCATTCTATGGTAGTTTTTGTTGAAAGGTAGAACCGCAGTTGCTATTAAAAACTGTTTCAGCATCAAACAGGAAAATTTTGGGGCTTTTAGAATAATGACTTAGAGATTTGAGACTTTAAAGTAGAGAAAGAAAAATCATAGTCTTCACACACAGTCAGATTGCTGAAATAGTTACCTGTAAAGTTCTGTTTTAATTGTTAAAATCTTTGAAATACTTTGGTTTGATAGGAGCACATTGCATTAGAAGAAGTTTTTGAAGAACAAAGTGGATTTTTAACAGAAAATTGTGAAGCCCAACTGAAGATTATTGGCAAAAACAAGTTTGAAGAGAAGCCAGGAAGCACCACAGTTTTGGGTTTAATCTACGAAAGCATTAAGAGATATTTCTTTTATTTTAACTTTTTATATGCTCCTTCATACCCTCACACAAATTATGATAGATACCTCAAAGACTATAACTAATATTGTCATATAAGTTTAGTTTGGTGCAATTCATTGTAGTTCCTAGGAATAGCAGATTTTGGTGTTTGAAATTGTCATGTAAGTTTTAGATTGGTGTGTTTTAAGCTTTTATGTAAGTTTTAGTAAATGTTTTAAAAATAAAATGACCTTTGCAAATTGTTAGTGAGATTAGTAAAGTGCAGATTCTTGAAAGCCAAAACCGTAGAGCATTCCACTGCAGAGTGTACTACGCAAGCCATAATTCAGGTATAAATTTAATAAATGTGTGTGTGTGTGTGTGTGTTTAAATATACAAAATTGTATAGGTTTGAATGTATGTAGTGAAAGTATGAGAACATATATAAAATGATCAGTAATATGTAAAATGATCCCGCACATTGCGCGGGTTTAACGCTGGGCCATATATATGAGCTGCTTTGTGGAAAATCGAATGGTTTCTGTTGAGAGGATAAAACAGATTACAAATACTACATCAGAAGCAGCTTGGGAATTTAAGAACTGCATTGCTTCTTGAAATTGACCTGCCCATGGCAATATTGACCTTAGAGACTTACAGGTAACTGCCTTCAACTAATTTTGTTTAATTTTCTTAAAAAATTATATGCTATCATGATTTAGTAATTATGATATTGAAATATGTTATCATGATCTATATGTTTGATTGATTTTTTAGTTAAAAAGTCTCTACCAGTCAATAGTACCCAAAGGCCATAGCAGTATTTCATCATGTTAGGAAGGAAGCAAAACCACTCCAAGTACACTGGCAATATGATATAGAAGAAACTGTACCCATTCTGCATAACCTCATTAGATTAGTGGATAAGTAAATGATGCTCTATTGAGCCATTTTGGTGAATAGATACATTTTCGTCTTTTATCTCCACAAACAGTATTTTCTTCAGTTAAAGAAAAGAGAAAAAAAAGTGATTAAAGATCTATTTAATTTGGCTTTATTCATTAGTAAACATAAAATCATTGAAAAACACTTCTAACTCTGCAACATGCATACTGACTGCCCTCTATCAACAGGATAAGAGTAAGAAAAAGACCCATTAATGAATAAAAATGAAGGAAATAAGGGAAAAAACCATTTAAATAATGATAACATGCATCACACAAAAATCTAACTAACATGAAAATCTTAAAAAAAAAAAAAGTGTATAGACTAACATGTTTAGGTTCTTTTTGTTCTTTCTTCAAGTATAATACTCAAAAAGAATAAAGTCATGAGGATATATGCCCACATGGTCCACAATCTCCAAATAAACTATAGCCGTCTACATTATAGAAGATTGAAGACTAGGCTCAGCCGGTCAGCCAGCCAGTCAGCTAGGTGGCTCAATTAGCAACCTCAAAAATGGGAACAAAATGTTACTTACACATTTCCTGTGCATATCACTTATGCGTACCTCTCATCCATATGAATGATTTTGAATTAAAGTAAATAACTAAAAATGCATATCAGAGGTGTGCACAAAGAAGTGTTTATGGTGTGCACAAAGAAGTGTTTATAGAAGATCTGCAAATATCATGATTTGAAACCAATATCAACAAATTGTTCAAAGCTGTAGCTATCATGTCTTAGTATTTATGCCTGAAGCTTTTCTTTGTACCTCTCATCTGTATAATTGTTTTGAAATAGAGTCAATGACTAACAAGGAATATCAGAGGTGTGCACAAAGATGTGTTTAAAGAAGATCTGCAGATAACACTTTCTGAAACCAATGTCAGCAAATTGTTCAAAGCTGAAAGCAAAACTTGACGTTGAGGTTGGTTTATGAGCTCTAGCAATGTTAGAGGTTTGAATTTTTTTAACTTGGAACTTCAAAAACCAAATATTACCAACCATAATATGATTTGTAGTATAGTTTTTTGACCTTTTAGAATCTGAAAGTTGCTGACTAATTAAAATGAGGGGTTTGTTTTTATGATCACACGATTGTTACACTTCTTTTTTTCCTTTTGCATCCTACTGATCATATTTTGAACTAAATTTTGTGGAATGTGTATGGTTGTGGTGCAGTGGGTATTCTTGGTTTCTACTTACTATTCAAAGGGGGGTGGAGCGCTAAGAAAGAGAAAGCGTTATCACTATTTGAAATGATGCAGCAGCTAGCGTTATCACTTTCATACTGTTGAATACTTTGTTTTGTTGAATTTGAGTGTCCATGTCCTCAATTAGCAACATGGTAACATTTGCTGGCTGTATTAATGGTGTGGAAGATTTTTTATATTATTTTTAAAATGTATTTGAACAACGGTAATTTGTACCAACTGTTTAGTGTACAGTATTTATAACTTGGATTTTTTTTTTCCTTTCTTACATGCTTGCCTTTTGTTTTCCTGGTTTGATCCAGCTACGAATTTTAATATTCCACTCTTATCTACATAATTATCAGTGTCAGTTAATTATGGTTAAAGAACATTTCAAAAGATTAAAATAATAGTGTGTTGAATAGATAGTCCAAACTCCATATTTTGGGTAAAGACTAAAATTGCTTGCAAAGCAAAGAGACCTCCTTGGTTTTAAAGAAAGTAGTGGTGGTGAGAAAGTTAAAGTTATGCATTAATTGTGCATGAAGACTGCTTTCAAGTTTTACTTAAAAACTTATCATAAATTTTGTTAAATCACATTTGTGGAATCGACACAGGATAATGTAGAGTTTTTTTTTTTGTTGAAATTATTGATATGTTGCGTACCCATCTGGATAGAAAGTTAAGTAATGTGCATGAAAGGTTTAACTGTTAGCTGAGGAATTGAAAGTCTGTCTATATTCTTTAGCAACTATTCCATCAAGAAAAAAAAAGAAAAAGAAAAGTCAGTCTATATCAAGGTTGCATTATTGACTTTAGTTCCTTTCATGAGTCTTTTTCATCCAATCCTCTTCTGTCTTCCTACAAGTTTGAAGGATGTGGTTTAAATTAAATTGATAAGAAGAATTTAAAATTGAGATTACCTAGCATGTTACTCTGTCCACTTTGACTTCATTCGTGGGAATGAGATTCAGGTACTTAGTGGGAACCATCTATTGGCAGCACATAATAAAAAACACATTGCTAAAAAACAAAACCATGTTGACATAAATAATTAATTAAAAAACACAAAATCATTGAAATATTTGGGAAAATATTGTTTTGAATCATTAACTCAGCCTGTTAAAGGATTAAACAAAATTATCATTTTTAAACAATGATTAATGGAGTTCACTATATAAAGGGTTAGCACCCATGCAAGTCTCAATAGGAGTTATCTTTTCACAATTAGAGTTGAATTACAAGAAATGGGTACATCGAGACACTTGAGGCATTGGCCTCCATTGATTTACGTTATAGCATTTTCCTCATTGCAACTAGGGTAATTGCAAATATATATATGCCTCATTAAAGAATCTGCTGTATATGGTAAGGATGGAGATACAGTGGCCATAATTGAATTGTTGCTAGCAAATGATGGCAGTGGTTATAACACAAGTGTGATTCCCATAGTGGGCATGGGTGGAGTAGGCAAGATCACACTTGATCAACTTCTATATAACAAGAAGTTGGTGGTTGAGCATCTTGATGTCAGAACATGAGTTTGTCAAAGCATCTTGCTAACTGTATACGTTTTGATTGTCTTCTAATATGAAAAATGATCCCGTGCATTGCGCGGGTTAAACACTAGTTCCTTTAAATCAAGAAACTCTTCAAGATCAACCATATCTTCACTGTCAAGGGTAGTTTTTGTTGATTCAACAACCTGAAACTTGTCACTTGTTCCTTCAAGAAGCTATAACTCCTCTTCCGTCATATTCTTAAGATCCTCCTGCACTCTTGAAAGTTCTTCCTTCATGGCCATGTTAGATTCAGCCAAGGCCTTCATCTTCTTTGAAATATCCTTGACTTCTTCTAAGGCTTTGTTCAACATTTGTTGTATTTCTTTCAAAAGTTTTCTTTGATCACAATTGCTTGTCTCCAAATCAACGGCTCTGATACCACTTGTTAGGAAAGGTTCCTAATGGGGATGGGTATGAATTGTAGGGAAATTGATGGGAATTATAGGGAAATTGACTTAATTCGAGGTAGTCACCCCCCATAAAGAAAGGAGATTAAGAGAGAGAGAGAGAGAGAGAGAGAGAGAGAGAGAGAGAGAGAGAGAGAGATAGATAGATAGATAGATACACTAATGCACTAAGAAATTGGTTTATACTTCTATTCATATCTTATATTGGATTACAATCATATATTTATAGGAGACTAGCTCTAATCTCATCGGCCCAATGGCCTTATCCTATTGGTTCTATTATTCCCCATGTGCATTAATAATTCTAATATGTGCTAAATGTGATTAACATGCTTGGAATTGTATCTAACTAACTAACTACCTAACTAACTAAATCTCAATACAGCAATTATTATCTATATGCTTATAGCATTCCTAACATCCAATATGGGGCTACAAAAAGTAAATCAGAACTCTACTAGATCTGGTTTTGTGAGCTTAGAAGCTAATAAAAGGTGGGTTGTGCTAGGCTTTTAACTATAATCTATAAAGTTCAGGGTTCTAAGAGTGAGGAATCAAGGTCTGGTTACAAGGTTTACACTTTAAGAGAAAAGCTTCTAGGTATCAAAGCTAGTTTTCTTAAGCATCAAGCTCAGGGTGTCCTAGGCATCACACCTCATAGAAGAAGGGTTGCATCACATAAACTTCAAAGCATACTTGCTACAGTATTCTCATACAACTTGTTCTGTCCATTGAATGAATACTGTAACATCAATATATGTAGCCATCAATATATGCCATCAATCTTGGTTCTATACTTTTGTGATCTTGTAATATAATTTTTGTGATTCGTTTCGATGTTAATAATATTATTACTTTATGTCTTGTTTCCTCTGTTCTTGGTTGATTTGTAATTTCCAGCCCCGCTCAATTTTCCCATCATATATTAAAATTTCAAAATCAACAGAAATAAATTTCAACTGATAGTTGATATGTAGATGCTAGAATGGTTTCATTTCATTTTATTCTCTGAAAAAAATAAAATATAAAATAAAGCTTGACAGGAGAAAGTGACATTAATAATGGCTTTGAGATTTATAATTGGTGATTGGAATGCTGGCAGGGAGTTCCTATTGGCCCTCCCCATACAATAAGTGCAAAAATCGCAATTAGGGGCCTAACCCTCTTTTCTAAACCTTTCTTCCTTGGTTCTCTCTCAGTGACTCTTCATTAATCTCTCCTTCTCCTTTCTTTTTTGGTTTTCACACCAATTCTCTCTCAATCTTCAAGCCTCTTGTCACCTGTTCCTTTATAGTATCTATACAAGTGCGTGTCATTATATTATTATTTTTATTAATATTACAGGCGTACGTGTTTTGTACGCTAGGAAATTTCAAATTTCCAACCCGCTCTTTTTTCCCACTTTTTTTTTTCCATCTTATATACCCCACCCTAATCTCTCTTTCTACTTTCTTTCTATGTTGGTTGCCTCTCAACCTCTCTCCTTCTCCTTTATTTTTTCCCAACCAGTGTTTCACTCTCAGTGACTCTTCATTAATCTCTCCTTCTCCTTTCTTTTTGGGTTTTCACACCAATTTTCTCTCAATCTTTAAGAATTCCTCTTGTCAACTGTTCCTTTCTAGTATCTATACAAGTGCGTGTTTGGATCTTGGGGTAAGTAAGTTGTAACTCCTCATTTTTGCACACTACCTGCATTCTTGTATTATTCTTTACATAGTTACAATAAATAGTCTTTTTGCTACAATATATATATATTTTTTTACCATACTACAATATTATTGGACACATGAGATAATCAATATAAAATTTTTATTTGGTTTGTAAATTAAGAGAAAATCAAATACAATATGTAACCTGTTGAAAATAAAATATTTTAGGGTAAATTTCATTAACTACCTCTGAGATTTGGGCAAATATCAAACAAGTCCAAAACTTTTTAAAACTAACAAATTTGGATCCTGAGCACAGTTTAGTCCTAAACGGTGTCAAAAGGACGTTACTCTCTAACTCACTTTTCTCTCTCCTCTCTTATCTGTCATCCCTCTCTCATGGATCTCAGACCAAAAATTAAAACCCACAAAATCATCCCTAAGCCCCTTCACATACTCCATCATTAGATCATAAATTTGCTCAGCCATGTCGTCCATGGTTGTGGGTGTGGGTTGATTTCGTGGTGTAGGTTGATTTGTGGGTATTGGGTTGATTTGTAGATGTTAGGTTGATTCCATGGTGTGGATTGATTTGTGGGTGCTAAGTTGATTTGTGGGTTTGGGTTGATTCGATGGCTTTGGGTTGTGGGTGTGGGTTGATTGATTTGGTGGCTGGTTGTAGTGGATTATTGTGTGTTGTGCTGTGGATTGAGGTTGTGGGTTGTGTTGTGTGTTGAGGCTGTGGGTTCTCCTTCTCTCTCTGGTGAAATCTCTCTTTGGTGGGTGTGGGTTGATTGATTCAGTGGTTAGTTGTGGGTGGTGACATTGAGTGGGTGGTGGCTGGCCGTGGACATGAGGGGTGGGTTGACTATCTTTGCTTGGAGAAGAGAGACACACACAGCGAAAGAGAGAGACATGTCTCATGGAGGAAAAAAAAGAATTATAAATAATAAATAAATAATATTTGAATGAATTAGTAAAAAGTATAAAACCTTTAAAGTTTGAGTGTATTATAAAATGAAGTATAAAAATAAATAAAATAGTGTTTGGAGATAGTAAGAGCTCGTTTGATACATGTGTTTAAAAATTGAAAATTATTACTTGAAAATATTTGTGAAAATACGTATGGGTGAAAAAATATATGAAAATGCGTGAAATGTTATTTAAAAATGAAAATTGTTATTTGAAAACATAAACCAAACACTTCTATGTATTTTCACACACTTTTTTACCTACATGTATTTTTACAAATATTTTCAAATAACAATTTTCAGTTTTTAAACACATGTATCAAACGAATCCTAAATGCTATATTTTTAAATATATTTGATGTGAATGCTCTAAGAAGAATAATGTATAAAAAAAAAATTGGAAGGTAGAAATGCCATGTGTGTCAATATTTCACTTATTTATTTATTAATTTTATCGGGCGTACGCGTTTAGAACGCTAGGATATTTCCAACCCCGCTCATTTTCCCATCATATATTGAAATTCAAAATCAACAGATATATCAACTGATAGTTGACATGTAGATGTTACAATGGTTTCATCATTTCATTTTATTCTCTGAAAAAAAAAAAAAAAATGAAATAAAGCTTGGCAGGAGAAAGTGACATTAATGATGGCATGTAGTGACAGAGTTGGTCTCACAGCTCTAGCTCAAGCATCTTTAACGTTTGTCATGGAGCTAAGATGGTCTTTGGTTTGCGTTTTCAATTAATTATTTTCAGTTTTAAAATAGTATTTTATGTATTTTAACATATTTTTTCACCAATACATATTTTCATAAATATTTTTAAGTAATAATTTTTAATTTTTAAACACATGTACTAAATGGACCCTAAATATTTCAGAATTTGTGTGGATTAAAAAAAAAGGATTTTGCTAAAGACACACTTTAAGGGGATGTTTGGTTTGTGTTTTCAAATAATAATTTTCAATTTTTTAACAACATTACATGTATTTTGACATTTTTTCATCTACAAGTATTTCTAAAAATATTTTTAAATAATAATTTTTAATTTTTAAAAACATATACTAGACGGGTCTTAAATTATCAATTTTTTGAAATATTTTTTCAAAAAAATTTTATAAAAATAAATAATTTAATATGTGCCCTAATCCGGACCCTTAAAAAAATAAAGGAAAGTGGAAAAGCCCTGTGTGTCAGTCATTTTTTTTATTTTATTTTTACGGCCGTACGCGTTTTAAAATTTGAACAGTTAAGAACCTAACCCCGCTCTCTTTTCCCACCATTTTTTTCTCATCACGCATACCTAGGAATCTAACCCTCATTTCTAAACCTTTCTTCGTTGGTTCCCTCACAACTTCTCTCTTTCCCCTTTATTTTTTTCCCACTAATTTTCCTCTCTCAGAGTCTCAGTGATTCTTTATTAGTCTCTCCTTGGTTCTCTCTCAGTGACTCTTCATTAATCTCTCATTCTCCTTTCTTTTTTGGTTTTCCACCAATTCTCTCTCAATCTTCTAGAGTTCCTCTTGTCACCAGTTCCTTTCTAGTATCTATACAAGTGCGTGTTTGGATCTTGGGGTAAGTAAGCAACTTCTCATTTTTGCACACTACCCACATTCTTGTATTATTCTTTACATAGTAACAATAATTAGTCTTTTTGCTACAATATTATTGGACATATGAGATAATCAATATAAAATTTTTATTTGGTTTGTAAATTAAGTGAAAATCAAATACAATATGTAACCTGTTGAAAATAAAGTATTTAAATATGTGAATTTTTCGAAAGAAAAAATTTAAATTATTTAAAATTCAATGCTAGTGATCGATGCAGCACTACCAACCACTAATATCCATGTATCCCAATCTCTAAAAATTTCGACGTCTCAAGTCCAAAAATTGTCGATACTGACTTGAAAATTATTATCAAACAAAATTTTAAAAAGTTGATAATAATGGCATGATAATTTGTTAACACCATGCTAATTTGCATGGATTTCTTTTTTTCACGCTTCGGCCCCCTAAATCAAAATCCTGGTTCGTCCCTGGTTATTGATACAGAAACACATATAGTTCTCAAGGAATTCGTAGCATATTCGATATAGCCAAATCTTCATTTATTTTCTTTCAGACACAATTTGGTTATATTGACAGATCAAACATGGAAACAAAGCCTGTTCTAGAAGTTCTTAATGGCGAAGCCAACTATTTGAAATGGAGTGTTCGGGTGAAGACATATTTGATGGCTCAAGATCTTTGGGACATTGTAGAAGCAACGAACGAACCTCCTACACCAGAAAATGAAGCTGCTTTTAAGGCTTGGAGCAAGATGAATGCCATGGCTTTATATGGGATCCAAAATTCATGCGGGCCGGACACTTTTTTTGATATTATGGAGATTACTTCGGCCAGAAATGCTTGGGAAACGTTGGCAGAAAAGTACAAACCTAAAGGTCCTGACCCAATTAGCAGGTAATTTAGATCATTCAATTCGTTAAAAGTCAAGTATCTCTCTCTCACATGATTTTAAAAACCGGTTTTACTTCGAACAGCATGGCTTCAGTTCCTTTAGAAGAAGACAATCTTGACTCAAGCACTGAGCCAGGTATCTCTCTCTCTCTCTCTCTCTGTTTCTTTTATTTTGTGTGTGTAAAATAGGCTGAAAGGTAACTAAGACGACGACAAACTTCAGGGAAAAAAAAAAGAAAAAGAAAAAAGAAGAAGCTTGAAAGCATTTGTAAAAAGTATGGGAAAAAAAATGAAATAGGCTGTGATTGCGTTAGAGCTAGCCTTGAGGTCACGTTTTAGGAAGAGTCGCCCACCCAAAGAATTGGAAAAGACAGTGACGTGCCACAATGAAATTAAGGTCCAAATAGTTCCCATTGCCACCATCTTCTTTCATTGTTTTGTTCATTTGTTGGTTTGGTTTAGTACAAATCTTACAAATTACACTTTGTGCGCAGTTAATGGTTAAAACTTTGGAAGTCCTCTCCATTTAATTAGAAATAATTAGATTCACATATATTTATTGTTATATAAACTGTTTCATTATTTAAAATTTTAAATAAGGTGATATTAAATATACTTTAAAATTTGTAATATTTAATGTGTGAAACGTGAAATTGATCAATTTTAAATGATGTAATTTATGTTATTTACATAAATTAAATTTATTGATGTAAAAATTCAACTAATTGAAAGATTAAAATAACCTATTGATTTTTCATATATATTAAAAAAAAAAACCCTATTTGGTTTTCAAGTTTAAATTTAACTTATTGCGAACTGTAATGAGCTTATATATGGAAAATTTGAAGACAAATTAGTCGTGCGAGCTTATGCAATTTAGGAGGTGTAGCTAGCTTCAGTGCTCTACATAAAGAGGCAAAAAATGTATCACATTTTTTAGCTGGACAACATGCATTGAATAGAAAACCAGTGGGTGGCTAAGTTTAACTGTCCACGTTTCCTCCTAGCTGACTTGTGCTATAATTTAATAAACATGAGGTTTTCTTGAAAGAAAGAATGAAAACATTTATTTTTTAAGTATAGGGGCATTTTTTCTCACCTAAAATTTCTTAAAAATTTCTAGAAAGTGTATTAAATATTGGGAGATTTAATAGTCAATATTATAGTGAGAGTTTTATCTCCCATTTAAAAGACAAATCCGACAATGCACTTTCTATCATTCATAATTCCATATTTTTAGCCCTTTCATTATCTCTATATCCAAAAAGTTTAAATTCTTTAAAAAGTGAATAAGGCAGTCTAACATTAAGTGTAAAAAGTTCAATTGACAATGATTCTATTAGCAATCTCCAAATGTGTCCTAATAAGCACATTCAGTTTCGTGTTGTGACTTTTGAGGCCAATACCAAAGAAAATGTCCTCCATTGTATGTGTTAGATAACTTAGGCTTTTAACAAAACTATTTAGGGCTCATTTGGTTTGGCCATGACTCCGGTTTTTATGACTCAATACTCATAACTCAAAACTCATAACCCACACCTCACTTTATCTCAAAAATTCCAAAATTATAGTTTCGTCACATAACTCACTTTTTGCCATCATAACTCATATTTCATAAATTGAAAACACAAAAATTCTGTTTTCAGTTTCCATCATCCATCATTCAAATTTTTGAGTTTTGAGTGATGGAAACATTGCCCAAAAACTAAGCCAAACAAGATTTTTTCGATGGGGCTCATGCGTTTTGGAAACTCAGTGATGGAAACTAAGTGAAATCACACAAAATCATGGTGATCCAAACAAGCCCTTAACAATTTTGGGTTTACTTTATCTTCATCGTTATGACAAGCTATAAGCCCAATTGCATACACAAACCGTTGCTTTTATTTATTTATTTATTTAATTATTTGAATATATTTGGTTCGTTACATGGAAATGTATTATTCAGGAGTTTGGAGTGTTTGCGTAAAACAAAATTGAAAGTGCACTTGATCTCTTTGTTGATAAAATTTCTTTATCTGTTATAGGTCCTCAAACAGGAAAAAATCACATTTGATTATTGATATTCTCTAGTTGAATCATTGAGATCTTGTATACTTCCCATTCAACATAGTATTTCACTAGAACTTCTTTCTAGTGATGATAATGAAAATAATTTTATGAATAAGAGATGTTGATGATGGACATGGATAGGATAGTTCTACCAAACTTAATTAACATGTTCTTCTCTAGGTAAAGAAAAAAAAACTCGATATTTACATTCTTCTGGGGTGTTCCTATTTCATGTTGATTAATTGGTCCAACTACATGCAATGTCCAATTGAAGGTACAACTACATTGCTAGTCTAGAGGTAAGTGTAGTAAAAAGTAAATTTGACATTGGCAATATGATTACGATAGGAAAACCTTTGTAGGAATAACATCAATGAGTGATATTTAGGTCACCACTCCTTGAGTAATCCACTAACAAATATTGAGTTTACAAGTACAAGAAAAACTACCTGATCCTAAAGTACCTACATACTTACAGTAGAACCTACTGACCTATCCAACCCCTTATCTAACCTTGTTGGACTACTCTTTTAGCCTAACTTCTTCAATATAAACAAATCAACCAATGTGTGGTTGAATCTTACAACAATCCTTGATTAATGTAATATGTTAGGACATATGTAAAACTTATTAGAATATATGTCATGTAGAATTGGTTAATCCTATGACAAAACTCACTTTACTTGTAATTGGGTAGATCTAGGATGTGTTTAGTATTTCAAGGAACAAGAGTTCACATTTAGTATTAAAGTCTTGCAAATCTGTCCAAGAAATAAGTGAAAAAGTGCTGTTCATTAAAACTCGACACAAAATATCTATTGAGGTTTAATAAGGAATCTCGACAACTGCTCGACAGAAATAGTATCTATTGAGAATTATGAACTTCAAATTTGCAGATTTGTTTTCCACGCATATCAGAGTTATTTGTGTAGGGTTTTTTTTTTCTTTTTACAACCTTAAACATATATAAGAATTATTTTAAGGGCCGTCGAAGATGATGCAACTTGATACAAAGTGATTATTCATGCATATTGAAGTCGGAGACAATTTGCCCTAGTTCATCTTTCTCTTGTGGAAGCTATTGTGTCTTTGTGCCAAGGGTTTTGTAACCAAGTAGCTTTTTGATCTTCATCGTTTGGACGAACTAAAGAACTTTGGGACCAACATCTTTCTCAAGTTGGTGTGTTAGTTACGTACTTGGATTTGTGCATCGATTGGTTAGTCACATATTGAGAGCCGTACATTGAAATGAGAGATTGTCACTACATTACAAGTTTAATTGACTTTTGAGGTAAGGGTACAACTGTAGGTTAGTATTAGGTTCTGAGATTTCTTTTACTTGTAATCGCTTGTTTTGATAATAGTAGATTCTTGGGAGTGGTGACCTTAAATTCATTCGGTGGGGTTTTATTTCAGTGGTTTTCTTTATTCGTAAACAAATCACTTGTGTCAAATTTAATTTCCGTTACATTTAGTTTTATTAGTGATTTCTTTGTGTTACTACACTTATTGCATGTAAATGAACCTAATTAATTAACTTGACTAATTCATTGGTTAATTTACCAAGTGGGTCAATACATTCTTGGCCGATCACAATTGATTTGTACAAAGTTCTTGATAGTAATATGCTTCAACAAAAATGGTAGTAGCTCAGTACAAAACCTTAGGCACACAAAGTTGTAACAACTTCTCAATATGACTGTCTCTTCTAAGTGCAGTAGAGATGCAAAATTTAGCATTCTCATGCAATTTCTTGAACAGTTTTCTTCATTCTTCTACATGGATATACAATACATTTGGACACTGAAAACAGAGACTCAAAATACATATAAAGTGCATTTTGGAATGGATTTTTCAACACATGCAAATAATGACCCTAACAGCTTGTTAGTCTCCTAAACACATGTAAGTAAATACTGTATCTTTTGTCCGTTCTAATCTTGGATCATACCTCTCGATCATTTTAAGAATTTATCAAATCATTCTTTAAACTATGCCATTTTGATTTGCTAAAGACTTTTAAAGATGACCATTGACCAATACTATTTGTTTCATAAAATTCTTTAAATTCATTTTATTTGAATTTGCCATTCTGTCGAATCACAAAGTCTTAATTTCGTAACTACTATACCAATCCACAACCGTTTAAACTTTTTAAATAATTTTAAAATCCTCCTAATTCTATTTTAGAAAAAAAAAAAAATCTTTTTGACTAAAATCGTCAATAAAGAGAAGAAAGTAGTTATTTGTACAAAGCAATGATGGTTTCGGTCCACACACATTGCTATGAACAAGCTACAGTGGCTTAGGGTGTCTTTGGTAACTATTTTTTCCCTTTAGTTTTTGTTTCTAAAAATAATTTTCTATTTTTAAGACTAAAAAACTTATTTGACAAATCAAAATATATAGAAAGCAAAAATTGTTTTCAAAACTCAATTTGTGAAAAAAATTGAAAACATGCAAAAGACTGTTTTTAGTTTCTAATTATCAAAAGTCAATGAAAACACGCATTTAATTTAATGAATCTATATCATTTAATGAGTTAGCATTAAAGTTCAAATCCTAGTAACAACATATTTTTGTATTTTGTATTTTGTTTTTCAAAAAGCTATCTGTTTAATTTCAATTAGCCAAAAATATTTTTTATCTAAAAAATACAATTTTTTTTTTCTTTACATTCTCAAAAACAAGTTTATGAAAATTGTAAACAAAAACTATTACTCAACATAACCTTAGTTTCTCTCCAAAAGTTATTTCTTGATTGTTGAACAATGATATATCTTCATAATTTGGTTAGATGTCAATGAAAACACGTATTTAATTTAATGAATCTATCTTATCTAATGAGTTAGCATTAAAGTTCAAATCCTAGTAACAACTTATTTTAGTATTTTCTATTTTGTTTTTTAAAAAACTATTTGTCTAATTTCAATTGGCCAAACATATTTTTTATTTAAAAAATACAAGAAATTTATTTTTCTTTACATTCCCAAATACAAGTTTTTGAAAATAGAAAACAAAAACTGTTACCAAATATAACCTTAGTTTCTCTCAAAAAGTTATTTCTTGATTGTTGAATAATGATATATCTTCATAATTTGGTTAGATGTTCAAATGGAAGACAATCCTCTCACCATATTATTTTTTCACCATAAATTGTAAGTCGAGCAAAATTCAAATGTCATTGGTACCTTGATTATCACATTTTTGCCGTAGTCCCTAACCAACTACAATCCCTCAAGAGAATATCGTAGTCTTTTTTTAAAAGTTGGTTGTTAAGACCTTCCTTATGATCTTGGTGGTTTGCTATCTAGGTAATGAAACTGTAGTTGTTAACCGAGCCCCCAAAGATTAAGAGGGAGAATGAGAGAATCTAGAGACTTAGAAGAGAATTCACTTAGTTCTTTATCTCCATGTTTACCAGAACTAGCCTCTTATACTCAAGGCTTTGTTCGAAACAACTTCTTCTAGAGTACTAATTGTTGTAACGAACTCTATCTTTCTCCTAACGCTATCAAACTACTATTATAGCTCATACTAGCACCTGTCCTAATTCAAATACGCATGTGACCTAATTGAAATAAGGGTGTACGGATTACAATTAGCCATATGCCACTAATTGCACACTAACTACATGCCGTTATTGAGTTGATACTGGTGTTGTACTACTTACTGCTGCACTGAGCTTGCTGCAACAATTACTCTATAGCAATTACCCAATCAGTTCATTTTTGACATTTGGCCTAGTTTTAAATAATAGTTTTCAAACTGAGCATATAAATATATAATAGACATCATAAATAAATGGAGATCTATATTTTCTAAGCAAATATGAACCTTTACTTTTTGTTTTAAAGGAACTTCATTTGAGTTATTGAAACTTTGAAAGTAACATTTTCAGTTATTGGTTCATCAAAATCTAAAAAATGCAATTTAGTCCCACATAGTTGGTTACTAGTGCCAATGCCAAAGATGACATGTATCATTCTATTCTTTCTCTACTCCTTTGCATACTAACAACAGAGTTGACTCCATTTCTTTTTTCTGTCTATATCTTCAATATATATATATATATATATATATAAACTAAAGGAAGGCTTGAGAGAGAGAGAGGGGTTATTCTTGGATTTTTTCCCTCAAGTTTCACCATACTTTATAGGGACGTTTTCGGCTCATAATGCACTTGCTTTGACATGGTATGGCTCGTCTGTACTAAATCCGATGTCTGTAGGTATTTAATTAATATTGAAATTCTGACTCAACAAAAAGTATCAACTGATAGTTGACATGTAGACGTCAGAATTCGTTTCATTTCATTCTCTGAAAAAAAAAAAAAAAAATCAAATAAAATTTGGCAGGAGAAAGTGACAAAAAGCGAATCATTGATGATTGCGTTGAGATTTATATGGACCTAGTCAAATCTTTGAAAATTGGTGATTGGAATGCTGCCAAGGAGTTCCTTAATCGCCATCCGCCCGCAATAAGTGCAAAAATCACAGTTAGGGGCAAGACCGCACTTCATGTTGCTGCTGAAGCTGGACATGTGCATATAGTGGAGGAGTTGGTAAAGCAAATGTCTGAAGAAAATTTGGAAATAAAAGATATTGATGGTTACACGGCTCTAGCTCGGGCAACTTGTAATGGAAACTACCGTATAGCAGAATGCATGCTTGGACAGAATGAGAACTTGGTCAGTATTCCAAATCACAATGGAATGCTTCCAGTTAGTCTGGCTCTTTGCACCGGGCATTTAAAATTGGCTCGTTATCTCTATTTGCGCACTCCTCTAGAAATTTCGAAGCCAGAAATTGGCACCGTGGTGGTTACAGTTGTTAACGAGGCAATATATAACAATGCTTTGGGTAAGAATTAACTCTTCGTCTTAACTATCCATTGAGTATTGTTTCCTACTTGAAATTTTTGCAATATAATTTTGTATGATTGATTAATTTCTCTGTCCATAGATATTGTTTTGGATTTAGTACAGCTTTGTCCACGTTTGGTTGTTATTCCGAATGCACGTGGTCAGTCTCCTCTTTTTGCACTGTCTCGTATAACTGATTATTTCCCTAGTGGAAATCGGCTCGTATTTTGGAAACGATGGATCTATTCCGGTTAGTACCGTCCCTTTTACTCTTCGCTCTTGTTTTACGTTGACTTGTTTTAGTATTATGCAAATAATGGATGAATTTAATCATATAAATGTGAATTATGTTATAATATGCCTTAAAAAAAATCTATGAAAAAGGGGGCCCTCGAGGCCGAAACCCATATCCTTCGTTTGTAGATCCAATATAGCCCAAAAGAGAAGGTAAGAGATGCTGCAAGGCTCTAAGCAATACAAGAGGCCCATTTGGCAAATGGATTTAATTTTATTAAGGACTTTTTTAGGTAACATCAAGCAATAACAGTTTTTGTTTATTTAAGAGGGGGGTGGTTGGGGGTGGGGTGCTTGTATCATCCATTAATGGGTTGAAAGTTGGAATATCAAATATTTTCATTGTTGCATATCTAGATTTGGCAAATATATATATATATATATATATATTTCATATTGTAATAGTTATAATAAGAAATAAGAGATTTGGACTTTAGATGCCTCTATTAGAAACATAAAGAGGTGTTGCCAAGTGCTTTGTAACTTAACTAATTTGCACCTTCGCACCTAGGTACGCCAAGGTTTAAACCACCTCTCTCTCGTTGTAACTATAGAATTTTTATTATAAAAAGAAAAAGAAAAAGTATAAATAAGTGTCAATTGAATTACAAAAATCTTGATAGTTAAACAAAACATATCTATAGGTTGTAACACCCAACATTATTAGTACTACATCGAGTAACACATGTAGTGGTACTGTACTACCATTTTGATGTAATGAAAATAGTTTTTCTCAATTAAAATATGAATAAATTCTAGAATATCCACGTGATTCATAAGCCTAAATACAAAATAATAATTATAAAATATTAAGTTAGGATTAATAGTCTTAAACATTATTTGAAATTAAAAAAGTTAGATTTTATATTGATAACTTGATCACTTTGATAGCATTGGAAATGAAAAGTAAGTGTGTCAAAATATGAATTTTGACACGCTTATGGAAAAAACATGCAAGAATTAGAGAAATTTAGAGGATTTTTGTAAAAAATTATTTCTATAAGAGATTATTTCTGTTGTCAATAGTCGCGTGGATCTATTTTTGAAATAGATAATTCTAATTTAATATTTTAGGAAGAATGACTACTTGAACTAAAAGACTCTTGGCATATGGTTGGTCATATTTTAAATTCATTAGAATTTTTAGAAAATCATTGCAGTTAAAGGAAAACAAGTGAAATGACATCATTTTCCTTATTATAGTATATGTATGCTTATGCTAAAGTACTGGTTAACTTATATGAAAGCTATAGAGAATGTTTTAATAAAATATTTGAAATTAAAAAAAATTAAATAGATAATAGAATTATACGGTTTAAAATAAATTTTTTTCCAAATTATTTAAATAATATATTGTGTAAGTTAGCTTTTATCAAAACCAAGAATTATTGTAGATTATAATTTATAATAAGTGGTCAAGCTTCTTTAAAATTCTTGATAGATTTTGACAATTTAATTTTAACTGGAGTCGGTTTTTTTTTTTTTTTTTTTTTTTTTTTTTTTTTTTAAATTTAAGTGGAATTTAATTTATAAAAATCTATCTTAATAATTTTTATTTTATAGTGTGGTATATTGAGAAAGCATGTCCTACAAAGGATGATACTTAAGTCAAGTCGCATAGCACAAGCACAATACCCAATTTTTATTATTAATATAAATTTTTTTTTTTAAATAATCAAAATAAATTAAATTTAATAATGATTTCTTAGATAAATAGAATTTTAATAAGAAAAGAATTTCTAAAGCTCTAAAAGCTTTTGATTATAGAGTTTCTATAATTTTAATGTGCTTATGGTGTGTCCACATAGTGAGTATATTTTATGGCGTGTAACACTTACATCAAACCAAAATCATATTGCAAAAGAATAATGTATATGACTCAACTTAAATCAATGTTGAAACAAAAAAAGATTCTATCCATATATGACATTCTAATAATTTACTACTTTTAGACATGAAAAAGAAAGTGGCAGAAAATGTGAGCCAGCATACAGGATATAATTAAGATTTATTATAAATTAGCTTGTTTATATCTTAACCTTGTAATTATATTACTTAAAAAAATTTGGATAAATATATTACTTAAAAAGTTGATTTTCAAAATAATAATAATAATAATAATCACTTAGAAAGTTATATTAATATGTCTGTTTGATTTGTCTATTCCTTGTAATTTATTTTCATAGTATTTTTAAAAAAATATAATTTTTTTGTAACTTTTATATTAAATGTGCTGTGAATGGCTAAGGTTGCTTCTCGCACCAGCTATTTACTGGCCTTTGCTGAAACTTATTTATTGTTTGCGGGCCCATGCAAGTCCCAAAAAAAACCCAAGCTTATTTTGGTTGAAGTTTAGGATTTCATGTTATATGTATTTTACTGCAAAGTTTCAGTAAAAAAAGTTAACTAAAATCAACTATCTATGGGTCCTATTTTATAATTTTTGCTAAAAATACCAAGTCTTCTTTTGCCTATTGTGGGTCTAGTGTTCCATATTACTCTTTTGCTATAATACTTTCAGTAAAAAATCAGTTAACTTTTTTTTTTTTTTTTTAGCTTTTAGTTATTGTACTTTCGTAGAAACCTTTCAAACCAATTTTTTTTTTTTTTTTTTGTTTTGGCTTTAGCAGCTACAAAACTTTCAGCAAAAATCTTTTTATGAAAAGATAGATTAGTTGTTATTATAAAACAAACACTAAAAACTTCCTTATTTCAAAAAAAGAAAAAAGAAAAAAAAGGAAGATAAAATTTAGATTATTGCAAAAAATTTGAGATAAAAAATTGTTTTTCTATATTTGCCCATGTACGTAAATGGGCAGCATCATTGGACTGTATTAATTTTAACTGATTTTGAGAGATGTCAATCTTATCTATAAATTTATTGAATTAGTTCTGTACCAAAAACAATTCCAATAGTACATGTTAAGATGGGTAACGTCTAGGCAAAAAGTCTTTTAGTTTTGACTTGTACCTCCTTATATTTCCAAAAAAGACAATTAGGATTTAAACTTCCCTCCAAACTATTAAATTATACAAAATCAAATGAATATTAAACATAAAATGGGTAACACCTGACAAATGTTAATGAGACGTTCCTATGAGTAGCACACCTATAACGTAAGCCCCTTACTTAAAGATTTTATTATTTTTTATGGTATTACTTTTGTTTCCAAATTTCCCATATTTAAAGTGTGTTAATCAATTGTTTGAACGTCGCTAGTAATCTAAGATAAGGGTTAAATTTGTTGTACACAAACTCAAGTCATGATTCTCGTTAGTTTTGGGGGTGTATAAAATTGTGTAAAATAGTTTGTATGTAATAAAAATTACTCCTAGATAAAGCCAAATTGCAATAGTTTGTGAAGCTTGAATTATATAATTGTGCATGTGTGTTTATTTATTTATTTTTTCTAGGTATTTCTATTCAATATGGTTGTCCCATCAATGAATATCGGTTGAACATTCAAAAACTTACGGGAAACAGAAGTCAAAGCAATGGTAAAGAAATTATTGGATCAGGTATGTCATTGTACAAAGTTCCTTTTTTCAAGGTTTGGGTTGTAAGGGCATTCGCAGTAGTGGTAAGCACAGGGAGAAACAATTAAAAAAAGGCTAAAGTATCATTTTAGTCCTTACATTTTGACTCTATTCCCATTTTGGTCCATACTTTTTAATTTTACTGCATTTAGTCTATAAAATCAAAAATTGATTTGTTTTGTGTTCCCACTGTCATCTCACTAACGGAAATGTTGATGGAGTGTATTTTTGGCATAGTAAATGTTGATGTGGCCATTGAAATATTATCTAAAAAAATTTATTTGGTATTTTAAAAATGCCACGTCATCAATTTTATTAAAAAATCCAAAAATAAAAAAACTTCTGATTTCATATTTTTAATTTATATTGAATTTTTTTTTTCAATTTTAAAGATTTGGAAAAAATTGTTTGCAGTAACTTTCTCAATTTTTCTTAAACTTTCTTTGTAACCAAACAAAACATTAGAACTCTAGCTCATATTAACTTCCAGTCAAAAATCTGACCCAACTCATATTTTCCAATCTCTCTCTGTTTCTCTCTCTCTCTCTCTATGTCCATGGCCAAAAATCCTACTCTCTCCCTCTCTTTCTAAATCCATGGTTGAAAACCCTACTTTCTCTCGCTCTCTAAACCAATGGTAGAAAACCAAACTCTCTCTCTCTCTCTCTCTGTGTCTAAACCTATGGTTGAAAAGCAAACTCTCTCTATCTAAATCCATGGCTAAAACCAATTGTGGCTTTCTCTCTAAACCCATGGACTAAATCGATAGGGACTTTCGGACTTGGGGCTGGAGGTGGTTATTTATGGTTTCTATTCTAGGGTTTTGTTCATTGATTTGAGATTTGTGTTTTGTGTTTGGTTTCTTTGAAAACATAGGAAAATATGGGTTGAGTATTGCATTTAGTTATGCATGGGGTCAAAAATTTGGGTTTGAGTGTTGTGTTTTTGTGTTTGGTTTCAAAGCATAAGAAAATCTTGTTGAATGTCTTTTTGTTTTGTAAATTTTTGTGGGCATGTCTTTGTATTTTGTAAATCTGAGTAATTTTATGGGTTTGGTTGCTAAGAAAATGCATGAAAAGAAAAAAAAAAACTTAGATTTTTAACTGTATGAGCAAGGTTGGTTAGGGAAGAAAATGAAGAACATGATTTACTGGGAAGAACACTTGTTCTGAGTTCATCATGTTCTTGAAAAAAATATGAAAAAGAATTAATTTAATTCTTTTCTTTTATTTTTTTTAAAACAAGAAGGTCAGAAATTATTATTATTATTTATTTGATGTGGCTTTTTTTATAATTAAACTGTTGACGATGCATTTTTAAAATTCTAAATAAATGTTTTTAAATATGATTTTAATGGTCATGTTAACATTTACTGGGCCAATAGTGCATTCCGTTTACTACGTAGATAATTTCCGTTGGTAAGATGATGGTTGGGACCAAAACTAGATCATTTTAAAATTTTTTATTTTATTTTAGGGACTAAATACGGTAAAATGTAAAAATAAGGACCCAATTGGGAATAGATCTAAAATGTAAGGATTAAAAATGTATTTTTGCCTTTTAAAAAAATGATATTTAAATGAAATAGGGTATATGATAGAAATTAGATAATGTGGGTGTTTTGAAAAATGGTTAGATGAAATAGTAAAAATAGTTTTTATTCTAAAATAAAGTTTTGCATAAAATATTGTAAATGCTAACAAAATGTTTATTTTGGTGATGTGTTGGGAAGTCAATGTAAGGCTTTGTGGGGTTTCATTCCCTAAATTGGTCTCTTATCCTACAATGAAAGCATTTCGTAACAATGTGAGATTACAGGTTGGAAAATAATTAAATATAAATTTTAGTACTTAATTTGAAATTAGGATTAAAATTTAGGGTTTTGCATATATAATGCTTACCTCATCTGTTCCTTTTATAGTATGTAATAATTTTCAAATACCCAATTAAGCAAGGTTTTTATATTGCAGGGATATATTCATTGAGCCAGCTAGTTTCAAAACTTCGAACTCTCTTGGGTATTGTACTTTACAACTCAATTTATTATATTTCCTTAAGTTCAATAAATTAAATTAAAACATATAATGATATTTGAATTATATTATTTTGAAAATAATAACATTATTTATGTTTTATTAGTTAATATAAATGGAAACCTATAAACCTAAAAATATAGTATCTAAGTTTTTCTCATTATGTGTTTGACAATTGTTTCGCGTTTGTAGGTTTTTCTTTTGAAAACCCAATGATGGTGAAACAACTTGTTTGTCTCTTGGATAGACCATCTTTTCCCCAGTTTTTGGTGGAATCTTTATCGTTTTTTTTGTTCTTAGTTTTTTGTCTGCGCACGCTATGGACGACCTTCAAGGGAGATGGGCGAAGTTGTTGCTCAATACAAAGGAAACCCAGATGGTAAACCTTTCTACTAACGTTGTGGAAATTAGTAGGGTTTAGGTTGCTAAGTTCTTTACTAATTGGGGGATAAATCTGGAAGCTATTACGAGAACACTAAAGATCATGTGGGGGTCTGGGGGAAATTTTGATATACGCGTCCTTAGGAACAATATAGTTATGCTTTTATTTAATGATGAAGATGACCCAAAGTGTATATTGATGCAGGGGCCATGGTCTTTTGATAAATATTGTGAGTTTTTAGACCTCTGTAAACTAGATTGTTTAAGCTAATTCATTAACTAAGTGAATACTTAGGTTTATTATTCAGATCTAGGTTAAAACGATAACAATCATATCATGTAAAGTAGTGGAAAAATAAAGAACACAATGGTATGATGATCCAGGAAAAGCAAATTGGTAAAAAATTTGGGAAGGATTTAACTTAACTATTCTTAAGGTAAAGCAAAAAATCCACTAAGAAAGAATTGAAGTTTGTACAATAGCGACTTAAATCACTAACATCCTTTTGCTACCTTATGTAGAAAACTTACTACCACAACCACATGATAGCTTTGAGTCCACGGATTACTTCTTTCTTTGGCCTTTACAAAAATAGAAACACCCACGTTTGTGACTTTGAGATCACACTTAAAGGTTTAACAACAAAAACTCTCCTATTTGTGACTCGAAGGCCACTGTTGAAGGTTTAGATCATCAACATGTTTGATGATTAGTGAAGGTAGTAACTTCTACAATACCGGATCTTGAGATTCTTCAAGGAATAACACCGGTTGATGACATGAGAGAGCTTTAGGGTACAAAACCCTAGATATAAAAGAGGCAGACTCTTCTCTCTCTAAAAAGTCTTATAAAAATGTGCTTAGGGTTTCTTTTATATACTTAGAGAAGTAGATCTGAAACCCTAATTCTTAACGGGCTTGAATTGCTGTTTGGGTTTAATTAATATTTTGCAGATACAAATCTCGATAGATCAAGCCTGTCTCTTGATCGGTCGAACCAGACAAATTCTGAAATCTTCTTTTTGTAGCGCACTTGTTCTTGAATCTTAACTTGAATCACCTTGAGCATTGTTTAATAATACTTATAGACTTCATGATCTATATCTAGGCAAGTTTGTGTTTACGATTTGCCGATTGTTCTAAACATATAGAACCTAACAGTTACAATGGCTTGTTTCATCTTGGTAAAGCTGCAACAGTGGAGGATACTAGGTTTGATACAACAACCTTTTGGGTATAGATTTGTGGGCTATAGATTAGATGTATGAAAAGGGAGAATGCTGAGGCCATTGGAAGCACTTTGGGCAAGGTTGAATACGTTGAGGAATCTGCCAAAGGTGGTTGCCGTGGACGTTGTATACGTGTCCGGATCAACATCAATATTACGCAGCCATCGTGTAAAGGTCGGCTAGTGAATATGGGAGGTCCTAAACCACAATGGATCGAGTTTAAATATGACTACATGTTGATTTTCTTCTATTGGTGTGGGGTCATGAACCATGATGAGACGGAATGAAGCTATGGGTGAGTAGTTTCGGTACTTTACAAAAGGAAGAACAACAATATGGGGATTGGATGTGTGCCACCATAGAAGGGTTTCAAGTACACCAAGTTATGAAGAGTAAGGAGGATTACAATTGAGAAACATCTAAGTCTCAATATATGTGCAAGTTAGATTGTCAAACTTGTAAAGAAAGTGAGTTATAGATCTAACAATACGTTTAAGTGTAAAATCTCATGAACAGTAAAAATGGGAACTTCAACACTTTAACATCCAAAGAATGTAAAGGCAAAACAAGGAAATAAAGAAGGTGTGTGACATACGTGGAAAACCTTTAGAAAGGCATGAAAAACCACGGCGAATGAAGGATAGAATATCCTTCACTCTTTAAAGCGTTTTATAATGTGAAAGTTTAAGGTTTTACACATGGTGATGTTCTTCTAAAAAAGCCTTTCTTTTCCTCACTTTCCTACCTAAATTTCTACCTCTTTCTCTATCTTTCTGTCTTTTGCCCTAATTGCTTAACTTGTTTCTCACATAATATGAGGAATGTCTTTAGGTACATAAAAATAGGTGTCAAGCTCTCATTCCTTTGTTCAAACCCTAATATAGCTACTGTACTATAGTACAGTTGGAGGGGAGAGAAAATTCGCCGATGTTAGGGTAATGGGATGAAGGGTGGCTTTGCTACAGCATGAGAGACAAGTAATAGACAAGGAAAGGGACATCAAGGAGGTTTGGTGTGATACACACGTCCTCAGCAGTGGTACAACATAGCTTCAGCCAATAAGGAGTGTTCTACAGCCTCTAACTATATGAAGTCTCTATCTCCCTTTTTCGTTGGTGCTGTGTGGCCATGCTAGGCATGTACTTCTCTCTCTGCAAGGGTAATCACGTCATTGGCATGAGCCATGGATACCCTTTTTTTGCCAATCTCCCATTTTCTTTCTTCACAGCTTGTCCATGTGTAGGGTCGGATTCAGCCAAGTCAACATTTATGTTTGCCTTGGCTAGTGTGGGGTGACTAGTGAAGGAGAATTTGGTTTTGGGCATGTTAAGGCAGTGCTAATGGATTCGAATAAGGATATCTTTACTTTGGCCCAACAGAAAGGGAAGTGGAAGTGGTTGGCTTCAACTAAATAACAACAGGATACAATGGAAGCTGAGATTGAAGGCCCAATGCTGAAGAGGAAATAGATGGTGTGTTGAAAGAAACAGATGTGGTTAAAAAGCAAAAGATAGAGGAGGAAATAAAGGTTTTAGGCAAGCTAATGCCTCAACATTTAGGATCGACAGTGGCTGCTGTGCAACATCGCTGAGTCCAATGAGTATCTTATGTTGGAGCTGTCGGGGACTTAGGATCCCTTGGATTGTTGGGGCTCTTAAATGAGCTCTGCATGATGAAGCTCCCAATAGTGTCTTCCTCATGGAGACAAAGTTACTACAAGAAATGATGAATTTTTTGAAACATGACTTACGCTCAATGCTTACTAGTTTTTAAGGTGGATGTTTGGGGTCTTTCACTTTGGTATATTGATGCATTAATTGACTATGATAATAGTGATGAGGTATGGAGGTTTACAAGATTTTATGGTCATCTTGAGACCAACAAAAGGGAGGAAACATGGACTTTACTTGAGTCCCTCAAACATAATAATCAAATCCCTTGGTTCTGCATTGGAGACTTTAATGAGATTACTAGTAGTTCTGATAAGGCAGGTGGCAGTATTAGACAAGCCAGACAGATGGATAGATTTCGTAGGGTCATACATCACTGTGCTTTCCAGGATTTGGGCTTTGTTGGGTCCCCATTCACGTGGTTAAAAAATAATGGTGAGGAGGGGCGGATTAGGGTTAGGTTAGACCGAGCTTTAGCAAATAATGAATGGCAAGGTAAATTTCAGGGAGCTACTTTACACCATATTGCTATCTCCACATCCGACCACTCTCTTCTCCCTTTATGGTTTCCACATATCAAATTTCAACCTCAAGGTGGTGTGAAATTGTTTAGATTTGAAGCAATGTGGCTCCAAGATCCACGATGTGATGGAGTGGTTCAAGAAGCTTGGCAAGAGGGTCTGTATAGACCAGGTGGTTGCCAATTTTTAAATTGCTTAGATAGTTGCTTAAATTGCCTAAATAGTTGTTGGATTAGGCTTGTGTCATGGAATAAAATTGAGTTTGGCCGTGTTCAACATAAGATTGTAGGTTTACAAAAAAACTACATAGCTTGGAACTTCAGAGTAGAGGTAATGACAATAGAGAGCTAATTGAGGAAGTTCATCGTGGATTAAGTAGTTGGTTGGATAAGGAATTAGTGATGTGGAATCAACGTTGAAGAATTATGTGGCTGGTGGGGGGTGATCGAAACACTAGTATTTTTGATGCAAAAGCTTCTAACAAACATCAAAGAAATTCTATCGAGGGAATGTGTGTTCCTAAGGGTATTTGGCAGGAAGATGATCATCGGGTTAAGACTATTGTGGTTGATTATTTTTCTAGTATTTTCAAATCTAACAGAATAATTGATGCTTCGGTAGTAGTAGGGGCCATCCAACCCTTGGTGACAGAGAGTATGAATAGGGGATTAGTCCAAGAATTTCAAGTTGCTGAGGTGGTCAAGGCTTTGAAGCAAATGCATCCTAAGAAATCTCCAAGCTCCAATGTTATGCCCTCTCTTTTTTATCAACACTATTTGTCTTTAGTTGGTAATTATGTTACTCAGACTATCTTTGATTTTTTGAACCATGGTATTACTCCCCCAAAATTCAATGAATCTCATTTAGTGCTCATCCCAAAAATTAAAAATCCTAACACAAATCACCCATTACAGACACATCAGTCTCAGTAATGTTTTCTCCAGGATAACTTCTAAGGTTCTAGCCTTGAGGCCACATTATCCCCTCACGAGGTTTACGCCAAGGAGACCCTCTCTTCCCATATTTATTTCTTATATGTGCTGAGGGTTTATTAGCTCTTCTCAAGAAAACAGTGGATGATGGTTTATTGAAAGGATTAGCTGCATGTCAAAGGGGTCCTAAAATATCGCACCTTTTCTTTGCTAATGATAGCTTTATTTTTTGTCGAGCCACAAAGGAAGAATGCTCTAACTTACAGAGAGTTCTAGAAACCTATGAACAAGCTTTTGGCCAACAGTTAAATCGGGAAAAGACTTCCTTTTTTTTCAATAGCAATACACCACAAGATATTCAAGACCGCATCAAAGATTTTTTTGGAGCAGAAGTAATATGTCAACATGAGACTTATCTAGGTCTTCCTTCTCTAGTGGGAAAATAAATGTGCAACACCTTTCAGCAACTAAAAGAGAGGTTGGATAGTAAACTTTCGAGGTGGAAATAGAAGATGTTATCGCATGTGGGGAAGGAGATTTTTATCAAGGTAGTGACCTAGGCATGATGTGATGACAAGCATGGCTCAAAATTTTTGGTGGGGGCAAATGGATGGATAAACTAAGATGACATGGCTTAGTTGGGATAAGGTTTGTACACCGAAGTAGGTGGGTGGCTTAGGTTTTTGTGATCTTAAAGCTTTTAATTTTGCACTTTTATCCAAACTGGGGTGGTAACTTCAGACAAATACGTCATCAATAGTCCACAAAGTTTTAAAAGCTCGCTATTTCTCAGATAGTGACTTCCTTGGGGCTGCACTGGGATTTCGACCTTCTTTTGCTTGGAGGAGTATAATGGCAGTGCAAAAAAATGTCAAACAAGGTTGTAGATGGTAGGTGGGGAATTGAGCATCGGTTGGCATTTGGACTGATAAATGGTTACCTAAACCATCCACTTTTAAAGTGATCTCTCTGCCAAATAATACCTTTGAACTTTCCAGAGTTAGTGACCTCATTGATCCCCTGAAGTGTGAATGGCAATCAGATTTGGTGAGGTAAGTTTTTCTCCAATCCGATGTCCAATCCATTCTAAGCATACCTTTAAGTTCTTGTCTGCCATGAGACTGTCTAGTGTGGGCATACACTCCAAAAGGGAAATTCACGGTTCGCAGTGTTTATAAAATTGCTTTGGATAAAGCCATGAATAGCGGGGTGGGTGAACCTTCAAATGGTGATACATAGAAAATTTTGGACAAAAATTTGGAGCTTGAACATGTCGAATAAGGTGAAGTCTTTTGCTTGGAGTGCGTGCCAAAATATACTTCGCACAAAAGCAAACTTATGCCGAATGTATGTGAAGCTTGTGGATTGGGTATAGAATCTAGTAGACATATTCTCTACGAATGCGAGAAAGCACGTGCAGTGTGGCTACTTTCAAGGAATAGTTTTGATACACAGGGGTTATGGTATTTGGAGTTCATGGATTTAGTGTGCTATTTGATCTTTGTTGAACATGTTGGCAATGACATTTTGGAGATGATTCTGATGATTGCTTGGCGTATGTGGTTTAATAGAAATGTCATAAGACACGGTCACTCTCGACAATCTACAGAATAGGTGGTCTAGTTAGCTCGATTTTTCCTAAATGAATTTCAAACAGCAAACCATACTATTTCATAGGTAAAGGACAACTCGGATGATCCACAGACATTGCCTCTAGCTTTGAACTATAAGGCTAATGTGGGCGGTGCGGTTTTTGCTCAGAGTTAGTAGGCTAGTGTTGAGTTGGTGATTATAGACTATGCTGGGAGGGTTATGGCAGTACTAAGCAAATTGGTCCGCCAGCCATTGGGACCCTTAGAGATAGAGGCCAAGGGATGTGGGTATAAGGGATGTGATTTTTGAAGAAGATTCAAAAATTGTATCTGATCCTCTTATGGGGTTGGGCTCTCCCCCATTGGCTGTATCAAATATCTTAAGTGGAGTATCTCATTGGCTTCAAGGTTTTAAGTTAGTAAAGTTTCTCATGTGATATGACAAGGTAATAGGTCTGCACACATTTTGGTAAGTTATGTCAAAGAAGTTTTAAATAGTGATAACTATGTAACTTGGATAGAGGAAAATCCAATGCTAATTAAGTCGGCTTTAGCTCAAGATGTATTGAATGTATCTTCTTCTTAATAAAGTTACAATCTTCCCTTAAAAAAAAGAGTAGAATAATATAACTTTATTCCAATAAGAATAACTAAGAATAATATAACTTTTTTTTTAAAAATGTTTTTGGCTTGGTTATTTTTTTTATTTAAAAAATTGGTTCATAATGGGAAATTGGGAACAAACATATCTTCTTAAGTAACTATTTTAAAATAGTTTTTGTTTTTTAAAGTTACATTCAAGTCATAATCGAAACTTAAAATTTACTATTTCAACTTTCATTTTTCTATCTGAATCTAATTTTACATTTGAAAATTTCACATTACATTCCCTCCGATTGGTTCTTTTAAATTTTCATTTCCTCCCATTTTAAAAATATCATTTGGTTCTTTATTACATTCCCCTCCATTTTTAAAATTTTTAAAATTTTCACTTGCTTTTTCTCACATAATGACAATGAAGATTACAAGTGGATAGAATTTATAGGTATTTTGTTAAAACTCACCTAAAAAATAATACTCTTAAAAACAATTTTCTAAAAATTGAAATTAAAACTAGTTTTCAGATAATAGTTTTTATATTTTACATGTTTGGCTCCAACGTTTTAGAACAATTTTCAAAATACTAAAAACAAAAAATAATTGTTTAGGAGACCGTTTTATTTTTGGGATTTAAAAAAAGAAAATTACAAAAAAGTAACATGTAGAATCTGTAGATTACTTTTTTTTTTTAATGGATAATGATAAGGGAATAGAGCTCATCTTTTTATTTATTTATTTTTTTTTTATAATGATAAGTTTTAAATTTGAGGGGTAGGAATTCTTTTTATATCTTGATAATATCCCCTTAGCCATTTTCAAAATCTGGTTCTAAATCAGGAAAATATGATCCTAGTTTTTTGAAAATTGTATTTGGAAAAATGTTAGCCAGACAATAAATTCAAGTGTGGGACCCACCATCTTATGGATTGCAAAAAAAAAAAAAAAAAGTAAAACTATATTTAAATACTCTTACCAATCAAGCCCTAAATTATTAGGTAATTTTGTTTATTTTTTTTATTATAAGCACACATGCTTTGTCACTTCTTTACACTATTAAACTAAGTCCATGGGATTCGAATTGTTTTCTTTTTTACCAATTAAATGAAGGAGACAAGTAAATGAGACTTTCAGATATTAATCTCAAAGAGATTGTAAGGTTGTAAGGTAGCTTAGATAATTACAATTTTACAAGAAAAAGAGATTGTAAGGTTTTTTTTTTTTTTTTTAATAATTATATGTTTTGTCTAGTTAAATTGTTAATGTTTTGATTATTAACCAAGGTATCGAGCATCTATATGAAATGAAGTTGGCGCATTTCCTATCTCGTGAACTCCTCAGTCGCATGAACGACCAGATATTGATTTCAGATGATCAACAAAGAGAGACTGGTATGGTGGAAGTCGCCATCTTGCGTGCAATCAAGGAAGGGAATTTTGAGTTTGTTTTTGATATAGTGAATGCGAATCCAGAACTTGTGTGGACCCATGATGAAAAATCATCCAACATTTTTTCGGTTGTAGTCCAAAATCGTCATGCCAAAATCTTTAGCCTTATCTATGGTCATCCTTTAAAAAGGGTTTTGGCACAATCTGTGGATCGCCTCTACCGTAATAACTTATTACATATGGCAGGGATGTTAGCACCTTCTACTTCACTTAAACACATCGCAGGTGCAGCTTTACAGATGCAAAGAGAACTACAATGGTTTAAGGTTATCTCTCTCACTTTCAATTTCTCAGTCTTTTAAATATTGGCTTACTAATATGCTTAATAGGAGTTTGATAATATACTTGTATTGGATCATGATCATAAAAGCTTGAGTTTCAGCTTAAACTCAGTTTGATTAATGAATCAAGCCAAACGAAACCTAGCTTAAACTTTTGAATTTTGTGATGAGCTCAAGCTCAAACATTGTTTGTAGGCTTGGTTCAAGCTCAAGCCCAGTTTCAACATTTCATATTTTTTGTCAAGCTAAGCTTAAACATTCAATACTAGATAACGCGCAGCATGCGTGTTTACAACCCTACTTTTGAATAGCAGTACCAACTAATTTAAAAAAAAAAAAAAAATAGTACCGACTAGATACAAAAACAAAACCAAAAAAACAAAAAACAAACAATAAAACATAAAGAGAAATTTTCTTATAAATAAAATTAGTAAGAGTCAGTTGCTAATCCCTAAGCCTTTGAATATTTTATATTTGTTGCCAAGTTGAGCTTGAACATTCAACACTTCACAAAGCTTAGCTTGATCCTTTATAGCCCTACTTTCAAATACTAGTACCAACTAATTAAAAAAGAAAAAAAGTAGTTCCAACTAGATACTAAAAAATAAAAATAAAAACAAAAAAAAGAGAAATTTTCTTTTATTAAAATTTTTTTTGAGTAGGAGTTTGTTGCTGATCGTTAATTAGCTAGAATTATCTAATCCAATCAAGGTAATGATTTAAACCCCAAATTTTAAATTTAGGCTTAGTATAGGTTAAAATGCTAAATGAACCCTCTAAGTTTGACTGAAATAAATTTCAATTCTCTAACGTCACTTTCATTTATTGAGTCCTCTAAGTTTTAAGTTTATTTAATTCAAGCATTCTGTCCAATTTCGTTAAAAAATTTCCATTAAAAAATATTCTTCTCTCTTGAAAATAATCTATAAAATTAATTAAAACATTTTATAGATTTTTTATGGGAGAAATTTTGTATAAAAAATTCTTTGCCATATTCATTAGTTAATTGCATACTTAAAATAAATTTTTAACGGAATTAGATGAAAGACCTTAATTGAATAAATTTGAAGCTTAAAGGACTTAGTTGAATGAAAGTAAACTTAAAGACATGAAATGAATTTTAGTTAAACTTAGAAAGTGCAATTTGCATTTTATCCTTACTTTCAAGCTAAATTAAAAATTAATGCCCAAAGCAATCGAACTTTGAAGTCCAAATTTGAGTTTTACGATGATAAGTTCAACTGTTTATAATTTTTTTCCCCCTTTTTAGGGGATGAATCATCATTTTTATCGTTGCTAACAGAAGAAGGGAAGGAAGAGAGATTGAGAAGAAGGGAATGGCTTCAAACTTAAAACACGAGGAAAGTATAGAACAAAAGTATTGAGTACTACTAAAAATAAACCTTAAAAAATTAATTAAAATATTGATGCAGATGTGAAAAATTGTGAGAGTTTTAAAACTTACGTTTCAACATATAATGAGGTCAATAAAAAATCAAAAGTTTTGGTTTTACTGTGTGTGCGTACATAATATTATATATATATATATATATATATGAATTATAGTTAATGATATTTAATTGTGAAACTATTAAATATTAAATATTAATATTTACTTTTCTTAAATTTTTGTCTTTTTTAATGTTGCACTATTTTGGCTTCTAAGACTTTGTTTAACAAATGTAGGAGGTGGAGAGCATTTGCCCTCCCACGGCTCATGCAAATTTAAATAATGAGGGTTTGACTCCCCGAGAATTCTTTACAAAAAACCACAAGGACATGAGGAATGACGGAGAGCAATGGATGAAGGACACAGCAACATCTTGTACTGTGGTGGGTGCTCTGATTGTTACCATTATGTTTGCTGCAGTATTTACTGTTCCAGGTGGCAATGACCAAAATAACGGCTTCCCAATTTTCTTAAATAGAAAATTATTTATGGTCTTTATTGTATCCGATGCTCTCTCACTCTTTTCTTCCTCAACTTCAGTCTTGATGTTTTTGGGAATCCTCACATCTCGTTATGCAGAAGAGGATTTCCTTGAGTCCTTGCCTAGAAAGATGATAATAGGCCTTTCCACCCTTTTCTTCTCTATTGCAGCCATGATGACAGCCTTTTCTGCTGCTCTCTTTCTTATGCTACATGAACGATCATGGATTTTCAAACCTGTCATTTGTTTGGCTAGTATTCCTATCACCCTCTTTGTATTGATGCAATTCCCTCTTCTTGTTGCCATGGCCAATTCAACTTACGGACCTAGCATCTTCAATAGGAAAATGAAGCGCTGGTTTTAACATATTCATTAATTGTGCTATATGATATACTGGTGTCCTGTTAATAATTGGCATATACCAGCCAAAGATGAAGTTTTTCTTTCTTTTTTTCTTGGAAGGTAACTATTGAATGTTTAGCTCCAATTGCATACTTTTTATATTTTATATTTTTTTGGTTTTGGACATATAATAATTCCATTATATAAGTCATGCATCTATGTTGCTATTTTTTAATGTTTATTCTTTTAGTTACTTTGGGGAAGGATAGAATAATGCCTAATATTTCAATAGATTACCCCTCAATATTAGGACTTTACCTAGGTTATAAGGTTATCAATGTCCATCATTTAATAACTATTTTATTTATTTATATAAAAGGAATCTTTGATATCATATGTTGCTTAAATTTGATATGCTACTATTCTCAATTTTAAGAGGTATTTCGATAATGCAATAGTTATAATGGGGAGGGAAAATTTGAACCCTGGAAGTGCCAACCAATTGAGTTATAGGGTTTTTGGTAGGTCATTTACTAATATAGTGGCTAAAAAGTCACTTGTTTGTTTGCTTTGGTTCAATGAAGTTATTGAATTTAGTAATAAATCTTACACGATATGAATTAAATTTAACCAATAAATAGTTAACCACATATATCAATACTAAATTTAGAAGTAGTAAATGTGAAAGCAATATAATGCACAAAATTTGATAACAAAGTGGAAAACTAAAGAACTTTTTTGATAAAAATACCACTTCGAGGGCAAAATCTTGTAGAATATTCACTATAATAATAGTAGTTAAAATAATCTACTTAAAAATATTTGAATAGCTAGATTCTTTATTACAAAATCTGCAAAGTCCTCGCTTGCCTTTTTATCGGTGTAACCCTAATATATCTACTATCTTGCTAAGCGAATCTTCTCCATGAACTCTTTATTTGCACAAACCAGAAACTCTAGCACTCCAAAGAATCTCCTGAAAGATATTGTTGCAGAGTACCTCACCATAAAGGATTTTAGTTTACATCTTACAAGAAGGTTTTTCTTAGTTAAGCACAAGGAGATAAGGAACGTGATTTTCTCTAAAAGCTCAATGTGTGGCTTCCTTTTATCTATAGAACAATTGTGCATAGTATAGATCAGGTACACAAAGTGAGGTGAAAGAACTTGTTGGAAATTCTAGTCCAAATGGAAATATATATATATATATATATATGGTTTCCGCAATCTTACACAAACGAGCCTTGAACAAATGATAGGTGAAGTATCGAGTTCCTTAATTGTTTCGCATGACCAAAGATTCACTCATTTGAGTGAAGTATCTTTGTCACTAGAGCAAATATCCACTTTTACTAGAGCAAAATTCTCTAAAAGACAATTCTTCAAAGTAGCTTTTATTTTAAGGCAATTTGTAACAAACTTTTACTTGAAATAAAATACATCCTAATGACATGAATGATTATAACCAATGTCATGGAGCTGACCAATATTGAAATCCAAACAATTTGGCTTCAACCACTACTGTGCACAGACTGGTGCTTGTAGAAAATAGCTAACTGTAATTTGTTTTAATAAATGGTCAGGATTTTACCCTGTGGATACGCAATTTATTAGCTGGGAGGTGGGCTCATGTTGGAGTCATATGTGTGTAATGTTTAAAACAATAAGGTAATGGACTGCTTTTGGCCGAATGACTTTCCTCCGTTGCTATTGTAAATATATTTAGTACATTAGATATACATGAATTGAGTAGATAAGAATTTGACTGGATCAGATAGAGCACAAGTATTGACTTTCAATTGAGTTTCTATCCCTATTATCTCTCAGTAAGGTGTAGCTTGTTATCTTGATAAGGCTGATTTGAATGTTAATCATTATCTTCACCTACTGGAAAGGAAAATTATTAGGTATTTCCGAAGTACTATAAATGCGTATTTCCTCCTCTCACATGAATAGTGGATCATACCATTTATTTAATTAGTGAGATCTACTATTCATTTAATTAGTAGGACTCACCATTAATGTGAGAGGAGGGAGTACGCGTTTATGGTACTCTGGGAGTACATAATAATTTCCTAGAAAAGAAATAATGTTAACAAGCCTAATTAAAGTTGACACTTTTCTAGTTGCTTGTTTTTGCGTACAGTGTGTTTTTCTATCTTTGGACAAGCTCCAATTTGTTCGGCTGCATTTGAAAATATCACAAAAGTGTTTGTAGCTCCATTAACACTTTTTAGTGTTTTAAGGGAAAACACCCAAAAAATTCAAATTCCTCTCCCCAATTATAGTTACAACCAAATTATTAAAAAAAAATAAATTAAAACATATATTTCCTCTGTCTCAATTTATTTGTCTTGTTTGGAAAGTCAAACTTTTTAACGGAACATAATTTATTATCTTTTTTACTTTATAAAAATTTATAAGTTTACAAATCTATCCTTAAATAAATTTATCAGTTTTTTTTTTTGAAGAATTATTTTTAATGAGGCAATTAAAATGGTTTAAATATTTGTTAGTTTTTTTTTCAAATAGTTTTGAAAATAAAGTAGGGGTATAATAAGAACATTAGTAAATTAATGATTTTACTTTCAGAAACAAGACAATATTTTGGGACATTTCAAAAATAGAATAGAAGACAAACAAATTGAGATAGAGGGAGTATACATTTGTAAGCACGTCACACCATTAAGAAATAAAGGACTCCAATAGTACATAACAAAAGCATTATAGCACATCAATTGATTGTTAAATTCACCTCTAGTAGAGGTAAATATTTTACAATTATTCCTGTATTTCATTTCATAATTTTTTTTTTATATACAATTCAATGTTTCAAAAAATTTAGCAAAAGAATCCACATGCATTTGTTGGTCAAGACAAATTGGCCTTTTCACAGCTGAAATCGCTCTTATATGACAACCTCTGTGGTATATAACTAAACATATCTGGTAAAAATATATACTTGGATCACCACCAAATCGCTCTTCATTTTGTGAAAGAATGAGGAGTCGCACTCTTATTCAGTATTTTACATAGGAAATGCATGGAAGTTCCTCAAATTGCATATTGAACGTCTTGAACCTGAGAAATCCCACCAGGTCAGAACATTTGTGACAAAAATTACTTGAAAAACTTCTATAAAGATTTTACTCGTTATCAACCTGTCTTTCACCAAAGTTCTAGAAACTCCACTACTGTTTCCTCTATCACCGCCTACTGAACTTCCACCCCCGGATGAGGTTAGGCCTTGGATAATGAGGCACTGAAGAATCTGCAAAGGAAAAAAGCACCTGCATTTAGCAATATGAAACCAAGTTCCTTTCCAGATCAATACTTTAAAGGGAAATAAGAGGCATTAAGCATAGTTAGGACAGGTTACACTGAAGGTGTTCTGATTTTCAACCATTTAGGACAGCATAAGATGTCAAACTTCAGAGTAAGAACTCAAATTAACCATGTAAGCTGCTTCAAGTTTGATTGATAGCTGTAAAAATTTGGTAAATAATCTTAAGTCAATCATTTGATCGACATTAGTAGTTAAATCAGACAAAAAATAAACTGCTCAACTCTCCAAAAGCAAAATGATAATAATAATAATAATAATAACCTAACATATAGGATTATGGCAAGATGAAATCTCATAAGAATATGTGTCAATTTCACATATCTGAATTCTTTGTGGGCTATAGTTCTAGGCCATGGGTCTTTAGTCTAATAGTATGTAAGCTCAGTAAATGAGCTTTCGACTGTGTTTGGTATCTGCTTATAAATTAAGCTTCTAGCTTTTTTTAGTTTTAATGTCCATATTTTTAAAATCTCATTTTTTTTTCCACTTTTCCCCACACTTTCAAATTTTATTCAAGGTACAAGCATACTTTAGCACACTTTCAACAAAAAGTTTTCAATAAAAAGCTAAATTAGTTGTTCCCAAACGAACACTTCGTTTAGTATTTTTTAGTTTCTCAAAGTTAAATAATTTTTTAATTAGAATCCTAATGTCTTCTCTTTCTCTCTCCCTTTGGTGTTACTGTTCACAAGCCTGGACAGCTTCCAGTTTCGGCCTTTTTCTTTCCCTCTGCATTTTCCTACCAATTTTAATGTTTTTCACAGCCCTGCGACAGACTCAATTTTTCATCTCTCTTCCAACCCTAAATCAAGCCCTTCTCTCCTACCAATTTGAAACCCTTAAACTCCATGAATTTTCTCTACCCACTAGCCACCAAACAGCCCCTGATCATACTTTAGAACACTTTTTTACCCGAATGCTTGATACTATGAATTCTTCCAGTATAAAAATGGTCACCTGTAAATACCCACCAAAAAAAGAAAAGAAGCCAAAGAATAGTTGCTTGTAACCCAAGGGTTTTTTCCTTTCCACATACTTCTCAAGAACTACCAAAATTGCCCTTCAAGTCTCCTTTCTGGGATCTTCTATAAATATTCCTCACAAGGCTTTCTATTGAATTGTTATGTCAATAAGAGAGAAGCTCTTGACCTTATTTTAAGGCAGCAGCACTTCCCAACAAATTAGAACATGAAAGCAAAGTCTGACACATCTAAAAAATTAAAAGTAAAAGAATAAATATAAAAGGATAAGAATAGAAAATAAAGATTTAAACAATGAAAGATACTAATATAAAGATACATTTTTATTTTTATTTTATAGGTGGATACATGTGAAATCGCTATGGCTTTAATGGCTCAATCATCAACAACTAGAACAAAGTAGAATGCATGAAACTAGATTTTACCCAGCCACAAAGAATGGGATTATAGGAATAACATAGCTTGTCAAAGGATGGACAGTTCCATCCAAGACAGCAGTTTTAGTTGCATCCTTTTCAACAGCGTCTTCAAAATTTCCAAAGGTCTCCTGAGCTGTCTCAGGGAGCTGTTTTCTCAAACCAAATGCGGAATCTCTTATTTCACTGCAAGCCTTACCTTTGAAAATCATTTCAATCTGCAAATAAATTCAGTTACCGAAGTTAATAAACTGATTTGTAGGCTTGTATCACTATTGAAATATGACTGCATACAAAGGGCAATTGCTAATTAAGCATAAGAACCTGTTAAACCTTGAAATCCTTTACAACTGAAATAAAAGGTAGATATTATGTAAGAAAGACAGGATAAAATGACATATAGTGCAAATTATTTCATCAAATATAATCACATACCCAGAATTAGGGTAATGTAGAAACCATACTGCTCTATATAGGACTGAAACAGAAGGGAAGCTTGTAGGATGATTTCAAAATTAAAGAATATTTAAATTGATATCTTTAAAAGAATAAAAGGCTATCTGCAAAATTTATCTTCTTCTCATGCCCCTAAAAAATTGTCAATTTCTTTCTTCAATTAAAATAAACACATTTTGAATATTTTGGAAATAATTTATACAATCAAAGAAAAGCATCAGTCTAAAGAACCTAGTATATACATACATTTTAAGCAAAATTTATCCACCTCATATTGAACAACAAATTGGGGTAGAGGGTTGCAAAGCCCTTTATTCAAAGAGTTGAAATTTTATCAAAATATCACTCCCTACATCCATTTCTTAATTGGTTCTCCATCCCATTTTATAATGTCCTAAAATATGATCTTTGAAAAGTTAGATATATAAGGATATATAAGGTACACAAGATATGTACAAGAAATTTCTTTAAAGAGGGATTCTTTGAAAACTATGAATGGATGTCAATCAAAATGAGAGGGATTCTATGAAGTATACGATAGAATGGATACCAATTGCTCCAAGGATCCTAGACTTTTCAAACAACAATCTCAAAAACAAAATTTTCAGCTCCATCCAAAATAAAATGAAATAACTATGAATTTTCCCAGTAGTCTTGTCATCTACCCTAGTCCCAACGAGTCATAAGTAGCAATCTTAGTGCAGGTTTCTATGGATTAGTAATATCAACTATACCTCTGAGTGAAGCTCCCGCATTATCTCATACATGTCCAAAAGTACAAATAACTTCTCCGGTGATCTCTTGCTCTTGGCAATCTCATCCCCAAAACTAAGTAGCACTGAAACACTGCTTGTAGTGACCTCACCAAAACACTGATCCCTGAGAGAATCAAAGCCTTCAAATATTTGATCACAAACTATCCACTCTCCAACATAAAGCAGTTTGACCTGTTCATGCATAACCATATATTCAGAACATGAAAACTGCGAAATTTGTTCAAATTCCAAACAAGTACTTACAGCAATACGCATGAAATGAATCCAATTCCCGATTTTGGCCTCCAAAACCTCCCATTGCATCTTTTGAACATCCTCTTTGCTAAGTTTTCGGAGGCTTTCTTCTAGAACTAAAGAACGAGTATCCCTAAACAAAACAAAAGAGTACTTGTTGAACATCTTGATACTTCAACTTAAAAATAACATGGTTGTGTGGGTACTCAAAATTATAGAGTCCACTAAGGATCTTCATCTCCATCATTCTATGCTATCCAAAATCATATTTCTTTATCACTTCCTTAACTAAAATGTCCTTATATTATTACTTTCTCCATTGTTATGTGTACATCCAATTCTACACCATATATATTATAATGCATATTTCATATGGGATTAGATCAATGAGGAAAAATAACAATGCATACATATGTCAATTATCTAGAAATCATCTCTATGAATAATCCAAATCCATTAGAAGAAAATTGTAAATGTATAGCAGTTCCCTAGCAAGCTTTAATAATAATGATATAATTACAATGCCAATGAAGGACCAAGCAAACAACATGGGAATTGCAAAGTGGATCAGTTTTAATAATCCTAATATATACACAACCTTCAACTGCTAAACAAACTTAGATTTCCCAAATACGAACTTAGCTGAGCATGGTCTACAATTCTCAAATTGTTATCAGTCCTAGTTGTTTTTCCCCCCTTTCTGGCTTACATATAATTTTATTAGATACTCTAAATTCAGAGTCCCAGTAACCCGGAAGAATCCTATTAGGTAGTTTCTCAAGTAGGGTTAATGGAATTTTGAGTAAGAAGATGGTTTCCTTGCTCTATCTTCTCTCCTCTTTGTTCTACTTCTTTTTTATAATTCTTATGAAACTCTATATTTTATTTTAAAGATAAACATAAGTCATGCTTCCATGAAAGAATGAATCCATAACCTGGATGGCCTTTAGTAGTTTCAAATATTCTTTAGTTTATAAACCATAAATCCTAGTCTGATCAAAGATAGGTAAGAAATCAACTTTTCAGAAAACATTGCAAAGAATTTCCACCAGTTTTTTTAAAAAAATTCTTCTGAGAGTGATTGGTTTTTTCCAAAATCTGATTGCTAAAATAAACTAGATGTGATTTGTGTAGGCCTTTATATCATTATCCTCCTTTCCTTCATAATTTCTTGCTGGCTGCACCAAATCAACCCAGAACCCTTTTGTTTCTTTTGTTTTTATTTTTTTTGGATTAAGAAAAACCAAGAGAAATCAGTCAGACGGATTTGTCACCCTATGCCAAAGCAACTAAGAGCCTTTCCACAGTTGGAATTTGAAATTTGATGGGTCAACCATCACAGAGATAGGGAATTTGGTATTCAAAGTTCAAGGTGGTTTGCACCTAATATTGCCAAAATGTATTGCATTGCATTGGCTTGTGGAACCAAAGTACTATACCTTTTTCCTTATCTTACCCTTTTTTAAAATAAAATGTTCCATTTAAAAAAAAATAATAATGAAACTATTCCACATCTAAAAGCATCAGTATTTGTGCACTCAAAACTAAGCAGCAATGATCCAGGGAAAAAAAAATTTGCAAACTTCAGTTGAACCATACCACCTAAATACTGGTGACACCTGACAGCCTAGAGTTGTAAAGATATAAACACTGAGAAGGTTTTTTTTTTTTTTTTTCTCAGATAGGTAAAAGAACTTTATTAATAGAAGAGAAGCACACAAACTATTCCTATGGTACACAGGACATGTACTAAAGGAAACAAAACATTAAGTAAAAGAACACAAATCTAAAAATTCCCGAAAAGAGGGGATATAAGGACCGCTTATTGCACTCATCCAATCAAACAGTAAGCAAGAAAAACCGTTTTAGTTCACTGATGGAATGTTAGGTAAAATTATGATGCTTTTCTTCCATCACATATTCAATGGAAGATGGACTGAGAAGTTTCAATTTTGGTTTCAGATCTCCAAAATTACTATAAATAACTACAGACAGGCTCACTTCATTCCAGAAAACACTTATGTATTCCTAGTTGTTAATAGACCCAGTGGCATATGCCTTGAAGTGGTTGCTTAAATCAAGCAATGAAAATTGGAGATACAGCCTCAAGAGATTATCAAAGTGCATGTAACAGCCCCAAATTTCCAATAATTGTGCAGTTCTAAAATTCTAATACCAACCTAGCACAGAGTTCAAGAAACCAAAAGAACAGCTACCACCCACTACAAAATCACTAAACAAGTTTATAATGAATTCTGAAAAAAAAAAAAATTTAAATAAATATATAATATGACACAAACAGTTTTGGAAATTTGCAGTTACAAAATGTAAAAGAACAAACTAAATTGCATATGAAATGCGTTAGAAATTTCAAGAGTAGAATCCTAATAATCACGTCTAAAAGTTCTTTCTGAAGCATAAAATTCTATATTACTATTATCATTTGAACGGTTCTGAATGGAGACCTAAGAGCAGAGAAGAGAAGCACTGAGGTGAGGGTTCATGCATGTAGATGAAATTTCAAATTTTTTGTCACTTATCAAAAATTTACAAAAGCAGGTATGTCCCTTACATAAATGCAAATCCACAAAATTGAATTAATCAGTAATTACAAATTAAAAAAATGATGAACTCATCAACTTTCTCTATGATCCCAATCAGTATACAGTTAATACCATATGGATGCTATTAACGTTTTGGACAGATGATGGTGATAATTATATGCTAGCTTGTTCCTGACATGAAGATGTCATTAAAATCTTATTAAATTGCATTTTGGTACTAGAATATACTTCATATTTGGCACTTCTTTTATAAAAAGAAATAAACAGTGGTTTTCTGGATCTGAAAGTAGTAGCATATCTTAACATTTTCTATTAAATATGGTAAACTCTTTCTAACTTCTACATTCCCCTTTTATGACTTTGAATCTTTTATCATCAGAACACCCTTCATTTCAATTCCCCAGATTTCCTATTTCAATAATTCAGAGTCCAAATGCCAGCCCCATATGCAGTATTTGCATTCAAATTCAAAAATGCTATAGTTACATGCTCAGATCAGACTTTTTTCCTTTACAAGTTACATGCTGAGATAAAAATAAAATAAAATTAGCTTTCTACATACAAACACCATCATAGTCTCCACAATAAATTTTGCTTTACAGTTCAAAATATTGTGGTTGGGACGTAAAATTGGGATTCCTTTTTTTGTTAACACGATATCGACACACATTGTATTTAGCATTCCTTCTTCCATCGTTGTGCGTCATTATCATTGCATCGCTCAACTCAAGTCACCAACTGCTCACACAAGAAAGATTTGAAATAGTGGTTCCATTTGTTTCAATCGAAAACATATCAAACTAAAACAATTCCAATGAGAATAAAATAAAACATGCTGATTGAAGAGACGTCATTCATCAACAAAGTCTTACTAAGTTACTTTCTTTCCCAGAAACCCATTTATCCAAAAAAATAAAAATAAAAATTTTAAAAGAAAACTTGGAAAGAACATAGGTCCATAAAATACAAGTGGGTACCTGTCTACTATTTCTTATGTTATTTTTAATATCATAAAATAATCACAGCAAGCAAACACAGCAATTTAGTTTCAAAAGCAATCAAATTACAACACCTCAATATAAAACCCAAAAAGAAAAGAAAAAATTACCTGGGGCATTTGCCAAGCACTGGGTATATCCAACCTTGAAGCTGAAAAGATCTGCCACAACCCAAACAAAAAGAAAAAAAAGAAAAGAAAAACTTGCAAGTCAATTCAACACATACATATAGAAACCCATGTACAGAACAGAAAGAGAGAGAGAGAGATAGTAGACCTTTTTGGAAGCATTGACGGGACAGATACCAACGTTTCTCCTGTAACCTTGGGGAGGAGAATCCATGGACGATGATGGTGATCTATAGGAATAGGAATAGGAATAAGAACAGGAGAGTGTATTAGAATTTTTTTTAAAACGGTTAGTTGTTGGAAGGGTTTGGGTTATGAAGGGAGAGTGGCAGTGGCAGGGACTTGAATTTAGGGGAAGTAAAGAAAAAGGAATAATTTTTTCCATAGTTTTTTATATTTTCTATGAAAAAGTTATTATAACTTTTTTAAAACGGTTTATTAACCTATGTCATAAGTTACTTTTTAATCAGATTCTAAAAATAAAATTTTTTCCCCGCTATATACTAGTATATTTAGTTGATATAGGTCAGTTTTTTTTGTATTAAAAAATGATAAAGTTTAGCTATAATATTGGTTGTGACTTAAGATTAAATTTTACTCAATATCATTAATATTACTACATATTAGCTTGAAACCTTATGCATATGTATGGATACACTTAAAGACATACAATAAGATGCATAATATAATTCATATATATAATTTAAATACTATTGATAGACATTTTTATATTTTGTTAAGTCTTTAAAAAAATTTGTAAAGATATTATTTGGTATAAAATGTAAATTTTCCATATTTTTCTTTAAAATTATTGTGAAACACTTTTATATTTTATGCATTATTTTAAATTATAAAAACTTGCAATTTAAACAACTTATTGATGACATAACTATTGATCTTTAATTTTCTAGAAATTTTGCAAGTACAAAGGATATAAGAATAAAATGTAATCCAATGGTAAATTTCAAAATTCATCTCCAATAAAAAGATATTGAGTAAAATTGTAACTTTAGGCAACAACTAATTTTGTAGTTAAATTTTGTCCTTAAAAAAAAAGTATATATCTAGAAGCTATAGTTAAAAGATAAATATAAAAAATTTAAAGAAATTTTTTCCGCTAATTTTCTACCATATTTTTGGGTGACAAGTTATGATTGGATCTACCATTAACACCATCAATCACAACAATCAAGAAACCAATCCACTGCCCAAGAGCTTTGTAGCTCAACAATTAGCACCTCCAAATCTGTCTATAATATCTGGAGTTTAAATCTTTCCTCTTTATTATAATTATTGAATTATCATTAAAAATAAAAAATAAAGAAATAACCCACATCCTTGAGCTACCAGGGGTGTAGTATATTTTGTAACTAATATTTTTAAACTAGCACACACAAGAAAAAAAACAGAGATAAAGAAAATATTTTGAATTCATTCTAATAGATCATAGTCTAAATATGGCAAGTCAATATAAAATTTTTATTTACAAAAAAAGTTTTTTTTTATTTTTTATGTGCTTAAGAGTCAACTAGTTTAGATTATTGTGTTATCAACTAGAGGGTTGAATATGTTGGGTATAATGCATGAAATATTTATTATTTTCCAAGAACAATAAAATATGTTTATATGTGAATAAATAAATGAATAAATAAAACTTATAGACTAGAGGAAGACATATAATGAGAAACTCAAATCTAATTAGGACTAGTGTTTGATACTATGTCTTTAAGATATATTTCGTCTCTTACAATGGTGTTTTGAGACTCTTGGAAATCTATCTCCTAGGATAAAATAATCTACTACATATAGAAGAATCATAGCAATTTATGTACAAAAAGGTGTTTCCTTTCTTTAGATGACTCTTATACAGGAAAATGAGAAAGGAAAAGTTGACTAGATTGAATGAGCGAACTCATATTTATACACATGCAAGCACTTCTTCAGAATAGGTCCAAAGCGAATAGACATAATGTTCTAGGAAAAAAAATACACACAAAGTTTTCAAGGCGAAATTGAATTCAGGCTCTTATGCTTGGAAAAGTATCTTGAAGGCAAGGAAGGTCATATCCCGAGGTGCAAGATGGCGGGTGGGAGATGGGAGTACAATCAGAGTAGTCGCGGAAATATGGCTAACTGGATACAATGGAAGCCAAACCTTATCTCCAAACAATTCCCTCCCCAGCTCTAGCACGGTTTCAACTCTCATTGATCAGGATTCAAGGGATTGGAATTACCATTTGATTGACGCTATTTCCACCCTTGTTGAGGCAAATCTGATTAAAGCTGTCCCCCTATGTTCTCCCCCTCAAAAAGATTTTTTATATTGGCTGATGGACAAGTTTGGAGAATATAGAGTCAAAGCAAGTTACAAAATGCCTTGTGAGGAAAACAAAAGAGATGAAGCATCTTCCTCAAACAGGGAAGCCAACAGAGCCTTATGGAAAGGAATATGGAAAATGTCTACCCCAGGAAAGATCAAACACTTCCTTTGGAAGGCTTGCTCAAATGCTCTACCTGTCAAAACCAATTTGGTGAAGCGAAAGTCCTGGTGGAAGATGTCTGTAAGATCTGTACCAAGGAAGCTGAAACAACTTCCCACGCCTTATGGGAATGTGAGGTGTTGCAGGAGGTGTGGAGTTCAAAATTTGGATGGGTGGACAGAAACCAAGCAGGGCACGGTTCATTCTGTCAAAGTTCAGCACCCAAAAGCAAGAAGAAGAACTAGCTACAAGCATCAAATAAGAAGATCTAAACATGGTTATACAATAGAAAAGGACTCTATACATATGACAGAGCTACAAGTCATTTTTGTTACTTTAATTATCTTCTTAGTGTTCACACGTGCTATAATTAGCTGTAACTATCTCTTACACGTGGTCCTTATCATGTGCATAATTAGTTAGAGTTTAGCAAGTTAGTTTGCTTAGTTTTCTTGTATAAATACGATCTTGATGTACAGAATCATTTAAGCTAATACAATCAGAAATTTCTCATCTTTCTTGCTCTATTGCTCTTTGTTTTCTTCTTTCTCTGATAGTATTAGATTATTTTATGGTATCAGAGCTTAAAGCCTCTGTTAATGGCGTCAAACCCTAGCCAAAGTTCCTCTTCTTCCCCTTCTTCTACCTCTGCTCAGCATGAGCTCTCTCCAATGGAGGATCCTCGAAGCCCGTTCTTCCTTCATCACGGTGAATCACTTGGTGCAATTCTGGTCTCTCAATCTTTGACAGAAGACAATTATTCTACATGGGCCAGAGCTATGTGAATGGCTTTGGATGCCAAAAGCAAACTCGGATTCGTGGACGGATCTATCACTGCTTCTATGGCAATCACGCCTCTTGAGAAGCTAACTTGGTCCAAGAACAATTCCATGATTTCATCATGGATATTGAATTCGATCTCTCCTCATATCACAGCCAGTGTGATTTACAAAGATACGGCTCTTGAAGTCTGAAATGCTCTCAGAAATCGGTTTTCTCAAGCTAATGGACCGAGAATTTCTCAGCTTCAAAAGCAGATATCCATGGTCATGCAAGGAGATTCAACAGTAACAAGCTTCTTTACTGGTCTTCAAACAGCTTGGGTCAGTTATTGAATTTCAGGCCTTTGCCATGTTGTGCTTATGGTAAATGTACTTGTGGAGTCAATGACAAAATTACATCTTTTTAACATCAAGATTCGTTGATGCAATTCCTCAATGGATTGAATGATGCCTATTCACAAGTCAGAACTCAAATCTTGATGATGGAGCCCGTTCCTTCTCTTGATAAAGCTTTTTCTTTGGTCATTCAAGAAGAGAGACAGAGAGCTTTGGGATTCAATGTCAATTCTTCTATTGAGTCTACTGCTTTAGCAGTCAAGAACCAAGGGTTCAATCAAAACTCAATTTTTTTTTGGCAATACTGGCAAGAATATCAAAGGTGATGGGGGAAAAGGAAGACCTATTTGCAACCATTGTGGGAAAGTTGGTCATGTGATGGAAAAATGCTACAAGCTTGTAGGTTTTCCACCAGGATACAAGCAGAATGGCAAAGCATCCATGGCTAATCAAGTCATAGTTGAAGGAGATCAAGCTCAATCTGATTTCGCTCCTCAGATTGCTTCTTTTCCATTTACTTCAGAGCAATGCAAGCAGCTTCTGTCAATGTTAAGTGCTCATACTTCTGCTTCAACTTCCAATGATGTAATTCATTCAGCCAATTCTGCACTTTTCAGGTAATTCTTGTGAATTGTTTCAAGAATCTATTTGCCTGAGCATGGAGCATTTAATATTTACTATTAATCCTAGCAATAAAACTGCTTTTGGTAATGAAACTTGGGTTCTAGATACTGGGGCAACAAATCACATAGTTCATTCTCTTACCCTATTCACTAAAATTACTAGTTATGTTGCCACTTTTGTTCAATTACCCAATGGTGAGAAGGTAACTGTTACTCACATAGGTACCATTCAAGTCACTTCTACTTTACTTCTTGAGAATGTGCTTTGTGTACCAACCTTTACTTTCAACCTCATATCAGTGAGTAAATTGACTAAGTCTCTATCTTGTTGCCTTGTTTTTCTATCCCATTATTGTTTCATACATGACCTTACTTGTTGGAAAACGATTGGAGTGGGTAATCTACATCACAATCTATACCTGTTGCAATCTTCAAACATTTGTGATTCTGTTTAAGAAGTTTCTTCTACTCTGCAATCAGTTTTCAAGTCCTTTGTTAATTCTGTTTCTGCTATTTCTAAGCCATATCTTTGGCATCTTAGGCTAGGCCATGTGTCAGATGATAAGCTTCAAGCTTTACATCATTGTTTACCTGATGTACCATCTTTACACAGTAATAAAGATTGCATTTTATGTCCTATTGCTAAGCAAAAAAGACTTATGTTCCCTTGTTCTAATCATATCTCTTCTAATGCTTTTGATCTTATTCATTGTAATGTTTGGGGGCCATTTGTTAAAGCTACTCATGATGGTTTTCAATATTTCTTTACTATTGTAGATAATGCCACTAGATCTACATGGTTATATCTCATGAAATCTAAATTTGAAACTATGCCTCTCTTGATGTCTTTCTATAATATGATATGTACACAGTTCAATATCCACATTAAAGCTATTAGGACTGACAATGCTCCAGAATTTTTCCTAAAAGATTTCTATGCTAGTCATGGTATAATTCACCAACACTCTTGTGTTGCTACTCCACAACAAAACTCAGTTGTGGAGAGGAAACACCAACATATTCTTAACATAGCTAGAGCATTGAAATTTTAGTCAAATGTCCCTATTTCTTATTGGGGTGATTGTGTTTTAACTGCTGTGTACATCATCAATAGATTGCCCACTTCAATTTTAGAGAATAAAACGCCTTTTGAGAATCTTTATGGTTAACTCCCATCATTTGATCACTTGAAGGTCTTTGGGTGTCTATGCTTTGCTTCCACTTTAGCCCACACCATAAATAAGTTTGAACCTAGATCCACACCTTGTGTTTTTCTTGGGTATCCCTTTGGTGTCAAGGGTTACAAACTTCTCAACTTACTCACCAAGAAAATTTTTCTCTTTAGAGATGTTATCTTCCATGAAACTATGTTTCCTTTTGCTTCTGCTACTTATTCTCCTCATTCCTCTCTTTCTTTACCTCACATCTTTCCTTCAGTTGCTACTAGACCTGATTTTACATCTCCCCTTATTCCTGCATCCTTTCCTTCTTTAGACACAGACATTTTTGTTGATTCTAGCACTTCTGAACCAGCTTTACCTGATGTTTATGTTCCTAGTGTTTCTACAGATTTCAATCCACTTCCTACCAATTCTGCAGATTCTTCTTCTTCACCACTTCCCCCTAACCCCCCTTTAAGAAAATCTGCTAGAGTTTCCAAACCTCTAACTTACTTACAAGATTATAAATGCAGCAATGTTACTTGTGATGATCATGCTCTTTCCACTTTTTCCAACAAGTCTGGTTCTGCTCCTATCACTTCAGATACAAAATACCCCTTATCTCAATATCTTGACTCCTCTAAATTGTCCTTTTCTTATTCCCTTTATTGTTCCCTAATTGCTACTATTCCTGAGCCTAAGTTCTATCATGAGGCTATTAAAGACCCCAAATGGCAAGATGCCATGACAGTTGAGATCAATGCCTTAGAATCTAACAATACTTGGACCTTTACTCCTTTGCCTTCTCATAAAAGGGCTATAGGTTGTAAATGGGTATATAAAGTGAAGTACAAGGCTGATGGGTCTGTGGAAAGGTACAAAACACGGCTGGTTGCAAAAGGGTTTACTCAACAAGAAGGGTTGGACTTTATTGAAACTTTCTCTCCTGTTGCTAAGATGACTACTGTCAAAACTCTACTTGCTATTGCTGCTGTGAAAGGTTGGCATTTGAGTCAATTGGATGTCAATAACGCATTCCTTCATGGTGATTTGTATGAAGAAGTGTATATGCAGCTTCCTCAAGGATTTCACAGCAATGGGGTCAATATAGTGTGCCAGCTCAACAAGTCCTTATATGGTCTTAAGCAGGCCTCAAGGCAATGGTATTCTAAGTTTTCAAATACCTTATTGAAGTATGGTTTCAAGCAATCCAGGGCAGATTACTCTTTGTTTACTAAGAGGTTCAATAATTCATTCATAGCATTACTTGTCTATGTGGATGACATATTAATTGCTAGCAATGACATTCAGGTTATTGATGAATTGAAGGTTTCATTAGATCAGGAATTCAAACTCAAGGATCTTGGAGTTCTAAAGTATTTCCTTGGACTTGAAGTGGCAAGATCAGATAAGGACATTTCCATTTGTCAAAGAAATATGCTCTAGAAGTTTTGAAAGAAGTAGGTATGATAGCATGCAAACCTAGTAAGGTGCCAATGGAGCAAAATCTGAAGTTAAGTAAGTTTCATGGCAAACTACTTTCTGATCCAGGGATTTATAGAAGACTGGTGGGAAGATTATTATATCTTACCATCACTAGACCAGATATAGGTTATGTAGTGAACAAACTCAGTCAATTTGTCTCTAAGCCTAGGAAACCGCACTTAGATGCAGCTTATAAAGTCCTTCAATACATCAAAGGGTGTCCTGGCCAAGGCATTTTGTTATCAACCAAGTCTGATCTACAGTTGAAGGCTGACATAGATACTGATTGGGCTTCTTGTGTAGATACAAGAAGGTCAACTATTGGATTTTGTGTATTTTTGGGAGATTTCTTAATATCATGGAAGTCTAAAAGCAGTCTATAGTGTCCCGATCTTCTGCGGAAGCTGAATATCGAGCTATGGCAGTGACAGTATGTGAGATGACATGGTTACTTGTTTTGTTGAAGGATGCGGAAGTTTATCACCCACAACTTGCTCTACTTTTCTGTGATAATCAAGCAACCATTCACATTGGAGAAAACCCCGTTTTTCATGAAAGAACCAAACATATCGAAGTTTATTGTCATTTGGTTAGAGATAAAGTTGTAAGATTGTTTTATACCCCCTCACACACACAGTTGGCAGATTTGCTCACTAAAGCTTTGAGTGGTCAACAACTCAAATACTTACTTACCAAGATGAGCATAGTTAATATTCATAGTTCTGGTTCTCATCTTCAGGAGGACTGTCAAAGTTCAGCACCCAAAAGCAAGAAGAAGAACCAGCTACAAGCATCAGATAAGAAGATCTAAACATGGGTTATACGACAGAAAAGGACTCTGTACATATGACAGAGCTACAAGTCGTTTTTGTTACTTTAATTATTTTCTTAGTGTTCACAGCTATAATCAACTGTAACTATCTCTTACACGTGTTCCTTATAATGTGCACAATTAGTTATTAGAGCTTAGCAAGTTAGTTAGCTTAGTTTTCTTGTATAAATACGATCTTGATGTACAGAATCATTTATGCTAATACAATTAGAAATTTCTCATCTTTCTTGCTCTGTTGCTCTCTGTTTTCTTCTTTCTCTGATAGTATTAGATTCTTTTACATTCTGTGATTTAGTCACTTTGATTCAAGAAAAACCTCAGCTCCTTGATCTATTTGCCATGATAGCATGGACCAATGGTGCAGAAGGAATAAAGCTTGCCTCAACAAATCAATTTTGCCAATAAATAAAATTACAGATGAAGCTTTACATTATCTCTCAACATACAAGAATGGACATAACGAAGAAAGAAGAAGAACACCATGGGGGAAAACAAAATGGAGCCCTCCACCACCTGGAATGTATAAAACAAATTTTGACTGTGCGGTGTTTGAAGGTTCTGGTGAGGCAGGCATAAGGGTGGTAATTCGAAACTCATTTGGAGAAGTAATGGCCTCTCTATTTGAAAAAATTCCATTCCCTTCCATGGTTGAAGCTGTAGAGGTGCTTGCTACCCAATGTGCAATCAGATTGGTGCAAGAGGTGGGCTTAGCCGAGTCTATCTTTGAGGGTGATTCTCAATCAATCATTCTAGCCCTACAAAGAGTTGATATGCTAAATTCTACTATAAGTCATTTAGTAAAAGATACTTTATCTTTTGTAAAACCCCTTCGGAGTTGGTCATTCTCTCACACGTATAGGCAAGATAATGTTGTGGCACATGCCTTAGCTAGAAGAGCTCGACTTTGTGATTTTTTTGAAGTTTGGATGTAAAATTTTCCTCCAGACATTTCCAATGTTTTATTAGCTGATTTACCAGCCATTTGAATAAAGTTAAGTTGACGGCTTCCTAAAAAAAAAATTAAAATTAAAAAAAAAAAAAAAAAAAAAAGATATACAAACCGACACCCAACCTAACTTGATGTGAATGGGCAATGCATGTGTTGAGGGAGAGATGATTACAATATACAAGAGGAATGGGATGGGTTTAGTTATTGATGAACTAACCCATCCCAAAAAGAAGCTTACCCACAAAGATTACAAAAAGATAAGGATGGGGCTTTTTTTGTGTAGGGTTTCCTAGAGAAAGAGAGAGGAAGAGAGATTTTTTTCAAAAAAAGATTTTTTGGATTTTTTTCTGGCTTTGATCTATTTTTTCCTCACTTTTTCTCTATTTCTTGCACAAATTCTACATAAATTTTCTACCTCACTTTTCTATATCAATTTCTACATGATTTTTCCCAAAATGAGAGGGGGTATTTATAGGAAAAATAAGGGAAAGAGGAGGCTAGCATTGGTGTACCATGGTACACTAGTGCTAGCCACCCTTTCAGAGGGATGACTAGCATTGGTGTACCCTGGTAAACCAATGCCAGCTCCATCCTTATCCACTACGTCATCGCCTCGTCAGCATTTTTTGCCTTTTTCTTGATTTTTTACCATATTTTTGGGCGGCTGTTTGAAGGCCTTTCCGAGCTCCATTTTCTTTGAATTTTATATGCACGGAAATCTCTAGATGTCTAGTTTCCAATGGTTTTTGCCTCATTCAATTCGGAGCTATGGTCATTGAGATATCATGCTCGGAATGGAGGTGATGCAAAGTTGAAAAATTATGAACATCTTCCCTTGAAAAATTCATATCTTTTAATCCAAAGCAAATGTCATTGAGACCTTTTGGTGAAAATTGGCTAAGACCTTGTTATTCAAGATGGTCCAACCCATTTGTTCCAGTTCTTGCCCAATAGGTACAGTTTATTGAAAAAGCCGGGTAAAAAACTATCAGTTTTTCCTGAAAAATACAGCAAAGGTTTTATTAGGGTTTCGATATTTTTGTGATATCTCATCCATTTCAACTCTGAATTTGGCCAGTAAACTATAAATTTTAAAGGGAAAAATATGTCCTACAAGACGGTCCAAAATCCAACACGATCCAGTTGTCGGATAAAAAGTCAACTTCTTGACCATACTCGGTTAACGTTTTGGTTAGATTTTCTATAAAATGAGTTTTTCAAATGTTGTGACTTTTTGATTTACCATTCAAACATATTGTATTTATTTTTGCCCTCTTTGGCTTTGAAAATCATGTTTTTGCACCATTTCCCAATTTTTTTTATTTTTCTAGTCTTTGTTCTGATGCATGAATTGGGGCTGAATAAAATACAACATCAACAACACCCTTTTATATTTCCCCTGGAAACTAGATGCTTCTAAGTGAATATTCACTTCTTTCAGTGTTGGCTCAATGCCTTGGCCTAAGGCCCTTGTTACCAAAAGGTCCTATATCCTTTATTGGTAGGCTTCACCTATTATAAAAAGGCCCAAAATTTATCATAATAAGTGGTTTAAAAAAATTAGAAAAAAAAGGTTGTGCCTTATTTTCCTCACCAATAAAAGGCCTCTAAAATATTAGGCCAATAGAAATTCAACCCAATTAAAACCTTAAACTGTTTGGAAAAATAAATGTTGCAAATGTGTTGAATTATCAATAATGATTAATTATCCTTAACGGCTTGAGGGTTTAATTTTTGTATACTAATATCCTACACAATAGATTGTCAATATTTGTTATCTAGCCTCTCACATGACCACTCATCGAACAATATCATATTTCTCTTCACACAAAAATCAAAAATTAAAAATCATACTACAACTTTACTTAACCATGCATCACCTTATCCAAGAAAAAGTAAATCTCACTTTTTATAAAAATCTCATTTCTTTTTGTTAAATTTCCTACTTGAACCACGAAATTTAATTCTTCATATGAAATTAACCTTAATTTGGTTAGTATCAATTCATCAAATTAACCTTGGTTTGGATAGTATTAAACAAAATTATTTAATTGATATTTAAATACAAAATTTCACACTTAATTTGTTGATATTTAATTTATTGATATTTATTCCAGGATTAAAATTACTAACCAGCATGATAATCCTATGCATGCATGCCTATGGAAGGATTATGGATCAATGAATTAAATTTAAGCATTAATAAAACAATGATATGAACGTTATTTGATAATATAAATAAGACTCATCATTCAATACTCTGGGAGCATCATAAATATGTACTTCTCTCCTTTCACAAAATATTTGAATGGGATAATTTTGTGCTTCGTGTCTTCTAGGATTAAAATTACTAACCAACATGATTTAATATCAATTAATATTTTTATGGACCAATTAAAATTAATCTAGGATAATCCTATGCATGCATGCCTATGGTAGGATTATGGATCAACAAATTAAATTTGAACATTAATAAAACAATGATATGGATGCTATTTTGATAACATAAATAAGATTCATTATTTAATACTCCAGAAGCATTGTAAATTTGTACTCCCCTCCTCTCACTAAATAGTGGGTCTCACTACTTTAATTCATGGTGGATTTCACTATTCAAGTAAAAGAGAGGTTCACACATTTATTGTGCTTTCAGAAAACTGATAATCACACTATAACTAGTAAACTTTCTCAAAATTGCATTATGACCATTTAAAGTAAGGAATTTATGGTTAAGGTCATTTTTTGGAATTTTTCACACGTGTAAAGTTACTATTTTGCCCTTGGTTCAAACATGATGAAACAAAAGGAATGAAGGGTTGCATAATGGGGTGTTTATTACGCTTGTTTCTAGTGGACGCCTATTAGGGTCCACTCAACTTTGCTAGAGTGGGCATGTCTCCGCTCAATCCCTGCTTGAGCTAAATAAATAGTGGCGAAAATACACTTTGTCTCCAATCAACATCTAAAGATTGTCGATTGAATTGCACATACACAAGCTTCACTTAGGTGAGCCACTACAAAATTCAATTTTTATTCTTCATCCTTTTACTTTTCAAAGTAAGATTACTTACACATATTACAACCAACATTTGTATATACCAAAATTCAAACAGTTGAGGCATACTATTTCCGAAACCCTATGGGTAAATAATGGTTCGACTAAATTGCAAATTACATTCTTAAAGTGTGGGGTAATTTTGATTTTCCTCCTAAATTTGTAAATTTTAGTTTACAACCCCCAATTGTTAGATAATGTTTGTAAAAAAAAAAAAAAAAAAAAAAAAAAAAATCTCCAAGAACATCTCCGGGTCCTCCGGTTTTGCTCCAGGGACCTACTTCTGTCCCCACAAAGATCAAATTCATCCCACTTCTGCAAACAATGGTTCGTGAGGTCCTCGCATTCCCACTTTTGAACGTTTTACTCCTAGTTTGCCTGGCAGATAATTTTGCCAAGGTTCTGATATGCACTAGTTCATCCACTTTGTTCAAAGATCTTAACCCATTGTGAGTCATGGTGTGATTCATTAACCAAATTTCATCAGTGCTGCTTTTAGCCTCTGATCCAGAAGTTACAGATCCATAGTTGACACGAGAACTTGTTGATACAAAGTTTGAAGCAGCCACAGTTGCCATTGGTGATATTTTGTTCTGGTGAAAAATGAAAGAAGAAAATTGCAGCAATTTGATATAAACCATTGATGCTTGGGAGTATTCATGCGTGAGTGGTGTGGTAAGTCCCATATGGGTAACAACCAGTAACCACAAGAGTAAGTGACTTATATATATATATATATATATATATATGGCAAGTGATGTACAAGTTGTTAAAAACAAATTCACTGGCTGAAAAGCTGAAGTTATCTATTCTTAACTACACTTTGTTAGTAGCCAATTGGACTTGAGCATTAAGAAAACATTACAAATTTACTACGTGAAATAGGATGGGAAAACACATTAAAAAACAGGTGTAAAATAGAAAGCCACATACCAATCAATTAACAAAAGCAAACACAGATACTTACATTGACTTAATGGAGTTCAGCTCCAAGCATATACAAATGGATTATGCACCAATGCCTAGACCTGACTCCGACACGCTGCACTGAACTGGTAATGAGAATGAATTACGAAGAAGAAGTAGAGCTACCATTTGTAGTGGTTTAAGCCAGTAGTCCCACTTTCCACATGGCCACCACACAATGGTTGGGAATTCTGAGACGCCCAGCCACCTCAGGATTCTTTTGAGGCTTAAAAATCACAAGACAAGAGACGAGAGTCATGGTGCCAACTAAAAGTGGAATATGCTCAAAGAAATTGTCTGCATTCTGTTTATATCTTCTTGGACTTAGACTGAGCCCAGTGATATGCTAATTACAGATTGCAAATTGCAACAAGCATGTGTTTTTCATGAAGTAGTCCTGAAATAGAGGATAAAAAGGTAATGAGCAATAGAATTCTTGTGGTTATTATCTGGGATGCACGGACGCGGCAAAATGGCCACCGCACCTGCATCCGACGCAACCCAACGCGGCGACGGGCGAGCAACGCCATTGCCTACGCGTTGGTGCTGCGTCCAGTTTTTTTTTTTTTTGGTTTCCCAACTCACGCCGACTTGGCTCAGACTTAGGCCGATTCGCGCCAAATCGGGCCGATTCACGTCGACTCGGATAGTATCGGGCGAAACCGCTGAAACACATTGATTCTGGTGCTGAACTAGCTGATTCAGGCCGAAATTAAAAAAAAAAGGGGCGTTTTGAGGTATGGGGGTGATGTGAGAGAGTGCTTGTGTGTGAGACAGAGAGAAAACAAGTTAAATACATACTTATCTGCTTTTGGAATCAAGAACGAGGCAACGAGCAGAAGGAATTGTTCTTCTTCTTCAAGAGGAATTTGAACTTGAAAGAGTTAAGAGAGAGAAGCAAAAGTGTGTAGAATAGGTTGTGGGGTAGGTAGGTTAATAAATGGGGGAGATATTTAAACAAATTTATTACTTTTTTTATTCTACCATATGATAGATCAAGAGGTTTTATCTATTTGTTTAATTATTTTATTGGGAGAGAGATACTACATCTACAATATTTTTACAACAAATCACAGGTGGTTAGTTGTTATTAGTTCAAATTTGAAACTAATACTAAGATTACTTTTTTGCCCCAACAATAACAACCAATAACAACCTGCCATTTAGAATTTGTTGTAAAAATATTGTAGACATATCATTTCTCTTTATTAGGATGTGTATTGCACTTTGCACATGTGGTAGATAGCTAATGTTTTACACAAACTCAACAATTAACGTAGTGGGTAATTAAGGGGAAAAAATAAATAAATAAGAAAGAAAAAAGAAAGAATAAAAATTTATGGGTTTAAGCAAGTTAATATTTAGTTGTTTAACTTTATTTTGATATTAAAGCTTTCAACTCAGGTATCAAACTAATTGAAGCTTTCAATCTCAGTTTTTCAATCTCAAGCTCATTATACTCTCACGTGCTTTAAGCCTCTGACTATTACTCATTGTGAATCTATGATTTGATTTTTTTAATTTTTTATATGAGCTGTAATGTTGTGACTTGGGTTCGATTTATTATTTAGTTAATAGTTACTATTGCTCTTAAATTTGGTACATGTTTATATAATGTGAAAAAATATGCTTAGCAATATATTTAAAATATAAATAAAAATATTTTTAGAAAATTTTTAATTGCCGGACCCCACCGCATCCGCACCCAACTTTTTCAAAAACTGTCGAGTCCCGCACCCGAAAACGCACCCATGCTTCATAGATTATTATCATCTTTAGCTATGATGGAACCCACCACATAACATAGCTTTCCTACGACTTTCCCCTCCATTTATTTATTTATTTCATCTTAGTCATATAAGATATGAAACAAGAAAATGATATACAGAAAACATTTAAAAAAAAAAAAAATTGTGATAGCATAGATGAAGCTTAATTACCTATAGCTGGCTCACAACATGTAATTATTAATTAATGAGCTTTTCATTGTCATTAATAATGGTTTGAGATCATGGCATCAAACTAGCTATGGAACATGATCCTCTCTATTTCAATTGAAATTGAGAGAATCCATATTACAATTAAAATTTTATGTTTAGCATATGGCAAAGTGATTTTCATTTAAAATTTTAAATGTGACTTATGACATTGAATACACCTTAAAATTTTTAATTTATAATCTGAACCATGAAATGAATAGAAAGTGCCAACCCATTGGGACAGCCAAGAATTTTGAGTACCACAAATGTCCCTCTAAATATAGTAACTTACAATAAGAAGAATTATGATAAGAATTTTTTTTTTTTTAATCAGAATTATGATAAGAATTGGAAATGCAAAGAATCCGTACAAAAATAAAGAAATTAGGTAGTGCAATATCTATCACATGAAAATTCAAAAAAGATATTTTTTATCCAAAAAAGAAAATTTAATAACATTAAGAGTACAAAGAAAAACTTATAAAGCATCTTTGGTAATATAATTTCAAGTATGGAAAAAGGAAAACTAATTGGGGTACAAAAGTTAATTTATTGTTTGTTAAAAATACGTACTTCCGACGGAAAACTTGTTAATTTCACAAAAACATGATATTGGCATTTCCTTGCTTTTTAGGAAATAATCTGGATGATGATGTTGCACTTTGAAATATATCAAAACAAAAAATATATGGAAAGTATTGTTGTGTATTCCTTACGTTTGCTTTATATAGAATGAGAATTACATAATATTCCAGTCATGCCTTTGTTTTAATGATAAAAATTGGTTGTTGTATCATAAAATTAAGGTGATTTATAGGTTTTCTCTCTTTGAAGCCTATATAAATCCAACCATTGCAAATCAATTTTTGCATACTGAAAAGTATAGAAAAAAATATGGTGTACAACAAAACTTTTTTGGAATTAGTGATTGCAATGTTGGGTGGTCCTCGATTCTGGAAGGTGTATTTCTACAAGGAATTCTGCATCAATAACTGAAGATGGGAGGTTGTTCTTGGTATATCATGGACTGTTAAGTCCGTGTTCTAATAAATATTACATCATGTTATTCAAGTGGTAATCCAATGATAATGACATCCTTTGTGGTGTTTGATGTCTCTTCAATCCTATTTTTCCCTTCTCCAAAAAAAAAAATAATATAATATGTTTTCTTTTTTATATATTTTGTGAAAGTGATATTATATAAGTATTATGTCTTTCTTTATCTCGGTTTTGCTCTTCTCTTTACATTTTTTCGTTTTACTCTTTAGGTTTCCCATGGAAATAAATTCATTGTAGAACCCTACGTGTTCTTATGAGATATTGCAGCAGCTCAGAACTTTTTGCAATCCATGTATACATTTCAAATGCTATTCTCTTTTAGAGTTGCATAGTTTGCTTTCCCTGGAGGAACTCTTTCTTGATCTATTAGTTGTAGGGCTCCTTATCCTTAATCCCTTTTGTAAAGTCGTTTTCTGGGATAAGGGAAGGAAAAAAAGATTGTTAAATTAGTTAAGAAATTCTTTATTCCTAAGCATTTTCCCTTTTAAAAAAAAAAAATGTAATATGTGTACATAGACTCATCTACTGGAAATAGTAACGAATTTAGAGAGATTTCAAGGCTGGCCATCAAATATTATTTGTGAACATTTATTGGATGATGTTCTCTCCTTAGAGATCATGCGGTTGTCAATTACATTAATCAATCAACAAATAAAATGAAATAATTAAATAAAATAATTTTAATTACAACCAAAATATATTACTTTTTTTTATATATATATATATATATATATACAAGGGCTGCATTTGGATTCACTGAAGCTGCGTCTACGTCTGCGTTTAGTTCTTTTTTTTTTTTTTTTCACGGGTTTTGGAGGAATGCGGCTACTGTTCATTGAACAGTAGCCGCAAATGTTGACTTTTCAACCATGAACAGTGCATATATGCACTGTTCATGGACCCACAAATTCCACTTTTCAGCAACTTTTTCATTAAAAATGGATCTCACGGTACTATTCACACATTTAAAAATTATTTTGCTACAGTATTTTCAGTTTTCAGTTTTAGCAAAATAAGTTCTATCCAAACAGACCCAAGATAGAATTTTTACTCTAGCATAATCTAAGTATATATGTGTGTGAAGCTCTCTCCTAGAGACTTGAACTCCAGCTCTTGCCCCCACACCCCACAAACACTTATACTTGTGAAGTGACCACCACACCAAGAGTCTGCAGTAAAGTTTTGAAACCCGAACTGGACAGTACGGTTCGACCAAGAAAACCGTGAACCTCTCACAATCACAGTTCTTTTAAGCTTAAGAACTGGTCTATGCCAAAAAAGCAGGGAACCATTCGAACCACAGTTCAACCGCACGGTTCTGAGAACCATGATTAGACTGCTTCTCACAGTTCCCTTTGAATCTGAACCTAAAAATTTAAAAAAAAAAAAACACAGAAAAACAAAAGAAAAAGAAACACAACTTTTGGGATCAAAACACGTCTGATCTGACCCAAAAATGATCTTTGTTTCAGCCTTTTTTTTTCACTCTCAAAAAACGTCTCACATAATCCAAACACAAAACACAAAACAAAATCCAATTCTTACAATAAAGTTGAATCAGAACAAGCAAATATGAAGAATAAAAAAAAGAAGAAGAAGAAGAAGAAAAACAAGCTAGTCTGACCCAGTCTGGTGGTGGGGAGGAGGACAAACAACGATGGGGTGGCGGACGAGGTAGTGCTGCATGGTGAACGCTGATCTCCACCAGCTTTGTCCTTTCGGCGAACTCAATCTCTGCTGGCGTTCAATCTGTGCACCACAATCTCCACCGGCGCTTCGTATTCTCCTCTCTATCTCTCTTCTCTTTTCTCTGATGTGAATATGTGAATGTGATAACTGTGAAGTAAATGTGAGGTTGAGAGTTGAGTAATAAATTGGGCCCGTATGAAAATGCGTGGTGGTCTTTATCCCTTTGTTTTTTTTTTTTTTTTTTTTTTTTTTCAAACATATGGTATTTAATATTAAGAAATACTACCACAATATTTTCACAATAAATTTTAAGTAATAGATTGTTATTAGTTAATATTGGTGATTAAAAAAATAATTTCAATGGTGGGTTTAAATTAGAACTAGTAATAACTTTCCACATAAGATTTTGATGTGATTCTTGTAAAAATATTGCGAAAAATATTGTAGATATAACATCACAATTCTTTCTTCATCTGCTTTTGTTTTAATTGCTTTTTTTATCTCTTCCTTTAATTTCATTCACTTTTGTTTCTAGTGCTTTTTTAGGTTTGTGAATGTGAGCTAGAGAGCTGGTCACGTGAGCATTGGAAAGTGGAACTTGGAAAGACAATCTGATGCTTTTAATTTTCTTTTTATAAAAAAATGGTTATTATTATTATTGGATAGATATTTCATATTTGGGCTATAGATGGATATATTAGACATAGTTAAAATATGGATTTATAGTTTTAATTGGACTATTTTAGTTAATTTTTCTATTTTTTACTAATTTAATATTTTTATATATATTTAAAATAATTATTAAATTAATTATAACATCATCACTGTTCGATCCCAATTCAACCTCAAAAACCTTGAACCTCCCTTTTACGATTCAATGAACTGTCCGAGTCTAAAAACCTTGGTGCACAGTGGTAAAATATATAACTACTAGTACTACTTGACCCAATTGGAGAAAGACCCACTAAGCTAGGTGTCCTTTGGCAAATATCTTATTCAGATTAATTTCTATGAAGAGTTTGAATAAAATCTTCTAATTACACCCTCCTTAAAATATTGTTAAATCGATTTTTCCCCCAAATAAATATAAACACAGAATGTCACGTACAAACATCATATACCATATTCGTAAAAATAAAAAATAATAATAATAATAATAAATTCTTTTGTATAAAATTTTAATTAATTTGCGCATTGTACAAGCATACTAGCTAGTAATGAAAAATAAAACTAGCATTTATTCGGTTTTTTAAAAATATAGACAAAATAAAAGTCGTAAATAACTGTTCTTAATAAATTCAAACTCAATAATTTCTAATATATCAAAATGGAACATGAAGTTATTTTAACGATTAATTTTGTACTAAATTTCATAACAATTTCCTTTTAATAAAAAAATAAAAAAGTCTATTAAATTATTATCTTCCATTTTGTTGTGAATATTGCGGTACCTAATTTTAATAACATCCATAGGTGTAACATAAACTTCAAGAGCAAGTACAACTATAACCATTCAATAATAGTGAAGTTCAACAATTCAAAGTGTTGTTCTATTTTCAACAATAATTATACTAATGATTTAATTCTTGTGATTGATAATATATTGCAGTATAAAAACATCTAATTGATAATGACTCTAATTTCTCTCAAGTACCAACTCCACTTGAGTGAGTGTTATGTGAGTTGCAAGTTACACTTTATGACTTAACTGATTTTTTTTTTAAGAAACAAACTAGCTAATTGCTAAGCACATATACATACACTTTAATTACACTCTCTCACTAAATTCAAATACATTATTTAATTCAAAGTACCACTACAAAAGACCTACACTTAACTAATTTTTGAATCTATAATATTTGCTTGAAATTCGCCTGACATGAGTTTTCTCTAAAACAAAATTCTGACCTTCGTAATTCTAATTTTAGCTCCTAATCCTCTCGTTTCATTACAAATAAATTTTAAATGAAATTGAACATAAGGAAAACTTTGCAAATTTAAAAGAAAAATTGACATGGAATTAGCCAATACTAAATATCCTAACATGAGAGGATCTTCTCAGATGAGGCAAAGTAATGCCACTGGCCCACTACAAGGCTCTCGTGTGTGTTTCTATATATATATATATAAAATTTGTTATTTTTAACTACTTGATTTTTTTTTTTAAATGACTTTTGAAAAGATAACTAATCAATAATTATATATAAACTGAAAAATATATTTCAAAAATATAATCAAAATTGAATAAATAACTTTATATAAATTAAAAAATTTAATAATATAATTATAAATAACTCAATAATTATATTGAAATTAAAAAAATATTTTAATAGTATAATCAAAATTGAATATTAAAATATATAGTAAACTTAAAATAACAAAATTATTCAATTTTCAAGATGAATGCATATAGTATAAACCAAATTAATAAAAAAAATTATTTTATTATATAATAAGTTAACATAAATAATAAAGTTATTTTTTAAAACTTTCAAAACTTTTGGTAATTTAGTTTAGTTGGAGTAGTATTTTAATTTTTTATATATTTGATAATACCGTTTCACTTAAAGTAAAATATGTTAATAATTTAATATATTTATAGTGAATCATTGGATATAATTAATTTTTTAAAATATTCGATAATACAGTGTCACTTAAAGTAAAATATGTTAATAATTTAATATATTTATAGGGATAAAATGTTAAAACTTATTATTTGGGAGGACCAAAAATCGTAACTTCAAGTCACAACTTAATGAGTAAGTAAAGTTAACGCATTAGGTTACTTGGCCACAAAAAAAAAAAAAAAAAAAAAACAAGTTGTGTCTTGATATTTAGTGCCATAAATGAATTAAGTTGTTTATGAATAATTTTAATAAGTTAAATCTACTTGGTTTGACTCACAAAAAAACTTGTTTGTATTTGTTTATTTGAACAATGACCTAAGATTAAGCCCAATTTTAGATTCAACTATTGAAGGAGTTAAACACAAATGTAATAATGTGTTTGTCAACAAACTTGTGAGCATGATACTCAATTTAAATATATAATGTTATATGTTTTATCAGAATTCATTCGGTCCTCTAATTTTGTTTTCATTTATTTCAATTTTCTAAGTATATATCAAGTTTATTCAATTAAGGACTCTCCCTAAACTTTTGTTAAGTGTTGCAATTAGTTGTCCTTGTAAAAAATTTTAATTTTTTCTTCAAATTTTTAAATTTTTAAAAGATCCATTTAATGGTTGAAAAATATTTTTCAATTTTTTTATATAAAAAATTTAACGGAATTTGAATAATAATATGTATTATTTAATATTTTTAAAAATAATATATATATATATATATTATTTGGCTTTTAGTACATATTAATAAAACCAAGTAGAATTCATTATTTACTTGTTAAAAACTTAGAATAAAGAAACCTTGCACTAATGAAATTTTAATTTAATTACTTTTGTTATTTTCTAAATAAAGTCTAATTTAATTACGTTACACTTTTTTTAGAAATTCTTTTGCTTACAATTACTTTTCTAATAAGAAATTAAGAATGGATGGATGGTGAGATCATAGATTCAAAACTCATTGAGTTCCTGTGTAAATGTACCATAAAAAAATTTATTGGTAAAATGTACTAGTGTATGATACAAACCCAATTGGTTTGTTGGTTGCTTTGAGGGATCCAAGACCTCCTAATTAATAAATGGACTACTTCAAGGGAGTCTAGACCTCCAAAGTGAACTCACTCAATAATAATATTTTTCAGCTTACTCAGCTTCCTTTATTAATCAACATAAATGGCTTTACAAGATAAAGCTAACATTTAAGTTCAAAAGAAACCTAATCTTTCTATACTACAGATAGATAAGATTTATTCTAGACTAACATTGTTATCTAATTACCCAACCCCTAATAACAAAAGTAAAATTTTAAATAATAAAATGAAATAAAAACTAGGCTCGTAACAGTGTACAATATTGATTTTGTTTTTCAACTTATTTTACACATGATCAAATGATCTGGCTTTGTGTTATAATTATAGCATAGGTAGTTGCATGTGTGTACTGTTGATGTAAGCTAACAAGCTATCCCATGCTGCAAATGGATGAGCCTTGTGTTATTAGGACACTGATTTTATTAATTTAGATGTGTATACAACTGTCATAAGTTGTTTTTAGTGCACCGATTGTGACCAACATCTTTTATGTCATGATGGGGTGGAATATCTGTAATAAATAGTTGTAATGGCTACTCATCAAAGGTCAAAGTAGTATGCAAAGAAAGATGTCTGGTTACTCACCTTGACTTATATCTAGTGGTAATTACCTTGAGAAGACATGGAACTGTTCATAGAGCATCAAGTAATTAATTATATTTGAGTACATGTTACATAGATTACAAGATGGATCCAAACTATTATAACTCAGTGATGAAGCATTTGTTGGGGTGGGAAGGGATTATCTTGCTTTTAATATTTTCTATTGACCATTAAAGAGTTAAAGCTCAGGGATAGTAGTTACAGAATCTGCTTTTCCATTACTCTTGGGTATACATGATATACATTGTTAAGTATATGTATCAATATATTATATTACTACTTCCTTATAATGTTTCTTTTCTGGCAGGAGTGCTTTCATGAGAAAGATTATTTGAATTATCGGTACCATGCGAAAAGGTGCCTATACCTTTCCATAATCAAGAAGTACTTGAAATTTTCCTCAGTTAAGGTTGAATGGTCTACCCTACAGAACGAGGCCCGAAAACCTGTATTGCTTGTCTATCCAGGTTTGTTTTTCTGATGTTATAAGTATAACTTTTAACTGTTATTTTTCCTCTTGCATTTACTTAAACTGAGTTATTGGATTATTATTTTACTGCCACACCTAATCTTGCAAATTTGGACTGAACAAATATTGTGGGTTTATTTTGGGTAGCTTTGTATATGTTAACAATATAAAGTGAGAGAGAAAGACTGAATAGTCTGTATATTGATGTGTGAATAATAATGTACAATAGAGAACCTTATATAGGTTAGGTATGTGTGCAGTACAAGCAAAATGAGTAAACTACAAGTATAGTATATTGGGCTAAGCCCAATGGGCTAAACTAGTCTAAGCTCTACACTAACATCCCCCCTCAAACTCGAGGTGGCAAGGAGGAAGCCAACGGGAGTTTGGATATAAGATCTCGAAGACGACCAGGTGGGTGAGTCTTGGTAAAGATATCAGCAGGCTGGTCAGTAGAGGAGATGGAGAACAACTTGAGATTTCCCTCGAACTTCATGCTTATTCAGATGTTGACTGGGCAGGTGATCCAACTGATCGATGCTTTATCACAGGTTTCTGTTTCCTGTTAGGTACTTCTCTTGTCTCGTGGCGCAGCAAGAAGCAGGATGTAGTTTCCCGTTCCAATACTGAGGCAGAGTATCGTGCCCTTGCCGACACCACTTGCGAGCTTGTTTGGCTTCGCTGGCTCTTGGCTGACATGGATGCTCCGCAGCCCACTGCCACTCCTCTTTATTGTGACAATCGTAATGCTATCTACATTGTTCATAATGATGTCTTCCACGAACGCACCAAGCATATTGAGATCGACTGCCACATCACTCGCCAGCATCTCAAGAAAGGAAATCTCAAGTTGTTCTCCATCTCCTCTGCTGACTAGCCTGCTGATATCTTTACCAAGACTCACCCGCCTGGTCGTCTTCGAGATCTTATATCCAAACTCTCGTTGGCTTCCTCCTTGCCACCTCGAGTTTGAGGGGGGATGTTAGTGTATAGCTTAGACTAGTTTAGCACATTGGCTTAGCCCAATATACTATACTTGTAGTTTACTCCTTTTGCTTGTACTACACACATACCTAGCCTATATAAGGCTCTCTATTGTACATTATTATTCACACATCAATATATAGATGTGGCTAGCGCTTTTTCCTTGGGTCATTACACATGGTATCAAAGCCACCTTCCTGTGGTCATGGTTTTCTATCTTTACAGTATATTTAAGAGCAATCTTTGTCTTTCTCGGTGTTTTTTCGCTGCGTTCATCTTCTTTGGCTTCCTACTGCTGCCGTCAAAACTCTCCGGTATAGTCAAGCCACCGTTAGAAGTCGCATCAACATTGCAAGACCATTGCCTTCCTCAAACTACCGTCACATAGCCAAACTTCATTCAAGAGATCTTCTCAATCTTATCAAATCTCAAGATTTCATCAAGTTTCCATCTTGCGTTTGAGAGGGGGTGTTAGAGATATATTAGCCCATTAGTATAGGCCCAAGCCTAATTCTACTTTGTGTGCAAGTCAAGTCTCCTATTTGTACTAGAAATCTATTAATCTAGGGTTTAGTCTACTATATATACACATGTTATGATTCATTGTAACACAGGATTTGTACTACACTTTAATATATTATTGATGTATCCCTTTAGGATTTCCTCCGTGGATGTAGGCTATTAGGCTGAACCACGTAATTCTCGTGTGTTACTGTATTCTATACTTTATGTTTTCGCTTCTGCATCCATACTAGCATATTTAACGTGGTGTATCAATGCTAATATTTAACAGTATACACACCATGAGTACAATATTTTTCCCCTCTATTTCTATTTTTTTTCTATTAATCCAAGTAAGCAAATATTATTTGTGTTGCAGCTATGGAGCTTGTTGGACTTCCTGGGTTTTTTGTAAGGATAATCCCTACTACGAACTCCCTGTTTACCATAAAAAAGTTGAACCTGAAACGGAGCAATATACTTGCTTTGACTCATGGTAGTGAGTTTTCTTCAGTTTTAGATATGTTATTGTTGTGGTGTTTTCACCTAAACTGTTAACTAGTTTTGTGATTTTATTAAAGGGGGTATTCCACAGGCTACACCGAAGTATAGTAGTATTTTGGAAGACATGTTTTTAGAAGATACTTCAGAACTTATTAAGAAGACTTTTCTTGGATGGAAGGAGTTAGAAGAGGCTTCAATTTTACTGAAGGTATAATTCCAGAGTATCAGTCATTTTAACAATTAACATAGTAGCTTTGTATTGGGACATGGAAATATGAGTTTTTCCTGCTGATGTAGGTTTGGGCTCGGCAGAGAAGCTCGATTTATGTTCATGATTGCCTGAATGGGTTTCTAATATCTGTCATATTGTCATACCTTGCAAGTCAAAACAAGATTGCCAATTCTATGAGGGCAATGCAAATATTTCGTGTTACATTGAACTTCATTGGTATAATTTGTTTTTCTTTATGCCCTTATTGTTCAAAAGTTTTTCTCTTTTTGAATCTAATATTTATTCTTCATGGTTGTTGTCATATGTATGGTGAAATTCATTCACGTATTGAACTTGAAGCTATGAAATGAATAGTATATTTTAATTGTAGAATTTATATATGAGATGAAGTAATTTATTGGTATGTAGTTCAATAGACTAAACTGTAATTTGTGTTAAGACAAGTGGTGCTTATTAGTGGTTAATATGATGGTAATATCAGTCTGGTTGTTCAAGCAAGTGATTTTAGGTGTGCAAAATGTTAAACCGTACTTGAAAGAGAAAGCGGCTTGTTTGTTTTGTCAATCAGGGAAAAAGAATGAGTTGGGTACTTGTTGCTGTATTGGATTATTTTGCAACTTGTTTTGACTTTGTGTTATCTTTTGTGATATTCTTTACGAATTGTCTCAAGACTTTTCTTCTCAGTTTCAGTTTCCAGCTAGATTTAATTTGATGTAGGCTTCACAGTTTGAACACTTAGACCCATTAATTCCTTTTTCAGGACAGAAAAAGGGGGAAAAGAATAAAATAAATCAAATGACCAGTAACCAGAGTTATTGCAGAAGATTAACTAGCCTTTAAAGTGTTTATTAGTGTTGTACTTAGGCCACTATCTTTTTAATGAAATAAGGAAAACCAATTTCTTTTATCTTAGGTGTTATACATGGTCAGTACAATGCAGAATAAATGGTTTCGAAGTACATGTTTAAATATTAAGTAGTATAATTTGGAATCATTAGGATTGGGTTGACTTTGTGCATCTGTGGAAGTTCTTGTGGTTAGTATTCTTGTTACTAATTATTGGCTCTTTGGGATATAACTTGTTTTCATTTAGTGCATGTTAATGACAAAAATGTCTACTAATTGATTTGCAGCCACTGCAAAAATATGGAACAATGGACTCTACTTCAGACGGGAAGGCCAGAAGGGTATTCCACAGGAGGTCTGCTGCTTGCTGATCCTATGTGATATAATTTCTACTTTTCTTATTGTTCTTGTTTTGTGCTCTTGTATTGCAAGTATAAATCATCTCTTGTTTCTGTTTTTATATGTTTTCAAAAAATTGATTGTTGAAGATTTTAAAAAACACAAAAACAAAGAAGCAACTACAAGCAAGGGTGAATTATGAATTATCATGAGTGACACTATGAGCCAAATTATATTCTGGCATATTTCTGCATTGAAACATGAGAGAAATAGGTCCATGATGGAGTCTTTTGATGTGTCTGATCACTTGAAACAATTAAAGATTTTCTTTTTTCTTTGTGTATTTTTCATTGTGTTTTTTTCATTATTATTAGTGTCATGGAAAATGCAATATTGCTCATCTTCTTTATTGTTTATATATTTGTAATTATGCACTTTGGTGTTGCAGGAAAGGGTTTCACATAAAGAAGCTTTTCCAATTGTTATTTGTGATCCATCAGCACCCTTCAATATGTCATTTTGTATATCAAGGATTGGTTTCGTTCAGGTACTATTTGCCAGGACATTGTGGTCCATATGTATTAAATCAAAACTTTGAATATCTTGTTTAAGTTTTATTTTAACCCACATTAAACTTTTTTGATGAAAAATATGTATATATGCTCATATTTTTTAACATTTCAGCTCCAAGACGAGGCTGCTTTGACACTTAAGTGCATAGAGAAATGCAGAGATGGTGGATTTGAGGAAATTTTTATGACCAAGGTTGACTATGCTGCTAAATATGACTATTGCATAAGGTAAAACTGTTTAACTAATATCTGTAACATTTGTCATTTATTACTTAACAGAAGACTTGTTTAAAGATGGAATGGTGAAGTGATGAATTATACTTTCTTAATGTTCCTGCTTGCGTTTGAATAGTTTCTTAAATGTTATTCTTGAAAATTGAAAGAGGTTTTATATTTCTTAATATCAAGTTATCAACCAAGAAAGGTGCATAATTTTGGTTTTGCAAGCATGCTTTACACTTTCCTGCTTTAGAAAACTATAATTGCATGGCATTTATTACGTGGTGATTGAACATGGGTTAAGACACAAAACAACACTACTAAAGAATCATTTGGTTTCGTGCTAGGGCTATCTACCGTGGAAGCTATTTTTTTTACTTAGACGTCTAATGAAAGATATAGAGAAGCCTCTATAGATCTACATGTGGCCTAGGTGCTGGGGCTTCTCGGAATGCTCCACTATTTTAGAGTTTATTTCTTCTCTTAGTATTGCTTTTTAAGTTTTTTCTTGTTCCTTGCTGCTGTTTGTTTGTTTGTGCTTTTCCTCGTGTTCACCATCATGAACACCTTGTATTGCTTTCTTCTGTTTTTTAGTTTGTTTTAATAATATTCTTATTACCTATCAAAAAAAAGAAAATCACATCAGGAGTATTGCATGATCCCAAAATTCCTATTAAGTTAAAAGGGGAAGTTTTATAAGAATGTTATAAGATTAGCTATACTCTTTGGTACTAATTGATGCGCTGTTATAAAATGAGTGAGTTGGAATGAGAATGTTACGATGGATAACTGAAAAAATAAGAAAAGATAGGCTTCAAAATGAGGAAATTTGCTTAAAAACAGTTATGACTCCTATTAATGAAAAGAAGAGGAGAGTCACTTGAGATTGTTTGGTTATGTATAGGCAAGCAATTAATGCACCAGTGAGAACCTGGATTCAAGTCAATGGAAAAAAAAGGTAGAAGATTGTTTGGTACTAATTGATGGGCTGTTATAAAATGAGTGCAGTTGGAATGAGAATGTTACGATGGATAACTGAAAAGATAAGAAAAGATAGGCTTCAAAATGAGGAAATTTGCTTAAAAATAGGTATGACTCCTATTAATGAAAAGAAGAGAAGAGTCACTTGAGATTGTTTGGTTATATGTAAAGGTGAGCGATTAATGCACTAGTAAGAGATTGGATCAAGTCAATGGAAAAAAAAAAAAACGTAGAAGAAGACTTAAAATACCGTTAATAGTAGTTAAAAAAGGCATGTCAATTAAGGAGTTAACAAAGATTATGACTTTCTTTGGGAATCTAACTTGTGCTTATTAAACCTGCTCTACAGTCATTGTCTTTATATTGGAGTAAAAAAAATAACCCCAACAGAAGCTAGAAGATCAGATGGCCCTCATCCTGAGAAATGATTGCCCAACATTTGAACTTTAAGCGAATGTCTGTGTTTTGTTAAGGTGATGGTCAAATAGGGTGCTGCCTTTTAATCTCAGCTTAAATTTTTCACATTTGTTGGTTTAGTTGGGGTTTTTTTCCCCCTCACAGGGTTATGGAGTCAACTCTAGCGGAGATTTTCAAATTTTCTAATTATGGTTTATTTCTCCTCAAAATTTAGTTAAGTCAAGAAAATCTTTCTTTGATCTTCCACTTGTTTCTTTCTTTAATAAATTTTTTTATTAATGCCTTCAGTTTTTGAAAATTTAGGCAGGTTGGCAGTGAATATGGATAGTGTTGGGGCATTTATATTGTAGTAGATTACTTCCCCCCTCCCCCAATAAAAAATTAGTATAGTATGATTATGACTTCTCAATCTGGGCACATTTTCCATGCATGTGATTTTGGACTAGTAGTTCTAGAAAGTCTCTGGTCTGCATGTCTACAACTTTTATGTTTTGCACAATCTATTCTTGTTAATAGTCATTGCATTCATTGGATTTTGTTGTGATTTATTGCTTGGAATTTTTTAAGCTACATTATATCTCCATTGCCCTTTTCCTTTACACTTTTGCTTATTCAGATTGGACTTAAAGGGGAAAAGTGAGGTTCATGCATCGGGATATTGCTTGGATGATGAATGTTGGAGACTATATGAGCAGAAGGTGCACAGTCTTCTGAATCAGGGGTTGATAGAGCAAAGTTGATTCATGTTACCTGGAGAAACGCATTGTCAGAATGCAGTATAGAGAATGTATGGAATCAAATTTTAACTTCAACTTCCCATTCCATAGTTTGCTTTTGTTTTGGATCAACATCTTCTAATCAGCTTATCACTTCAGGGCTTTTCAATATTAGATAGAGAGCCATTGCTTGTTGGAGTTTCAGTGAGCTCTATGGAGAATGCTTTCAGGGTTGTTGATATTGGCCCAAATGCTGAAAATAAGGAGGAGGTATTTGGGTTTTCTCTTTTAGATTTTTTTTTTTTTTTTTGGGGGGGGGGGGGGGATTTCATGGCAGTTCTGATGTTTGTTGATATTACTCATGATTTGCACTAGGCTCTCAAATTCCGAAAGTTTTGGGGGGAGAAGGCTGAGCTTAGGAGATTTAAAGATGGTACAATTGCAGAAAGCACAGGTGAAGTATTCCTTCATGCTTCTTTTGGCTGCTGGTAATCAAGTTTAATTGATTCTGGAGGTTTTCCATGCTTTTTACCCATTTGGCTAAGATCAAGTGTCAAGATGATAAACCTGATGGTTTTTTTTTTTCCCCCATTTTTCGTAGTATGGGAAAGTGAGCACTGGAATAGACATCTCATTTTGAAAAGAATTTCTGAATATGTACTTTTGCGGCATCTTTCTTTATCAAAGGAGAATATTGTGCATATTGTGGATCAACTTGATTTCTCTCTACTTCATGGTGTTCGTGGTAATGAATTGGCCACTGAGTACTTTTAAATTTTGCCAATTCTTTTTATTGTTCTTTTCTCTTGGAATTGCTCAATGCTTTGTGATAAGAAAGTGATAATTTTATTAGATCCTATATCATTTTCTGGAAGCTTGCTTGAGGCACTTAAAGTTTTATCAAAGCGCCTGCGTCTTATCCAAGACATCCCATTGAAGGTACTAGTGTGCAGCCCTTAGATCCAGGTACCTTTTGATAGCTGGAAATCTTTGTTCATGTTTTGTTATCTTTGTTTAAAAGAGCTTTTTGTTGCTTATAGAAGTTATAATGGTAGCTTAGCTCATAAAACTCTAACGAGAATTTGGGTTTGGATTGTTCTTATACAGAGTTTATTTTGTTATTAAGGAAAATTCTTGATTTGGCTTATCTTTTATAGCCAATTAACCCTCCTCAACCAAGAATTATTGTCCTGTGCACTTATATAAACTGCAGCTTTCAGGTTTACTTCTGTCTTCCCTCCCGAACCTCATCCACTGGCTATTGACAAGGGTGATGTTCGAAGGCTACAAAAGCTCATGCCATCCTGCATTCAGCCTCTGGAAGTTATGATTCAGGCATGATATCTTGTTTGTCTGTCTTGCTTTCTTTATTTATTCTTGTTATTTAATTTCTGAAAGTTATAATTTTCTCTGAACCAGTTGGAAGGCTCTGGGAACTGGCCAATGGATGATATAGCGATTGAGAAAACTAAAACTGCTTTCCTTCTTAAAATTGGAGAGAGGTAGGTCATGCTGGGCTTCTTTATTCACAACAATGGCTATATTCTTTTTTAAAGGTTTATCTAATGATACTACTATGGCAGTCTCCAGAATTCTTGGGGGATGACATGTACTGCAACTGAGGATGATGTTGATGTTTTCATGTCTGGATATGTATTTCGTCTTAAAATTTGGCATGAGAGGGGGCCTGAGTTTGTTGAAAAGGGAAGGTAAGAACTCTAAGTCTAACATATGACTACATATATATGGGTCTGCTTGTCAGACTTTTATGATGTTGACTTGATTAAACAATTTGCAGATGGAAGTGACCAATTTAAGTGGGTCAGCTCTATAGACAAAGAACTTTTTGTTCGCAGTCAGCATTTTAGCATGATTAATGGATTACTGGGTCGTTATCCACTATATGGACCTGTAGTTAGGTGAGCTTTTATTATCGCATGCTAAATTATCTTTCTGGTTCAACCCCCAACTCTGAATAACTTCCTTTTGTTATTTGTGAAGGATTGCAAAATGATGGGTTGCCTCGCATCTATTTTCATCTTGCTTGGTAGAAGAGGCAGTTGAGCTATTGGTCGCTCATCTCTTTTTAAAACCTTTGCCATTTAATGCTCCTTGCTCTCGCATCACTGGATTTTTAAGGTTGGGTTATCTGTTCCTGCGTATAAGGAATTTTAACTAATTAGTAACTGTGTAAATTACATGCTTTATTTTGCATCTTAAATCATAGATATTAACTTAAAACATTATGAAGAAATAGATTTTCAAGAAACCTTTCTTCCAGGACTTTATAACATGTGACTCTATTGAATTAGAAACAGCTAAACTAATTCTTCTGAATTCAATTTTGGTTAATATAAACTATGATGGCTCCATATGTGGGCTTATTTAGTATATGGGTTGCTCAGACTATTATATCTGCAAACTAGTTAGTCTCCTTGGGCCTGATGGTGTTCTGTCATATGCATTCCAATTTCATTAATAGGTTCCTCCGATTACTATCAGAATATGACCGGACCTTTTCCGCTTTAGTTGTTGACATAAACGAAGATTTGAGCCCAAAAGACGAGAAAGAGATAAGCATAAGTTCTGTATTGAGCGAATTATATTGAATAGTATACAATAATTTTGATTCATTCTTACTTAAATTTGTGATCTTATTTTTCACTGGATGTCCATTATCATTTTTTCAGAATAACTTTATGTTGACTAGAAAAGTTTACGAAGAAAACAAACAAAATGTAAGTGCAGCAATGTTCCTGGCTACAGCTTATGACAAGGCATCTGAGGCTTGGACCAGATTCTCTTCAAACGTATCGGTTGGTATTTCCTTTAAATTCAACTTGGTTGCCTAATTGTTTAAAAGCTGAAGCATCCTCTCATATGTTCGTGCTTGCTAATTTATGGCATTGGTTGGTAGTTCCTTTAAATTCAATTTGCATGTGCTTATATGACAATATTGTTACCTTTTTAATGGATATTCCTTTTCCATTAAAACATTTCTTGTGAGTTGTATTGTGAGAGTATCTTGGTAGCTTTCCTGCAAACATTGACTTAGCCAAGAGGAAATTCTTTGGTATCATCTAGATTTTGCTCAGTGGAGACACTCTCAACATCTATTTTCCTGCATTCTATGAAGCACGGGTGCGCTTTTGGATTCGGGTGCGGGTGTAAGACTTGGCAATTTTTGAAAAAGTAGGTGCGGGTGCGGCAATTAAAAAATTATTAAAAATATTTATATTTATATTTTTTATATATTAATAAGCATACTTTTTCACATTATATAAACATATACTAAATTAAGAGCAATAGTAGATAATAATTAAAACATGATGTTCATAAATTAAATACAACCCACAAGTTTGAAACTAAAATATTCTATGATGTTTGGAATTTAGAATACAGGGAGGGAGGCAGAGAGTAGGGAGGCAGTGAGAAGAGAATGAGAGATTTTAGGGGTTTTTTTTGTTTTTTGTTTTTGTTTAAAGATGTTCAAGTTCAAATAGTGCGTTTTGCACTTTTTTTTTTTTTTTTTTTTCCAATTTCTTGAATTTCGGCCTGATTCAAAGCTGATTTCGGCCTGAATTGGTTGGTTTCGGCCGGCTGATACGATCCGATTCATCGTGAGTTGGTGTGAATCGATGTGTATCTGGAAACGAAAAAAAAAAAAAAAAAAATTTTCCGACGTGCAGGCAGCAGCATCGCCCACTGCACTTATGTCGGGCCGCGTCATACGCAGGTGCGGCACCCCTGTAGCCGCGTTGGTGCTTTCTAGCCTGCATCCAGTTCTTGTTTTTATATGTGCAAATAGTGTTAGATTTAGTATGTGGATTGTGTCCTATTCTATATTGACATATGAAAACTGTTTTACTCAAAAGGAACTTAAAAGGTTGGTGGCTTATGCTAGAAGCAGTGCAAACTTGTTGAACAAACTCATCTTGCAGGACCAGATTGATTCCTATAAATGGGAGGTGAGTCTGAAACATTTGTCAGTTTTTAGAGGGTTATGGTTTTTTAATTTTTTGATTTCTATGTGCATGAGTTGTTACAGCATCATTTTTTTCTTGCAGTGCCTTCTCCGAACTCCTTTGAACAACTATGATGCTGTCATTCTTCTCCACAGGGACAAATTACCATACCCCCAACGTCTTCTCTTTCCTTCTGAACTAAACCAAGGTAAACTTCTGCAGCCTTTTTCACTAGCATTGGTGAACTTTTTAGTAAATGAAGTTCCATAACATGCTCATCCTGGGCAGGGAAGCATGTGGCTCGGGGGAATGCTAGCAAGGTTTTCCAACCCTTCATGTCGCCTGGAGACTTTAAGGGTAGCTTAGAGGAACTGAAAAATAAGCTATTGGTGAACTTTGATCCACTGAGGTTCTTTGTTGGAGATTTAGAGGCATGCATTTTCACTGGTTTGATGTTAATCTTGAAATCATTGCTCTCATTATTTACATTGCATTTCTTTTGACACATGCAGAAAGAGTTTTCCAACATGTTCAAGGTGTGGTATGATTCTCTGGGAGGAGATGCTATTGGCATAACATGGGACAGATTTTCTGCCAAGGTATAGTTCAATATCTTCCTAAGTTCTGATGAGAAACTTGATGAGATGCAATGTGTATAGTGTACTGATCTTATTAACTTGAATCTTCTGCCCTGAATTTATATATTATTCTAGAAACGGGGTCGAGAGGAAGGAGAAGATCCAGTTGATGTATTAAAATCCGTTGGTCAATTCGGTAAAGGATTTGTGAGGAGTGTTTATTCCCTGAAGTCTCCAAGGCTTATGAATTAACTATGTACTCAATGAGTAATAGTAAAGAAATCGCAAATAGCTTGTTGTAAGTTTTTTATTATTATTTATTTTTAATATATAAATATTTATTTATTTATAGTTGAATAGTGTTCCCCATTTTCCAAATGACAAAATAGTTTTGAGGAGCGTTGTGCTGTGATTTTTGTTTCTTGTTTCTAGTTTTTGGTTGGTTAGAGCATCCACACTAGATGTGCTAAATGTGCCAAATGCCAAATATTTGGCACATTTGACACATCAAACACCAAAAAACACAAAATATCAGATGTTCTAAATCTCATAATTTTTACAACATGCTACAGGATCTTTACATATTTGGCACCGTACGGAAATATGTGGTATATGGTTTTATTATTTGTTTATTCCTCTTTCTCTCTCAGCTGGTCAGTCCCTAGGTTCTGAGTTTTTAAATTTGTGACATCTGTGGCATACGGTACGAACGTCTTGACATTTGTGGCTACCATCCCCAGTCCCCATCTGTGGCTACAATGACACAGTCCCCAAGTTTTAAAATAAGAATTAAAAAGAATTAAGAAATAATATTTAAATAAAATGGTAAAAATATAGAACATCTGATAAATGAGATATTGTAAAATGATATAGTAAAATAATAAAGTAGGCTTTTGATGTGGCAAAATGAAATAATTTTTACAACAGCTGCTACGGATGCTCCAAGAGAAATAAGAAATAGAGGGGAAAGAGAGGGGAGGGGGTACAACTGTACAAGGTTACCTTCCATGCTACATGTATTGGTGACTGCAACACGCAGGAGTTGAAAAAACGAAACCGTTCGGCAATATTTGTGTATTTTTGCTTTATAAAAGAAATAATTTGATTTGTAATATTAAACTCTATTTGATATCTTCTTAGCAATAATATATGGAGATATCTTGATGAATTCATTACTATGGGGCTGTGATCAAATACCTGCACCAATATACGGATTCAATCAAAACTCTGTACTGAAGCTTTAAAAAGAAGATAAATGCTATATTCATAACATTTTTACCATACTTTCACAACAAATTTTAAGTCATGATTAAGTTGTTACTAGTCCTGATTTAAACTCATTATTTAAATTACTTTTTCTGCCCATTAATTACAATAAAAAACTATGTCACTTAAAATTTGTTTTGAAACTGTTATGAAAATATTATGAACATAATATTTCTTAAAAAATAAAGGTTAAATTATAAATTACACCTTATTTATTTATATGTTATCAATTCATTCCTTTTAACTTTGACTGGTTTTCAATATAGGCTCTTTGTCTAAATTGTTAAGTCTTTTAAAATGATGTAATTTTGAAAAGTAAAAAATGCTAAAAATAAAAAACCCTAAAGAATTGAATTGAGAATAGGTCAAATTCATTCTATGAAGTAGCGGGGAAAAAAAAGGGTTCAGAAATGAAAAGAAGACAATGGGTTATGACTTGTGAGTGTAGTTATTAAACCCAGATCGAGTTAGTCGACTGAAAACCTAGTGACTCAGCACCTAGATCGGTTCGGGTATTTAAATGGATAATTTTGCATATGACTTAATCAAACTTAGTCAAACTCGGTGGGTTTGTGGCAACTTGAGTAACTTGGATTTTAAGAAATCTAGAACTAAATCTAAGGATTTAAAAGAGATAAAGTGTTAAGAGATTAGAGTAGTCCAAGATGTGGAGTGCAAATGATTTTGGTTGAGTTTTGATGAAGAACAAGGTTTTGGGAAGTTGTAGTAGTAAGAGAGAAAAAGACAACTTTTGAAAATTGAAACTACAGTGTCCTTTAAAAATTGAATTTCTATGCCTTTCGTGAGTCAAGCGACTCACAACAGAGTTGCAACATTACTCGCGAAGCAAACTTGGAGATTTTACATTGAAAATCTTGCAGGTTAAGGTTTACTCACTACACAATTGTAGCTGACTCACGAAGGCTATTGTCCAAAACTTGAAGTTTTTAGGAAAAAGTTTCAATAGCACACAACTTGGGTGAGTCATGAGACACTCGTAACATTATTCGTGAAAACACTCAAACAATAGTTTTTCAAACACAAAAACAACTGTAAAAACTTCAAAACATGAGTGATGAAAATCATTTCCAAAAACAAATATAAAGACTAAAAATCTTTTTGATTTAATCACAATAAGCTTAAGCGCACACACATCAAATTCAAACACTTACAATCATACAAGTGGAATAGATATTCATTGAATGTCAAACTTGTGTGTTGTGTGTGAATATCAAGTATGAATTAGTCTATAGTTTAGTACGAGACTTCAATGATCAATTCAATCAAGTCATACACCAATGGCATGAAGTTAAGAGACCTGTCGTATGCATATAAATGAACATATATGACTCCTCATGAAAAGGATTTACATTGATTGAAGCTTTTCATTTAGCATATTTTTTCATACTTTGAACAAGATTTCTCAAACTTTTTAAGTAAAGATGCCTTGAAATTTTTTATATTTCTTTGAGGAATAAGCCTTTGGCTTTGACATCATATTTTTAAATATGTTTTGCTCTACTTTTTACTAGTTTAACTAGTTTTCGAAGTAAGGATTTTGCAGCTCTTTCTCTTTTAAGATTGAGAATTACCTAATTCAACTTAAGTAATGATTTAGACCCTAAATCTTATATTTATGCCTTAATTACTTTTAAGCTAAATTAAAAATTAATGTTGAATTTAATTGATTTCAATTTTCATGGACATCAAGGTAAACAATTAAAAGCATATGAAGTACATAAAAGAAGCCAACCACATGGGGAAAAAAAACAACAAGACAACACCAAATCTATTATTGAAGAAAAAAACTATAAGGGTCCTTTTTTGGACAGTGTCTAGGCCCAAGTATAAGTAAGGACCTTGGGCCTTTTAGTTATTGTTTTAAAGGGATTGTACTTAGTTCATTGCAGCTAAATGGGCTTATTACAAACCAGGTGGTGCACAAAGTAAGAATCCTACAATACACACATACTAGCAAACAAGAAATATATATGCATGGAATAGTAGGAAACAGTAAAGGAGCAATGTGATAAAGAGAGACATAGAATAATTAAGGATTCTTAAGACAATGTGAGATATTGCATTACTTTTCTTAATTATATATTACAATATGCTCACTAAGACGTGTTACAATGTCCAAATAAGCTCAAAAATTACAGACTTAAATGGCTCTTCAAGCCTTTAAGACTTGCAAAGTTTGAATATCTTTGAATCCAAGTATGTTCTATAGTGGCTATTTTAAGGATACCGGGCAATGTTTTCCTTTCTTTTTACTATTTTCTTTGAGTTTTTGACAGAGTTTTCTTAATGATTCTGTTTTGATTCATTTTTTGCTGATTGTCTCTTCACTGTTGAATGCTTCCCCCTTTATAGTGTCATCCTAGGGTTCCGAGATACCATTGATTCCCCTCTTTTGCTCTCCTAGGTACCAGAGCCAATGTTGTGCTAACAATTTTGGTGGCTAATCCCTTCCTTGTTTCTCATAATTTTCTTCTTTTGGTGCTTTTTCCCCAAAAACCTCTTGCTGACTTTCCGTTTTGGGGTGTTCCTAGAGAGCTGACCTCTAATCTCTCTTCCTTTAAGGCTTCTACACCTCACATTTTCAGATTTAGCTTTTTGGCTGTCTATCTTTTTGTCATTTTTCCCAAGTGAGCCGATTCCATCTCTGCCAGGTTGAAATTTTTCCCAGCTACTTCTCTTCATGGCTCTTCTTTCTGGGTTCCCTGAGGTACCAGCCCTTTGTTCATGAATTGTTAGTCCCTAAGCTTTCTAATTCCTTTCTGCATCATTGGGTGGCTGATAAGGACGTATTTGTTCTTCGTTCCTAGTGTTTCTTGGCACTCCTTTTTAGCTGTCTTAATCTCATCCTAGTTTTGCTGCATGTCCCGAGGACCCCGAGCTCCTGGCAGACCCTGGGTATCCTGGCCTAGTTCTTATTATTGGACTCCCTTTTGATTTTTTGATCTTGGCAGGTTGGGCTTTTTCTTTATTCCCTTTGTTTCATGGTCCCTAAGACCTATCCATTCGTGGGTTTTGGGCTTAAATCATTTTAATGGATTTGGGCCTACTACCCTTTTCCTTATTGTGAACTCAAGCCTTTTATATTTTTTTTTTTATGGAGTTCAACTCACTGAGCCTTTTTGGGCCTTGGTGTAGCATTGTAACTTTTTAGACCTCAACAAAAACCAAGAACTTGAGAGGAAAACCTTTTTGCAGCATTTAAGCTAGAAATGATCCACTATAAATACAAATTTGCAGTACAAATTCAGCTCTTGAATCCTCAACCCAAATAAAAAAAGATCCACAAAATGCAAAATACAAAATATTTAGACATGATTACAAGAGTTGGACCAATTCAATTGTCTTTTTTTTTTTTTAACCCCTTTTTATCCACAATCTTTTTTTTTTTTTTTTTTTTTTTGCTGAATTTTTTACCCACGTTCTTGAAGTATAAATCTTGCACTTCATAAAATTTCTCACTCTTCCTCTCTCTCTCAAGGCTCAAGTGTAAATAAATTGATTTCTTATTAAGAGAAAGAATCAATTAAGATAAGATTACAAGAGGAACACTGTTGCTATATATGTACTATTCCAAACTAACAAACCATGCGGTATTATCATTTACACGTGTACTATTACAAACTATGCGGTAACCACTTGAGCCACATGTTACTACTGGATTAGCTTTGGCAACCATACGTGAGAAAGTCAGTTACAATTCTGTTATAACTTGTGTCTAGTACTTATCAAAACGACCAAGCTTTATCACACGTGTGATTCGCACGTCCTACTTATTCTTCAGTGGAATGCAACCGTTTGGTGTCATGTGTCTATTAACTACATAAAAAGAGTGAATGAGCTTCTCTACAGTATTTTTTTTTTTGTTTAGTCAAGTTTTGTCTTCTTGTGAAGCTAAAACGGTGCGTTTGAAGAAAACAACAACTCAGTCAAAATTTAAAGATAAAACTCGAACAACAGCGACTCACCCCGTTTACCGCCTCTTATCTTCTTCTTCTTCTTCTTCTCTCTACATGAATGTTTGTGTGAAAGTTTGGTAAACTCAGATGGGTCAGAATATTTAGTGTTATATTTAGACTATATGAATGAAAGTTTTGATTTTTACTCAGGTTGAATTTGTGTTGTGTTTGCTATTTGTAGGTGTTCTTCTTTGCAATTATCTCTGCGCGTGAGATTGAAAGTTTGGATTTTTACTCAGATTAGATAATTTTTGTATGTTAATATTTGCTATTAGGTGTTCTTTTGTCATATCATGTATGTAATTATGTATATATGCAAATGAATAAAAGTTTGGGGTTATTTTTATTTTTTACTAATATCCTATGAATTTGGTGTATGCAGGCGTTCTTTCTGCAATGTAGGATTGGCTTTTTTATAGATGAATCAATGTAATCTGTAATCCTCAGTAGAATGCCCTTTTGGTTGTTGGAGGTAAAGAGATTAGAGGCTCTATCTCTGATCTGAAGGGACCCAATGTTTTACCCCAAGCCTCGGTGAGTTGTGGTTTTGGCTAACAATCCATTGAGGTCCTTGAGATGGCACAAGGTAAAAAAAATTTGTGACCTATTCTTTATATTTTCATGGTTCTGTTGAATGTTATAGGCTTTTGAGGCTTTTAGATTTATAGGTATTTTGTTTTTGTTCACACAGACAGTCATCAAGCAGAGGATTGTGATTCTAAGGCTGCAGCAGAGCAAGGGTGAGTTGTGTTTTTCGTGTTTGCTTTGATTTCAAGTTTAAATGCTTAAAATTTTTAATATATGATGAAGGGGCTTGGTTTTTCTTGTATATATAAAAAAAAGTGAAAGATTCCACCTACAGTGATTTAGTGATTTTTTGGTTTAGTCAATGCAAAACTCACATTTTCTTTACTTCTTTTATTTGGTTCACAAATGTCCAATACTCAATGTTTTTGCGTGGGAAAGAAAAGCAAGTCTGAGGCGGGCAAAGAGCAAGATACATCTTCTTCTTCTGACAGTCTCAACAGAGAGATAAGCTTGATCTGAGTACCGAGTACGTGTGTGGTGCCTTGCAATCCGTACATATTTGGTGAGATAAGGCACAGACACAGAGGGCTGTTGGTTTGTATGGGGATAGTATTATGTGGTTTAAAGGATGGGAAGAGACTTTGGTGGAGATTGTGGGTGGGTGTGGCCTGTGGGTTTCTTGAAAGTTAAGAGAGAGAAGTAGAGGACCAGACAAAACTTTTTGCTGGTTTGTGGTTTAACATTCTCAACTCATCACAATACAGGTATCACTCTCTAATCACAATAAAAAAACTCTCGGACTCAGAGAGACAGCCCCAAAACAACGCACATTCCATTCAAGATTCAACACTCATGGAAGACCAAGCCCAGGTAATGGTAACTACCACCACCGCCGATTATACAACTTTGTTGTTTTCCTTAATTTTTTAAACTTTGATTTTTATCTTTTCGTTTTGTTTTGTTTTTGTTTTTGTATTTTTTTTTTTATAGATTTTACTAATGTGTGCTCTAAGGGCACACATTAATTTCCATTTTTGGAAAAAATTTTCTCGAGAATTGAAAAAGTAATGACAGTTTTTTCAATTCCCAAGAAAATATTTCTAAAAATAGAAAACTTAATGTGTGTCCTTAGGCCACACGTTAATCGGACCCTTTTTTTTTTTTTTTATATAAAATATAAGTAAAGATTTGAAATTGAGAAAAAAAAAAATAAAAAATTTGCGTGTTTGTGTTGGGTTGCAGAAAATGGATGCGTTGAAGAAAGCTTATGCGGCGGCGTGTGTAATGCAATCGGAGAGGATAGCGCTGCGCTTTCAACACGATCTTTAGGTTTAAGAAAAATAAAGGGATTCGTTTGCTCACATAATAAAATGCACAGTTTTGGAAAGAAAAAATGGAGAAAGATGGGATAGCGCAGGGAGATATGAGATGGAATGCTTATGTGGTGCCGCGTGTATGTCTCTCACTCTCTCACTTTTCTGATTTTGCCATCTCTTGAAATGCCCAAATGGGTCAATCCTTCTTCTCATTCTCTTATTTTCCTCCTAAAATCCTCAGGTGTCTCACTGTTTCTGTGCAATAGATTTACACAGTTTTACATGATTAGAGGTTCAGGGTAGTTCAAACTTTGGAGAATAGAACAATTTTTAGCGCTACTGAGTGATTTGAGATATATATATATATATATATATATTCCCCCTTTTGTCTTGGAGTTTTTTTTTTTTTTTTTGGAAACAGGTATTCACAATAGATTCTGAATACAGAAGGAGGAAATAAAAGCTGAAACGGGATCAACAAAAGGTATGTGAATTCACATATGTGTGGCCTTTTTGTTTGAGATCATGAGTATATAGTTCATTTTACTTTTTTAATTTATCTTTGCTCTTAAAATGGGTCCCATTTTATTGTCAAGTGAGTCTCTTCCAGAAGTCAATTTCTATTTTTATTTTTTATTTACTTTCAACAAAAACATTTCAATTTCAACAAAATAAACAATTTCAACTTTTATCTCCTTTATTTTTCTCATACAAAAAAAAAAAACTTTATCACTTGTATGTGATAGGATTATGCCCTGTCATTCTTTCATGAAATTTAATTACATAAAAAATTGATATTATGAGGTTTCATTATTCTAAACGATGTTTCCAATGTGATAGAACTGTTCATCATTTCCATGTTAAAGAGTATGCAAGATTGAGCTATTTTCTTTACTTGTAACTATCCAATTTCATCTGAAGATTGTGATGATGGTTGGAGCAGGGAAGTTGGTGAGAAAGATTGGCAGAAATGACGGGAGTAGAGACACATATGTATAGATGTGCAATCAGAAGTTTTTTTATTATTATTTTTATTTAATATATATATATATATATATTTTGTTTGAAAGGTTTTTCCAAATTTTTTGTTGTTTGCAAATTTAGGCTCAATTGACTATGGGTGTTGTATTTATATGATTTTGTTATGAGTTAGCTATGTTTGGATTGTGGAATTAAAAAAAAATGAGACTCCATCTTTATTTTGGAAATCAATTCTTCAAGGTATTTGTGTTGCATGCAAAATGTTTTATGAAAGCTTCCAATGTAGAAGTATTTGAGTAGTTAAAAAAGAGGCATGGACTGATACTCTAATACTCCATTATGTTATTGTAGAGTAAATGTTTGAGCCATTTTCTCAATTTAGGCTCAACAACACTGAAAACACTACAGCTTTAAAATTATGCTTTTTTAAAATAGGGAATTATAGGGAATTGGTTTAGACTTCTGAAGTATTGCAAGTTCTTTAGAAATATACTTTTACTATCAACAATTTAGTTTCATTGTAATGATTGCCTCTAACTTTGCCAAGAGTTTCAGTTCATTGTTCAAAAATAAATATTTTGTTCAGATTTTTATTGTTCAATCAAATTCTCTAAAGCCTCATTGCACGTAGTGTAAACTGGACAGTGACAGTAAGAATCCTAAAATCATGAAAACGTTGTTGTTTGTTGTAATCGCTTTGAATACTTGGGATAGATTCTGATGGGTGCTTACTAATTAGGAACCACATGATCTCTTGGTCATTATTTGCAGCTTTGGTCCAAGGGATTCTATTTTTCAGTGCTTTATAAAAAGGATTTGGTCCAGCTATACATGTTATATTTTCCTCATTTTGATTAATGGTGAGCATCATCATGTATCTTGAACAAGAGTGTCATATTGTTTCAGACTTTTATTTAAAATTTGCGAATAGATGTTATTACATTACTTTTCAAAATTTTTGCTATACACTAACAATGATCTGATTCTATTTTAGCAGTTTGTCTTGCTAGATAGTAGATACAGCTGATTACTTGATTTTGTTCTTTCCTATGTTACATAAAAGAATTTTGTTTGTTAGTTTGTATTGTATGTATGGTGCAGTAAACAACATTCATTCCTAAATAGGTGGTCACCTTGTGTGATATGGCGATGTCGACTTATGAAGGTTTTATGACTTAAGACAACAAATACTTGAGAGCCTAAACCTTTGGAGGAGTAAGAAGTGTGGACCAGAAACAGAATTAGAAGTATAAGAAGTGAAGAAAAAGGTCAATTTTTATGACATATAATAATATTATTTCATTATTTCATGACATATAATATATGTGTCTTCTTCAATTGGAATTTATTGTAGATGTGGGATTTATATTATGGGTGTGAAAGCTATGGTAGGTTCTACACTTGATCTTATATCATTATTTAACATACTGGCTAGCACATGCCTTGCACATGTAGCCCAAACTAGCATTTTGGCTTTATTAGAATGACATTGTTTGCTAGACATTTCTTCATTTACTTGAAACGAAATCGTTTTGATGGTATTGTTTACATCAAATAAAAGGATGCCATATTAATAATATATGAATGAGGTAAATTTTTGTCTTTCTAATGTTGCAATATTAATATTTTGGTTTCTAAGACTTTGTTTGACAAATGCAGGAGGTGGAGAGCATTGTTCCTTCCAAGGTTTGGGGATTTTTAAACAAAGAGAGATTGACTCCCCGAGAATTGTTTACAAAGAACCACAAGGACATCAGGAAAGACGGAGAGTAATGGATGAAGGAAACAACAATGTCTTGTACTGTGGTGGGTGCTCTCATTGTTACCCTTATGTTTGCTGCAGTATTTACCGTTCCAGGTGGTAATGACTAGAATAATGGCTTCCCAATTTTCTTAAATAAAAAATTATTATGGCCAAAATGTTGTTTGCATGCTTTTCCAGAATGTTGTTTTGCATGATTTCAAAGGATGTTGTTTGCATGCTTTCCCATAATAAAAATATATTTTTGCCTTTGAAATATATAGAAAATATAAATAAAAATACTTTTAATAAATTTTTAATCGCTGCACCCGTACCCTATTTGTTCAAAAATTGTCGAGTTTCGCACCCATGCTCTATAGGAAATTAGTTTGAAGGATTTGTCACCCTATGCCAAAGCAACTAAGAGCTCTTCCACAGGTAGAATTTGAAATTTGATGGGTAAACCATCACAGAGATAGCATCTTGCTCTTAGATAGTCTCATATTAGATATAGGATAGAATTGTAATAAGATGGACATCAATTTTGAAGTGCCATAGGGAGTTTGGTATTCAAAGTTCAAGGTGGTCTGCACCTAATATTGCCAAAATGTTTTGCATTGCATCGTTTGTGGAACCAAAGTACAATACCTTTTTCCTTATCTTACCATTTTTTTTAATGAAAAGCTCCATTTCAAAAAATAAATAATGAAACTATTCCATATCTAAAAGCATCAGTATTCATGCACCCAAAACTAAGTAGCAATGATCCAGGGAAAAAAAAGATGCAAACTTCAGCTGCACCATTACCACCTAAATACTGGGTGATAGTAGACAACCTAGAGTTGTAAACATATAAACACTGAGAAGCTTTTTTTTGTTTTTTAGATAGGTAAAAAAAAATTTTAATAGAAGAAGAGAAGCACACAAACTGTTCCTATGGTACACAGGACATGTACCAAAGGAAACAAAACATTAAGTAAAAGAACACAAATCTAAAAATTCCCAAAAAGAGGGGATATAAGGACTACTCAATGCAGTCATCCAATCAAATAGAGTAAGCAAGAAAAACCGTTTTAGTTCAATGATGGAATGTTACTCCCCATTGAAAGTTTTAAGATTCTATTCTCGTAAAATAGTCCACATGATGCATTGTAGAATTGCTCCCCAAATAACTACTACCCAACACCTGCCGCCCACCCCTCTATTCCAACAAGCTAGTAGATCCACCACTTGCTTAGGCATCATTCAAGAAAACCCAAAGAGGCTAAACACAAACATCCACAAATTATATGCATAAGAGTAGCGAAGGAGCAAGTGACCCACCGATTCCCAATTGTTCTTGCACATGAAACATTATTGACAATATAAATATTCTCCTCAAATTATCCAAAGTGAGAATCTTTCCCCTAGCCTGTCCAAATAAAATAAGCCACTCCAAAAGGAACTTTCACCCTCCAAATACTTTTTCAAGGGAAGGCATGACTTCCTCCAGTCGTTAGGGCTCTATAATAAGATTTTAACTTTGAAAGATCCATTCTTTGCAGGCTTCCACATCATTTTATCAATCCCATTCCAATCAATATTAGTGGAATATAATAAAGTAGAGAAAGATTATAAATATTGATGTGGCGATTCTAAAATAAATAAATAAATATTGACGTGGCATTCTTTAAATGCCAACAAATTTTTTTAATATTATTTTAATGTCCACATATGCATAAAAAATGCCAACAAAGCACTCCGTTTACAATGTAAGATATTTATGTTACTAAGATGACAGTAGAAACCAAAATGGAAATGATTTTTAATTTCCAGGGACTAAGGTAGGTGTGTTTAAAACATAGATACCAAAATGGGAATCAGCTCAAAATGGAAGGACCAAAAGTGCATTTTTGCCTAAAAATTATTATGTTTTTTTATTGAATTTTTTTTTTTTTAATCTAGTGTGGTCTTGAGATCTTTAGCCCACATATGCCTCATTAATCTTCTTTGTTCTAGCCAAATAGTTCACCCCGTATGCAAGATCCATTTGTTCATTTAAAAAAAAAAAAAAAAAAGCTTATTCCTTGACTCAAGTCAACATAGGAAAGAGATTAGAAGGTTATCTTTTATTACATTTCACATTCGAGCAAACACTGGCGTTCTAAACAGTTACATTCTCCATTTGAGATGGCTTAGGTGGAAGACATTTTTTTAAAAAAAAAAGAGTATAATCGGTTAGATTGAAATCCCGTGTCGTGGTGTAAAGGATTTCTCAAATAAACTAAACACAAAGTTATTAAATAAATTTTAGAATATTCAAGGTTTGTCAACAGTTTTGTACTTCATAAATTTAAGTTATTTCATGTGCGTGAGATTTTAACTTTTTTTACTATTTAGCTTATTTTTGCTATTATTTATGAGTTCTATTATATTTTTTTTGATATTATTCATGAGTCTCATTATATTATTTTAGCTACTTTTTAGATTTATCTACAAAACTTTTAACAAAAAGTTTTCAGTTTCAGCTAAATAAGCTATTCCCAAATGGACACTTTGGTTGCATTTGGCATTGGCTTAAAAAACTAGTTCTTTTTACTATTTAACTTATTTTTGTTATTATTCATTGGTCTTATTGCACTTTTTAATACAATTTGTGGGTCTCACTGTACTATTTATGAGTCTCACTGTATCATTTCAGCTCATTTGATAATAACTTCGAGAAATAATTTGAGTAAGGAACTTGTAAATCTTCTTTTTTTTTTTTTTTTTTTTTTTTGGCTGAGAAACTTGTAGACGGTTCTGGTTGAGTAAGTTGATTAACAATGTATTTAAAACAGGTTTATGAAAATATTTCTGCATATGGTGATCTAAGAGCATCCATAGTAGTGAAGTTACAAATTTAGCTATTTAGTACCACAAAAAGTTACTTTATCTATTTTACCTATTCACATACTGCAGCAGTGGATCTATTTTAGCTTTCAACATAATAAAATAATATAAATATCACAATAAAATAATATATCTACTACAATAAAATAATATATCCACACAAATTTTCCAAATTTTCTTAGAATTTCTTGGTAGCCAAACATAGCAACCCACACCCAACATAGCACAAATATCCAGCAGCAGTAGCAGCAGTCCACAAAAAAAAAAAAAAAAAAAAAAACACCAACCCAAATCCTCAATCTTTTTCCTCAACTCAGACCAAACAAAATCACAACCGGAGACAAACCCAGGCGTCGATGCTGCCCATGTTGTCAACATCCTCACCGATGCTTTGGTTTCCAATTACGCTACATCTCTCTCGGCTTGGGACTTGGGGCTTGGGTTGGCGGAAGGGGTGAGTCAAAGCTGGGCAGGCGAGCTGGGTCTATGGCGGCATGGGTCAAGGGGGTGGTGGTGTGAGAGGTTTGAAAGTTGAAAGAGAGAGAGTTGAGAGTTTTGAGAAGAAAGATTATTTTTTAATCTAGGCTAGAATAAAAAATTATTATTTTTTAGCTCTCAGCTACAGTGCATAGCCATAGATAGTTGTGCACTGTAGCAATGAAGCTAGAAAAAAAACTTTTAGCTCCACTGCTGTATGGTTGTTTTTTGTGTTTTGGTGGAGTTAAAATAGCTCCACTGCTGCAAGTTTTGTAAGTTGTGATTTTGTAGGTTTGATTTAATTAAAGTACAGGTGCATCTCAACCTCTTGCAGTTCTGACATTATAAATAGAAATAATCTTTTCCTTATTCAGCCATCTAATTGACTTACAAATTTATTGTACCTCTTACTATAAGAGCACAGGAAACCATGTAAATCACTAGATGAATATAATGGAACAGAATTTCAAAAAAATATCGAGAAGGGCAACAAAAGCCCAAAACTTTTTTTAATGAAACAAATATAACAAAGCACATGATAATTTATCTCAAGATCTGCCCATTGAATTAATGAATAAATCCATGAAGTATTTAATTGCAAATTGTAAGGTCTATTTGTTTTGGTATTGTCAAATCATGCCAAATTATGTGTATTTTATTGAGTTTTGATGTGTCTTAAAGTTGTAATTGAAGATCAAATTGAAAACAAATTCTGCTCAAGAAAAGCAAAAAGGTGTATTTTAACATATATCTCAATAGTTGGCTCTATACTTTCTTGATAGCTTCTCAATCTATAGAGCCCTTATAGGTCACCTTTAGTAAATCTCAATACCTACTCAAAACTTCCTCAAAACCTCCTCTTGAGATTATTATCCTTCATGTGAGGGTTTCTATGGTTCACAAAGTATTTGTGTCTGATGAAGTTTAATCTTTTTGGTCTGACTTTTTTGGCTTTGACAAAAGGAGGTCATATTTGGTGGACCTTCTATATCTCTTCCATTACACATGGCTTTTGAAGGCATGAATCTGTCTTATTGATTCATCCTTATCTCCATACAATTACTAGGACAGTAAAGATGATCAATCCCTGATCTAAAATCTTAAATCTATCACTGTGTTTTAAGTAGAATTTTAAGGAGAATTTTAAATCTATCACTGTGTTTTAAATCTAAAGTCTTAAATCTATCATTGTAAGGAGAATTTTATGTAGATCACACCCTGGTCTAAAATCTATCACTATGCTTATAGAAATTTTTTGCTCTAGTTGGTCATTTTGTAGTTTGAGGTAGTCACTAATAGAGAATTTATTATTATTATTATTGTTATTTTTTATATATTAAATAATAAACAGTATTTTGACAACTATTTCAAATTTATTGATGAAAGCTAAAGGATTGGTGATCTATTGCTTTTTGGGAAAAATCCAAAATGTTACTTATTTTCCCTTCCCTATCATTAATAGATATTTTGCTTTTTGCACATGTTTGTTGCACCACATTTTGGGCTAAACATATTTGCACTTTTTTTTGCACCACATTTTGCTTTTTGCACATGTCATTAATAGATGTGTACTTTATTTTATAATTAAGTAGAAAGAGAATGACACATTCTATGTAAAATTTTATTCTATAATATTCTTCCAAAGGTTTTTATTTATTATTATTTCTCATTACTTCTATTGAATAATTATAACGGTTATATGTGTGCAATTTATAATTGTTACTTTTTATGATGAACTCATTACCAATAAAGTTCTATAACAATTATACTATAATACATATATAACATTCTCTAAAACCATTTTATTTAAAACTTTACAACACAATTTTATTCTATAATATTCTTCCAAAGGTTTTTATTTATTATTATTTCTCATTACTTCTATTGAATAATTATAATGGATATATGTGTGCAATTTATAATTGTTACTTTTTATGATGAACTCATTACCAATAAAGTTCTATAACAATTATACTATAATACATATATAACATTCTCCAAAACCAATTTATATAAAACTTTACAACATTATTTGTGTATCTTACGGGTAACTTACTAGTAATTATTTAATGATTTGACTTTGATACTTTATAAAATTTAACATATAGGTTTAAAATGTGAGTAATTTTAGGGAAACCATATGTATATTTTAAGATAAAAAACTCTTCAAAATTTAGAAGCCTCAATCCTTTGTCATAGATGTTGAACCATGTACTAGAACGACTCAAAGATGTGAACCTAAGCAAATAGATATTGTTTCCTTAGAATGTAATGTTGGATTACAACCACTGATTGAATAGTATCCGATTAAATTCAACAAAATTTGTCAAGCATATCTCAGAACTGGGTTATAGCAATATACAACTCATGATTATGAAATATCAAATGAGTTTTTAAGTAATTGTCTAACTGTATACATAGAGAAAAAGGTTTTTTTTTTTTTTTGACTAAAAAGGTAGAATTTTAATTAAAATAATGAAATAAAAGTACAAAGGTAAGGGTCCTGATTTGCTTCAGGACTATACATACTAACCTGACACCTAGGACAAAGAAAAAAACAAGAATAACATCATTAGAGCATTCACAGCAGTTGTGGTATATGTGTGAAATGCCAAATATTTGGTACATTTGGCACACTAAACACCAAAAACAATGCATTATCAGATGTGTTAAATGTTCCAAAAATATGCAACATGATACATTACCATCTCAAATTTGAGACGGTACGGACAACAATGGCATAATATATATTATTATTTTATTTCGTTTTCTCTCTCCTCATCACAGATATCTCTCTCTCTCCGTCTTCTCATCTCTATCTTCTCTCTCATCTCTATCCTCTCTATTCGTCTTCCACAGCACGCCGATCACCAATGGCCACCACTCGACGCCTCCGACCATCTGTCTTCTCTATTCCGCTTCGGGTTCTTTTATTTTTCCTTTTTTCTTTTTTCTGTTCATGTTTTTTGGCTGTGGTTTGATGGGTGGGTTCGAATGGGCAGATCGGCGGTGGGTGGGTTCGGTGGTTATGGCGGTGGTTGGGTTGAGTTTCATGGGTTGTGGGATATGGCGATGGGTGGGTTAAGATGGGCAGATCGATGGTGGGTGGGTTCGTGTTGTGGGTTATGGCGGTGGGTGGGTTGAGATGGTGATGGGCAGATCAGTGGTGGTGGGTGGGCCGGCTAGTGATGGGCGAATCGGTGGTGGGCGAATCGATGATGGCAAATCGATGGTGGTGCCGATCTCTGTTCTAATCTATTTTTGTCTTTGTTTTTTTGTTTTGGTGGTTGTGATTTGGTGGTGGATTCGGCGGTGGTTGTGGGTTGATTTTGGTGGTTGTGGTTTTTTTTTTTTTTCCCTAGTGATTGTGGCCGTAACAATTTTTATGGTTGTTGTTGTTGTTGTGGTGGTTGATGATGATGATGATGATGGGGGAGGAATTTAATATATTATTTTAATGTGTTGTAAATATTATTTTAATGTATAAAATTGAAGAATAAAACATCTAATAAATGGGATGTTGTAAAATAATAAAATAGGTCTTTGATGTGGCAAAATGACATTTTTTTGGCCACATCTGTTGTGGATGCTCTTACACCCATTCCTTCAAACAGCTAATGTGTCCCTTTTTTTTTTGAAGAGGGAAACATCCTTATAATTCATTAAATGAAAATAGAGTTAAGATACAAGGCTTGCACTACAAGAGAAATTATTAGTTCCTCCTGGAGGACCACTGATGTGGTCCTTCTGGCTCTTACCAGCCAATAGGAAAGTGCCACGTGGCCATTTTTTCTGATTCATCTCCACATCAGCCTTTACCCATTACCTTAACTTAGCTAGAAACCCAAAATCAAAATACAGTCCTCCTCCTTTGATATGTCGATACTACTGCAAAAAAAAACCAAAGGCGACAACAAATCGGTAGAGATCCATCTTCGTATTTAATGGAACGTTTTTTTAGCACATTCCAAATTCACAAGCAAGTTTCTCTTTCTTTTCTTTTGTACTATTATACTACAAAAATAATTGAAATTCAAATCCATTCACAAATAAAGGTTTTTTTTTTTTTTAGAGGATCCACCGCAACAGAGAGAGACGCTTCTCCGAATGAACTAAAAGTAAATTTCCTTATTCAGAATCCTCACCAAAACGAACTTGAAGACGCCAAATCCTTTAGGAAACAAGAAAAAGATGTAGAGAAAACAAAAGAGAGAAACTTTAATTAGTACACATCAATCTCTACACATGCTTCAACTTCAATATGCATACACTACCAGTTACAATTATGCTATTTCCTCTGTTTGGCTACCGAGAAAGTGTAAGGAAAAAAAGCAAAGAAAATACAGCTCTTAATCTCAGATTCTGCTTAACTCGGTTGAGGCGAGTTATTCCAATCCAAAACGACTTAAAATATTTTCCCAAAAAAAAAAAAAAATTTGGGTTCTGCTTTTTCACTTGCTTTGCTATAATATTTTCTTGGTAACCAAACAGAGAGCAAGAGTTAAAAAGACCTAGAGATTGGAAACGAGAAGTACCTTCCGAGAAAGCCATGGTAGAGGAGAGAAATCTAGAGGCAACAACGATGACTCTGATCATGCATGGATAGCAAGGACGGAGCCAGAACTTGAAGTTAGGGGGGTAGTTTTACTGTTAGTTGCATGCGGTGGCTCTAGCTTCCGGCTTAGTTGCTTAACAGCTAATGAGTTTTTTTTTTTGGTGGTGTTTTTTATGTGTGCATCCAAGTCTAGACAAAATTATTTTGTTTAAAATTTTTTAAAGGGTCAAGTTGTTTGTTTTAGGTAAAATTGGTTGATTGAGTTTAATTTTTTTTAGCTTTACTATTGGTAACTTTTGTTGTTGAATATTTTTTTTGAACTTGTTTATTTTGCTTTAGATTTTAGATCTGACCTTTAAAAGGAGAAAAACGTTAGAATTACAAACTTTTTTTTACAAATTATTAATGTGGTGAGTGGTTATTAGTAAGAAAAAATGCGATGTATGTGATAAACCCAAATGCAAACCAATAAAAGTTTACTACCACAACAGTTTGTAAAAATATTATAAAAAATTTTGTGGCTAAAGTAATACTCCTAAAAGAATCGATGATAATATAAAAAGGTACAAAGTGTGATTTTATAGAACAAAATTGTTAAAATTTGTGACTATGTATATATTAATTAAAAAAAAAAAAAATAGGGGAGGCCATTGCCTCCCTTAGTCCAAGTCTCCCTCCGTCCCTAATGGAGAGAGTGGAGTCACGAAGGACTCACTAGAGAACCCATGGTTTCTGGCAATGGTGGATCGGAATCCCAAAAATCACAATAAACAACAACAAAAAATTTCCAGAAAGAGAAAAAAGAAAAGAAAAAGAAAGAGTGAGTTGAGAGCGTATATCAGAAGAAGAAGGGAGAGTGAAAGTAGTGGTACTAGCGGTTGTAAATTGAAGAAATTGAAGATGAGTCAAGTTCAGCTCCAGATATAAACAGAGCACAATGCAAGAGTAAATAGAACGATGCCGTTTAGTCTTTAACTTAAGTGTAGCACGTGTGGACATGTATGCACGTGTGAGAGGCAGTTATACTTGAGTCAAACCATAACTAACTGTTCATACCGTATATATAATGTATAAGTCTCTGTATTTGTATTACATTCTTTCAATATCAATATACAACAGATTCAGTTTTGTTAATTCTCTCTCTCTCTCTCTCACTTTATTTCTAGTTCATTTCTGTATCCTTTCATGGTATCAGAGCTTTGATCCTCATCCATGGCTTCCACATTTGTAACTTCATCTTCAACCTCTGGCTCAATCCCTACTGTAACTAATACAGCTTTACCTGTCAATACTTCATTGCTCCTGTTGTCAAGTATGTCTTCAATGATGACTGTTAAGCTCGATTATAGCAATTACACTGTTTGGAAGCATCAAATTGAGGTAATACTTGAAACCTACTCTATGATTGACATTCTTGATGAGTCAAGTATTGTTCCAGATCGTTTTCTGAAGGATTCTTCTGGTAATCTCACTACTAAGATTAACCCTAATTTCATCTCTTGGAAGAATCGTGAATAAGCAATGTTCACTTTTATCAATTCCATTTTATCACCTGCAATTCTTGCTCTCACTGTTGGGCAAAGATCTTCCAAGGGAGTATGGAAGGTGTTAGAAAAGAGATTTGCCTCAGTGTCAAGGTCTCATGTTATGAGTCTGCGTAATGAACTGAGTGCAGTAAAGAAAGGAACTGATTCAATTGATGGATATTTCCAAAAGATTAAACAAATTCGTGATAAATTGACTGTTGTACTTGTAATCTTGGATGATGAAGAGCTTCTGCACGTTGCTCTTGATGGTTTACCCTCAGAATATGATTCTTTCAGTTCTGCAATTAGAACCCGTAGTGATGTATTGTCTGTTAAAGAGTTAAATACTCTACTTAATGCTGAGGAGAGAGTAATCAAGAAAAGGTCTAATGGTCTTGTTCCTCCTTCAATGGCTATGAATGCCAATTTTCAATCTACATATCAAGGATTTTCTAATCAGAGGGGCAGAGGAGGTAGATATCATAATCAAAGAGGAAGAGGTGGCAGAGGTAACCACAATGGATTTAACAATTATAATGGAAGTTTTAGCAATCATAGTGGATTTAGCAACAACAATGGAGGTTTTGGTAATACCAATCATCATCCTACCTTAGGGCAACATTCTAAGTCACAAAATTCATTTGGCCAACCTCAGTCAAATAGGCCATTTTATCAAATCTGTGGAAAGGGTGGTCACACAGCCCTTGATTGCTACCACAGAATGGATTTTGCATATCAAGGGAGGCATGCCCCTGCTAAGTTAGCTTCAATGGTGGCTAACTCATCTCAAGTGCAGCACTGCAATGGCTGGCTCACTGATACAGGCTGCTCAGATCATGTCACTCCTGATTTGTCCCAATTAAGTCTTCATCAACAATCAGTTACAGGCACTGAAACAGTCACAGTTGGCAATGGCCAGGAGCTTCCAGTCACTCATGTTGGTCATGGTGAGCTTAAAACTTCTTCTCATAACTTTAGGCTTCATAATATACTTAGAGTTCCTGCTCTTGCTTCTAATCTTCTGTCTGTCCATAAGTTGTGCCTTCAAAATAATGCTTTCTGTTATTTTGATGCATACAAGTTCTCAATTCAGGATTTACCTTCGGGGAAGATCCTCTACAAAGGGTTGAGTAAAGATGGAGTGTATCCTATCCCTTCTCCTTCCACACTATCATCTTCCTCAGCCTTCAATTCCAAATCCACTATATCTGCTTCCAATTCCATCAAGTCTGATGTACTCCAGCTGTGGCACTACAGACTTGGGCATCCTAGTTCTAGGTTGTTATATTCTGTTTTAAAGCATTTCTTTCCTTCTGTTACTTTGTCTCAAATTGTGAACATCTGTTCTTCTTGTGAATTTTGTATAAGTGCCAAGATGCACAAATATCCTTTACCCAAGTCTCCTATTGTGTCTAAGTCTGTACTTGACATTGTTCATAGTGATGTTTAGGGCCCTGCTCCTTTATCTTCTGTTCTTGGGTTTTCTTATTATGTAATTTTTGTGGATGATTACACTAGGTTTACTTGGCTGTTCTTGCTTAAACTTAAGAATGAAGTACTATCTGTTTTCAAGCATTTTAAGGCCCTTGTTGAAAACCAATTTTCTGCTTCCATTAAAGTTCTTAGGACAGATAATGGTACTGAGTATACCAATTCTGCCTTTCAAGTCTTTTGTTCATCAAATGGAATTTTACATCAAACTTCTTGTCCTCATTCTCTTCAACAGAACGGTGTCTCTGAAAGGAATCATAGACACATTGTTGAAACTGGTCTTTCCTTGCTTTATAGATCACATCTTCCTTATAATTACTGGTCCTATGCTTTCACTACTGCTGTGTTTCTCATAAATAGATTACCCTCTTCTGTTTTGAGTTTCAAATCTCCTTGGGAAGTCTTGTACTCCAAACCACCCCCTCTTAAGCTCTCAAGGCTTTTGGGTGTGCTTGTTACCCTTATCTTCGGCCTTATACCAAACACAAACTTCAACCAAGGTCTCAAGAGTGCATTTTTCTTGGTTATCCTCCACAGTCTAAAGGCTACATTTGCCTTGATCCTACATCCAATAAAATTTACATTGCATGTTTTGTTCTATTCAATGAGTCCTTATTTCCTTTTGCTCACCTTTCCTTCTCTACTAATCCTACCACTCCTTTCTCTACCACATTTTCTCTGTGGTTTCCCAAATCATCCTCTCCTCCTTCTTCTGATTCTGCCAGTCCCATTCCTTCAACTTTTCCTTCCCATTCTGATTCTACTCCTTCATCCACTCCTTTAGACCTTACCTCTTTTTTACTTCCAACTTTAGTGCAAGCCTCCACCCCAATTCCTATGGTTCCTCCTCCTTCTCCCTCATTTCCTGATCCTGTGATACCCTCTACTGACCAGACTTCTTCCTCTCTTCCTGTTCCTCCTAAGTCACATCCTATGGTCACTAGGTCTAAGCATGGTATATATAAGCCTAAAGTTTTCCATGTTAAGGTTGACTACTTTGTGACTAAGCCTCCTTCCTATGCTGTTGCTGCTAAACACCCTTAATGGGTGGCTGCCATGAATTCTGAATTCCAGTCTTTACAAAAGCAACACACTTGGTCCTTAGTTCCTTTACCTTCTACCAAGAATGTAGTCACTTGTAAGTGGGTTTATAGATTAAAGAAGCATGCTGATGGGTCTATAGCTAGATACAAAGCTAGATTAGTAGCAAGGGGCTATATGCAGCAACATGGTCTTGATTTTGATGAAACCTTCAGCCCTGTGGTTAAACCTACCACTGTGAGACTTCTTTTAACTTTGGCAGTCCATCATGGTTGGGAACTGAGGTAGCTTGATGTTAGTAATGCCTTTCTACATGGCATTTTGAAGGAGGAAGTATATATGAAGCAACCTCAGGGGTATGTTGACCCCCAATTCCCTTCTCATGTCTGTCTTCTCCATAAAGCTTTATATGGTCTCAAGCAGGCTCCTAGGGCCTGGTTTGAGAGATTCACTACTCATCTCTTTCACATTGGCTTCTCGGCTTCAGGGGCTGATGGTAATCTCTTCATCTACTGTCATGATGGTCAGTTGGTGTTCCTTTTGTTGTATGTAGATGACATCATTTTAACTGGAAGTGACAAGAAGTTCACTACTTCTATTATTCAGCTTTTAAGTTCTGCATTTGATCTTAAGGATCTTGGCCTGCTGCATTACTTCCTTGGGTTGCAAATTGAGTATACTGATTCAGGGTTGTTTGTGCATCAAACCAAGTATGCCACTGATTTGTTAACTAAGTTTGCTATGGTAGATTGCAAGCCTTGCAAGACTCCTTACTCTCCCAATCAGCATTTGCTGCCCAATGATAGTTCTTCTTTATCTAACCCTTCATCTTATAGAAGCCTTGTTGGTGCTCTTCAGTATCTCAAATTTACCAGGCCAGACCTGTCTTTTGCTGTCCAGCAGGCTTGTCAATACATGTGTTCTCCTACTCAGAACCACTTACAAGCTGCCAAACGTATTCTCAGGTATATTAGGGGTACCCTTCATTTTGGCATTGCCTTTACCCTTGGCTTTCCTTCCCTCTCTGCTTACTGTGATGCCGACTGGGCTGGTGATCCAGTGGATCGCAGGTCTATTTCTGGTCTTGTGGTATTCTTTGGCAATTGCCCCATCACTTGGTCAGCTAAGAAGCAATCCACTGTATCCAGATCATCCACTGAAGCTGAGTATAGAGCCTTAGCCTCTACTGCAGTTGAATTATATTGGATCCGTATGCTTCTCCGCGATTTGGGGATTTTTCTCTCTACCCCTCCTTTGCTGTGGTGTGATAATGTTAGTGCATTAGCCATTGCTTCAAACCCTGTTTTCCATGCTCGCACAAAGCATATTGAGGTGGACTACCATTTTGTGGGTGAAAAAGTCATCAGAAAAGATCTCTTGATCAAGTACATCTCTTCCAATGATTAGCTTGCTGACATCTTTACCAAAGGATTGCCTTCTTCACGCTTTCATTGGTTGACATCTAAACTCATGTGGAAATTCCCATTTCGTTTGAGAGGGGATGAAAGTAGTGGTACCAGCAGTTGCAAGATTGAAGAAATTGAAGATGAGTCAATTTCAGCTCCAGATATAAACAGAGCACAATGCAAGAGTAAATAGAATGATGCCGTTTAGTCTTTAACTTAAGTGTAGCACGTGTGGACATGTATGCACGTGTGAGAGGCAGTTATACTTGAGTCAAACCGTAACTAACTGTTCATACCGTATATATAATGTATAAGTCTCTGTATTTGTATTACATTCTTTCAATATCAATATACAATAGATTTAGTTTTGTTAATTCTCTCTCTCTCTCTCTCTCTCTCACTTTATTTCTAGTTCATTTCCGTATCCTTTCAGAGAGCTTAAGGCAGAACAAGTCTTTGATTTTCCGGCTGTGGGTAAGTGTGGAGTTGAGTTTTAATCTTGGTTTGGTTTTGTTAGCCAGAGTTAAGCTAATGGATAAGTGCTGATGTGGAGCTTAATCAGAAAAATGACCGCGTGACATTTTTTTATTTGGCTAGCAAGAGCCGGAGGGGACCACATCAATGGTACTTCCGAATGAACCAATAATTTCTCGCAATACAAGTCGAGGGGATTCCTCCGTCCAGATAACATCATGTGACACTTGTTTGGCATACCTAGCTAAAAGGTGGGTTACTGTATTGGCGCTCCTTTTGGTAAACTGCACCTGTGACCATCTGAACCCATTAGGCAGACAGAGCACGTCTTGTATAATACGACCAACCCAAGATGACAGACTTTTCTTCAGCTCCAAAGCAGACATGACCGACAGATTGTCTCCTTCAACCACCATCTCCCTAAAGCCGCACTCCAACGCAAACTCCACCATATGCCTACACGCAAGAGTTTCTGTTTCCTCGCTGCAAGATATAGGCGGTCCTTTGCCTGAAAGTGCAGCCAGCTTATGTGTCTGTCAGTAGGATACAACTTTTATTGAGTTAACTTTTCAAAAAAAAAAAAAAAAATCTTTATTGAGTTAAAGTTAATTTATGAGATAAGTTTTTTTTTTTTTTTGGGTCAAACATTTTTTGATTTAAGAATTTTGTTTTATTTAACTTGGCGCCCCCTAAAAATCTCCACTACTGTTTGTAGGTGTGTCCGTGTTTTTGGAGAAAGGTAAATAGTAGTCAAGAGCCTTGCGGGTTTTCTCCGTAGGCATGACCGATTACGCTAAACCATGTAATTTTTGCGTGTTGTTGTATTATTATTTAATGCTTTCGCTTTTAGCTCTATTTTAGTCTATTTAACATAATAAATATGGAGATTATTTAGACATGCATTGGTTGCCAATGCATGGCTAATATTTGTTATTTGGTTAATATTTACTAAAATTAAGACTCAAACTTACCTCATTTATAAATAAATAAATATAAACAATCTTTTTATCAAGTTAAGCTTGAGTTGTTTATGAATAGCTTAGTTCATTTAATTAAACCATATGCTTAAATAGGCTTGAGACAGGGCCATTGTGCTGCCTACAGTAACACAATTACTCCTATTGGCCACATGCCCAGCTACTTCTTTCAATTTTTCCGATATGACAGTGAATCCACCAATATCAAATGCAACGTGACCAATCCATTATTGTTTAAAACAGCCGAAGACTTGGTGCACCATTAAGATGGACAGGTCTAAATATTGCATAACTTAATTATTATTATTATTTTTATTTGGATAAAATTCAAAATCCACATGAAGATTACAACTTCTATTAAAAAAATGAATATAAATACATATTTTGAAAATTTAACAGTTGGATTGTATGTAAAAAATTTTTTTATGTATAATTTAGACTATAAAAACTTGTAATTCGAACAAATGATTGATGATATAATTATTGATCTTTAATTTTTTAGAAATTTTGCAAGTATGAAAGATATAAGAAGAAAATGAGTCTAATAGTGGATTCATCAAAATTTATATCCAATAAAACAATATTGAGTGGAGTTGTAACCTTAAGCCACCACTAAATTTGTAGTCAAATATTGTCCATTTATTTGTCAATTTTTTTTTATTAAATTATTTTCCCTAACCATGGGACTACATTATCTTTTTATATCTTATTATGGTTCCAAAATATTAAAACAAATAATAACTCTCTCATCTGTTTAAATTTCAATATTTTTTGTACTTTAAAATTATAAAGAAAAATGAATTTATTTGATTGAGTGGTGAATAATCTGATTGATAAGAATTTTAATATGCATGTTCAAAATAGAAGAAATCTTGTAGCACAACTGAAATCTTGTAGCACAACTGACCCGTTTGTCTTTGCTGAAAAAGAAAACAACACCATTTTCATTAGCCTTCTTTCTTCCTTCTTAGCACGTGATAAAATTATTTGAAGTGGTAACTTATCCCATTTGATAACCAAATTGATAAAAAAAATTTAATCTAGTAATAATAGAATGAGAAATAATAAAAGTAATTTATATTTTCATATTTGGACCCGATTTATTCAATGAATAGATATTATTATTATTATTATTATCATTATCATTATTATTATTATTAAACATCTCTCTTAAAATGGGTAAATGGGTAAGCATTGAGTGTTATTTTCCAAAATAATGACCACTGTAGGGTCACAAATCGTAGCCCAAACCCATGTAGAAACAGGGGATGAGCCCAATAAGCCCAATACAATAAATTTGTAAGAGAATGGGCGAAAGAAATGGGCTAATAAAGGGTCTCACAACAGTTAATGAAGGTTAGGAGTTAGGCCGAGGAGAATAAAACACACAAGCAAGTGATGATCTCAGGTCCGAGGAGCAAGTTTTGGATGAATTGGTTACTTCAGACAATGTCCGAGGGGTAGGCTCTTAGATAAAATGTTTTTCTTTAGGTTGTGTTCTTCCAGATGCTACAGTAACTCTTCCTTCTTGTTCTTTCTTTTTCTCTCGTGATCCTTTCTTCTGGAGGTTTCACTCCGTTATATAGTCCTTCATTGTTCGATCTTATCGTCCACTTGTCTGCCATCTAGCCTGGTACTTGAGTTTCTGTTTTTTCTCCCACAGCTTTTTGATTTTCTGGGGGTAAAGGTGATCGAAAACACTGTTTAGAGGTCTTCTCCACATAAATGCGGCCAGGAAAGCTGCTGTAATGCATTTAATGCGGTGGTAACAGCTTTTTCCCAAGATATTTCTGCATCCTTATCCCTTCCGTGTACATTGGTAATCTATCTTCACCTCTGGAACTTCCTGGAAGGTGGACTAAGGGGGAGCCGAGGCCCACCTCACCGACATATGCCAGACCCGAGGAGGGTATTCCTCTCGGATCAATATCCCTGGACACTTACATGATCTACTGTTAGTTACGAGGTTTCCCTATGGTTTCCTCTCCTCGGACGCATTGTTGATAAAACGTGGTACTTAAGCCCACTGCAAGGGCCCAAGTTTTTGCTCCCCCACAATAGCCCCTCAAAATTCTAATTTTTCTCTCTTATCTGAGGAGAAAAATTAGGATTTTGATGTACATCCGTAATTACGATGTAGTCCTTAACGATATTTAAATTCAGGCGCGTGTAAGGGTCATTTCTGCCATTTCGCGAGGGCTTCTGACGCTAGGGAACTCGCACAATCATCATTAAACGCTTAGAACTGCGTTTTGCTCTAGACATCCAACGGTGGAATACAAATCCAACGGTCCAGATCTCATCTTCAATATTTGGGCGGGATTGTGTCTTTTCCTTCTTTCGTCTCAATTATAAAAACCTTCAGACGTTACTTTTTGTATCTTATCAGAGCTTGCAACTTCAGAGCGTTCATATTCAGGCATCCATCATACCTTCACAAGAAAGAGAGTTTAACGATCTTCCAGAGACAAGAGGACCAATCCGTACTCATCCTCACGTAAGTTTCGCACTCCGAACCTCCACTGTATCCTCGGCTAACCTCCTCGGCTAACCACTCCACATTCCAGAGACTAACAATGGGTAAATTCGAGTGTTTAGTAAACACTCCGGCCCTAATAGAGTTATTCAAAGAAAAGTACCACATTCCCCAGGAGGTGGTGGTACGTCACTGCACCACGGATGGCTGATGCTCTGCTACAGTCCCTCCTCCTACCTACAGACCTGGTGGCCTACAGGAGTTTCGATCATCCTGACCTATTTCTTTCCTTAAAAAGGGACTTGGCTATGGTAAGTAATTCTGTTCATTCTTTTTTCATTTTTGTTTACTTGCATATTATTTCTCAAATCTAAGCCACTTCTTCGCTGTGCATAACAGGTCACGCAACAAGTTTACGTGGCTGAGGAGTGGGGGAAGAGCTTTCATGATGAGACGAGGGCTGCCCAAGAGGCCCGAGAGACTGCTGAGGCTCATCTAAATGTGTTGAAAGACCAACAAAAACAGATGGCCGAGCAGGTGAAGAAAGCTCTCCAGGATAAGGCCAGTGCTGAGGCTGGCTTAAAGACGACTGAGAAGCAGGCTGAGACTCTTCGTAGCGAATTACACCTCTGCGAAATCAATCTAGCAATAGAGAGGTAGATGGTGAAAGATTTGCACGAAGAGCTTCGTAAGGCCAAGGAAGCTGCACAGCTACTGAAGGAGGCAGCCGAGGCTGAGAAGTAGGCCTCATATGCTCTGGGGGTGCAAGAGACTCAGAGCAGGCTGACTGAAGAATTTTCTTCTGTCGCTAGGGACTACTGCAACATTACTTGGGAAAAAGCCCTTGATGCCGCTGGAGTCCCTGTTGATTCCAGCCTTAGGAGGCCTGAGAGCATATATTATGATCCTGATATTCAGGCGCTCCCAGGTTCCGACTCTCCTCCCCCAGAGCAGCCAGCCTCAGCGTCTGAAGCTCCTGCAACAAGTCAAGCTCTTCCAGTTTCTATGGAAGTCCCAGCAGATTCCCATCAAGACGCTGGTCGAGGAAAGAGGGTTGAGGCTCCCCAGGATAAGACTTTAGATGCTGCCCCTTCTCAGTCAGAACAAGTTGCTGACCACCAAGCTCCTAAGACAAAGACTTAGGATGTTTATTTTAGTATTGTTTTTTTTTTTTTTCTTTTTTATGTTTACCGTTTTAGAGACTTGTACTATGTTCTAATTATTAATGAAGATATGCTCATTTTGTTTTACGCGTTATGGCAAGTAGTGGCGAATTATTCTTCTGCCATTTTTTTTTTTTTTTTTGTGTTATATGAATGACTAACTTGATTAAGAAGCTCTGGAAATTAGGTTCACATATGAACCGGATAAATAAATCAAACATAACAGGAAATTCGAATAATACCCTTATATCTAAGTTTGAATACTTAAAAGGGAAATTGTAATAAGTGTTAACTAACTCGAATCATCTAGTCAGAGGTCTCCAGTCACAATTGGATCTAAGTTTAAACACCTCATAGAACAGTGAGAGTGAGAGTGCTAACTAATCCAAGTCATCTGGTCCAAGGACTCATGCATGATTGGATTTAAGTTTAAACACCTCATAGAACAGAGAGAGTGAGAGTGCTAACTAATCCAAGTCATCTGGTCCGAGGACTCATGCATGATTGGATTTAAATTTAAACACCTCATAGAACAGTGAGAGTGAAAGTGCTAACTAATCCAAGTCATCTGGTCCGAGGACTCATGCATGATTGGATTTGAGTTTAAACATCTCATAGAACAGTGAGAGTGAGAGTGCTAACTAATCCAAGTCATCTGGTCCAAGGACTCATGCATGATTGGATTTAAGTTTAAACACCTCATAGAATAGTGAAAGTGAGAGTGCTAACTAATCCAAGTCATCTGGTCCGAGGACTTATGCATGATTGGATTTAAGTTTAAACACCTCATAGAACAGTGAGAGATAGTGCTGACTAATCCAAGTCATCTGATCCGAGGACTCATGCATGATTGGATTTAAGTTTAAACACTTCATAGAACAAAGAGAGATAGTGCTAACTAATCCAAGTCATTTGGTCCGAGAACTCATGCATGATTAGATTTAAATTTAAACACCTCATAGAACAGAGAGAGATATAGAAAGAGGCATACATATTTAACATAAAGAACGAATATTGATCAAATACACATTTATTAATAATGATACCTTTTCAAGTTATTGACATTCCAAGGACGGGGTACTACAAGTCCGTCCAGGTCTTCCAAGAAATATGCTCCAATACTAGCGTTGGAGGTGATACGATATGGTCCTTCCCAATTTGGCCTTAGTTTTCCCCACGTTGAGTTCTTTGCCGAGCCCACAACTTTACGCAGCACCAGGTCACCTGGGGCCAAAGGTCTTGTCTTTACATGGCATAACCTCGCTTCAGCTTCTGTTGGTAATGAGCCAATTGAACCATTGCGTTTTCCCTTTTTTCATCAATCAAGTCTAGACCTCTTGCCAAGTTTTCGTCGTTGTCTTTTGGATTGAATGAGCTTGTTCTCGTCGTCGGGAACCCAGATTCTAGAGGGATGACTGCCTCAGCTCCATAAGTCATTGAAAAAGGGGTCTCTCTGGTGGACCTACGAGGCGTGGTCCTGTATGTCTAGAGTACGTGCGGAAGCTCTTCCACCCATCTGCCTTTTGCATCATCCAACCTCTTCTTCAATCCACTCAGTATGACTTTATTCACAGCTTCAGCTTGTCCATTCCCTTGAGGGTAAGCCGGAGTAGAATATCTGTTAGTAATCCCCAGCTCGCCACAATAATTTCTGAACATCTTACTATTAAACTGGAGTCCATTATCTGAGATGAGTACATGAGGGACGCCGAACTGAGTAACAATGCTTTTCCAGACAAATCTTTTCGCATCCACATCTCGGATATTGGCTAGAGGCTCTGCTTCAACCCACTTTGTAAAATAATCAGTGCCAACTATGAGATATTTCTTGTTTCCCACAGCTTTAGGAAATGGTCCGACGATATCTAAGCCCCATTGAGCGAATGGCCATAGACTAGATAATGGATTGAGGACTCCCCCTGGCTGGTGTATACTTGGTGAGTACCGTTGGCATTGATCACACTTTTTGACATATTCCAAACCTTCTCTCTGCATGTTCGGCCACCAATAACCTTGTGTAATGGCCCTATGCGCTAAGGACCTGCCTCCAGTATGGCTTCCACAGATTCCCTCATGCATCTCTTCTAAGAGCAATTCAGTTTGATCGGGATGAACACATAGCAAATAAGGCCCAGAAAAGGAACGCCTATATAGCTTGCTATCCTCCGACAGCCAATAACTAGTAGCTTTCTTTCTTATTTTGTCAGTTTCAATTTTCTCTTCAGGTGGAATATCTTCCTTTAAGAATTGCATGACAGGATCCATCCAACTTGGCCCCATTCTAACTTGATTGATTTGAACTACGTTTGCTATTGTCGAGGGTCGATGCAGGTCCTCAACGAGGATTATGCGAGGCAAGTTTTGTGCCGAGGAAGTTGCGAGCAGGGCCAAAGAATCTGCATGCGCGTTGCCGCTTCTTGGGACATGTAGCAAGCTAAAGAATTCGAATTCCATCTGCATAATTTTTACTCGGCTAAGATAACCTCGCATTCTCTCGTCTTTGGCTTCGAATTCACCTTTGACTTGACCAACAACTAGCCTCGAATCCGAGAAGAGTTTGATGGACTTTCCTCCCATCCTTAGGACCATAGCCATTCCTTCTAATAAAGCTTCATACTCCGCTTCGTTATTTGTGGCAGGAAAGCCTAACCTCAGAAACTTTTCAATGGTAACCATCTCTGAAGATGTCAACACTAATCCAACCCCTGCGCCTTTTTGGTTTGATGCTCCATCTACATGCACTTCCCACGTCGGGGGGAAACGCTGGGAGATACTACTGACTAGTTTTACATCCCTTTCCCCTTGTGCTAGTAACCCATCCGCTTCAGGTTCGGTGAATTCTGCCACCAAGTCGGCGAGTACCTGTCCCTTTACTGAGGTGCGAGGTATGTATTTGATATCGAAAGCTCCCAGAATTGTACCCCACTTGGCTATCCTTCCCGTGTAATCTGTACTTTTAAGTACGGTCTTTAGTGGGAGTTGTGTAAGAATAATCACCGTATGTGCTTGGAAATAGTGAGGCAGCTTGCGTGTGCTAAGCACCACTGCCAGGATGGCCTTTTCCAATGGAAGGTAGCGCACTTCTGCCTCGTGCAACGATTTACTCACGTAGTACACTGGCCGCTGTACGCCGTTATCAACTCTTATCAACACCAAGCTTACTGCGTAGGAGGCCACCGCAATATAAGCAAAAAGAACCTCATCTGGTTCAGGACTTGACATGACCGGCGGCCGAGCAAGATAGTCTTTGAGTTGCTGAAAGGCTGCGTCACATTCCGTCGACCATTCAAAGCCTTTCCATTTATTGATCAACAGGAAAAAAGGTCGGCACCTGTCTGCCGATCGAGATATGAATTTATTCAAAGCAGCGGCCATTCCGGTTAGTTTTTGCACCTCTTTTGGGTTCCGAGGAGTTCGCATATTGGTGATGGCCTTAATCTGGTCGGGATTGACTTCAATTCCCCTATGAGTAACCATGTAACCCAAGAATTTGCCCGACCCTACACCAAATGAGCATTTGGAGGCGTTCAAACGTAGTTTATGGCTTCTGAGAATTTCGAAGACAACTTGAAGATCTTCTAGGTGCTCGGATACCTTTTTGCTTTTCACCACCATATCATCTATGTAAATCTCCATATTTTTTCCTAGTAATGATTCGAACATCCTCGTCATCATTCTCTGATAAGTGGAACCTGCATTCTTCAAACCAAAAGGCATCACTTTGTAGTGGTAGTTCCCTACTGGCGTAACAAAAACAGTTTTTTCTTGATCGTCCAATGCTAAAGGTATCTGATGATAACCCTGAAACGCGTCCAAGAAACTCATCCGAGGATGACCGACTGTGGCGTCTACTAGTTGATCGATTTTGGGCATGGGGAATGGATCTTTAGGGCTGGCTTTATTTAGATCTGTGAAATCAACACATACTCGCCACTTCCCAGTTTTTTTCTTGACTACTACAGTGTTTGCCAACCACTCGGGATAGAAGACCTCCTTGATAGCCCCTGCCTTTTTGAGCTTCGTCACTTCTTGACGAACTGCTTCTGCATGCTCTTTAGATGGCCGACGAGGGAGCTACTTCTTGGGGGTCATCAATGGATTAACATTCAAATTGTGACAAATGAAGTTTGGGTCCACTCCTGGAGCCTCATAAGCATTCCATGCAAAGACATCGATGTTTCGTTTAAGGAACTCTACCAATTCCTCCATCTTTGACTGGGGTAGTTGAGATCCGACTTGAAAGAATTTCTCCGGGTCATCTCCTATTGTGACTTTTACAAGATCTTCAGACTTCATTTCCTCGAATAACCCATCATTAGACGACATTGGGGGTTTTAACTGCTATAACTTCTCCTTTTGAGCCTTCGATTCTGCTTCAAGCTTGTGTCGGATTGCTACTATCATGCATTGCCGCGCCATGGTTTGATCACCCGGTATCTCTTCTATCTTGCCTCCAGAGGGGTATTTAATTTTCTGATGCAGGGTAAAAGAGACTGCTCCTAAAGTATGAAGCCAAGGTCTAGCCACGATTGCCGTATAAGGGGAATAAACATCCACCACTATAAAATCGATCTCCACTATCTCCGATCCGGCTTGCACTGGTAGCCTTACTTGTCCCTTCGGGATAATAATCTTCCCCTTAAAACTTACTAGAGGGGAATTATAAGGCGTCAGATCTTCCGTTTTTAAGTTTAACCCCTTGAAGAGGTCAGGATACATGATCTCGGCCGCACTGCCCTGATCCACCATCACTCTCTTTACATCATAGCCTCCGATTCGGAGGGTAATCACTAAAGCATCATCATGAGGTTGAACAGTGCCAATCTTGTCCTCGTCCGAGAATCCCATGACTAGGGACCGACTTAACTTAGCTCTCTTCGGCTCGTGGGGATTATCCTCAGGATACAGGCGAGCCACTGACATTACTCTGGAGGGACATGACCCTGTTCTGCCAGGCGCCGCAAAGATAACGTTAATAGTCCCAAGAGGGGATCTTAGAGGATTCTCCCTTTCCGGTCGAGTATCAGTCTAACCACCCAAACTGCTGGAGTGATGCAACAGCTCTTTCAATTTACCTTCTCGGACAAGTTGGTCAAGGTGATCCCATAAACTTCTACAGTCCTCGGTAGTATGACCATGGTCTCTATGATATTGACAATAGATATTTCGGTTTCTCTTCTCAGGGTTTCCCATCATCTTGTTGGGCCATTTGAAGAAGGACTCATTTTTAACCTTTTCCAGGACTTGGTGCACAGGCTCTCGGAATACAGCTCTGACCACCTGGCTGTTACAGCATATCTGCTGCTCAGTATAATCCCTTCTCGGCCGGTTATTATTATACTTGTCCGGCCTAAATTCTCTCCTTTCTTGAGGGACAAGTTTAGCTTTCGCTTTTCCCTGTTGTTGTTGTTGTTGATCATCTTCAATCCTTTTGTACTTATCCACTCTATCCATTAGCTGTTGCAAATTGGTAACCAGTTTCCCTGTCAAGGATTTTCTCAGACCATGCTCGGAAGGAAGCCCAACCTTGAAGGTTCTGACAGCGACCTCATCAAAATCCCCATCAATCTCGTTAAACATCTCCCAATACCTCTCGGCATATGACCTCACAGACTCTCCTTCTCTCATTGTCATCGACAACAGAGAATCTAGGGGTTGAGGAACTCTGCTGCATGTGATAAACCGGGAGCAGAATGATTGAGTGAGCTTCTTAAAGGAACTGATGGAATTAGTTCTCAAACCGTCGAACCATCTCATTGGCATTGGTCCCAGGCTGGAGGGAAACATTCTACACAACAAAGCTTCGTCCTGAGAATAGACTGCCATCTTTTGTTTGAATTGGCTTACATGTTCTACAGGATCGGTACGTCCGTTGTACATGGAAAACGTAGGCTGATGAAAACGTCTGGGAAACTTCGCCCTTTCTATTCCCCGCGTAAAGAGGGACTTAGAAATTTGGCTCAGAGCCTTTTTCATGACCCTAGTTCCCACTCCCTTTCTAGCTGAACCTTTTCTCCTCCTCTTATGAGAGTGTTCATCTTCATAGGAATAGGATTCACTGGGCGGAGTTTTTGAGCATTTCTTGTAACTGACCTCTCATTCATCGTTGGAAGAAACATCTGAACTTGAAAGGGTTTGATTTCGTTGTGCTCGACGAAGCTTCTTTTTTAAGTCTTCTATTTGTCGTTGCAAACCCTCTTCATTAGCGTGCTCTTGCACCAAATGGCTCCTTCGTTGATAGCCACTTCTCCCAGCATGGATCGTCTGCGAGCTGCCCTCTCGTTGGTTATCTACGTGATTTTCCCGTTCAAGATTATGGAGTTCATCTTGTTGATTGACGTTCACTGATTTTGCATGAGGTGGACTGGTCTGTTGTGGTCCTGAACCTGCCATAATTGTCGTAAACTTTTACTAGTGCTAACTCTCCCCACAGACGGCACCAATTGTAGGGTCACAAATCGTAGCCCAAACCTAGGTAGAAACAGGGGATGGGCCCAATAAGCCCAAAACAATAAATTTGTAAGAGAGTGGGCGAAAGAATTGGGCTAATAAAGGGTCTCACAACAGTTAATGAAGGTTAGGAGTTTGGCCGAGGAGAATAAAACACACAAGCAAGTGATGATCTCAGATCCGAGGAGCAAGTTTTGGATGAATTGGTTACTTCAGACAATGTCCGAGGGGTAGGCTCTTAAATAAAATGTTTTTCTTTAGGTTGTGTTCTTCCAGATGCTACAGTAATTCTTCCTTTTTGTTCTTTCTTTTTCTCTCGTGATCCTTTCTTCTGGAGGTTTCACTCCGTTATATAGTCCTTCATTGTTCGATCTTATCGTCCACTTATTAGCCATCTAGCCTGGTACTTGAGTTTCTGTTTTTTCTCCCACAGCTTTTTGATTTTCTGGGGGTAAAGGTGATCGAAAACACTGTTCAGAGGTCTTCTCCACATAAATGCGGCCAGGAAAGCTGCTGTAATGCATTTAATGCGGTGGTAGCAGCTTTTTCCCAAGATATTTCTGCATCCTTATCCCTTCCGTGTACATTGGTAATCTATCTTCACCTCTGGAACTTCCTGGAAGGTGGACTAAGGGGGAGCCGAGGCCCACCCCACCGACATATGCCAGACCCGAGGAGGGTATTCCTCTCGGATCAATATCCCTGGACACTTACACGCTCTACTGTTAGTTACGAGGTTTCCCTATGGTTTCCTCTCCTCGGACGCATTGTTGATAAAACGTGGTACTTAAGCCCACTGCAAGGGCCCAAGTTTTTGCTCCCCCACAACCACTTTTATCAATTCGTTATATTTTTGTTAAAAGCCAGAAAATTGTAGTATAAAGAAGTAATTCTAAAGATTCAAAATTTTTCAGATTGGTCCTGTTTTAGATTAGATTTTCCAGATTTTTGGAGTATTAGTATGCAGGGATAGTAGGCAAGTTGATAGTGAAGTGTAACCCATAGTATATTATAACTTTGACATATGTGAAATATGTTGATCTCATAAATTTATATTATTTTGTCAATCTATATTCTTGTTTCAATTAGTTTGGTATTTGTTTACTTATTGAGTTGTCGACTCACCCCCTTTTCCCCCTTCAATTTTAAATTATGAAAAATAAAGTTTTGAAACTTTTGCTGAGGGTGTATGCTTGAATAGAGGTTAGGAATTTTTGAAATAAGATGATCTTGTAATAATTAGTATATCTTTTGTTTAACAGTCATGAGGTTTGGATTGTTGTTTTAATTAGTATTTTGGAGATTTTTTGATAATTGCATTATTGAGGATGGTTGTGGATTTATTGATAAAATTTTATTTGAGAATAATTTTTAGTTAATAAAAGTCTTGTACATCTGTAAGATAAAAATTAGCAAAAATTCAAAACTGACCCTCTATCTTTTGGCCATTTTCATTTCAGTCCCATAACTTTCAGTTTTGTTATTTCAGCCCTCTAACTTTCAATTGTTGTCAATTCAGTATTCCGTTAAACCTCAGTTATATACTATCGTTAAGTGAGCCAAAACGACGTTGTTCTGACTTTATTTATTTATTTTTTTGTAATTAAAAATTAAGAAAACTATTATTAAAAAAAAAAAGTCTTTTTTTTTTCTCATTTTCTCTCTTGCCACTGCCGGCCTCCACCTCTCCATCTCTTTCTCTTCATCACTCATTCCACCAAAATCTGAAACCCAAAGTCTCTTGGGATAGTCATCTCCCCGGCCACTGGCGGAGCCAGAGGGGGGCGAGGGGGGGCACCTACCCCCCCTTGACTCCTAAAATTTTCTAAAATTATTAGTGTAAAGCAATCGCTTACTGACATGGAGGAAAAAAAGAAAAAGAAAAATGGGACTTCTACTTGAAAGTGACTCTGACACAGGAATAAGAAAGGGAAAAAAATGTTCTCACACACCAAATCATGCTTTTGTCTTTTCCTACGTGAAACTTGCATCTATTTCATTATTTTTTATTTTATATCATTATTTACACTATTTTTACTATTTATGATAATTTTCAAAGTATTTTATCCTTGAATGATGCTAGAAATACTACAAATTTTACTTCTTATGTCTTACAAATTGGCATGTCACCAATTACAAAAAATAATTTCAAAAATTTATTCATTATATTTTTTAAATAACACTAATCATATTTTTACTCCATCAGTTTATAAAGTTTTTAGTCGTTGTGAATTGGTTATTTTTGTTTATTTATTTTAATAATATGAAATATATTCATATTTGAATACAATTGTTTATTTATTTTGTTATTATTGTTGATTAATATTTTTTAGATTAATTTCACTTTTAATATCTTCTTTTAATTTTGCCCCCTCTAGACTAAAATTCTAGCTCCGCTACTGTCTCCGGCTAACCCACTCAGCACCGAGTCTGAGATTTCAAGCCTAATCCAACTATGCAACCCAGCGATCACATCTGCCACGTCATCAAGCGCTCACAAACATTCAAACATTTCTCTTCTTTTCAAAACCATTGTCCTCGACTCGCCCGAGTTTGACTCAACGATGAGGAGTCCGGTACAAACGATCGACTGCGTCGAAGTGAGCCAATCCGATTTGGTGGCGATATTGTACTCGTCGGGGACCACCGGGAGAGTCAAAGGAGTGATGCTGACTCACCAGAACATGATGGCGATTGTGTCTAGTACCTACGTGCACTATGAGATAGAGAGATAGAGAATGAGAAAGCAAGAGAGAGTCCTACGAGTGAGACAGAGAGATAAGGGAAACGACGGAGACCATGACGTTTCGGATGTCAAAGAGGGAGAGAAGAAAGAAGAAGGAGAGGCTTTTGTGAATGTGAAATGGTGTCGCGGAAGGAAGCCTAAGGTTGTGGTAAAGGAAGAGGTTTTGGAAAAAGGAAGTCATTCTGTTTTAGCCGATCGGCAGGAGTCCAACGGTGGCGTTTCGGATGGTGTCAGAGAGGAAAGAAAGGAGGAGGAGGAAGAAGTGGCTGTGGTTGCGAAACGACAAATGAGAAAAAAAAATGTTTTTTTTTAATAACACTTTTCTTATTTTTTTTAATTACCAAAAAAGAAAAAGAGTCAAAATGACGTCGTTTTGGTTCATTTAACGGCAATAGATAATTGAAGTCTAACAGAGTACCGAATTGATAGCAATTGAAAGTTAGAGGACTGAAATAAAAAAAACTAAAAGTTAGAGGACTGAAATGAAAAATGCTGAAAGTTAGAATATTAGAGCCCGTTTGGATTGCTAGTTTTGATAACTCAATACTCTGTTTCTCTAACTCATAACTCAAAAATGGTGGGACCCATAGCAAAAAAATTTGTTTGGCAAACAATAACTCTGTTTCCATCATTCAATTCTTTGATTTTTGAGTTATGAGTTATGGAAACTAAAAACAACTTTTGGCTGTTTTCAGTTTCTATAACTCATAACTCAATGACAATATTGTAATTAAACACATTTAGGGGACCCATAGTCGCAACTTTTGACCACTTTTTGACTTTTTTTTTTCTTCTGGATTGGCGTTGGCGTTGGCTGTTCGTTTTTTTTTCTTTTCTTGGGTTGGCTGTTCAGTTTTTTTTTTTTTTTTTTGATTAGCTTCGGTGAGTTTGGGTACTGAAAAAAAAAAAAAAATACCGACTGACAGGTATAGGCCCATAAATAGTGTGAAAAATATTGAGTGATGAAAATTAGATGATGATGCCAAACGGTTGTGAAAAATTGAGTAATGAGTGATTAGTTATGAGTTATGAAAATTGAGTGATGGAAAAAGTGAAGCTCTACATGCTTTTAGTTTTACATTTTTGCCATAAAAATTTATAAATTGTGGCTATTGTCACGTGAATATTTGTATGGTTGAGTACACATTTTGCTTGTTTCCGGATCATGAGTCATGGGTGATGGTGGCAAAGTTGTAATTAACTAAAGCTAAGTGGGTCGCAGCCGAAGGTCAAGTCCCATCACATACAGAGCAAATGCAGAGGAATTATGGCGCCAACGGTCCTGTGCACTATTCAATTTCAGCTTTAGCGCCATCACCTCATTCACTCTCATTTTCCCTCTTCACTTTCACATATTGCTCTGTTCTTGTACCGAAAGGTGAGAAAAGTTTCCTCATATCATCTGCTCTGTTCTTCACGCATCTGGGTCCAGTTTTTTTTTTTTTTTTTCTTTGCCGAACCTGGTTCTCATTTTATAAGTTTGATCATATCTCTCTCTACTACTTCACACGAGGGAATTTCTAACAAATATTTTTTACCTTTTGTTGTTGGTTTATTTTTCAGATCTGCTTCATATTCACCGATCTTCTACATTCCTTCAGCAAGGTACAACAATGGCTCTACAATAAATTTTTATGGGACGCAGCGAGTGACATAAAGCTTAGTTTTTGAATTGGAAAACCCATTGAGATATTCCACCCAAACAACCCACCGAGCAGAGTTATGGGTTTATTTGAGTTAGAGTTATAAGAATTGAGTTAGGAGATTTGAGTGATGAGTGATGAGTGACCTCCAAACCAAACAGGGCCCTAGTAACTCATCATTTTTTCTTTTGATTTTTTGTTTATATTGTAAGGCATTGTTTGTTGGTCATTGAATTTGTGATTTTGTTCACACAGTTTATTTTGTATTTTGGTTTGTTTCTCGCCAACCTTTTCTTTTTTCTTTTATTTTGATTCTAAGACAGGAGGCCACGCCACCGCTGCCAGCAGGCCGATCGTCGTCACCGCCTCATCACTGGTATATCTTCTCTTCTCTAGCTTCTTTGACTCTCTCACTCTCTTTTTTAGATTTGATCTGCTTTTATGGTTTCTCTCTCTTTCGCACTCTCTAATCTCATCTCTAGCTCAACTTTTACCGCCTTTGTGACTTTCTATCTTAGCGTCTGTGTGGGTTGCGACTATTTTGATGATCTGTTGATTGTGACCTTTGTCTGAGTGTCTGTGCCTTTCTTATTTCTAGTTTGAGGCTTTAACTATTTACTAAAACGAACTTGGAGTCTTTTGGGTAAATATTACAAAATTTAAACTTAATTTCCTTTAGAGGTACTGTTTAAAGTTAATTAGAGAATTGAAGAAAGTGAAAGAATTTCGGCAATACTGTTGCTGAAATTCAACAAAAATAAGAGAGAGAAAAAGAAAAAGGTGGAGAGAGAAAGAAGAGGAATTTCGGTAACACCGTTACCGAAATTCCTTTGTCCAAATTCCTGCCCATTCTGTGTGCTAAAAAAAGCGATTGCGGCAATGCTATTGTCGAAATAGGAAAAAAAAGAAATTTTTTTTTGGTAATTGTGGCAATGGCATTGCTGAAAATGGAAAAAAAATTGAATGGAATTATGACAATGTCATTGTCGAAAATGGGAGGAAAAAAAAATTGTTGCCGAAATCTGCGAAGAAATTTTAAAAAAAGTGTTACGTTCACAATATTTTTATAATACTTTCACAACAAATCATAGGTGATTGGTTATTATTAGTTCAAATTTGATTTTAACACTGAGATTACTTTTTTAATCTAATAATAATAACTTGCCACTTAAAATTTGTTGTAAAAATATTGTAAAAATTGTGTGTACCCATCATTTCTTAAAAAATAAAATAAAATAATAGAATTGTGGCAATGGGATTGCCGAAATAAGTGAAGTACATTTTCACCCATTTAGGCAATGTCATTGCCGAAAATGTGAAAAAAAAAAAAAAGCAATTGTAACAATGGGATCACTGAAATCGGACACTTTTTTTTTTTAAAATTTCTTCCTAGATTTCGGCAACAAATTTTTTTTTTCCTCCCATTTTCGGCAATGACATTGCTATAATTCCATTCAATTTTTTTTTCCATTTTCGGCAATGTCATTGCCACAATTACCAATTATTTTTTTTTTCCTATTTCGGCAAAGGCATTGCCGCAATTGTTTTTTTTAGCACATAGGACACAGGATGGGCAGGAATTTGGGCAGAGGAATTTCGGTAACAGTGTTGCCGAATTTCCTCTTCTTTCTCTCTCCTATTTTTGTTGAATTTCGACAACACTGTTGCCAAAATTCTTTCTCTTTCCTTAATTCCCCAATTAACTTCAAACAGTACCTATAAAGCAAATTAAGTTTAAATTTTGTAATATTTACCCAAAAGACTCCCGAACTTGTAGTAAAATTTTGGAGCATTTTTATTTGATTGGTTAATAGTGCCAGCAAATTGCAATGAGTGTGGGTCTGTGGTCGAAATAATTTTTTAATTAATAAAGTTGAGTGATTAGGTCATAGGTCATTAATTTTTGTCTTTTTGTTTAATTGAATAATTAATTGCAAATGACATAAAAATTCACTGCGTTATGAGAATAAACAAATTTTTTTTTTGAGAAGGATATAAGAATAAATAAATTTATTGTATGGTTGAATAATTAGTTGCATGAGTGATGTTAAATATATTACAAATTTTATTACATAGATCTTGTAAATTGATGGATCACAAGTCATAAAAGGTAATTAATACACTAATAATTTATTATTTTATTAAAGTGACATGACACCAATTGCATAAATTGATACACAATTTTGTAAGTTTTTTATAATAAAATTTTTAGTAACTTTTAGCATTTTCCTAATTGCATAATATTACACAAAATTAATTACATAACAAGAAAAATTAAAAGTTTTGACTTGAGTAATTAATGCATTTTTGCACACTCCCACATTATTGTATTGAGTAATGTTATAGTCACAAATTATTTTATAACATTTTTACAAATTATTGATGTAACAAATTTTTTCTACTTTTTTAATTTAGACTCACTACTATCATTATATTTTTATTTATCAATAATTATTAACTCTGAATTTAGTAAATATAAGGATAAGTTGTAAAGCCACGCACCAAAAAGAAGTAGGAAAAAGACGAAAGAAAGAAGAAATGATCAACGAAAAGTAGCAGAAGGAATTGAGGAAAACAGAAATAGGAAAAGGACGAAAATGAAGAGAACAAAGAGAACCAAAGAAAGTTGTTAGGAGGACATCTTTGTCCAGAGGTTTGTACTCCTTACTTTTCTCCCCAATTTAGGGAAATAATGTTTTGGTGGGAAAACGCCAGGCCCTACCAAAATTTATCTAATTTTCCCTCTTCAACCAAAAAACTGCTCTTTATTATTTTTTCCTTACTTTTATTTCCTATATTTTTCATCACCTTACTTTTAACTCCAATCAAACCCATTTTATGGGAAAAATATTTTCCCCACATTTATTTTACCAAACTCTATTAATTTAATATTAAAAATAGTATATATTGACGTGCCCTTTGCTAAAGGGCATGTTTCCAAAATTAAATCCATTGTTTTTTTTTTTTTTAGCATTTTCGAAAGGGTTGTGTTGACGAAAATTGTTAACCAATGTTTAACAATAATTGTTAGATTATGTTTAACAAATGTAGGGGAGGATTTTGTTCCAAATCCGTAAGCAGTTTGTCTGTTTTGGGGCTGAAAGACCTGCACGGCTTTGTTCCTTCAAGTGACATGAGCAGTTTTTTATACTAGTTTTGTCCCTGCCTGCATCTCTTGCCTCTTTGGCTCTCCCTCTCTCTTAGATTTGCACTCTGAACTCATCTAGCTCGGCTTTTACTATCTTTATGACTTTATTTTATTGTGATTTTGTCCGAGAGTCTTTGACTCTTTGTACCTTTCTTAGCTCTTATGATAGTGGGTCTGTGGTCGAATAATTTTTTAATTAATAAAGTTGAGTGATTGGGTAATAGGTAATTTATATCTTTTTGTTTAATTAATAAATAATTGCATATGACATAAAAATTCATTGCATTATGTGAATAAATAAATTTTTTGTATGGATGAATAATTAGTTGCATGAGTGATGTTAGAGATATTACTAGTTTTGTTATATGAGTCTTGTAAACTCATGCATCACCAATCAAATAAGATAATTGATACACTAATAATATATTATTTTATTAAAGTAACACCAATCAAATAAATTGACACAAAAGTGTCGTAAACGTGTTCCCTGAGCGTGGCTTTCACTACTAGTGCCACGCTAGACACGAGACACTCTAGGTGTGGCTGAGTTTTGCCGAGTTGATTGAGGTTTGTTGGTTGTGGGTGTGGGTTGATTTCGTGGTGTAGGTTGATTTGTGGGTGTTGGGTTGATTTGTAGATGTTAGGTTGATTCCATGGTGTGGATTGATCTGTGGGTGCTAAGTTGATTTGTGGGTTTGGGTTGATTTGATGGCTTTGGGTTGTGGGTGTGGGTTGATTGATTTGGTGGTTGGTTGTAGTGGATTGTTGTGGGTTGTGCTGTGGATTGAGGCTGTGGGTTGATTGATTTAGTGGTTGGTTGTGGGTGGTGTCATTGAGTGGGTGGTGGCTGGTAGTGGCCATGAGGGGTGGGTTGACTATCTTTGCTTGGAGAAGAGAGATACACACAGCGAAAGAGAGAGACATGTCTCATGGAGGAAAAAAAGGAATTATAAATAATAAATAAATAATATTTGAATGAATTAGTAAAAAGTATAAAACCTTTAATGTTTGAGTGTATTATAAAGTGATTTATAAAAATAAATAATATAGTGTTTGGAGATATTAAGGGCTCGATTGGTACACGTGTTTAAAAATTGAAAGTTGTTATTTGAAAACATTTATGAAAATACCTGTGGATGAAAATGTGTGTGAAGATGCGTAAAATGTTGTTTAAAAATGAAAATTGTTATTTGAAAACACAAACCAAACACTGTCACGTAGTTTCACATACTTTTTCATTCATATGTATTTTCACAAATATTTTTAAACAATAATTTTTAGTTTTTAAACACATATACCAAATGAATTTTAAATGTTATATTTTTAAACATATTTGATGAGAATGCTCAAAGAAGAATAATGTATTAAAAAAAAATGGAAGGTAGAAATACCATGTGTGTCACTATTTCACTTATTTATTTATTAATTTTATCGGGCGTACGCGTTTAGAACGCTAGGATATTTCCAACCCCGCTCATTTTCCCATCATATATTGTAATTAAAAATCAACAGATATATCAACTGATAGTTGAGATGTAGATGTTACAATGGTTTCATCACTTCATTTTATTCTCTGAAAAAAAATAAAAACGAAATAAAGCTTGGGAGGAGAAAGTGACATTAATGATGGCATGTAGTGGCAGAGTTGATCTCACAGCTCTAGCTCAAGCATCTTTAACGTTTGTCATGTAGTTAATAGGTTATTTGGTTTGTGTTTTCAATAAATTATTTTTAGTTTTAAAATAGTATTTTATGTATTTTAATATATATTTTTTTACTTATATGTATTTTTATAAATATTTTTTAAAATAATAATTTTTAATTTTTAAACAGATGTATCAAATGAGTCTTAAATTTTTCAGAATTTGTGTGATTTAAAAAAAGGATTTTGCTAAAGACATACGTTAAGGGGATGTTTGGTTTGTATTTTTAAATAACAATTTTCAGTTTTTAAACAATATTATATATATTTTAATACATTTTTTTATTTACATATATTTTTAAAAATATTTTTAAATAATAATTTTTAATTTTTAATCACATATATCAAACGTATCTTAAATTATCTATTTTTAAAAATATTTTTTTGAGAATTAAAAAAATATTAATAATTTTTTTAATTTTTAAAAAAATATTTTCAAAAATAAATAATTTAATATGTGCCTTAATCCAAACCCTTAAAAAATAAAGGAAACTGGAAAAGTCCTGTGTGTCAGTCATTTTTTTGATTTTATTTTTACGGCCGTACGCGTTTTAAGATTTGAATAGCGCGCCGTACGCGTTTTTAAAATTTGAACAGCTAAGAACCTAACCCCAACCTCTTTTCAAACCCTGCTCTCTTTTCCCACTATTTTTTCTCATCACGCATACCTAGGAATCTAACCCTCATTTCTAAACCTTTCTTCGTTGGTTCCCTCCCAACTTTTCTCTCTCCCCTTTATTTTTTTCCCACTAGTTTTCCTCTCCCAGAGTCTCAGTGATTCTTTATTAGTCTCCCCTTGGTTCTCTCTTAGCGACTCTTCAAAAATAAGTAATTTAATATGTGCCATAATCCGGACCCTTAAAAAAATAAAGGAAAGTGGAAAAGCCCTGTGTGTCACTCATTTTTTTGATTTTATTTTTACGGCCGTACGCGTTTTAAAATTTGAACAGCTAAGAACCTAACCCCGCTCTCTTTTCAAACCCTGCACTCTTTTCCCACTATTTTTTCTCATCACGCATACCTAGGAATCTAACCCTCATTTCTAAACCTTTCTTCGTTGGTTCCCTCACAACTTCTGTCTTTCCCCTTTATTTTTTTCCCACTAGTTTTCCTCTCTCAGAGTCTAAGTGATTCTTTATTAGTCTCTCCTTGGTTCTCTCTCAGTGACTCTTCATTAATCTCTCATTCTCCTTTCTTTTTTGGTTTTCCACCAATTCTCTCTCAATCTTCAAGAGTTCCTCTTGTCACCAGTTCCTTTCTAGTGTCCATACAAGTGCGTGTTTGGATCATGGGGTAAGTAAGCAACTTCTCATTTTTGCACACTGCCCACATTCTTGTATTATTCTTTACATAGTAACAATAATTAGTCTTTTTGCTACAATATTATTGGACATATGAGATAATCAATAGAAAATTTTGGTTTGGTTTGTAGATTAAGAGAAAATCAAATACAATATGTAACCTGTTGAAAATAAAATATTTTAGTATGTGAATTTTTCGAAAGAAAAAATTTAAATTATTTAAAATTCAATGCTAGTGATCGATGCAGCACTACCAACCACTAATATCCATGTATCCCAATCTCTAAACATTTCGACATCTCAATTCCAAAAATTGTCGATACTGACTTCAAAATTATCATCAAACAAAATTTTAAAAAGTTGATATTAATGCCATGACAATTTGTTAACACCATGCTAAGTTGCATTGATTTCTTTTTTTCACACTTCGGCCCCCTCAATCAAAATCCAGGTTCGTCCCTGGTTATTGTTACAGAAACACACATAGTTCTCAAGGAATTCGTAGCATATACGATATAGCCAAATCTTCATTTATTTTCTTTCAGACACAATTTGGTTATATTGACAGATCAAGCATGGAAACAAAGCCTGTTCTTGAAGTTCTTGATGACGAAGACAATTATTTGGAATGGAGTGTTCGGGTGAAGACATATTTGATGGCTCAAGATCTCTGGGACATTGTAGAAGCAACGAACGAACCTCCTACACCAAAAAATGAAGCTGCTTTTAAGGCTTGGAGAAAGATGAATGCCATGGCTTTACATGTAATCCAAGTTTCATGCGGGCCAGACACATTTTCTGATATTATGGAGATTACTTCGGCCAGAAATGCTTGGGAAACGTTGGCAGAAAAGTACAAACCTAAAGGTCCTGACCCAAGTAGCAGGTAATTTAGATCATTCAATTCGTTAAAAGTCAAGTGTCTCTCTCACGCGATTTTAAAAACCGGTTTTACTTCGGACAGCATGGCTTCGGTTCCATTAGAAGAAGACATGCTTGACTCAAATACTAAGACAGGTGCTATCGAGATTTCATCTGATATTAGGGAGATTACTTCGGACCGTATGGCTTCAGTTCCTTTAAAAGAAGAAAAGCTTGACTCAAGTACTAAGCCAGGTATCTCTCTCTCTCAGTCTCTTTTATTTTGTATGTGTAAAATAGGCTGAAAGATAACTAAGACGACGACAAACTTCAGAAAAAAAGAAAAGAAGAAGAAGCTTGAAAGCATTTGTCGAAAGTAGGGGAAAAAAATGTATATGGAAAAAAATGCATTTGTCAGAAAAAATGTATATTGCGAACCGAACAGTGGATGAGCTTATATATGGAACATTTGAAGACAAATTAGTTGTGTGAGCTTATGCAGTTTAGAATGTGTAGCTTCAGTGCTCTACGTAGAGAGGCAAAAAATGTATCATATTGTCTAGCTAGATAGCATGCATTGAATAGAAAACCAGTGGGTGGCTAAGTTTAACTGCCTACCTTTACTCCTAGCTGACTTGTGCTATAATTTAATAAACATGAGATTATCTTGAAAGAAAGAATGAAAGCATCTATTTTTTAAGTATACGGGCATTTTTTCTCCCCTAAATTTTCTTAAAATTTCTAGAAAGTGTATTAAATATTGGGAGTTTTAATAGTCACTATTATAGTGAGAGTATTATCTCCCGTTTAAAAGATAAACCCAACAATGCACTTTCTATCATTCATAATTCTATATCTTTAGCCCTTTCATTATCGCTATATCCCAAAAGTTTAAATTCTTTGAAAAGTGAATAAGGCAATCTAACGTTAAGTGTAAAAGGTTCAATTAGCAATAATTCTATTAGCAATCTTCAAATGTGTCCTAACTATTTAATGAATACCAAAGAGAATGTCCTTCATTGTACGGGTTAGATAACTTAGGTTTTTAATCAAACTATTTAGCAATTTTGGGTTTACTTTATCTTCATCGGTTTGACAGGCTATAAGCCCAATTGCATACACAAACCATTGCTTATTTATTTATTGAATTATTCGAACATATTTGGTTCGATGCTTGTCAAATTAAACCATTTACATAAAAAAGAAATAAATAAATAAAGATATCTCAACTCATGTGTCCTACAAAGTATGTTACATGGAAATGTATTATTCAAGAGTTTGGAGTGTTTGCTTAAAACACAACTGAAAGTGCACTTTTATTTGTATTTAAAAAATGTCCTCCATCTACTCAAACTTTCTCACACACTTTCCGGCAAGGCACTTCTTTCTCACCCACTTTCCAACAAGGCAATGCCCTAACCCAGAGTGTGAGAAAGTCATCTCTTTTATTGGTATTAATGGAGTCTGTTTCTTCTGACCTTCATGATTGTTTTACTAAAGATTTTACTTCTATGAAATAAAACAGACAACAGTCTTTCTTCTAAAAAATTAAAAGAATCGTCTGCCATCTACTCAAACTAGCATTGACAAAGATGATTTACTGTATTAAAAAGGGAGTCATGAAGGTGTGTAAAAAAACTCTAATTTCCACTGCTGAGGGTGTTCTTCAACCTTACTACCTTATATGAAAATTCTTAGCCTAAGCTGTCCTCTATAACTTCTTGAAATTTAGAGGATATTTCTATTATTTGTTAAAGCTTTTGTACTATTTTTGTTGTTAGTGTTCCTTTAGAATGTCTCTTATTTCTCATTTTACATATATGTGAACTGTTAATTCCTTTTGAGAGTATAGCCCATGGCAACAAAGTAGAAAAACACTTTGTTAGGTTCTAAAAGTTTAGAACAATTAGCAAACTGTGAATACAAACTTGTCTAGATATATATTATTAAGTCTATAGGGTATATTAGATAATACTCAAGGTGTTACAAATTAGAACACAAAAACAAGGAAACTGCAAGTTCAAGGAATTCAAAACATGCCAAGTTTGACTGATCGAAACACGAATCTGTAGAATTTTATGCAGAATTTAATTAAGGCCTAACAACTCATTGAGCCCATCAAGTGACCAGGGTTTTAGATATATTTCACTAAGTATTTAAAGGTAATCTTAAAACATGTTTTGTTATGACTTTGGAGGTGCTCTTTTGAGATAAAAAAGATGCTGTGGCTTCGCTTTTCAAAGTCACTACCGAAATTCCTTCTACACATCATTAGAATCGGTAGATCTTACATTGTTGCAAACAAGATCAACTACTACTGATGATCTAAACTTTTGAGTGGCATGTCAAAGTGACAAACTGGAGTGTTTGTGTTCAACAAATTCATAATTGAAGAGTTTGTAGATTCAGAGATGCGTGTGGTTGCATGAGTAAATACAACAAGAAGTAGCATTAGAATTAGGGTTAAATCTATTGTAAACACTTCCATTCTATTAGTGAATGGTTGCCTTGTGGATTGTTTAGGTTAAATCCTTTCTAGGTTTTTTACCTTGAAATTGGATGGTTTCATTAGTTTTCTTGGGTCATCATATCGCTTGTCTTATTTAATTTTCCATTTTATGTGACATGATTGTTATTGTTTAGCTTAGATTTGCATAATAAACCAAAGTAATAACCTAGTTAATTAATTAGGTTAAACAATATGAGTTTAAAGGGGTCTAAATATACGTAACACACTTCTTCTGCTAGATAAGCATTCAAAAAGCATATTTATCATATCTTTGATATCTATATGTTTATTTTATGCTATTCTAGTAATTATTAGTGGTATAATTTCCAAACAAGACACTAAGGCAAATATCTCATCCTAATTAATACCCAATGCTGGGCGTACTGTTCTTGGTTTGTATCTCTCTAATCCCCCCCCCCCCCCCCCTCTTTTTTTTTTCCGACTTGTCTTCATCTTATACGGCATTGTACTGACTTGTCTTCATCTTATACGCCATTGTACATCGATAGCCTGTTGTTACTTCCATTTATCATTCTTTTCTATTGCCTTGATCTCTTTGTTGATAACATTTAAATATAATTTCTTTATATCCTATTGGTCCTCAAAGAGGAAAAAAACACATTTGATTATTGATATTCTCTAGTTGAATCATTGGGATCTTATATACTTCCCATTTACCATAGTATTTCTCTAGAACTTCTTTCTAGTGATGATAATGAAAATATTTTTATGAATAGAGATGTTGGTGATGGACATGGATAGGATAGTTCTTCCAAACTTAATTAACATGTTCTTCTCTAGGTAAAGAAAAAAAACTAGATATTTCCATTCTTATTGGGGGTTCTTATTTCATGTTGATTATTTGGTCCAATTACATGCAATGTCCAACAGCAGGTACAACATCATTGCTAGTCTAGAGTTAAGTGTACTAGAAAATAAATTTGACATAGGAAATATGGTTATGATAGGAAAACCTTCGTAGGAATAACCTCATTGAGTGATATTTAGATCACCACTCCTTGAACAATCCGCTAACAAATATTGAGTTTACGTGTACAAGAAATATTACCTAATCCTAAAGTACCTACCTACTTATAATAGAACCTACTGACCTATCCATTCCCATATCTAACCTAGTTGGACTACTCTTTTTAGCTAATTTCTTCAATGTACACGAATCTACCAATGTGTGGTTGAATCTTACAGCAATCCTTGATTGATGCAGTTGATTTGTGCAAAGTTCTTCACAGTAACATGCTCCAATAAAAATGGTAGTAGCTTAGTACAAAACCTTAGGCACACGAAGTTGTAACAACTTCTTAGTATGCTTGGCTCTTCTAAGTGCAGTAGAGATGCAAATTCAGCATTCTCAAGCAATTTCTTGAACAGTTTTTTTCATTCTTCAACATGGATGTACAATACACTTTTGGGCACTGAAAACTTAGACTCAAAATACATATAAATTGCATTTTGGAATGGATTATTCAACACATACAATATTGACCCTAACACCATGTTATGCTCCTAAACACATGTAAGTCGAAACTGTATCTTTTGTCCGTTCTAATCTTGGATCATACCTCTTGATCATTTTAAGAATTTGTCAAATCATTCTTTCAAGTTTCAGCTCTGCCATTTTGATTTGCTGATCTAAGGACTTTTAAAGATGACCAATACTATTTGTTTCATAAAACCCTTTAAATTCATTTTATCTGAATTTGCCCTTCTATCGAATCACAAGGTCTTAATTTCATAACTACTATACCATTCTACTACAGTGTAAACTTTTTAAATAATTTTAAAATCCTCATAATTCTATATTGGAAAAAATAAATCATCCTTTTGACTAAAATCATCAATGAAGAGAAGAAAATAGTTATTTGTACGAAACAATGATGGTTTCGGTCCACACACATTGCAATGAATAAGCTACAGTGGCTTAGTTTCTCTCTGAAAGCTATTTCTTGATTGCTTGACAATGATATATTTTCATAAATTTGGTCAGATTTTCAATGGAAAACAATTCTCTAATCATTTTATTTTTTCAGCATAAATTTTAAGTCCAGAAAAATTTAGGTAATGCAAACTGTAGTTGTTCTTTAGAGGGAACTAAGCCCCTAGAGATTAAGAGGGAGAATGAGAGAATTTAGAGACTTAGAATAGAATTCACTTAGTTCATTATTGCTTAACTTCACTTGGTTAGAAACAACTTCTTCTAGAGTACCAACTATTGTAATTAACTCTATCTTTCTCCTAACAGCTATCCAAGCACTATTATAGCTCATACTAGCACGTGTCGTAATTCAGATAAGCATGTGACTTAATTGAAATAAGTGCGGATTGCAATTAACCATATGCCACTAATTGCGCATTAACTTCATGCTGTTAATGAGTCGATAGTGCTGTTGTACTACTTGCGGCTGCGCTGAGCTTGCTGCAACAATTACCCTACAGCAATTGTCCAATCAGTTTATTCTTTACATTTGGCCTAATATTAAATAATAGTTTTCAAACTAAGCATTTTATTTTTGAGTAATTGGTTATATTTATTAGAACACACGAAAATAGTAATGTTGATATTTTAAATTGGGTTTATAATAGATATCATAAATATAATGGCGATCTATATTTTCTAAGCAACTATGAACCTTTACTTTTTGTTTTAAAGGAACTTCATTTGAGTTATTGAAACTTTGAAAGTAACATTTTCAGTTATTGGTTCATCAAAATCTAAAAAACGCATTTTACTCCCACATATGTGGTTACTAATGCCAATGCCAAAGATGACATGTATCATTCTATTCTTTCTCTACTCTTGTGTATATTAACAACATAGTCGACTCTACTTCTTTTTTTACGACTTTATCTTCAATATATATATATATATATATATATAAACTAAAGGAAGGCGTAAGAGAGAGAGGTTATTCTGGGATTTAGAATTTCATGATAGTTAATATATATATATATATATAAAACTTAGGGCCCATAAAATTAATTTGGCTTTGACGTTGCCCCTAGCTCTCTTTGTATATTGAAAGTTCTCTTGGCGTGTAAAACACTAGTGAATGTTTAGACCTCCAATTTCAAAAGAACCAACACAAACTTTTATTCAAACAATATATGTGCGGAAATATAAATATAGGAATACCCAAATTAGGAAAACACTCTAAACCATAATTAATCACAAACACAACAACAATTAAAAGGAATAGAGTAGGGAAGACAGAAGCAAATACAAGGATAACACCGAGACGTGTTATCGAAATGAAAATCGAAGAACTCGGCAAAAACCCTCTACATCGTCCTTCAAGCAGTAAAATAATCTACTAGAAAATTAGTTGGAATACATGAGTAGCAATAGATCCTCCAAGCCTAACCTACCCGATACACCTAAGCCCTCCAAGCTTTTTGCTCCAATAAGGTTAAGCCTAACGGTCTCTTCTCTAGCTTTCTGGATCTCGTAATAAGCTCCTTATTGCATCTGCCATTCTTGACTTCTTCCAATGCTTTCCAAACTCCAAAAACACTCTCAATACTTTGAATGAGTGTGAGTAGTGTTTGGGTACAAATCTCCTTTCAATGGGTATAACAATGGGAGAAGGAAGGAGAAGAGACTACAAAGATTTCTATCTAAATATAAGTAGCCCTCTCTCTAATAAGGTGGGTGTTTTGTAGAAACCTCATTAGGCTCCTTTATTTTGTTTCTGTGGATAACGAGGGTATATATAGTATGAGTACGAGAAGTTACAATTTTCGGTAAAGTAGGGGAACTTCGTGGGTCACTCATGATTGGTGCAAGTCGCGAATCCAGGACACAAGTTAACCTCCTGGCCAGGTTGTATAGAGCTAGACACTTGGCTTGACTGTTCAGCTTTCTGCATATGTTTCTCATGTGACCTTCGACTGTCTTGAGGAAATTTTCACCACTTGATACTAAACTCATTGCAATTAAATTCCACAAAAATACAAGAAAATAATTTTATGCAATTATAATACCTTTTGTCGTGGAATAACCCAACACTAATGTCATGAGAAAAATCATAACTTAACTTATACTACTTAATTATTCATCGGTAGCATTACATTTTTTCAGCCTTTCACATTTATGTAGATGTGATTCCTAAACACTAACTCATCTTCATGATTATCTTGTTAATAATAATCATATTTAATCTCTTATAGATTTTTTCCCTCAAGTTTCACCATACTTTATGGTGATGTTTTAGGCTCATATTGCACTGGCTTTGACATGGTATGGCTCTTGTCTGTACTAAATCCAATGTCTCTAGGTGTTTAATTATTATTGAAATTCAGAATCAACGAAAAATATTAACCGATAGTTGACATGCAGATGTCAGAATGGTTTCATTTCATTTTGGTTGTCTTATAAAAAAATTTAATAAAATAAAGCTTGACAGGAGAAAGTGACAAAAAGGGGAACATTAATGGTGGCGTCAAGATTTATGATAAGTTGAACGAAGCTTTGAAAATTGGTGATTGGAATGCTGCCAAGGAGTTCCTTAAGCTCCATCCGAATGCAATTAGTGCAAAAATCACAGGTAGGGACAAGACCGCTGTTCACGTTGCTGCTGAAGCTGGACATGTACATATAGTTGAGGAGTTGGTAGAATTAACGTCTGCAGAAAATTTGGGAATAAAAGATGATATGGGTTACACGGCTCTAGCTTGGGCAGCTAGTAATGGAAACTACCGTATAGCAGAATGTTTGCTTGGAAAGAACAAGGACTTGATCGGTATTGCAGTTAACGCCGGACCTATTCCAGTTGTTTTGGCTCTTTACAATGGGCATTTAGAATTGGGTCGTTATCTCTATGTGCTCACTCCATTGGAAATTCTAGAGGCAAATAATGGCACGGACGGGGCTTCCCTTCTTTACACGGCTATATCTAACAAAGCTTTGGGTAAGAATTAACACTACATCTTGACTATCCGTTCGGTGTTATTTCATATAATTCGAAAATTTCGCAACGTAATTCTGTTTAATTGATTTATTTCTCTTTCCACATGGTACAACACAATAGATATTGCTTTGGATTTAGTCCGGCGTTGTCCAGATTTGGCTTTTGCTCGAGCCCGACATGGTGGCTCTGCTTTGTTAGCATTGTCTTTTATGCGTGATTGTTTCCCTAGTGGAATTCGGCTTGTATTTTGGAAACGGTGGATCTACTCTAGTTAGTACCCCTTTACTCTTCTCTCTTGCATTTCAATTATATAAATTAGTTTTTGACCCTGTACATGTTTATGAATATACTTAAAAGGTATATATTAAGATGCATATATGTTATATTGTATATATAATTTAAATATTATTGACAGTCATTCTTATATATATATATATATATTTTTTTTTTTTTAAGTCTTTAAAAAGTTTGTAAAAATATTATTAGGTAAAAAAATATAAATTTTCCATTTTTTTTAATTCTTAAAAAATAAATATGTTTATTAATTTTGAACTTTTTGATTTTCGTACGAAGTAACTTGGATGAATATTTATGATGTGTGCTCATATTTGACTCAAAAATTAAGAAATAAAATTCTCTCCAATTGAGAGGTAGATTTTAAAAAGTCATGGGGTATGAAGACTATATATATATATATAGAGAGAGAGAGAGAGAGAGAGAGAGAGAGAGAGAGAGAGAGAGAGAGAGAGAGAGAGAGAGAGAGAGAGAGAGAGAGAGTTAAATGAAATGTCAAGAAATAAAATTATATAATTTTCCATCTTTATTTCTTATATAATTTCTGTTATTACTAGAAAACTTCTCATTTTTAGTTAGGATAGGAATATAATTTCCCTAGTTAGAGTTTAATTAGTTTTAAGTTTAAATTTTGTATTATTATATTTAATTTTGTATTATTAAATTTAATTAAGTCGACGTAATGGTTGATTTTATTGCACTATAAACTTTTTAATGTCTTCTATATGGTCATCTCTATTTTATTTTTTTACTTTCTTGGCCACTTCTTTATTTTCCATTTAATGGTTTCTAATTGACGTTTGATTTTATTTCTTTTTTTCTTCATTCATTTATTCTTTATAACTTTGTATGTTACTAATTTTTATGGTTATCTATAAGAAATAGATATGATGGATGTCTTATATAGTTATAGATATAGTTACATTAGTGGTATGTGAAAGGGGTTTTTTTTTTTTTTTCTTCATTTTCAAGAAAATATGAAAGACATTTATCTTGTCTGGTCTTAATCAATGAAGACGTCCATAATATCTTAATGGAAGTAGTAATGAGCCTTAATTTTTTTTTTTTTTTTAACGAGTGAAGTGGTGTGGTTAGTAGTATGTCTAAGTTAAAAAAAAAAAAAAAAAAAAATTCAAAGGAAATGTAAAAGGCCTTTTTTTGAAAACAATTTGGTGACAAGAGTAGGTATATGATTTTTTTGTTTTTTATAATTATATTGTTCATAGATTTCATTATTTAGTTATAAACATTGAAATTCAAGTCGATGAATCTATAAATGCAAATTAAAGTAGATGAATATATAAATGCAAAATTATATGTAGAGTTACAACCGCACAAGATGGATATGTATAGATAGTTCTTTTTTTTTTTTTTGATTCTTCATGAATCATTATTTCATTGTTTACTTATAAATATCTAAATTAAATGTTTTTGTTTTTGTTTTTGTTTTTGTTTTGACAAAAAATCTAAATTAAAGTAAATGAATATGTAAAGGTAAAATTATATGAAAAGATAAAACTACCTAAAATGAATGTTTAACCACTGGTAGATATATGTTTTTTGAAGACTAAAAGAATGGTTGATTGCTTTAACTAGAACTATATAACTTTGCAAATATTGTTGTGAATGGTTTCACCGTTACAAAATAGGCAATTCTTTTTGAAAAAAAAAAAAAAAAAACTTTACATGAACTCCTCTTTTGTGACAAACTTTTAAATTTTTTTTTTCTTTTTTAAAGAAACAACTTAAGAATATTAATACTTAAGTTACCACATGTGGTAGCTGTAAAACACATTAATGATATAAAAAATAGAAAGGTTTAAATATTTTCTCAATATTTTATGTATTTCCCTTAAGATTGATATTGTTGACATCCTTTAAAGATGATACATTAATATTTTTGAGAAGAAGATGAAGAAGAAGAAGCAAAGAAGATACAATTACATAATATAAAATTATTAAGTTTGTGGCAAACAAAATTAGTATATCTAAGATAAAGGTTTTTATTTAAATCATATATAGTAGTCCGTATTCTTTTAGTCTTGATTCAAAATGTACACTCTCAATATCCATTTTAGTCTATAAATTGCTCAATCTATAGGCCTAGATACAATCATAGAATGCTATCTAAATTATGAATTAAATAACTCTTTATCACATAAATATTTTTATTTTCCTAATGTATGGTAAAGGAAGGCAAGTCTGTGTCTAGCCATTTTCTTGATATGTGCTACATAATTTAATGATATGGAGGATGTGTCTGAATTTAAGTATTGAATAAAATAAAATGAGAAGAAAAAAGAGTAAAAATAAAATATATAGCAATAAACATCAACTTTAGTCATGTTTTGTAGTGTAATAACATTATATTATTATATACTATATATATATATATATAATGCAGTAGGATAATATTTAACAATCAAAGAGAATAAAAAAGATATCAACTTAAAATAAAAAATTGAATCGCATTAACCAAAAGTAGAGTTTTTACTGACAAAAAAACTTCATCAACCTAAAGTATGGATGTAATAAAAATAAAAAAATAGTACAAAAAATGAAAAACAAATTGTGAGGGAGGGAGCGAGTGAGGGAGAGAGGTAACCTTTTTTGTGTGTAAAATCTATGCATAGAATGGAATGAAAAATGTCAAATTTATAGTAAAATGATGAGAATAAGAAGAGCCAAAATAAAGAAAGATAAAATGATAGTACAGTGATATTAAAGTAGAAAGTTGGGGGGAGATAAAAAGGTAAAAGGTAGGGAGAAATGTTTGAAAATTAATAATAAACATAGTGGTTAAAGGAAATTTTAATTTTGAAAGAATTGAGTTTTTAAGTCACCTTAAATGAGTAAATGTTAAAAATATATAGAATGGGAAAATTAAAAACAAAAAATGATAATGACGTAGCCACTGATGTGGCTCAATTGAAGCGTAATAATAATAATTGTTACTCTTCAGTTTTTATAGACTAATTTGAAACCCTATTCATATGCATGGATATATTTAAAAAATATACATTAAGATGGTTGATAGTCATTTTTATATTTTTTTTCGACTCATTAGAAAGTCTTGTATGAATATTATTAGGTATAAAATGTAAATTGTCCATTCATTTTATGTTCATTAATTCTAAGTTCTTTGGATTTTGTACGCAATAACTCACATGGATGAATATTTATGATGTGGTCTCATATTTGACTTCAAAATTAAGAAATAAAATTCTCTTTAAAAATAAATAATTTAGAACGTATGACGCAAAATCGGACTTCAATTGTAGAATCTTATTGGATTTTCTACAAGTTTTGTCTATTAACATATATATATATATATATGTATGTATGTATGTATATAGATGGATGAACTATGTGATGATATCCCCTTATTTAAATAAAATAGAATAAAATTAAAACCTATGAGAAAAGGGGCCCTTGAGGGCTAAGCACATCTATTCCTTCTGTAGATCCAATCTAGCCCAAACTAGAGGAGAAGAGAAGCGATGGTGCTCTAGGCATCACAAGAGGCCCATTTTAGGGGGAAGGGAGGGGGGGGGGGGGGTGGTGTATTTGAAATTTTTTTTTTGGTGAATGTGTTTGAAGTATGAATCATGCAATAATTGGTTGAAACTTGGAATATCATATCTTTCCATTCTTTATATCCAAATTTACAAATCCATATATTTTTCCGCCTAATGGGATGGTTACACTAGCGGAAGATGGATGTGAACTTTATATGTATCTATTTTTTTTAAATATAAAGAGGTGCTTCCAAGAGGCTTATAGCTTAATTAGTTGGCACCTTGGCACCTAAATACATTTGGGTTCAAACCCTCAATCGCTATTGTAACTACCAAATTAGGTAAAAAGAAAAAAGAAAAAAAGAAAGGCCAATTAATTGAGTTACAATACTCTTGGCTGTTAAACAACATATCTAATAGTTTGTAACACCCAACATTATTAATACTGCGTTAGGTAACACTTGTAGGGGTACTACAGTACCATTTTGACGTAATGAAAATGATTTTTATCAATTGCATTATAAATATATATATTTTTTGATAAATCAATCGAAATATGAATATATTTTAGATTATCCATGTCAATCATAAGCCAAAATACCAAATAAAAATTCTAAAAAATCAAGTAGTATTAACAGTCTTAAACATTATTCAAATTTTTTTTTTTAAAAAAGGGTAATATTTTACGTTAGTAAATTGTTGATCTCTTCGATAGCATTATAGGTGATAATTAGCATTTCAAAGAAAGAATTTTGACGTGCTTATGGAAAAAATCATGCAAGAATTAGAAAAACTAAGAAGATTTTTTTAAGAAACTATTTCTATAATCAATAATTTTGTGTTTCTATTTTGAAACAGAAATGCTAATTTAAATTTTGGGAAAGATATTAATTTATTTGAATTAATACGTAATGTGGAATTTTTTTGGGGGGATAATTTGATAGTTACTACAAGTAGGGGAAATTTGAACCTTTGATGTTTTGAAAATACCAAAATACTAACCAATTGAGCTAAAATGTTTTCGGCATGTGAATCTTATCTTAAATTTGTTAGAATTCTTATAAAATCGTTGCAGTTAAAAAAGGACAGGTGAAATGACTTCACTTTTGTAGGGTCACAAATCGTAGCCCAAATCCGGGTAGGAAAGGATATGGGTCCAATAAGCCCAGTACAATAAATTTGTAAGAGAGTGGGTGAAAGAATTGGGCTGATGAGGGGTTTTTCAACAATTACTGGAAGCTAAGAGTTTGTCCGAGGAGAATCAAACACATGATTAAGTGATGATCTCAGGTCCGAGGAGCAAGTTTTTGGATAAAATGGTTGTTTCCAATTGTGTTCTTCCTAATGTTATAGTAATTCTTCCTTAATGTTCTTTCTTTATCTTTTTTCTCGTTTTTTTTTTTCTTCTGGAGGTTTTACTCCATTATATAGTTATTCTTTATTCAATCTTACCGTCCACTTGTCTACCATCTAGTTTCGTACTTGAGTTTCTGCCTCCCTTCCCACAGCTTTTTGTTTTTCTGAGGGTAAAGGTGGTTGAATACACTGTTCAGAGGTCTTCTCTACATTAATGCAGCCAGGAAAGCTGCTGTAATGCATTTAATGCGGTGGTAGTAGCTTTTTCCCTAAATATTTCTGTGTCTTTATCCTTTCCGTGTATATTTGTAATCTATCTTCATCGCTGGAACTTCCTGGAAGCTGGACTAGGATAAGACGAAGCCCACTTCACTGACATATGTCGTATCCGAGGAGGATAATCCTTTTGGACCAACTCTCTTGGACATTTACGTGCTCTACCATTAGTTTCGGGGTTTCCCCATGATTTCTTCTCCTCGGGCATATTGTTAATAAAATATGGGACTTAAGCCCAATGCAAAGGCCCAAGTTTTTGCTCCCCCACAACTTTCATTACCATGATATCTATATGCAAAGTACTAGTTAATCCAAACTTAAATGTAAACTAAAAGAAAATATTTTAATAAAATATTTAAAATTAAAACGTTCAATAGATAATAGAATTATAGAGTTAAAAATATAATTTACCCAATTTATTTAAATAATAAATTGTGTAAATTTTGCTTTTATCAAAATCAATAATTAGTGTATATTATAATTTATAATAGATTGTGAAACTTCTTTAAAATTCTTGATAGTTTTAGTAATTGAATTAGAATTATATTTTACATTTCTTGAAAAATTTAAGTAAAATTTAATTTATAACAAACTAACTTAATAATTTTATTGTTTATATAGCAATACGTTGAAAAAGAACGACCTACAATAGATAATACTTAAGTCAAGCTGCATTGTACAAGCACGATACCTTATTTTTATTATTAATACAAAAAATTATGTTAAATGATCAAAATATTTTAAAATATACAAATATTTTTTTCTTTAGATATATAGAAAATTTTTATATTAGGGTTTTAATTAAAAAATCATTTTTAAATCTCTTATAACCTTTTTTAGGGGAAAATCTCTCATAACCAGTGGCGGAGTCAGGAATTTAGGTTAGGGGGGGCAAAATTAAAAGACAAGATTGGAAGTAAAAAATTAATATAAAAAAATTAATCAATATTAATAAAAAAATAAGTAAAGAACTATATGATAATTTAATTGTCATACAAAATTTAACATAAACTTTAATTTATTTTTTCACACCTAGCTTATTTTACTCAATTGCCCTCAACGATTTTTCATATTTTGAAACCGCTGCATGATTTCTTCACACTTAATAATTTTGAATATATCTTTCTCAATATATGTAACTAAGCAATCATTCATCCACTGATCTCCAATTTGATTGCGTAATCGATTTTTAATTATGTTCATTGTTGAAAAAGTTCTTTCAATAGTAGTTGTTGCAACTAGTAAGATCAATGCCAAAGTCACTAATGAGTAAACCAGTGGATATGAAACATTCTTTTTCATTTCTACCATCTTTTCAACAAGCTGTCCAATTATTCTAAATGCTGAAAACTCTTCAATGAACTGCCTGTCATGGATGTATATTTCAAGTTGGTTATCCAAGAAAGAAACTTGAGACATAAAAAAAATTCTACCGATAGTTTGGTCTAGTCCATCAAGTTTACTAAGTGGAACCCATTAATTTTATTTTTAATGGATGAATGAGTTTCCATACCTTACTTGTGCTTATGGTGTGTACAAAATAATGTTTTATATTTTATGACGTGTAACACTAACATTAATCGAAAACCAATATATGACATTCTAATAATTTATTATTTTTATACATGAAAAAGAAAGTGGTAGAGAATGTGAGTCAGCGCGTAGAAATTATAACTAATATTAATTACAAATTAACTTCTTTATACCTTAACCACGTAATTATATTACTTTAAGAAGTATTTTTTTTGATGTGTATATTGCTTAAAAGGATGATTCTTTAAAAAAAAAAGAAAAAAAAGTCACTTAATCGGTTATATTAATGTATTTGTTTGACATTTACTTATTATTATTATTATTTTTGATAAGGGGAGATTTACTTATTTTAGTAGCTTATTTGTATATTGTTTATCAAAAGTTATAGTTTTTCTAACGTATATATGAAATGTGCTACAAAAGGATTTGGATATGTTGGCACCCGCTTTTTATGGGCTTTTTGCTAAAACTTATTTATTATTTATTAGCTCCAAGCGAGTCGCCCAAAAACCCAAGCTTTATGCATTTAGCGTTCCATGTTATACGTATTCTACTGCAAAGTTTTGGTCACAAAGTCAGCTCCAATTAACTTTTTGTAGGTTTGATTTTATGTGTTTTGCTCAAAGAACCAAGTCTCGTTTCTTTTCTTTTCTGTTCGTTTATTGTGGGCCCTAGTGTCTAATTGTACTTTCTGCTGCCATTCTTTTAGTAAAAAAATTGATCAGATTTTAGTTTTTATTTACGGTATTTTCAGTGTAAAATCTTTAGTATAAAGCTAGATAAGTTGTTCAAAACAGACATTAAAAGCTCATTTATTTTATTAAAAAATAATTTAGTTTATTTGCAACAAAAAAAAAAAAAGTAAAAATTTTTGACACAATACATATGTCCTTTCTATATTTTCCCATATATGCTTGGCTACTTTGAATGTAAATGGAGGGAGGGGTAGTCTTTGGAATAATAATTTTAACCGAATTTAAAAGATGTCTGTCTTATTTATAAAATAATTGAGATAGTTAAAAGTACATGTTAAAAATAAAATGGATAAAATTTTTGCCGAAAGTCTTGTGACTCGTTTCTTTTTATATTTCCAAAAAATCATTTTAGATTTAAGCTCTCCTTCAAACTATTGAGTTATAAAAAACCAAATAAGAATTAAACATAAAGTGGGTAGCACCCCAGAATTGTTAACGGGACGTTCCTACCACAACGATAACTTATTATTATTTTTTTAAAAAACACCGCAACTAAAACTTATGTCCCTTATAGATATTAATATTTTTTACTGTATTACTCTGGATTCCAAATTTCTAATATTTAAACTATGCCAGTCAATGTTTTGAAGAAATCATCCCACTAATATAATTAGTATCTGTCTTGATTCTATATGTGTTGGCTTAATAACATTGCAGTTTAGTAATTTAGTATAAGATTTTTTTTTTTTTTTTTTGGTTTTTTTGTTGAGAGTAATAAGAGTTAAATTTGTTGTTTACAAACTATTTTATAGTTTTAAACACATCTCATAAGTTGGAAATCGTGATTTTGTCTCCTACTTTTTGGGATGTGTATAAAAGTGCATAAACCAGTTTTTATGTAATAAACTGTTAAACACTAATCCTAAAATAAATCCAAATTGTAATTAATTTTATTTTTGAAAATATCAATTTATGCTAGGCCATATTGAAGCTTGAATTATATAATTTTGTGCGTTTTTTTTTTTCCTTTAAAGGTATTCATATTCAATCGGCTTGTGCCATCGAGGAACTTCGTTTGACCGTTCAAAAACTACCGGGAAACGGATGCAATGATAAAGATACTAGTGCATCAGGTATGTCACTGTCGAAAGCTCCTTTTCTCAAGATTTCTATTGTGAAAGAGCATGCCTTGTGTCTCCAAAATTTTCTCCAAAGTTTAGACAAGAATTTGTTTTTCTTATTTTTGCTAACAATTTTTCATAATATCCACTTCAAAATCCCAATTTTATAATTTATTTTATTTAAATTTTAATTTTTTTTATTCAACCCACCTTTCAAAATACCGTACTATAATTTTAAAAACAGGACTAGGCTAACTGAATCGGCAAGTTCAACCAAGAATCGAACTATAATTTGGTCTACTCAAAACCTCCAAAACTAATCAAAAACTGAGAACTGATACATTTTCGGTTCTTTGATCGTTCCAGTTTTCAAAACAATGCAAAGCACCATTTTTTTTTTCCTAGTTATAAGAAAAAAAAAAAAATTGATTTTGAGAATAAACAATGCTTTCATGAATCTAGAGAAGTATTGCATTTGTACCAGTTCATGTAGAATAGCATAAAGTTCAACATATAGTCAATAAAGTCCAAAAATCAGCCATATCATGTCATGAAACGGTTATGCAAAATATGATTCGGTAGTGTGTTTGGGCAATTATGAAAGTAACTGTAGCTTATGCAAAACAAATTATTATTATTAATTTTTTTTTGGGGGGCTTTTTCCCAAGGTGAAGAGAGACAAAGTGGATGATGTCTTTTTTGTGTAAAGAGAGAGAATTTAAAAAATCAAGAACAATGATATTTCAATGAGATAATGTATAATAGAAAATTAGATGTGGATACTTTGAAAATAGTTAGCCAAAAAAGAGTAATTTCTGCTTTGAAAATACTTTGAAAATTAGATAATGTATAAACAGTAATTTCTGCTTAAGTTGGTGTAAATGCCAATGTGAGAGGGTTTTTTTTTTTTTTGGGGGGGGGGGGGGTGGGGAAGGGGCGTTCATTCTCTAAATTCTCTTATCCTATTTTAGGGAGACCAATGTGAATACTGACATTGACAACCATATTTTTTGATTTTTTTTTCAATAATTACTACTCCATGATTCCCTTTCGTCATAGAAAACTGTAATGAAAGCATTTCATAACAATGTAAAACTATACTGTGGAAAGTAATGAAATTTAAATTTTAGTATTTATTTTTAAATTAGGATTAAAATTTAGGGTTTTACATTTATAATGCTTACCGTGTTTCTTATTTTCATGAATATAATTTTCAAATTCACAATTTAGCTTACATTGCAGGGCTATGTTCGTTGAGCCGATTAGTTTCAAATCTCCGAACTCTCTTGGGTATTGTACTTTAGAACTCAATATTTTTATAAATCCTTAGGTACAATAATTAGATTTCATAATTTAATTCAAACATATATTTGTATTGAGTTATATATATATATATATATATTAAAATAGTAACACCCTATTGTACTTAAATTTATTTGTTAATAACTGTGGGATTAAATTTAATTAGATGACCCTAATGTACTAAACCTAAAAAACTATATCTAATGGCCTATTTAGAAGTTTAAAAAAGGAGGGGGAGTGGAGGAGGAGTAGACTAGATGGAGGGAGAGTAATTTAATTATCTTATTTGGAAGTTTTTTAAAGAAGGAAAGGGGAGGGGTTTGGAGGTGTTTTAACCACCTCTAACTCCTTATTTTTAATTCCTTAAAATTGGAGAGATTTTTAATTCCCCTCTACTCTCCTTTCCATTACTTTTCTCCCGTCTACTCCCTTCCACTCTCCTCCCTCTCTAAACTTCCAAACAGGCCATAAGTTTTGCACTTTAATTTAATTTCTTTTGTATGTTTGACAATACAAAATTCATAGACTGACATCAACTAAGAATAATATAACTAATTTTTAATTGTTTCTAGTTTGTATATTTTGTTATTAAAAATTTGTTTTATAATGGAAACAAACATGTTTACTTAAATAACTACTTTTAAATTGTGATTATTTTTTTCATAGTTACATTACATTCCCGTCATAGTCGAAACTTAAATTTTTTTTCAAATTTCATATTTCTAACTGAATTAATTTTATATTTGAAAATCTCACAGTGCATTCCTTCCATTTGGTTCCTTTAAATTTACATTTCCTTCCATTTTAAAAATATTAACATCACATTCACTTTCATTGGTTCTTTATTACATTCCCTCCAATTTTAAATATATATATATATATATATATATATTTTTAAAATATTTTTACTTGCTTATTTTCACCTAATGAAAGTGAAGAATACAAGTGGATAGGATTTGTAGGTGTAAGTCTAAAAGCTCACCTAAAAAATAATACTGTTAACTTATTAGGTAATTTTGTTACTTATTATATGCACAGGTACTTTCTCATATTTTGAGACTATTAAACTAAGTCATTTTAAGTACAGGAAGGAATGTTTTGTGTTTTTGTGTTTTAGTTTTAGTTTTAGTTTTTATGTTTCCAAAAGACATTCCAGATTGAATCTTTCCTTCAAACTTTTCAATTATAAAAAATAAAAATAAAAAACTAAGTCTACGGGATCTGAAATTCTTTACTTTCTGCTAAGTAAATGAAGGAGACGAAGTAAATGAGAGTTGTAGATATTATTCCCTAGCTCATCTTAAATTGGAGTGCTTTAGGGCCCGTTTGGTATGTGTGTTTGAAAACTGAAAATTGTTGTTTAAAAACATTTGTGGAAATACGTGTGGGTGAAAAAGTGTGTTGAAATGCGTGAAATGTTGTTTAAAAACTGAAAATTGTTGTTTGAAAACATAAACCAAACACCCCCTTAATCTTTAAGCTAGCTTAGATAATTACGAGCAAAACAGATTCTTTTTTTTTTTTTTTTTTTTTTTTCTCTTTTGGTTTTGTTTTATAATATAGTTAAGTTGTCAATGTTTTGATTATTAACCCTAGGTATCAAGCATCTATATGAAATGAAGTTGGCCCACTTCCTATCCAATGAACTCCTGCGTTGCATGACTGAGGTGATATCGATTGCAAATCATCAACAAAGGGTGGCTGGTAGGGTTTATGATGCCATCCTCCGTGCAACCAAGGAAGGGAATTTTGAGTTTGTTTTTGAGATAGTGAAAGCGGATCCACATCTTGTGTGGTGCAATGTAAAAAACTCAAGAAACATTTTTTCGGCTGCTGTCCACCATCGTCATGCCAAAATCTTTAGCCTTATCTATGGTCTTGATATGAAAAAGACTTTGGTAGATTCTGTAGATTCCTTCTACCAGAATAACTTATTACATATGGCCGGGATGTTAGCACCTTCTACTTCACTTAATGACATCCCAGGTGCAGCTTTGCAGATGCAGAGAGAACTACAATGGTTTAAGGTTCTCTCTCTCTCACTTTCAATTTCTTGGTCTTTAACTATTGGCTATATGTTACACTTAAACTATTAAAGTTATTAAACAAGAAGTAACAGTAGGGTACAAAATATTATTGTGGCAGTAGTGAATATTTTTTGGAGTAGTACTTTCGCTGGTACTGAAATTTACAAAATTTGTTTATATTTTTATGTAGATACTAGATAATATGTTTTAATTCATTACTTCAAAATATTAATACAGAAAACTAAAATCAACCTAAAAAAACACGATCAAAACAAAATATTTGAGAATTACACTAACATAAACAACAACCAAAATAAGAGTGCAACATCAAAGAAATGCTAAAACAATTAATAAAAACTATCAAATAAACTTACAGATTCACATGCAAAATTACAAACGCTTGAAACTTATAAAAGGCTCTTAAAATTTGATTTTGTACTACTTTTAAAATTTTGAAGGCGATTCTTCAAGTTGAGGAATAACATGATTATTTTGAAAGTTCATGAGGAATTTTTGTTGTTCAATGGTCTTCATGGGTTTTGTTTTTGTTTTTATTTTTTTGGAATAATTTTGGGAGGTTGTGGGGGCTTTTAAGTGATTTTAGAGATTTTGATGATATTTTAGTCATTTGGAGACGGCAAGATTATTTTCATCATTTTGTAGGTTACTTTGGTTATTGTGTTTGGTTTAAAATTATGTTGGTTATTTTTGAAGACATTAGGGGTATTTTTTTTTTTTTTTGGTCATTTAATTTTATAGGTTTATTGGGTCTTAATTTAGAGGATTACAATTGGTTTTTTTTTTCAACTTTGTGGTTTTAAGGGTATTTATCTTGAAGGTTTCAAGGGCATTTTGAAGGTTTTGAGAGTATTTTGTCATTTTGGATATTCTAAGGGGATATTTAGATTATTTGAAGGTTTGAGGGTTTTTGATCATTTTGAAGGTTAAAATGGTATATGGTCATTTTGAAGATTTTAAGGATATATAACTTCATAATAACATCATCATTTTGGAGGTTTTTGTTGGGGGGGGGAGGGGGGTGGATTTTCACTTGAGAGTTGAGATTGACAAATGTTTTAAACTGATTTATTAGGCCTAGAGTGAGAAGTAACACTAGTTTGGAAACCAATCGGGCAGGTGTAAAACATTTGTTAGTTTCAACTCTAAAGTGAACAACAAACTCCCCCCCCCCCCCCTCTCCACCAAAAAAAAAAGTTATCAGATCACAAAAACCTCCAAGATGACGGAGAGTTAGGACAAGTCTACTTTTTTGATAATTTGAAAATTTGGGATGATGTGATTTGAGCTCTAGATGTGTTCTTGAAAATGATCAAGATGTGACAATTGAGTTACAAAACTTTTGGCATAAATAAAATAGTTATTGATCTTTAATTATTTTGAAATTTTGCAATCTTTGAGGGTCTAAGTAGATAATGTAGGCAAGAGCCTTTTGGCTTAATTTGCACTGCTTGTTATTTCCAATGAAGACGTCCACTATTCAAATTCTCCCTCATCCATTGTTATAACTATCAAATTATCCACAAAAAAAGGAAAAAAGAAGAAGAAAAAGAGTCAATGTAGTATAATTAGTTTTCGGTGTAAGGCTTTTGCAGCACTTTCTCTTTTGAGATTGAGAATTACCTAATCCAGCTTAGGTAATGATTTAGACCCTAAATCTTAAATTTATGCCTTAATTACTTTTAAGCTAAATTAAAAATTAATGCTGAATTTAAGTGATTTCAATGTTCATGGACATCAAGGTAAATTGTGTCGAGGCCTGGTCTTGATCGTAACAGATTGTTGATGCTCGACCTCGATTGGAACGGAGTGGCAGAAAACTGTCATCGTTGTCGTCGTCGTGAGCCTTTGTTCGACCACCCATCGCGGCGATAGCTCTCGTGCACACAGGGCTTGTTGGAGGCCCCTTTCGATAATATGGTGTTGTTCATGCGGAGCTTTGGGTGCTCTCTCTCTCTCTCTCTCTCAGTGGAGGAACGTTGGTCGACATTTGGTTTTATGGTAGGAATTTAGGCCAAATTTTAAAGGATTACCAAAGATAAGTGCAGTCGCTACCATCATTGAGTTTTTTTAAGGTGTGATTGGTCACTTGTGTCTAGTTGATTTTATTACCAATCCTAGGTTAAGAAAAATGGAATTTTTCCTAATCTAATATGGGTGGCAAAAAGATCTTGATTCTTAGATTTGGAAGTTTGGTTACGTGTGGGGATTGATAAAACTTTAATTTTCAAAGATTGGTAGTGAAAACATGATTTTGACATTGGCTTTCAGGCGTTGCATGCATGAGGGGCTTTGAGGTTTGGCTTTTGGAGTGGCGTGGTCCCAATCTATACTTTCCTATGGCATTCAAGTTGAGTGCCAGATTTCCACGGTGAAAATTTGGCTACACATCACCTTACTTTTGCAGCGGAAATTAGGCATCGTTTGCCGTAGGTGACGTGGATTGTGATGATCGCATCAAAAGGGGTGTGTAGGTATATATACAAACATTTTGCGTAATGCAAGCACGTGGAGCAGGAAAGTAAATGCCTACATCCTTAGAGCATGGCTCAAAATATAAGTGCAAGAGAATAAGCAGGGGTTGCCATACTTTAGAGATCAGGACGATTGGTACATGGCATGATATTCCTAATACAAACCATCTAAGAAAGAAAGGGAGGGGGAAGGATCGGGTTTAAATGTGTACATAACCCAATGGGAGAGGCTGAAATCCTAAATCTACTAACTACAACCGCTTGGCTTATATTTGCATGCTTGAATCCTTGCCTCTTTTTGCTTGCGCTTGGGAGATCGTGCCCTTACTCTAAGTGTCCTCGCTCCATGTGTATACATGCAAAGGCAAAGACAAGAAACCAGTAGACAAGTAACAGAAGGAAATGATGCAAAGTGCATATGATGGAGGCATAAAGCAGATAATATGATAGACATGGCAAGCATAGCATGTGGCAGGTGATAAGACAAGCAAGACATAGAAACAAACAAAAATGCAAGGTGACAAAAACGTGAACATGCAAGAAAGCAAGTAAAGGTGGTGTCCGCAAGGGACAAATGTAGGTTTGGATCGGATGTCCATAACTTCATTTTGTTGAAGCATGGACAACACACTAGCAAACAAGACTTATGCATGGACATGTACGAAGCAATTGACATCATGGCGATGCCTCCCAAATGGTTACATCCATACAAGGCCTCATGGGTGTCGAATGCAACCATACAACCATAAACCCGCTAAGGGTGTCAAACATGGCAAAGCCTATAACATGAGAGGCTAACACGTGCATAGAGCATAGAAGCAAGCAAGTATAGACATGCAAATAGGAATGATCCAAACCGTTTTGATATGTGCCATGGTACATGGATGAGGGTCCGAACCATTAGGCCAAAAAACAAGAAAATGCGATAAAAGGAACAAGAAGGCTACAATAGCACATGGCATGACAAACAAAGCCTAGGTCTAAACATATGAACATGGCATAGTGTGCACAAGCACATGGAAGATAGCACAAAACATGTAGAGAACATAGATCTGAGCACACAAGCATGTGAAAACATAGATCTAGACATATAGGCATAGAATCATGCATGTAAATGTACGTCTAAGCATGTGAATGCGAGCGTAAACGCATAGGAGAATGTATATCCAGGTATATAGGTGTGTACGGATGTAGATCTAAGCATGAAACATGGAAAAAAGTGCATATACACATAAATTCGAACAAGACATAGCTAACAACGTCATACAAACATGTGAACATATAACCCTAGCATCAACCTAGAACAAAAGATGCATAAAACATAGGAAAGCATGGCATAAAACCCCAAGCATGTAGATCTAAACATATAAGCATGTAAAAGCGTAGATCTAAGCATGAAACATGACATAAGGCGTAAAAGCAAAGAGATTTAAGCTAGAAACGCAAATAAAGCGAGAAACATGCTAAAGAAAGCAATAAATCATGTTCTTTAAGCAAAAATAGAAAGATAAATGCGAGAAAAAGATTTAGAAAGTTGGGAGTGTGGATGATAGCTAGGAAGATTGGGTATAAGAACAATACCTTGTGTTTTGGTGAAGAGAAAAGATTCAAGAAGCTTTGAGTTTTTAGGTGCTTTTTGTGTGTTTTTCGGTGTTTGGAAGAGAAAAAACGTGTAGAGAAACCAAGTGGAGAGTAGAAATTTAGAAAATTGTGATCTCTTCCACATCTAAGGGGTCTGTGGGGGTATTTACAGCCTCGGCATGCGTTTTGAGGAGACAGCCCTTGACTGAAAAGGCTCTGATTAGGTTGAAAATCCAACAGTTGGATCAAAAGTTATGGCTCTTGGAAGTTAGTGGTGCATCGGTCGGTGTGTCATCTCGGTTTTCATGATATCTTGGCTGTTCTAACTCTGATTTCGATTGATGAATCGTCGTTGGAATGAGAATTTTATAATCCTCACAATGGCATTGGTTTCAACCCGTTCTAGTAGCTAGATCAAAATTAGGGTTTTTGGGCCTACGTGGGATCGACTTCGGGTCAAACTTGGTCAAAGTTGTTAAAAGTCTCCAAGAAGCTCGGGTTTGATGTAAAATTGTCAAAAATGTTGTTTTGTGAGGGTTTTGACCTTGTTTGACATTTGGTCAAAGCTAGGGTTGATTAGGGCATTTTGGTCATTTTAGTTGAAAGTGACACTTCGGATGCTTTGGTGCTTGAACGGGTTGGGTCATGTCATTCTAGATATTCTCGTGGCCTTGTAAAGAGAAAATAATATTTTTGGATTTTTCATGGTCTGACACGCAAATTGAGGACAAACAAAATACGGTATCAACAACAATTAAAAGCATATGATGTACAAAAAAGAAGTTGACCACGAGGGCAAAAAAAAAAAAAAAAAAAAAAAACTACAAGATAACCCCACATATATTATTGAAGAAAAAAACCCCGGAACTTGGCAATAAAACCTTTTTGCGGAATTTAATCTAAAAATGATCCACTATGAATACAAATTTGCAGTACAAATTGAATTCTTGAATCCTCAACCCAAATAAAAAAAACATCCAAAAAATGCAAAATACAAAATATTTAGACATGATTACAAGTAAATTTGCCAACACAATACAAAACTTAACAACACACAAGTCAATTGTCTTGGACTAATTCAATTGTCTTCTTCTTCTTGTTTTATTTTTTATTTTATTTATTCCTGAAGTATAAATCTTTCACTTTATAAAATCTCTCTCTCTCTCGCTCTCACTCACTCAAGGCCGAAGTGTATGTAAACTGATTTCTTATTCAGAAAAAGAATCAATTAAGATAAGATTACAAGAGGAACTCTGTTGCTATATCCATACTATTCCAAACTAACTATGCTGTAGTATTATTTACACATGTACTATTACAAACTATGCCGGCAACCACTTGAGCCACGTGTTACTATTGGATTAGCCTTGGCTTCACATGTGAGAAAGTCAGTTACAATTCTGTTATAACTCATGTCTAGTACTTTTCGAAACGACGAAACTTTATCACACGTGTGGCTCGCATGGCTTACTTGTTCTTTTGTGGAATCCAACTGTTTGGTGTTATGTGTATTTTGGCTTTATTAGAACGACATAGTTTGGCAGACATTTCTTTATTAACTTGAAACGAAGTAGTTTTTTTGGTATTGTTTACATCAAAGAAAAGATGTCATATTAATAATATATGAATGAGGTAAATTTTTGTCTTTCTAATGTTGCGATATTTTTATTTTGGTTTCTAAGACTTTGTTTAACAAATGTAGGAGGTGGAGAGCATTGCCCCTCCCAAGGTTCTTGCATATTTAAACAAAGAGGGTTTGACTCCGCGAGAATTTTTTACGGAAAACCACGAGGACATGAGGAAAGACGGAGAGCAATGGATGAAGGACACAGCAACATCTTGTACTGTGGTGGGTGCTCTCATTGTTACCATTATGTTTGCTGCAGTATTTACTGTTCCAGGTGGTAATGACCAAAATAATGGCTTCCCAATTTTTTTACATAAAAAATTATTTATGGTCTTTATAGTAGCCGATGCTCTCTCACTTTTTTCTTCCTCAACTTCAGTCTTGATGTTTTTGGGCATCCTCACATCTCGTTATGCAGAAGAAGATTTCCTTGAGTCTTTGCCGAGAAAGATGATAATAGGCCTTTCCACCCTTTTCTTCTCTATTGCAGCCATGATGACAGCCTTTTCTACTGCTCTTTTTCTTATGCTACATGAACAATCTTGGATTTTCAAACCTGTCATTTGTTTGGCTAGTATTCCTATCACCCTCTTTGTATTGATGCAGTTCCCCCTTCTTATTGACATGGCCAAATCAACTTACAGACCTGGCATCTTCGATAGGAAAATGAAGCGTTGGTTTTGACATATTCATTAATTGTGCTATATGATGTATTGGTGTCCTGTTAATAATTGGCATATACTATCCAAACATGAAGATTTTTCTTTCTTATTATTATTTTTTTTCTTGAAAGTTTACTACCGTATGTTCATCTCCAATTACATACTTTGTGATTTTTTAGTCTTGTACATATTATAATTTCATTATATAAACCATACATCTATGTTATTGTTTAATATTTATTCTTTTAGTTACTTGGGGATGGATAGAATACTACTTAATATTTCAGTAGATTACCCCCTCAACATTAGGACTTTACCTAGGTTACAAGGTTATCAATGTCCATCATTTAAAAACTATTTTATTTATTTATTTATATAATAGGAATCTTTGATATCATATGTTGCTTATGGTCCAATTTGATATGCTACTATTCTCAATTTTAAGAGGTATTTTTTTATAATAGTTATAATGGGAAAGGAAAATTTGAACATTGGAAGTGTCAATCAATTGAGGTACAAGGCTCTTGGTAAGTCATTTACTAATATAATGGCTACAAATTCACTTATTTGTTTGCTTTGGTTCATTGTGAAAAAGTTTAGACTCTATGTGATTTATTCAACAGAATTATTGAATTTAGTGATAAATCTTACATGATATGAATTAAACCGCACCTATAAACAGTTAACCACATATATCAATATTAAATCTAAAAGTAATAAATATGAAAGCAATGTATGTAAGGCTCCAAATTTGATAACGAAGTAGAAAACCAAAAAACTTTTTCATTGGAAATACTATTTCGAGGACAAAATCTTGTAGAAAATTCACTATAGGAAAAGTAATTAAAATAATCAACTTACAAAATATTTGTATGGCTAGACTCTCTATTACAAACTCTACAAATTCCCCACTTGCCTTTTTATCTTAGTGATCCTAAAACATCTACAGTCTTGCTAAGTGAATCTTCTCCATGAACTCTTTATTTGCGGAAATCAAAACCTCTAGCACTCACAAAATCTCCTAGAAGATTTTGTTGCAGTGAAACTCACCATGAAGGATTTTAGTTTACAACTTACAAGAAGGTATTTCTTAGTTAAGCACAAGGAGAGAAGACCCATGGATTTCTTTGAAAGCTCAATGTGTGGCTTCCTTTTATCTTTAGAACAATCTTGCACAAACGAGTCTTGAACAAATGATAGGTGAAGTATCGAGATACTTTAATATTTCGCATGACCGAGATTCACTCATTTGAGTGAACTATCTTTATCACTTGAGCAAAGATCCACTTTTACTAGAGCAAAATTCTCTGTAATACATTTCTTCAAAGTTGCTTTTTAAGGCAATTTGTGTCAAACTTTTACTTGAAATAAAATACAGCTCAGTTATTTATTTATTTTAATAAATGATCAGGATTTTACCCAGTGGATACGCAATTTATTAGTTGGGACATGGGCTCAAGTTAGAGTCAATTGTGTGTAATGTTAACAAGCTTAATTAAAGTTCCAACTTTTTCTAGTTGCTTGATTTTGCGTACAGTGCGTTTTTTTCTTTTTCTTTTCTTTTTCTTTTTGGACAAACTAGAATTTGTTAAGCTGCATTTGAAAATATAACAAAAGTGTTTGTAGCTCCACTGACATCTTTTAGTGTTTTCAAGAAAGTTGTCCAAAGTTCAAATTTCTTTCCCCAATTTTAGTTGCTCCCAAGTTATAAAAACAAATAAATTAAAAAAAAAAATATATATATATATATATATATTTATATATATATTTGTAAGGACGCCAGACCATTAAGAAATGGACTCCAATAATACATAACAAAAGCATTTGTAGCACATCAATTGATTGTTAAATTCACCTCTAGTAGAGGAAACTATTTTTACAATTATTCCTGTACTTCATTTCATATTTTTTTTTAAAAATTTTTTATATAACAATTTAATGTTTACGAAAATTTAGCAAAAGAATCCACATTCATTTGTTGGTCAAGACAAATTGGCCTCTTTCACAACTGAAATCCCTTCTATATAACAACCTTTGCGGTAAATAACTAAATATAACAGGTACAAATATATAATGGATCACCACCAAACCAAAGTACACAGGCATTTTGTGAAAGAATGAAGACAGTCAACCTCTTATTCGGTAGTTTAAATAGCGATTGCATACAATATAATCTGCTTTCTTTTTATTCTTTTCACCAACACCAACGTTTTCCAACAACAGGTAGACACACACATCTAATCACCTATAATGCGGAGTAGAAGCATGACACTGTAAAAGGCACCTCTCGGGAACTGAACCACAACTCCCTACAAAAGGAGAGTGATGTGTACCACCAAAGCAGAGGTTAATGGCCCGTATCATCTTCATTATCACAAACACAGAATGAAAAAGAGATCAAATCTACTGCTTGGGTTCATTCAAGTTCTTTCCCTCAAAAAATTCACCCAACATTCGTTCAATATCCTCCGCTCCGTACTTGATTTACTTTTGGGGTTTCTTCCCACTCTCAACTAGAGGCCTGTAACACATTACACATCCAAAAGAAAGTGTAAACTGCTATGACATATATGTTTCTCATGTTATAAAACATATGTCATAATTTTTATGTAATTAGCTTATCCTTTGACATAACGCATTTTACTTGTATTTGGATAGACTTAGGATATGTTTAAATACTTCAAGAAACCACGTTTCAAGGTCAAGTGTTGGAACCTTCAAGTTTGTTCAAGAAATCAAGCGAGAGTGCAAATTCATTAAAGCTCGACAGTTGGTCGATAGCTTCTCGACACCTCCTATCTGTCGAGGTTTAAGAATTTCAGAATTCAACTATGATTTTCTTGGGATCCGTGAATCTATCTTTGGGTCTTCTTTTCTCCTAAACCTAGACATATAAAATGATTGTTTTAAGAGCCGTAAAATGGTACACAAGTTGAACAAGCATTGAACAAACTTTATTCAAGCAAATTGTGACCGGAGACAAGGTTCTTGACCTAGTTCATCTCTTTTTCTTGAAGATGTTGCTGTGTATTTGCACCGTAGGGTTTTATGACCAAGCATCTTCCTGATCTTCTTCGTGTGGATGAACTGAAGAACTTTGTAGCCAACAATCTTTTCAGATTGGTGTTTTGAAGTCGTGTACTGGGATCCGCGCAACCGTTAGTCACGTACTTTGGAGCCGTGTATCAGAAAGGGGAACTGTCACTGCAGAACAAATCCAATTGGGTATTGGGGTAAGGGTTTAACTATCGGTTGGTAAGGTAATTGGGATTCCTTGCTTGTTACTGCTCGTTATGATAATAATGGAGTTTTGGGAGTGGTGACCTGAAAATCATCTGGTGGGGTTTTTCCCGTTAGGTTTTTTCCCATTCGTAAACAAATCACTGTATCATTTATTTTTCGCAGCATAATTAGTTTATTGGTGATTTGTTTGTGCTACCACGCATTTGCATGATAAATTGATTAATTAATAACTTGGCCTAATTAATTAATTAATTTCTATCACAAGGGGTCATTCAGTTTATGGCCTATTAAGTGGTATCAAAGCGGGCACACTCTGATTAGGTTTAATATTTGCTGTGTTGATCCATTGACCCCTGTTGTCATGATTGTTACCGGCTTGAAAAGATCTTTACTTTCAAATACATCTTATTTTTCTAATCTCTATTTGTTTGAGTGTTTCAGAAAATACAAGTTTAAGAGTTATTTGAATTCTCTTCTAATGACCATTGGAAAAGATCTCAGTTTGACTAAGAAGAAACTAGACTGTCTCAGAATGAAGATGTGTAAAGGAGTTTTTCCGAGAAGAGTGAAAGTTAAAGGCTTAGCTCATATAAGGCAGTTGAGGGAAAGTACCATTCCCACTGATTTGTCATCCAAGCACGAAGTGTGTTTTATGATGAAGTCTGCATTTAAAGTGATGGACATGTGTTTGTGGTACCTAGACATTGGTTGCTGTAGACACATGACTGGAGACCGATCTTTCTTCAAGGTTTTTGAGTCTAAAAAGGGTGGCAATGTCACTTTTGGTGATGAGAGCAAATCACAGATTAAAGGACAAGTGTCTAAGGGTGAACCTGCTGCGTATAAGTTAGATATGCGATCAAGACTTTATGGTGCTATTCTCCAAGGGAAAGTGTCTTGTCATGAATGAGTTTGGAAAGAAACTCATAAGTGGTGTTTGCACTCTTGACAACTGTTATGGACTGGTTCCTGATACTGATATTTTGTGTAATAACATTTGTTTGCCAAATGAAGATCTATGGCATCAATGGATGAGACATGCTAGCTACAAACATCTTTCTATTGTATCTAAACATGAGTCAGTGTTAGGGATACCAAAACTTAGTAGAATGAGCAATGTGATATGTGGACCATGTCAGTTAGGAAAACAGACAAAAGCTAAGCATCCTGGCACTCAGACATCAACTACATCTAGACCATTGGAGCATCTACACTTGGATCTTATGGGTCCAACCAGAACCGGGTCTCTTGGTGGTAAGAGATACATCATGGTCGTTATAGATGACTTTACTAGGTACACTTGGGTCATTCTTCTACGATCTAAGTTTGATGCTCTTGAGCACATTGAAACTTTGTGTACAAGACTGCAGAATGAAAAGAGTTTGAAAATTGATTGAATTCGAAATGACCATGGTAAAGAATTCGAGAACTCATATATGGAGTTATTTTGCACAAAAAATAGGTATCTCTCAAGAATTCTCTGCTTCTATTACTCCTTAGCAAAATGGTGTAGTAGAAAGAAAGAATAGGGTGATTCAGGAGATGGCCAGAGCCATGTTATACAATAAGAATGTGGCTAGAAACTTGTAGGGAAAAGCCGTTAACACTGCATGTCATACGGTTAACAGGGTATATTTTAGACTTGGTACCAAGAAGACTCCATATGAGCTATGGAAAGGTAGGAAGCCTAATGTGAAGTACTTTAGGATATCTGGAAGTACCTGTTTCATCCTAAAGGATAGGAAGAATGTGGGAAAGTTTGACTCCCGAAGTGATGAAGGAATATTTCTGGGTTATTCCTCCACAAGTAAGGCTTATCGAGTATACAACAAAAGAACCATGAAGGTAATGGAGACAGTGAATGTTGTTAATGATGAGTCTTTAGACTTTAGTTCTGAAAAAGGTATTGAGGAACTAACTAGAGAAATTATTCCTCTTGAGCCTAGAGTAGTTCAAGAAATTGTTGAATAAGAACCTGTATCTCCTAGTACTCTAGGTATTCCTAGTGTTGTGGAAGATTCCGCAGATATAACCACTTCACTAGATTCTGAATCCCATGAGGAGAAATGACCTTCCTTCAGGATTAAGCAAAATCATCCTCTAGAAGATATTGTGGGAAACATGAATGAACTAACATTAAGGAAACGTACAGTTGATAAATGTGTTGCTAATTTTGTGTCGTATTCTTGTTATTAGTCACAGGTTGAACTCACTAAAGTTGAAGAAGCTCTTCAGAATGAAAGTTGGGTTGAAGCAATGCATGATGAACTGCTTTAGTTTCAGAGGAATGATGTCTGGACCTTGGTATCTAGACCGGAGGATGAACACATCATTGGCACAAAATGGATATTCCAAAATAAGACTGATGATGAAGGCAATGTGATCCGTAACAAGGCTCGGCTTGTAACTTAAGGATACTCACAAATGGAAGGAGTAGACTATGATGAAACATTTGCTCCAGTTGCCCGTATGGAGTCCATCAAAATTCTCCTTGCTTTGGCTTGCCAATTGAAGTTCAAGCTTTATCAGATGGATGTAAAGACTGCTTTCTTAAATGGGCTTCTTAAAGAAGATGTCTATGTGGCTCAACCAAAAGGGTTCATTGATCCACACTTTCCAGATCATGTACTGTATCTAAAGAAGGCACTCTATGGGTTAAAACAAGCCCCCAGAGCTTGGTATGATTGGCTTACACAATACTTGGTGTCACATGGGTTCATAAGTGGAAAGACTGATCAAACTCTCTTCATCAAAAGAGAAGATGGCGAGCTGATAGTTGCTCAAGTCTATGTTGATGACATCATTTTTGGATCAACTAAGGACAAACTTGCTAATGTTTTTTTCAAAACTCATGCAGGCCGAGTTTGAGATAAGCATGATTGGAGAGCTGACTCATTTCCTTGGGTTGCAGATTCGTCAACAAGATTCAGGTATATTCCTATCTCAATCTAAATATGCTAAGAATCTTGTGAAAATGTTTGGCTTAGAATCTACTAGTTCTGTTAGAACCTCTATGAGTCCCAATGTTAAACTCACTGTTGACTTGTTAGGAAAAAGTGTTGATCCTTCTCTATATAGAAGTATGATAGGTAGTCTTCTTTACCTTACTGCTAGTAGACCTGACATTAGTTATAGTGTTGGAGTGTGTGCTAGATATCAAGCTAATCCCAAGGAGTTCCACATGACTGCTTTAAAAAGAATCATAAAGTATGTCAAAACCACTACTGAGTTTGGTGTGTGATACAACAAGGACACAAGTGATGTCTTAGTTGGGTACTTTGATGTTGATTGGGCAGGGAATGCTGATGATAGAAAGAGTACTTCAGGGGGTTGTTTCTATGTGGGAAATAATCTTGTCTCTTGGATGAGTAAAAAACAGAACTCCATCTCTTTATCTATTGCTGAAGTTGAGTACATTGCTGCCGGTAACTGTTGCACCCAACTCCTATGGATGCAAAAACTCCTCCATAATTATGGTATTTGTCAAGAGCATCTTACTATCTATTATGACAATACCAGTGCCATTAACATTTCTAAGAATCCAGTTCAACATTCTAGAACCAAACACATAGAGATTCGACATCACTTCATTAGGGAGCTTGTCGAAGATGGTACTCTCACTCTTGAGTTTATTTGCATCGATGATCAGAAGGCTGATTTGTTTACCAAACTTCTTGACAGTAAACACTTCGAATTCCTTCATCAAAACATTGGTGTTATCCCTATGGGATGATCTTTTTCTCTCCTCGTCTCCTCTCATGCATCTAGTTTTACGCTTTGCTTTGTTTAACATGTTTTTGTTTTTTTATTTTTAGTTTTTGTTTATTTTGTTTTTGATATAAAAATTAAAAAAAAATTGAAAAATCAGAAAAATACAAAAACAATATATGTTTTGTGTACATTGGTACTTGTGTACCTTGGATGGCCATTGAAACAAAGTTTCTAAACTTTGTATCTCTTGTAACTTAGATACGCATCTCTATGCACAACTAAGCAAATGAGCTTTGTGGCTCTTATTTGTGATGAGTAAGATTGAGTTGTCTCTTATACTTAACACTCGTATCACTCTTTTTGACGGGAAGGACTAAAAAATCCTGAGAGAAAGGCATTAATAACCATGTCATCACTGTTGCCCGCCAATCTTGTATGACATCTGTATGTTTCAGCATAGCAAAAGTGTGATGTCAATGACATTTGTGTGTTTAGGCATAGCAAAATTGGAATGTCAAATATCATTGGGTATTTCTTTTCTCTCACTAATAAGCCCATGTATGATAGACTTAAAAGAAAAATATGCAAAGAAAAATCAAAAGCAAAAAGATCAAAAATGATTTAAAATAGAATTGCAAGCGTGTATTCTAGGAGATGTGAGAGTTATAGGATGTACCTTGAAGGTGATAGTCCCCATCAAGCAGTTATGGTTGTGTGTGACTTAAAATGATTTTCTCATATCTCAAATCGTCGTAACATGTATACACTTATGCAATCTTGCGATGTTTTTCACACACAACATGCAATATTTTTTGCTATTCTTGATACATGTACAGATACAATGTGATTTAGCCATCACAAGTTTTACATGTGTTAATGTATGCTCACTAAACTGTCTTAACTTGGTTTTTGAAATATAAAATTGGTTAGACTTGTTTAATGTGTGTGTGTGTGTGTGTGTGTGTGTGTGTTTTGGAGATGCTTGTGCTCAGATTCTTCTAAATTGAGAGACTATTTTGAGAGATTATTGTGTTGATTGGATCATTGGTTGTGTTGTATGTTGGATTGCATTCATGTCTGTGTTTTTCTCCTCTCGAAAAACTGTTTTGAAAAGCTGGCTCAACACCTCCTCAATACCTTGTTATCTGTCGAGCTTCTCAAGCCTTTTTCTTATCGCAATCTCGACAGCTCCTTAATACCTGGTGGATCGATCGAGAATGCTCCTGCCTCCTCGATAGCTTCTTGACACCTGATTGATCGATCGAGCTTCTATTCTTGGATCTGATTCCTTGTTGGTCGACACTTACTCGATACCTCAACTGTCGACGACCATTTTCTCGATACCTACCTCGATAGATTCCTTGACACCTCTTGACACCTGCATTTGTTGAGATTTACTGAGGGTCTATATATACCTTCTTCGCGATCCTTTTCTCATTTCTTCGATCTCTCTCGATCTGTCCACACCTGTTCATCTCCCAAACACTCTCTCTTTCATTCCAAACCGCTTCCTCAAGGTTTCTTTAAGCTTTTTCAAGTTTTTCTACACTAGGTAAGCTTCTAATGAAACCTAGGTTTTGGGATTTTTTTGAAAATTTTGGGGTTTTTCAAAATTGATGAGTGTTTAATGAAATTTTGGGTTGGGTTTTCATTTAAATATGTTTAAAACCTCATACATTGCATCACATTAGCATTTTAACAGTATTGACATGCATTTAGATGTTTGCTATATGTTTGTGTGTTGATAGGATTGGATTGGGCTGAGCCCATGATACTTTTTACTTTGCATGTCACATGTTCATGCATTTCCCACGCATATGTACTCTCCTTTCCATATATTTGATATATTTGAATTGCTTGGGACTTTTCTGATTGTTCTTCTCTTTTTTCTCCCTCTAAACGTAAATCCACTCCTACCCGGAACCCTCTTCATTCCGGTGCTTCTTCATCTACTGATCCTTCACCTTCTAACGTTCGGTTCCGTGATGATGATGCCTTTAAGGCATTTTCAGAGAACTTCTCTAGAAGAGGCATTCATTTGGAACACCAAGTCGTTTTGTCAGACTTTACCGACACTGACCTTCCCTTTGTCATTTACAGTAGGGGATGGGAGTCATTGTGTGACATCCTGGTCACACGTCCTTTCATGCTTATCCAGGAGTTCTACTCCAACATGCACGAGATTGATCGTTTAGTACCTCTCTTTTTCACTCGCATTCGAGATACGCGCATTCCTGTCACACTGCAGTTGGTTACGGATGTGCTTCGGGTCCTTAGGATAGAGTTTTCTGACTAACCTAGTTGTGAGCGTTTGAGGACAGTGTCCAGCGATGAGTTCATGTCTTTTTTTTGTGAGCGCTCTACTGCTTGGGGTGAGCGTCTTTTTACTCCATGTTGATCTTTTGCTAAAGGTCCTAGATTCATGAACATGGTGATGACTTTTGTTTTGCATCCACTTTCTCACTATAACTCCATCACAGAGCCTCGTGCTCGATTTTTGTTGTCTCTTCTTGAGCATCTTACTATAGATTTTCCTTCTCACTTTATTCTTTCTATCATAGATGTTCATTTAGATTCGACGTCCTGTGATAAGCTCATCTTTCCTTCCTCTATCATGAGGATTTTACGTCGTTTTTCCGTTCCTTTTCCCTTTTCTGACCACTTTACCGTCATGTGTGCCATAGATTACGCTACCGTTAAACGTAGTGAGGCCCAGTTTCAGTCGCGGTAGTCGGATTTAGCAGCACCTTCCCCTCGTTCTGCTCCATCCTAGTCTACTCCATCTGCATCCGCTCCTTTTTCTTCAGGTGATGTGTCTTTAGGAGACGTCATGGCGTAGCTGTAGCGTATGGATGCTCGTCTGGATACACTCTCTATGGAGTTATATCAGGTGAACGTTCGTGTTGGTCGTATTGCATGACGACAAGCGACTATGGGTGGCTTTGCACCTGAGCCTACTCCGTTAGCACCTCATCTAGTTGCTTTTGATTCTGATCCTGAGGATGATGATGATGATGATGGTGATGATGATGACACTTTAGATGATGATAGAGATGCTAGCTCTACCGATGAGATGTCTACTTGACACTCTTTCCTTTGTCACTCATGACAAAAAGCGGAAGTAGTTTTGGATATAAGAGTAGTCACTTTTAGGGGGAGAGTTAGTCTTTGGGTCATTGTGTTAGGGCGAGTGTTGTTTCTTTTTAAGGGATGTAGTGAGGATATTATGTATCTTTTCTTTTCTTTTCTTTCTTAGATATATTGTTCTTGTACATGAGGTCATGTGACCATTTATAGACATACATTGTACTTATTTTCTCTTCTATATTGTTGATATATGTTTTTTTTTTTCACCTACACTTTCATGTGTTGTTTCTTTTCTCTCTTTATACACATGCTTCTTATTATTTGTATGCAATTTATTATTTCTGTTTCACACAAAGATGTCTTGATGAGTTTTGTTTAAAGTGTTTCAGAAATACAGGTTGTCAAAGTCTATTTGCCATAAACTCTCTTCTTGCAAAGTTTGTCAAGAGTTTGTGTTAGGATAGATTTTATTGTATTCAACAAGTGAATATGAGTCGAGTGATTTATGACTTCTCTCATATGTTCATTTGTTAGTTGTGGTTTTGTCATGGATTGCTAAAGGGGGAGATTGTTAGGACATATGTGTTTCTCATGTTATAGAACATATGTCATGATTTTATGTAATTGGCTTATCCTTTGACAAAACGCACTTTACTTGTATTTGGGTAGACTTAGGATGTATTTAAATACTTTAAGAAACCACGTTTCAAGATCAAGTGTTGAAGCCTTCAATTCTGTTCAAGAAATTAAACAAGAGTGCAAATTCATTAAAGCTCGACAGCTGGTCGATAGCTTCTTGACACCTCCTATCTGTCGAGGTTTAAGAATTTCAGAATTCAACTCTGATTTTCTTAAGATTTGTGAATCTGTCTTTGGATCTTCTTTTCTTCTAACCCCAGACGTATAAAATGATTGTTTTAAGAGCCGTAAAATGGTACACAAGTTGCACAAGCATTGAGCAAACTCTATTCAAGCAAATTGTGACCGGAGACAAGATTCTTGACCTATTTCATCTCTTTCTCTTGAAGAAGTTGCTGTGTATTTGCATCGTAGAGTTTTGTGACCAAGCATCTTCCTGATCTTCATTGTGTGGATGAACTGAATAACTTTGCAGCCAACAATCTTTTCAGATTGGTGTTTTGAAGTTGCGTACTAGGATCCGCACAACCGTTAGTCACGTACTTGGGAGTCGTGCATCAGAAAGGGGAATTGTCATTACAGAACAAGTCCAATTGGGTATTGGGGTAAGGGTTCAACTATAGGTTGGTGAAAGTTTAAATAGTGTAAAATACACTATGAATGTTTAGACCCCCAAAATTAAAAATAACCAATTTAAGTTTTATGACAAACACAAAGTGTGCGGAAATTGAACACAAGCTATAAACACAATTGATAAACAATCTAAGCTAATTTAAAATCACATCCACAGTAGAAAATAAAAGGCAAAGATAAGGGAAGAGAGGTGCAAACACAAGGACAACACAACGATGTGTTATCGAAGAGGAAACCGAAGCCCTCGGTGTAAAACCTCTCCGCCGCCCTCAAAGTGGTAAGTAATCCATTAGAAAATGTAGTTGGGATATATGAACAGCAATAGACCCTCTAAGCCTAATCTACCCAATGTACCGAAGCCTTCCAAGTTTCTTGCTCCAACGAGGTTGTGCTGAACCTATTTCTTTGCTAGCTTCCCGAATTTCGCTACTTGACCATAGCATCAACTAATGTGAAATTGGTTCCTTCCTAACTGTTTCCCAAAACAACAAACAACCCTCTCACAGAAATGGCTATGGTGAGAAAATGTTTTGGTAATGAGCCTCTTAAGGATTTAACAATGGAGAGGAAGAGAGTAGAGGAATTTGAGGAGTCTCTTAGGTAAAGATTGTGGATGAGTCAATCTTATTTTCTCTAGGGTTTCTCTCTCAAAATTCTCTCTGAAAGCTCTCTTTGAATCATGGGTATAAGGGTATATATATAGTAGGGTGAGAAGGAATGTGAAAAGTCATATTTTGCCAAACAGGGTGTTTTTGTGGCTTGACCTCGCGACTGGGTTGAGTTGTGAGTTTAAGCTGTGAGCAAACGGCCTGGCTAGCCTGAGACTTTTGTCCTGTAGTGAATAGCTGGCCCGACACTTCAGCTTCTGGCATGCTTGGCACATGTGCTTCAATCTGGCGGTGATACCAATGACCTGCTAGGTTGAAGAAGTAAGGTCGAAGAAGTAAGGTATATACCAAAGCATAAGGGAAACATGACATGCTAGGTTGAAGAAGTAAGGTATATACCAATGCATGACAAGGGTAGCAAACGTGTGTGCAAGGGGTGGCCATATGCAATGCATGAAAAATGCACATGTGGGGCAAGGTGTGTTAAATACACAACTAATGAACCAAACATGTTCCTAATGAGGAAACATGAGAAACCCCAAAGTTTGGTACTCATCAGAGTCCAAACAAGCGAGAAAATTCCTAAGAGGCATTTTATCAAACACCTAGCATGCACACTATGAACAATAATGTGAACAATGCATGAACATCATGAAATCCACTCTTAATACATGTTCTTTCTGCCACAAGGGGTCAACATCCAATGCAAATCAAAAAAAGAAACCAATCCCATGAAGAAATTTTACAAAAATTAAGTTTTCCAAACCCCTATTATGAAAATTACAACCAAGAGCACAAAACTCTCCAAAACATAATCTAATGATCAAAATCAATGAAAAGAGCTTAAAATTAACTTAGAGATGTTAATGAAATGAAAAACAATTCAAACTGGTTGGGTTTTGATGTAAAAATATTGAAAGAAGGGTTTTAAAGAGGATGGGAGAGGTTTAAAACAAGTTTCCCACGAAAAAGCTCTTTAAAAAGCTGATTTTGGGTGTTTTGCGACTGGCGAGTCGTGAGCTGAGTTGCAAGTGAGTCGCAAAACCCTTATGTGTGAACTTGCGGGTTAAACTTGCGGCTTGCAAGTCGTCAAAATGAGTAGCCAAAATTGGCTGCTCGCATAAGTAGCCAAAATTGGCTGCTCGCATTGAGTAGCCAAAAATTCTAACAGTTGTTTTTCAAAACAGAACATGTTTAAACAATGAAAAATAAAGTAAACACTAAACAAGAACACAAAGAGTGATAAAAATTACTTCCAAAAACGTATAAAATGATCAAAAATATTTTTGGATTAATCCATATATGATTGAGCACACACATATAACATTTAGACAAGTACAATTTGACAAATGAATAAGACATTCATTGAACATTTGGCAAGTGTGTTGTGTGTGTGTATCAAATGTGGAATAGTCCTTAGTCTAGAGTGAAACTTCAATGATCAATTCAATCAAGTCATACACAACTAATACTAAGTTAAGTGGTCTATCTTAATTATAGAAATGAACATATATGACCTTCCATAAGAAAATTATTACATAAGATGAAGGTTTTCATTTGGCTTCTTTACAATTCATAACATTTGATCATTTTGAATCAATACATCTCATTTTGAGATTGATGCCTGAAATTTTTGATATTTCAATTTGATGAACAAGCCTTTGACTTTTTGGGCATCATACATTTTCATGTAAGTCGCTTTCCCTTTTTCTTAGTCGAATACTAGTATGTGCGACGGCTTTTGCAGCTCGTTATCTCTTTTCATTTTAAGATTTACATTTATTGAGCTCTTTAAGCAATAAAAACAAAAGAGTGGGAAGAGATATAGGCACAAGTCTATGTATGTATCAAAACCAACATGACTATTAACTAATCATTCAAGACAAGCTTGAAGATCGATTTACAACAATCACACAAAGTTGTCAAGATTTTTCTCACAAAGATGTAAGTGTAAAAAGAACAAGCTAAGCTCGTAAATGCACAAAGCCATTTGCACAAAGGTACAAGGCCAAACTCACATGAGACATGTGCTCAAACATATACGATCAAACTTTTTTGAATTTTTCACTTTTTATGTGGTTTTGGATTTTTTACTCGCAAAAAACTAAAACATAAAAGTAAGATCAAAACAAACACAATGCATATAAATAAATGCTAGATGTAAAAAATGCATGAAAATATGACATTTAATGCATGAAGGGTCCTACAAAGATCGAAAGAATTAGATCAAGGACCAAAAGAGTAAAAGCTCAATTATAGGAACCCTTCCTCATTCAAACAGAACGATTGTTTGGAATGAGTGTCTCAAGAGAAGTAAGATGAGGGTTGGAAGAATGAGAACCGGAGATGCACATAGTTACGGAGTTAAGAGCATTAAAAATTTTCTTTAACAACATGCTATTTTCACTTAAAACCGGTTTACTCTTTTTAGCACAACTTCCAAAAAGTTCAAGTTTTTCTTTTCTTTTGATTCTTATAAAAGCATGAAACTTAGAGCATTGAGATCTTAGATGACCAAAGACATCACAATGGTGACAAACAATGTGTTTAGGTCCACTAGGCTTTTTGGGAAGGGATCTAGCAACATATGACATTGAGGTCTTATATGACCAATCACACCACAATGGTGGCAAGTTGGAACAAACTTAGATCCATCCAAAGTCATAGGTTGAGACCTAAATAGAGACTTTGACTTAATAGCCTTTCTCTCCACCTTTTGATTTCTCAACCAATTTATTGGATTCATTGAGCTTAGCAATCAAATCATCATTTTCACAAAAAATCTTGCTCAAATTCTTTTGAAACTTCTTAGCATTTTTCTTCAAGAGTTTGTCATTTGGAATATCAATAACATCAAATGATTCATGCAACGTAGCATCACAATCATGAGGATTTACACTCATAGAGGCATTTTCACAAACACGTGACATGCTACATTTATCATCAACCAAATCATACAAAGAGGCATACGAAGTACAATCCATGACAAATAAACACAAGGGGTCAAGGATCACACTTAGGTATTTAAACCACAACAAATGTACCCGCTCTGATACTAATTGAAAGTTCAAATAGTGTAAAATACACTATGAACGTTTAGACCCCCAAAATTAAAAATAACCAATTCAAGCTTTATGACAAACACAAAGTGTGCGGATTGAACACAAGCTATAAACAGAATTGATGAACAATCTAATCCAATTTAAAATCACATCTACAACAGAAAATAAAAGGCAAAGATAAGGGAAGAGAGGTGCAAACACAAGAACAGCACAACGATGTGTTATCGAAGAGGAAACCGAAGCTCTCGGTGTAAAACCTCTCCGCCACCTTCCAAGCGGTAAGTAATCCACTAGAAAATGTAGTTGGGATATATGAACAACAATAGACCCTCCAAACCTAATCTACCTAATGTACCTAAGCCCTCCAAGCTTTTTGCTCCAACGAGGTTCCGTCGAACCTATTTCTTTTCTAGCTTCCCGGATTCCGCTACTTGACCATAGTATCAACCAATGTGAAATTGGTTCCTTTCTAACTGCTTCCCAAAGCACCAAACAGCCTTCTCACAGAAATGGATATGGTGAGAAAATGTTTTGGTGATGAGCCTCTCAAGGATTTGACAATGGAGAGAGAGAGAGGGTAGAGGAATTTGGGGAGTCTTTTAGGTAAAGATTGTGGATGAGTCAATCTTGTTTTCTCTAGGGTTTCTTTCTCAAAATTCTCTTTGGAAGCTCTCTTTGAAACGTGGGAATAAGGGTATATATATAGTAGGGTGAGAAGGAATGTGAAAAATCATATTTTGCCAAACAGGGTGTTCTGGCGGCTTGAGCTCGCGACTGGGTTGAGTCGGGAGTTTAAGCCGCGAACAAACGGCCTGGCCAACCTGGGACTTTTGTCCTGTAGTGAACAGCTGGCGCGACGCTTCAGCTTCTAGCATGCTTGGCATGTGTGCTTCAATCTGGCGGCTTGCAGCCACGAGCCATCCGCGAGATCTAGCCGCGAGTCCCTACTTCTTTGGACACACTTGAGTAATTGTTCACACTCTCTCACACACACTACCCTTATATGATTCCCATCTAAATACAGGGTTTCTAATTGCTAAAATACAAGCAAATTTGGCACGGAATAAAGCCAACAAGATGGTTGATTAAATTCAACCTTACAGTTGGTAAGGTACTTGGGATTCCTTGCTTGTAACCGCTTGTTGTGATAATAGTGGAGTTTCGGGAGTGGTGACCTGAAAATCACTCGGTGGGGTTTTTGCTGTTAGGTTTTTCCCCATTCGTAAACAAATCACTGTATCATTTATTTTCCACCGCATAATTAGTTTATAGGTGATTTGTTTGTGCTACCACACATTTGCATGATAAATTGATTAATTAATAACTTGGCTAATTAATTAATTAATTTCTATCACAAAGGGTCATTCAGTTTGTGGCCTATCATAAACAAGAAAGTAATGACAGAGTAACGAGGAATCATTAGACAGTTAATGAAAAAAAAACCATCTGCATGTATTTTGCGTTGCTTTAGGTTCAGTACCCTAAGTCATCTGTAGCTCTTACATAGAGCTTTCCTAAATTTAAATAATGACCATTTAAAAATTGTGAAGAATGACAACATTCAAGTGTTTCATTTATCCATCACTGTTGTTTGAAAATTTCTAAATAGACCTCATTATTGACTTCATAATAAACACATCCTGAAAGAAACATCTTTTACACTCACACATAGACATGGCAAAATGGACGGGTCGGGTCGGGTCAATCGGGTTTACGGGTTAAATGGGTCACAGGTCAAAACGAGTAATTTTTAAATGGGTCAATCGGGCTGTGGGTCGGGTCAGGTTTAGCTGTATTTTTCAAACAAGTTTGTTTGTTTGTTTTTGTTTTTTTTGTTTGTTTGTTTTGTTTTGTTTCAATTACAAAAACAAGTCAATGACAACCTGTTTAGAGAGAATAAAATAAGCAAACGAATTGCACTTAATGCCACTTGTTAATATTCTTCCAATTTTGATAGTTTTGAGCATGACAAAAATTATTTATAGTCATAAATTCATGATGGAAAACGTCTTCAATGTTAATAGTTCAATGTCAAAATGCATATAATTACAAGTTTATATCTTCAAAAAGAGATAGATCTTAAAACAAACAAAACAAATAAGCCAGCAAAGTAGCAAGTTATCGGTCTTCTTAAGTGCACATGTTTTTGTTGCATTTAAAATAACAGTAAAGTTAGATTACTTAGAAAGATAAACTAAAAAAAAAAAAAAAACATAACATATTAAGTAAAGAAGAATAAGTAAATATTTTATAAGAATTACACCTCAATCTTAATCTACTCAACGTTGATAGCAGATTCAGCACTGCAAATATTCATACTTACAAATTGTAGCTCAAGTTGGCCAATTTCGTCAGCATTTTCATCTACAATACAATATTTTAATATAACTTAATGTACCATGAAAGCAAATCAATAAAGAATTAAAATTGTATAATTATGACTATAAAAAAATTAAATTACTTTCAAATCCATATAGCCAATTTTAGTACACAACATAGCTTCCACATTCTCAGGTAAAAGATGTGATCAATACGGAGTAAGAATTTTTTTTCCAATGCTAAAACTTGATTTAGAAGCAACAATGGTTATCGGAATGCTTATGAGATATCGTGCACAAGAGAAAGACTGAAAGAGTAGAGAAACTGGGAAAGCAAGCTTTGTGGGTTTCACTGGTTTGGTTTGACTCAACTTTCAGCTTTGCCATTTATGGCTTTGGTCCTTTGGAGTTTGGACAATGCACTACAGCTCAGCTAAATCTTGAATGAGATTTTTTTTTTTAATGGTTGTCTTGACTGATGAGTGATGACTCTTGACAGCCTCGGCCCTTGTGTAACGTGTTGTAGACAATTAGCATTGGCAAGCATAGAAGCTAGGCTAGCTAGCTCTTATTGGTACTTTTGATGATTTTTTTTTTTTTGTTGCTTTGTGGTACTTTTGATGAATTAAATAGTCATTCTCTATAATATATTAATTATTAGTTTGGGTACTTTGTGCTTTATGCACCTAGTATCAGAATGTAATTAAAATATTTTTTTAGTGAATTTTTTAATGGGTTGGGTTGACTCGCAAAAAAATTGGGTTGGGTCATAGGTCAACCCGTTTTTGCTTCAGGTAAAAAAAAAAATCGAGTTTGGGTAATGTATTTTTTGGGTCGGGTCAGAAAATTCTGACCTGTATTGCCATGTCTACACACACACACACACATAAAAACACATGCGTGTGTGTATTACTTTAGGTAAGAGAAAATGCACCCAAAACGTTTTACAAAAGATCTATAAGCTGGCAACAACACTTCCGCAACCGCAAGCAAGACTCTTACAACTCAGTGAAGGAATTTTCCACTAAGATTGCTTTCGATGAAGTTCATCAAATTGCATATTGAACGTCTTGAACCTGAGAAATCCCACAAGGTTAGAACATTTGTGACAAAAATTACTTGAAAAACTCCTATAAAGATTTAACTCGTTATCAACCTGTTAGGTTCTAAGACTTTAGGAATTAATGTATAGAACTTTAATTTGTATATGTTAGCAAACCATGATCAAAACATTTAGTCTAGGTTTAGACTTACTCAAAGTTTGGTTTAAATTAGGTTTGGAATTGAGTAATTACAGGAAATTACTATTTAATTTCTGCAAGGCTCGATCGATTGATCGAAAGTATTAGATCAACAAAAATCAACAAACGTAAAAAGGTCATGACTTATCTGTTTGAAGCCCAAATTGCGATCCGTTTTTTCCAATATTTAAAGGATATCATAAGCTAAGCCTAGTAAGGGTTTTTAGAGTTTTTTTTAGAGAGATTAGAGTGCATCTTATGCCTCTTTTGTAAATCTAGGGTTTTGTACCTAAAAGCTCTCTAAAGTCTTCTACTGGTGCTATTCCTTGTAGAATCTCAAAATCCGATGTTGTAGAAGCTGCTGCATACTAGATCAACGTTTAAGGAGATCCAAAACTTTTGAGTGGAGTCTTAAAGTCACAAGCAGGTGAGCTTGTGTTGTTGCGAAGGCCTAGGAAAGAAGTAGTCCGTGGACTCGGAGCTATCATGGGGTCGTGGTAGTAAGTTTTCTACTTGAGGTAGCAATAGGATGTTAGTGGTCTAAGTCTTATTGTACAAACTTCAATTCTTTCATAGTGGATTTACTTTTTACCTTGAGGATAGTTGTGTTAAATTCTTCTTTAATTTTTTACTGGTTTGGTTTTCCTGGGTCATCATATCATTTTGTTCTTTATCTTTCCACTGCATTGCATGATATGATTGTTTTGTTTTAACCTGTATCTGAATAATAAATCTAAGTATTCACTTGGTTAATTAATTAGGTTAAATAATCTATTTTACAGGGGTCTAAAAACATACAAGTGGTATCAAAGCAGGTTAGCTCTTGTGTTAGATCTTTTGATCTAAGAGTTGATCCTTGATCCCTGTTATAATGGATAATTTGAAATGTCTTTCTACTCATGTTTGTGACAATTCGAATAAAGAAGATGCTATCGCTTCTGTTGATCTTATTGATGCTTGTGAAATTCTTCATAAGAAATTATCTAAATCATTGAAAATTGCTAAGAAATTGAAGGAGGAGTTAAAATTGGCTAATCTTGAAAAAGAGGAATTAGTTGTTAGATTAGATGAATCTAATAAAAATAATGAATTTTTGAGAAATCAAATTTTCTCTCATGATGAGAAGATGAAAAGCTTGGAACAAGAGTTAGTTGAATCTAAAGCTAAAATTGAAAATTTGACTAGCATCAAGCCTGCTGTTGATAACAAAGGTGTTTCTGTTTCTCTTAAGCCTAAAACTGAGAAAGTTTATATCCCTCATTTCAAGAGGAATAATAAAGAAAAGACTTATTTTGCTAGGTTAGACAAAGGTAAAAGTTCTGATGTAGACGCTGAAGTTTCTAAACCTATGTTTAAACCTATTGTTAGAGAGCATAATAAATCTGTTTCTGTGCCCACATGTCACCTTTGTGGTGTTGTTGGTCATATTCGACCACATTGTTCTTTGTTGAGGCAAAAACCAAAATCTGAGACTAGATTTGTTGTTAGTCACATTTGTCCTAATTGTTATAAATTGAAATTTAAAAATTCTGTATTTCAATCTAAGATATGTGATGATATTTCTCCTGCCATAAGTCCATACAAATTGTTTCATATTCTTTTGAAAAATTTAAGTTTGTTGGCTTGTGAAAGGAATTTGCAGGATTTCAGACTTTCTTAAAAGATTGGTGTAATCCCTCAAATATACCCTGCTTCTTATTGATTTTCACCTACAAAGTCGAAGACTCGTGCTATATGGGTGAGAAAAGATTCTCTAAGGTGAGTGTTGTTTACTTGTCCTTGATTTAATTTTTTTAATTAATTGTGGACATGTTTTCTTTTAGTTTTTGGTTGTTTTATTTTCTTAGGTTTTTTTTTTAAATAAAAAATAAAAAAAACGTTGAAAAATTTCAAAAAGACAAAAATATTTTATTTTGTGTCTTGTTTTATTTGTTTTGAGGATTACATGAGTTATAATATCTCTCTCTAGATTTAGAACATGATTGACATTGTGGAGAAACTTGAATAATATGTGTTATATAAGTGCTAAGCTATTTCTGATTTTGTATGAGTATGTGTTAGTTTGTACATGTACTCAAAGGGTTAATTTAAAAATTGATATTTCTTATTTGTGTACCCTCTATAGCTTAGTTATGCCCTGTCATGCATTGCATCGCATTGGCCATAAAATTTTTTTAAACCAAAAAGATTTTTATTTGTTTTGTATTGCACATCTTGGATATGTAATTGAGGTTGGCCTATTATATTTGCACTTCATGACTATGTACTTTGTTTAGTTTGGATGAGCTTATTTTTCCACACTTTGCTAGTTTTAGCTATGTAGTTCATGTTTTGTGGGAGTGTTTATAGTTTTTGATCACATGATCTTGATTTTGAAGTCACATGCTTTTGATTGTTAGGACTAAAAAATCTTAAGAGAAAGGCATAAATAATCATCTCATCACTGTTTACTAGCCAATTATGAACACTTTTGTGCATATCGTAAGATTTTTTGCTCGAGAAAGTGTAGCACACGCACAAAAATAAAATAAGGTGTAGCCTTTTAAAAAAAAAAGAATGAAAAAGAAAAAAAAAGGCATATATACAATAAGGGTAAAAAAAAAAAAAAATTTGCATGATTGCAAGTTTGTTTTTTAGGAGACGTGAGAGTTATATGATGTAACTCTTTAGGTGATAGTTACTTTCAAATTTATATGATGAATAATGTAGAAATTGTGATTGATTACTATCTACATATCACCTCATATGTATCTCATGCTGTTACTAGTTGTACACACTACACAAGTTATTCTTTGCTAAACCTAGTACATGAAATTGTGTGTGAATTTGGTTTGACCATCCAAGATTATGTTTTCTATGGTGTTTGATCCAAAATATGTTTAAGGGTTGGCAAAAATTGTGTTTTTGATGATTAAAAACATTGTTTTGAAGTTCTGGGTTGAAAACTCATGTTTTTGAAAAACTTTTAGACTCATTCTCATGCATTTCATTCTTGAAGTTTTTTTGGGTTGAGTGTTTTCTACATAAACTTTTGCAGTTTTTCAAAAAATCTAGTTTTCCAGAGTTTCGATCAATCGAATTTGTTTTTCGGCCAATCGAAAATCCCTTGATTTTTAATCATGATTTTCTGTCTGACTCGATTGGTATTCGATCGGTCGAAATTGAAAAATTTTCAATTTCTAAGTTTTGGACCAATTTTTTTTCATGCATCATTTATGTTTTGGATTCACATGCATTGCATTGTTTTTTGCATCCATCTTGTAGTTTTGCAGTCATATCTCTTATTGTTTTCACACATAACATGCATACACTTTGCTAAATTGGGTACTCAACTTGATTTAAAAATGGATTGATTAATTTTTGAGTCCTTTGTACATATTAGTATATGCTATTTTTTATGTGTGAACTACAGAAAATAATTTTCTTAAGAGATATGATGGATAATTAATGTGCAAATATTTTCTCTATTCTTGCAACTGTTTATGGGTCACATAGTGTCAAGATTGTATTTATTGAAAGATAGAATAATTTCTTCATGTGTATTCTCACCTTACTTTTTAAGTTTGGTTTGTGTGTCTTTATTTTCCCCACCTCCTGAATTTTTCCCAAAACTTGTTTTATTTTTCCTATTTTTATACGAGGAGAAGCTTGTTTTTAATATTTGTTGTTCATAGGGGGAGTTGTTGCTCTTCATAAGGGGAGTTGTCTCTATTTTCTATAGAGTTGAATTCTTTTGTGTTCCCTTAATTCTCTATTTTCTCTTGGCTTTTATTGTGTGTGTTTTCTATTTACTCTTTGTTTGAATTGTTTTTGTCAATATGTGACAAAAAGGGGGATAAATAGATGAAATGTGGGAATCCTATTTGTTTTGAAATTGTTTTTGAAAGGGGAAGAATATAAAAAGTTTTTTGATGTATCTAACTTAGGGGGAGAGTGAGTTTACTTTTCTTTTTCTTTTTTTTTTTTAATAATTTTTTTTAATATTTGTTGTTTTACTATTTTTATGTCTTTCTTTCCACACATGCGTTTGTGTTTTTTGAGTATTTCAGTAATTTATAGGTTAATATAGTCATGGCTGCTATCTACTTTGGCAATTGATAGATAATGGTTTAGGTTGAATTGTATTTAGGGCTGTTTAAATTTGAATGAGCTGTTTTTAACTTTGAGCATTTTATTTTTTGGTAATGTGTTTTGTCACGGATTGTCAAAAGGGGAGATTGTTAGGTTCTAAGACTTTAGGAACTAATGTATTAAAACTTCAATTTGTATATGTTGGCAAACCATGATCAAAGCATTTAGTTTAGGTTTAGACTTGCTCAAAGTTTGGTTTAAATTAGGTTTGGAATTAAGTAATTGCAGGAAATTACTATTCAATTTCTACAAGGCTCGATCAATCGAAAATTAGATTTGATCGATCAAAAGTCGCAGATCAGCAAAAATCAGCAAACATAAAAAGGCCATAACTTATCTGTTTGAAGCCCAAATCGCGATTTCTTTTTTCCAGTATTTAAAGGATATCATAAGCTAACCCTTAGGAAGGGTTTTTAGAGGTTTTTTTAGGGATATTAGAGTGCATCCTATGCCTCTTTTGTAAATCTAGGGTTTTGTACTCAAAAGCTTTCTAAAGTCTTCTACTAGTGTTATTCCTTGAAAAATCTCAAGATCCAGTGTTGTAGAAGTTGTTGCATACTAAATAAACGTCTAAGGAGATCCAAAACCTTTGAGTGGATTCTCAAAGTCACAAGCAAGTGAGCTTGTGTTGTTGTAAAGGCCTAAGAAAGAAGTAGCCCGTGAACTCGAAGCTATCATGGGGTCGTGGTAGTAAGTTTACTACTTGAGGTAGCAATAAAATGTTAGTAGTCTAAGTCTTATTGTACAAAATTCAATTCTTTCATAGTGGATTTGCTTTTTACCTTGAGTATAGCTAGGTTAAATCCTCTCTAGGTTTTTTACCTGTTTGATTTTCCTAGGTCTTCATATAATTGTATTCTTTATATTTCCATTGCTTTGCATGATATGATTGTTTTGTTTTAACCTAGATCTGGATAATAAACTTAAGTATTCACTTGGTTAATTAATTAGGTTAAACAATCTCGTTTACAGGGGTCTAAAAATGTACACAACCTAGTCTTTCACCAAAGCTCTAGAAACTCCACTACTATTTCTTCCATCATCACCTACTGAACTCCCACCCCTGGACGAGGTTAGGCCTTGGATAGTGAGGCACTAACTGCAAAGGAAAAAAGCACCAGCAAATATGTGATAGGCCAAGAATGTATTGACTCCTTTTGATGAATTAACCAATTAATTAGCCAAGTTAATTAATTAATTCAATTAGTATACAATACATGTAGTAACACAAACAAATCACAAATTAACTAAATGCAGTAGAAATTAAATTGACACAGTGATTTGTTTACGAATGGGGAAAACCTACACAGCAAAAACCCCACCGGGTGATTTTAAGGTTACCACTCTCGAGAATTTACTATTATTACAATAAACTATTACAAGTAAAGGAATCCCAGTATCTTATACCAACCTACAGTTGAATCCTTATCCTAATACCCAATTAGATTTGTTCTGTAGTGAAAATCTCTCATTTTCAATGCACGGCTCCCAGTACGTGACTAACCAATTTAATGCGTAGATCCCAGTATGTGGCTTACTCACCAACTTGAGAAAGATGTTGGCTACAAATTTTTTCAGTTCATCACACGATGAAGATCAAGAAGTGCCTTGGTCACAAAACCCTATGGTGTACAAACATAACAACTTCTTCAAGAGAAAGATGAATTAGGGAAAATTCTGTCTCCGATCACAATTTGCATGAACACAACTTTGCCTCACACTCGCACAACCTTTGACAGCTCTTAAAATAATTCTTATATAAGTTTAGGGTTGTGAGAAAAGAAAGCCCAAACATATACACACGGATTGGATAAAAATCAGAGCTAAAAATCTATTTTTCATAAACCTCGATAGATAGCTTATCTATCGAGATAGCTGTCGAGTTTCGGGTTTTAGCAGCTTTTAAACCTCGATAGATACTAACTGTCGAGTTTTAAAATTCAGCACTTCTTTACTTGTTTCTTGGATAGACTTGCATGACTTTAACACTTGATCTTGAAACCTTGTTTCTTGAAGCATTAAACACATTCTTAATCTACTCAATTACCAGTAAAGTGCGTTTTGTCAAAGGATTAGCCAATTCTAATTTGACATATGTTCTTAACATTAAATTACATATGTCCTAACAATCTCCCCTTTTGATAATCTGTGACAAAAGCACAACAAATAAATGAACATATGAGAGAAGTTATAAATCACTCAACTTATACTCACTTGTTGAATACAATAAAATCTATCCTAACACAACCTCTTGAAAAACTTCACAAGAAGAGAGTTCATGGCAAGAACACTTTAAATAAAACTCATCATGGCATCTTAGTGTGAAATAGGAATAATAGATTGCATACAATATATAAGAATCATGTGCATAAAGAAAGAAAAGAAACAACACATGTAAAGATAGGTGAAAGACAGTAATAACAACCTCAATATATATATCAACATAAGCACAAGGTTTGCTATCACTAAGTGGTCACAAGATCGATGTACAAAAAGAATGTTTTTTAAAGAGAAAGAAAAGAAAAGATACAAAAATTCCTCTCTACATCCCTCATAAGCACTCCCTCTATCACAAAAAAAAAAAAATCCTCTGCTAACCCTCCCCCTATGTGTATGACTACTCTTATATCAAAACTACTCTCCCTTTTTGTCACGAGTGACAAAGGGTAAGTACATCAAGTAGACATCTCATCATCACTGGGCGAGCTAGCACCATCATCCTCATCAGCATCATTACTGCCGGAGCCATTATCACTCTCATGCTTGGGAGCTTGTGGAGATGGAGAAGACGCAACAGTGAAACCACCCATGACAGCCTGTTGTCGTGCGATACAACCAACATGGTTGTTCACCTGACACAACTCATCACTGAGTGTGTCAAGGCGAGCATCCATGCACACAAGCTGTGCTATGATTGCCTTAAGTGTCACTCCATTCGTAGAAGATGAAGGAGAGGAGGTGGATGGAGTGGTAGAAGCTGGAGGAGTCATCGTCTCTGTCTGGGGCTGCCTTGGTCTGAGTTGTGCCATACTCTGTCATATAGTAGTTGCATCTATGGCACTCAAAACCGTAAAGTGAGGAGACTCAAGAAAGGAGATAGAAAAATGGAGAAAGATTCGCGCAATAGCTGAAGGAAAAATGAGTTTATCACGGGTTTCTGTATCGCTATAGACATCTATAAGGGATAGAATAAAGTAAGAAGGGAAGTTGATAGAGATATCCTCTAAGAGGGATAACAAAAATTGAGCACGAGGCTTTGTAATGAAGTTATAGTGAGACAAAGTATGAAGAATGAATGTTATCACCATGTTTAGGAACCTTGGACCTTTTGCAAAGCTCGGGCAAGGGGTGTTTTGACGGTTACCCCAAGATGAAGGTGTCTCACAAAAGAGAGACGAGAGTTTATCTTTGGGCACAGTCTTTAGAAGATCGCAGCTAGGATAGTTAGGATGCACTACTCTAGGAACGTGTAGTACCTCGAATACAATATCTGAAGTAACTACAATTCGCGTACCTCGAACATGAGAGAAGAAATAAGGTACAGAAGTATCGAATCCATGCATATTGGAGTAAAAATCCTGTATGATCACAGAGGGACAAGTGACCGAGATGTCACATAGTGACCCCCAACGCCTACTGTAGATGACAGTGGGTAGGTTAGTATTGGAGAAATTCAATAAGATGACTTGGCATTCTGAATGAATGCCTCATCGAGAAAAGTTCTTCAAAACATCCTTTTGGGATTTATCATTACGGAAGCGTACATGAAAGGGTGTAGAGTCAGAAGAAGAAGTGGATGCCCCAGAACGAAGAAGGTTCTGGGATAGGGTGGATTTGCGTTTGGGTGCCATAAAGCAGACTAACAAGAAAGAGAGAGAGAGAGAGAGAGAGAGAGAGAGAGAGAGAGAGAGAGAGAATCAGAAAAGCACCAATAAGACAATATATAAAAATATAAAAATTTGAAGGTACGTATGCATGCATGAACATGTGACATACAAACTTAAATTTATCATAGGCTCAACCCAATCCAAACCTACTAGCACACAACATTGCAACAAAGTAAACACACATCTAAAATGCATGAAACATTGTTATAATGCAAATGTTATGCAATGCATGAACATTTAGGATCATTTACACAAAACCCATCCCAAAAATTTCACAAAAACTTCATCAATTTTGTAAAACCCCAAAATTTTTTCAAAAACCCAAAACCTAGATCTAAATGCATTAAATGCATGAGGAGTGAGAGATAAAGAGATCATACCAAGTGATTTGAGACAAGAAAAGGTTGAAAATCTCTTGGGTTGAAGGTTTTGAGAGAGAAGAAAGTGTTTGGGAAGTAAAAAGACTGAAAACAATCGAGAGAGATCGATGAGAAATCAAGAAAAATCGCGTAGATCCTTTATATAGGAAAGTCATAAATCTCGATAGATCGAGAGGTGTCGAGATTTAAAATGCATGAAAAAGCTGTCGAAGAGCTATCTAGGATCTGTCCAGAGGTGTCTATAGCTAAAGGATCTCGATGGATTGAGGTAGCTATTGAGATTCTATTGAGCATCTAGAAAGTTTCTAAATGGATCAAGTAGCTATTGAGGAGCTATCAAGAATGCGATAAAAAGCAGCTAAAGGGGCTCGATAGATAGCCTAGCTGTTGAGAGGTGTCCAACAGCTGTCGAGATTGCTTAAAAACAGTTTTTCAAGAAGAGAAAAACACAGAAATGAATGCAATCAATCATGTTATACAATCAAGGATCCAAACAACATTTTAAGCTCTCAAAATCATCTATCAACAAGAAAAATGTAATGCTCATAGATCCAAAACACACATACACACACACACACACATTAAACAAGTCTAACCAATTTTATATTTCAAAAACAAGTTAAGAAAGTTTAGTGAGCATACATTAACACATGTATTCCTTGTGATGGCCAAATCACATTGTACCTACATATGTATTAAAAGTAGCAAAGAATATTGCGTGTTGTGTGTGAAAAACATCACAAGATTGCATACGTGTCTACATGTTATGACGATTTGAGATATGAGAAAATCACTTTAACTCACACATAATTATAACTGTTTGATGGAGACTATCACCTTCAAGGTACATCCTATAACTCCCACATCTCTTAGAATACACGCTTGCAATCATGTATAAAGCATTTTGATTCTTTTTGCTTTTTATTTTTCTTTGCATCTTTTTCTTTTAAGCAAATCATGCATGGGCATTTAAGAGATATAAAAGAAATATCCAATGATGTTAAACATTTGACATTCCACTTTTGCTATGCCAAAACATACAAATGTCATATCATGATTGGTGGGCAACAGTAGTGAGATGGTTATTTCTTAGGATTTTTTTAGTCATTCTCGTCAAAAAGAATGATACAAGTGTTAAGCACAAGAGATTACTTAACCTTACTCATCACAAGCACAAGCTACAAAGCTCACTTGTTTAGTTGTGCATAGAGATGCTCATCTAAGCTACAAATGATACAACGTTTAGAAAACTTTGATTCAATGGCCATCCAAGGTACACAAGTACCAACATACACAAACACACATTGTTTTTATATTTTTTCGATTTTTCAATTTTTTTGTTATAAAAATAAAATAAAGCAAAACTGAAAAATAAACAACCAAAGCATGTTAAAAAAAGCAATGCATAAAACTAGATGCAAATGCATGAGGAAGATGGAGAAGAAAGAGAGATTAATCCATGGAGATGACACCAATGTTTTGGCGAAGAAATTCAAACCGTTTTCTATCAAGAGGTTTGGTAAATTAATCAACCTTCTAATCATTAGTGTGAATGAGCTCAAAAGTAAAAGTACCATCTTTGACAAGCTCCTGAATGAAGTGATGTTGAATCTCTATGTATTTAGTTCGAGAATGTTGAACCGGATTCTTAGAGATGTTTATGGCACTGGTATTGGCGCAGTGGATGGTAAGATGCTCTTGACAAATACTGTAATCATGGAGGAGTTTTTGCATCCATAGAAGTTGGGTGCAATAGCTACCGGCAGCGATGTACTCAGTTTTTGCGGTGGATAAAGAGATGGAATTCTGCTTTTTGCTCATCTAGGAGACAAGATTATTACTCACATAGAAAACAACCCCCCAATGTACCCTTGAGAATGAAACAAGTACTTCCAAAATACACCCTATTAATCGTATGACATGTAGTGTTAACGGCTTCTCCCCACAAGTTTCTAGCCACATCCTTGTTGTGCAACATGGCTCTAGCCATCTCTTGAATATACTTGTTCTTTCTTTCTACTACACCATTCTATTGAGGAGTAATAAGAGTAGAAAATTCTTGAGATATACCTGATCTTGTGCAAAAGGACACCATATATGAGTTCTTGAATTCTTTACCATGATTACTTTGAATTCGATCAATCTTCAGGGTCTTCTCATTCTACGATCTCGTGCACAAGGCTTCAATGTGCTTAGGAGCATCAAACTTGGATCGTAGGAGTATGACCTAAGTGTATCTAATGAAGTCGTCTACCACAATTATGACGTATCTCTTCCCACCAAGAGACTCGATTCTGGTTGGACCCATGAGATCCAGATGTAGTAGCTTCGATGGTATGCATGTAGCAGATGTCTAAGTGCCCGGATGTTTGGCTTTTGTTTATTTTCCAAGCTGACATGGTCCACACACCACATTGCTCACTCTACTATGCTTTGATATCCCCAAAACTGACTCACGCTTAGATACAATTGAAAGATGCTTGTAACTAGCATTTCCCATCTTTTGGTGCCATAGATCTACATTTGGTAAATGAATACTATTGCACACAATATCAGTATCCAGAACCAAGCCATAACAGTTGTCTAGACTGTGGACACCACTTATGAGTTTCTTTCCAGACTCATCCATGACAAGGCATTTTCCCATTGAGAATAGTACCATGAAGTCTTGATCACATATTTGACTTATGCTCAACAGGTTCACTCTCAAACCTTCTCCATATAGAACATTTACAATGTCTAGTAGTCCAGGTAGAGAGATGATTCCCTTTCCTTTAATATGTGATTTAATCCTTTTACCAAAAGTGACATTACCCCTTTCTTAGACTCGAAAACCTTGAAGAGAGATTGGTCTCCAGTCATGTGTCTTGAGCAGCCACAGTCAAGGTACCATAAACACGTGTCTATAACCTTAAATGCAGAACTTATCATAAAGCACACTTCGCGTGTAGATGACAGATTAGTGGGAATGGTATTTGCCTTTTATGAACAAAACCTTTAACTTTCACTCTTCTCAGATGAACTTCTTTGCACATTTTCATTTTGAGATAGTGTAGTTTCTTCTTTGTCAAGCTGAGATCTTTTCCAATAGTCATCATAATAGAATCCAAATAACTTTTAGACTTGCATTTTCTAATACGCTCAAACAAGTAGAGATTAGAAAAACAAGATGTATTTGAAAACAAAGATCTCTTCAAGCCGGTTTCAGCCATGACAATAGGGGTCAATGGATCACACAGAAAAGATTAATCCTAATCAGAGTGTGGCCGCTCTGATACCACTTGATAGGCCAAGAATGTATTGACTCCTTGTGATGAATTAACTAATTAATTAGCCAAGTTAATTAATTAATTAAATTAGCATGAAATACGCGTGGTAGCACAAACAAATCACCAATTAACTAAATGCAGTGGAAATTAAATTGACACGGTGATTTGTTTACGAATGAGGAAAACCTACACGGTAAAAACCCCAACGGGTGATTTTAAGGTCACCACTCCCGAGAATCTACTATTATCAAAACAAGCGGTTACAAGTAAAGGAATCCCAGTATCTTATACCAACCTACAATTGAACCCTTACCCTAATACCAAATTGGATTTGTTCAGTAGTGACAATCTCTCATTTCAATGCATGGCTCCCAGTACGTGACTAACCAATGGATGCGTGGATTCCAGTATGCGACTTAATCACCAACTTGAGAAGGATGTTGGCTGCAAAGTTCTTCAATTCATCACACGATGAAGATCAAGAAGTTTCTTGGTCATAAAACACTACGGTGTACAAACACAGCAGCTTCTTCAAGAGAAAGATGAACTAGAGCATATGTCTCTGGTTCATAATATGCTTGTGAAAAACTTTTGCATTGAGTTGCATCAGCTGTGACGGTCCTTAAAACAATCCTTATATATGTTTAGGGTTGTGAGAAAAGAAAGCCTAAACACATACGCACGGATTGGATGAAAATCAGTTCTAAAAAACTGAGTTTCATAAACCTCGATAGATAGCCATTTTTCGAGCTAGTTGTCGAGCCACGGGCTTCAGTAGCTTTTAAACCTCGATAGATGCTAATTGTCGAGCTTTAAAATCCAGCAATTTTTCACTTGATTCTTGAGCAAACTTGCATGGCTTTAACACTTGAACTTGAAATCTTGTTTCTTGAAGTATTAAACTCATCCTTGATCTACCCAATTACAAGTGTGTTTTGTCAAAAGATTAGCCAATTATATAAAACTAGCCTTTAACCCGCGCAATGCACGAGATATTCCTAACAAAGCAACTTCTATTATAAAGGCTTTTTTTTTTTTTTTTTGGGTTGCTTTTCTTTTTTCTTTCTTTTAATAAAAAAAGTCAATAATTTCTATTCAACCCAATTCAAGTCTAATGTGTTTTCTAGTTACAATACATTTTATTAAAATATCAAATTTTCTTGATTTATTTTAATATTTCTCTTTTTTCATACACAACAACCATCATCTACTTTTTTCCTTTATCCTCAGGATATGTAAAGAAAAAATAAATAAATAAAGAAATAAAAAAAAACTAAATGTAAAATAAATAGTATTGGTGTGAATTTAAAGGTTTGCTATAAATTTACACAATCACAATATAGCAAACCTATAAATTTACACGGTTATGTATGGATTAATGTGGCTCATTTTTGTGCAAAACTATGTAAATTTTACACATTTTTCTATTATACAGTCATTGATGTGAGTGCTCTAACAATGAAAAATAAAATAAAAAATACCCTTTCTTTGTCTCATATATAGGCTTCTCATAACCTTCCTTTTCCTCTATCTACAACATCAGCAGCACCAAATTTGCAAATAGTTGGATGTTCTGGTTATTGGCATTTTAGCTTTAGGAGCATCATAATTATAGAATGATTTCTATCCCAACATAGCTGGCTCCTAGTATTCCATCCAAACCTTTCATATCAACCTGGAATGAAGGGCTTCTGTTATTAGTTTTTGCATAAGAAGATTAACAAAACTTTAATATTGAAAAGCACAAATTGAATTAAATTATAGAGAGATATTTGAGAGAGAGAGAGAGAGACATGTAGGTTAAGTATAATACCATGTGACTGTATCTTTTTGGTTCTTTGGTTTGGCAGAACCAAACTCCCAACTCTTTAAAATCACCGTTTCTCATCAACACTAATTTTCTCAAAGAAAAAATGCAGCCATATTTGTAAAACAGGGTGACACTAGTTTGATAGTGGTAAATTTCCTTAGATTTCTCTCTCTCTCTCTCTCTCTCTCTCTCAAGGAATTTTAATGATCTTGATTAAACCCTATAATTAACACAATAAGAAATAGAGAAAGCAGAAAGGTAAAGGAAACATTAACGAAAGACATTTCAATTAAACATTAAAAAAAAAGCCACAAAATAAATTAGAAAACAAATAGAAAGCCAAAGGTTATAAATGCCAAAGGAAAGCATCCAAAGGAGGAGCATAACCCCATCAATTAACTATGCAATCAAAGTAACAGTATTTGAATAGGAAAAGCAATTGTGGGAAAACAATGAATTGGGAATTGCATAAACTATGGGTAGAAACAATATTTGAAGAAGGGAAAAAATTATGTTATGGCCTTCGGTATATATTGTTGAAGAAAATTCAAATAAGATATATGTAAAGAAACATCTAGAAGAAGTTGTGTAAAAGAATAACTCATAAGCAACTCATAAGCAGTATCCAACAACATAGATATGGTTGGTAGCATAGTATGTAGACTGTAAAATTAATCACATAATAGCCCTGAACCATTTCAATCCTAAAATCCAAAACAAAAACAAATAAACAAAAAAGAATTTCTCTAACCCAAATACCTAAATCAATCAGTCCAACCAAATATCCAACATAAAGCATATTTAACACTCAATTAAAAAGAAAATTACTGGTGATGGTTCAAATAAAGTGGAAACTACACCTGGTAGTACTGTTTCTACTCAGACTTGGATTTGCTTCCAAGGATTTGCCTTTTCACCTGCAAACCCAAAAAAGAAAAGTTAAAGAAAAACCCTTTAATTTTTTATTACACAGATTTGGAATAGAAATCAATCAATGACAAATGAAATTTACAATTGAATCCAAGAGAGAGTTAAATAAATAAACACTGAGTGGAATGATTGGAAACTCTTTGCTAGGAATACTCATTCAAGAAGCGGAAAAGAAATTGAAAAGATCAAAAATACTCTACTCTCTATGCAATTGAAAAATTACCCAAAACAATTTTATGTTGAAAATCCAAAACCAAACCAAACCAAAGCAACACAAATACCCTAACCATAAACCAAATCTAATCCAATAAACTTAATCAAAATCAAATGTAGCCCAAATGCCTAAATAGAACTTATAGTAGTACCAAACACCCAAACATAAATCATAGTTACCACATAATTTTAAAAAGAATAAAGAAAACCTTTACCAATAACAGTTCCAGCTTCATGACGATGGTGGCTGCCCTGAAATTTATCTCTCTTTCAATCTCTGTTTTTCTTCTATGTTTAAATAGTGTAACATTCTTAACGGGTTCATTATCTCAACTGAAGGCTCTTTTCCTCCTTTTCTTCTTTAAAAATATGGAAGCCATTGGTGAGAGAGACACAAAGACCTAAACTGAAACCAATCCAAACAAATATAAAAAAACTTGATCATATTTAATGCACAAACTAAAAAGACCTAAATCAAAACCACTCCAAATAAAATATCAAATTATGATCATATTTAATGAACAAACTGAAAAATGAAGAGAGAAACTTATAGGTAGCAATTCTGACATGATGATGGTGGGAGGATTGTCATTATTGGGAAGTCTGCCTAATACTGACTCTGTTCTCTAATTTTTTTTTTTTTTTTAGAGTAATCACTAATTAGGTAGTAACAAACGAAAAGGAAATTCATTTAAAAATAAATGCAATAGAAGATGGTTAATTGACAATTGCAACTCTTTATCAATCCAACATGAGATCAGAACATGCATAAAAGGAAATAACAATAATACACAAAGAAACAATAATTTTAGCAATAATTACATGACAAATGGACAAATTCCAACTCTATTTGCGCACCTACTCATGATCTCTCTCGTTTCTCTGTCTTTGCCCTCTCCAGATCTAAATTATATTTGACGCCAAATATAAATCAACAAAAAAAAAATAGAAACTATACATGTTGCCGCAAAGGCTAAATTGAAGTAGTTGGATGATAGATTTCTCAAAAAAAATTCGCCGTCCATGCCTTTCTCTTTAACGGACCGTCTCAGTTTGGGTTTTCAAAAAATTTTTTTTTTTTGGTCTTTTTTTTTAATCTCTTATAACTATGAAACTATGTTAAGCACACAGTTAATACCAAATCGGTGTAATGTCTACTAACCCTGTGAAACAAATCAAAAGGTATTTTCTAAATCAAAACCGGTTTTCCAAATCAAAACCCTAGGAAAAAAAAAAAAAGAAGCTATGAACGCAGATTTTAGAAAATAGGGAAAGGCTCAGTGATATCAAAATAAATCGAAAAATTGAGAAAACAAATATTTTGATGAAGAACCCAAAAGCCCAAAACAAAAAGGAATCAAAACCAAAATCAAATCTAAACCTATTCAACAAAAAAACTCAATAAAAAGTAATATTTCTTACCCAAATCTAAAAAAATAGAGAAAAACGTACCGGAGCCAGTTCCGACAATCTGATAGTGGCAGATATATAGCCTAACGGTGTTGATGTGGTGATGCCCATAGATTTTTCTTTCTGCTCGTAGCGGTGCTCTAAGTCTGGCGAGGGAACTCTCACCTTCTCTCTCTGTATCTGCGTTTTATTTTTTTGGAGTATTGGAACTTTTTCGGTCTTTCCTTCTCTCTTTGTATCTACGTTTTTGTTGCAATTCAAGGCCGATCTGTGTGTTTGAAGGAATAGAGAAGAGTCTGTAGTCTGAGCGAGTATGAATTTTGATCGGGGAAGACGTTTTGGGTTTTAGGGTTTTTGCTTCTTCTTTTTTTCTGGGTTTCTTTTGTTCCCTAAATAAATGGCTGCTTATTTTTATACTGTACTGCATTTCTTTCTTTTCCTTTTTTTTTTTAATGATAAGCGCGTGTTGTCTGAAGGGATATGTCTCTGAACGCACCGTGCGATTTTTTAAGTTTAAATTTTATACGTGTCAGTTTTTTAGATAGGCTTTTTTCCTAACGTGGCAGTACCTGGTTGAGGCTTCTGCTTTTATATATATATAGATAATGATATATGTTCCTAAAATTGAATCACATATGTCCTAACAATTTCCCCCTTTGGCAATCCATGACAAAACCACAACAAATAAATGAACATATGAGAGAAGTCATAAATCACTCGACTCATACTCACTTGTTGAATACAATAAAATTTATCATAACACAAACTCTTGAAAAACTTTGTAAGAAGAGAATTTATGGCAAGAATAATTTGACAACCTGTATTTCTGAAACGCTTTAAACAAAACTCATCACGGCGTCTTAGTGTGAAACAGAAATAGTAGATTGCATACAACAAATAAGAAACATGTGTATAAAGAAGGAAAAGAAACAACACATGGAGAGATAGGTGAAATAACATACATCAATATATAAATAAACGAAATATAAGTACAATGTATGTCAAATGGTCACAAGACCAATGTATAAGAGAAATAATGAATCTAAAATAGAAAGAAAAGAAAAGATACAAAAATCCTCACTACATCCCTCATACACACTCGTCCTATCTCCTATACTAACCATTCCCCTATTAGTGTGACTGCTCTCATCTCAAAACTACTTCCCTTTTTCGTCACTAGTGACAATTGGCAAGTATATCAAATAGACATCTCATCATCATTAGGCGAGTTAGCATCATCATCCTCATCAACGTCATCACTACCAGAGCCATCTTTACTCTCATCCTCATAAGCTGATGGAGATGGAGAGGAAGCCACAGTGAAACCACCCATGACAGCTTGTCGTTACGCGATATGACCAACATGGGTTTTCACTTGAACAACTAATCGCTGAGAGTGTTAAGGCGAGTATCCATGCACACAAGCTGTGCCATAATGGCCTCAAGTGTCACTCCACTCGCTGAAGACAATAGAGCAGAGGTGGATGGAGCGGTAGAAGCTAGAGGAGCTGTCGTCTCTGTTTGGGGCTGCCTCGGTCGAAGCTGTGCTACGCTTTATCAAATAGTAGCTACATCGATGACACATATGAAAGTGAAGTGGGGAGACTCGGGATAGGAGACATAAAAATGGCGAAAGAGCCGCATGATAGCCAAAGGAAAAATGAGCTTATCACGGGTCGCCGTATCCTTATAGACATCTATAAGGGAGAGTATAAAGTGAAAAGGAAAGTCAATAGAAAGATCCTCAATGAGGGATAACAAAAAGTAAGCACGAGGCTCTGTGATAATGTTATAGTGTGACAAAGTATTAAGGAATAAATGTCATCACCATATTAAGGAATCTCGGACCTTTTACAAAGGTCGAGCAAAGGGTGTTTTAACGCTCACCCCAAGATGATGGTGTCTCATAAAAGAGAGTCGTGAGTTCGTCTTTGGACACTGTCCTTAGACACTCATAATCAGGGTAGTCAGGATGTGCTACCTTGGGAACGTGTAGTACATCAGATACAATATCTGGAGTAACTACCATGCGTATACCCTGAATGAGAGTGACAAACTGGGGTATAGAATAATCAAATCCATACATATTGGAGTAGAACTCCTATATGATCATGGAAGGGAACATGACTGGGATGCTACATAGTGACTTCAAACCCCTACTGTGGATGATAGTGGGTAGCTTAGTGTCAAAAAAATCTGAGAGAATGACTTGGCATTCTGAATGAATGCCTCGTCGTGAAAAGTTATCCGAGAAGTCCGACTTGGCCTTCTCATCACAGAATTGTACGTGAGATCGAGTGGGGTCAGAAGGAGAAGAAGAAGAAGATGCCTCGGAACAAATAGGGTTCTGGGACGGAATGGATTTATGTTTAGGTGCCATGATACAACTAACATAAGAGAGAGAGAGAGACAATCAAAAAAGCACCAAACATATTTAATATCAAAAGATAAAAACAGTAAGGTATGTATGCATGAAAATTCATGAACATGTGACATGCAAATTTAAATGCATCATGGGCTCAGCCTAATCCAAACCTTCCAGCACACAACATAGCAAGAAAGTAAATACACATCTAAAATGCATGAAACATTGTTATGATGCATATGTGATGCAATGCATGAAGTTTTAAACTCATTGAAGCAATACCCAACCCAAATTTTTTTACAAAATCTCATCTATTTTGAAACCCCCCAAAAATTCTTCAAGAACCAAAACTTAGGTCAGAAAAGAATGAAATGTATGATTAATAAGTGAGAAAGTATCATACTAGATGAAGAACACTTGATTTAGGCCATAGATCAAGTAAGGAATGTAAGGGGTTTGAGTTTGAGAAGTTTGGGAGTGAGAGAAGAGAGAAACTATTGAGAGAAATCAAAGGAAATGAGTGAGAAATTGCGAGGTATATAGAAAATCATAAAGCTTGATCGATCGAGAGCTATTGAGAGAAATCAAAGGAAATGAGTGAGAAATTGCGAGGTACATAGAAAATCATAAAGCTCGATCGATCAAGAGCTATCAAGAGCTATCGAGATTTAAAAAGGCGTGTTTTAGCTATCGAGGAGCTGTCTAGAGGTTTCCTCAGCAATGAAGCTCAATGGATCAAGGTAACTATCAAGAAGCAATGGAGGAGACAGAAAGTTTCTCGATGGATCGAACTAGCTATTGAGGAGCTATCGAGAATGTGATAAAAGAAGCTGAAGGGTCTTGATAGATAGCCTAGCTGTCGAGAGCTATCGAGATTGCTTAAAATCAATTTTTCAAGGAAGAGAAAAACACAGATATGAATGCAATCAAGCATGCTACTCAACTGAAAATCCAAACAACATTTTAAGCTCTCAAAATCATCTCTCAATTAAGAAAAATGTTAAGCATATAGATCCAAAACACACACACACACACACACACACACACACACACACACACACACACAGAGTAAACAAGTCTAACCAATTTTATATTTCAAAAACAAGTTAAGACAGTTTAGTGAGCATACATTGACACATGTATTCCTTGTGATGGCCAAATCACATTATACCTGCACATGTATCAAAAGTAGCAAAGAATATTGCGTGTTATGTGTGAAAAACATTGCAAGACTGCATAAGTGTCTACATGTTATAACGATTTGAGATATGAGAAAATCACTTTAACTCATACACAATCATAACTATTTGATGGGGACTATCACCTTCAAGGTACATCTTATAACTCCCACATCTCCTAGAATACACGCTTGCAATCATATATAAAGCATTTTTATCTTTTTGCTTTTATTTTTCTTTGCATATTTTTCTTTTAAGCAAACCATGCATGGCATATAAGAGATAGAAAAGAAATACCCAATTATGTTAAGCATTTGACATTCCACTTTTGCTATGCCGAAGCATATAAATGTCATTTCATGATTGGCGGGCAAAAGTGACGAGATGGTTATTTATGCATTTTTCTTAGGATTTTCTAGTCCTTCCCGTCAAAAATAGTGATATGAGTGTTAAGTCCAAGAGATTACTTAACCTTACTCATCACAAACACGAGCCATAAAATTCACTTGCTTAGTTGTGCATAGAGATGCTCATCTAAGCTATAAGAGATACAAAATTTAGAAAACTTTGTTTCAATGGCCATCCAAGGTATACAAGTACCAATGTACATATACATTGTTTTTGTAGTTTTCTGATTTTTTTTTCAATTTTTTTTATTTTTATATGAAAAAAAAAATAAAACAAAACTAAAAAGTAACAAAATAAAAACATGTTAAACAAAGCAATGTGTAAAACTAGACTGACTCAAAACACAAAAGCAAAACACATAAGTAATACAAAAACAAAAACACAAAGGGGAGAGAGAGAATAAGTGACAGAATCACTTGGAGCCCTTTTCCTTCCACACCTTGGAAGAACATTTTTGTTTAGCAAACCCTTGATCCGGTGGAGAGGGGGAAGAATTAAAACCGTTCAAGTTCGAAAGGAACATGAGGGCTTTGAGGAGATCTCTAAGAGGAGCAAAAGAGGATGGAAACTGATTCTGGTCTCCTGAAGCGATCATGCTGTTGCTTTGTTCAGTGGCTAACCACTTATAACAATTAGGTCCAATATGTCTAGCCGCGCCATAATGATGACAGAAATGCTGCTTTTTCTACTAGGGCTTTTGAGTATTTCCCTTCTTAGCCCTAGAGTTCTTAATCTCTTTCTTATCAAACTTAGGTGGTGCTCCTAAGATAGATTTACCCTTGTCTACGTTCTCGCTAGCTAATTCATTCTTAACATCATTGTTCTTAGCTTCAACATTATTAGTAGGAGGAACAAAAGCAGTAATACTAGTAGTAGCAATACTAGGAGAAGAGAAATCATACCCTAAATTGGTTTGATCGAAAGCATATTTATGAAGACTAAGCATCTCATCGAGCTTAGCACTTGAAGTCCTTTCCACTATGACTTGGAACAGTTCTACCTTAAGCTTCTTGGTCTTCTCAGCCAAGAAATTATTCTCAAATCTCAGTGCTCTAATAGTTTGATTGGCTTCATCAAACTTTGTAGAGATTTCTTCTCGCTCAAACTCCACATCACTAAGATTTTTGGTGGCGAACCTATACAACTTCTCATGATTTTCTGAGACCTTGTATAACTTTGCATAGGCTGTGTGGATGTCATCTTACTCATTCATCTTTTCAAATTTAGACTCCACCGATTCCTCTTTTTCATCCACATCTTCAATAATCCCTTCAGTAGGATTTACAGTGGTAGTGAAGGCATTTAGGATTCCATCATCCTCATTATCGCAGTCATGCTTAGGCTAAGTGTCACTCAACGTAGCAGCAAGTGCCTTGCTCTTCCAATGGTCTTGAGATATGTAGGGCACTCTTGTTTCATGTGACCAAAGCCCTGAAACCTAAAGCATTTTGGTCTTGAAGGTACAGTGTACTGATCACCATCCCTAGCATTCTTCTTCCCTTTGTCTTGGTTGTTGAATTATGAGGAACTGGATTGCCTGCGGTCCTTATTGAAACCCTTCCCATTGGCATTCTTCATGAACTTCTTGAATTACCTTGTAATGTAGGACTTCATTTTAGAATCTTCATCATCTGAAGACTCATCAGTATCACTGCTCTTAGCTTTCAAAGCCATGCTCTTGCTCTTACTTGATTTCCCTATCCTTATCAAACCCAACTCATAGGTCTGCAGATTTCTAACCAGCTCAGTTAAAGGAATTTTGTCGATGTCCTTTGATTCCTCAATGGCAATGATCTTGGCATGGAATCTCTCGGATAGAGATCTGAGCACATTTATCACAATCTTGGGTTCAGGAATGATTTTCCCAAGATTAAAGGCTAAGATCACTATGTCCTTAAACTTGGCATAGAACTCATTGAATAACTCATCCTCCTCCATCTTGATCTCTTCAAAGTTTGTAGTGAGCCTTTAAAGCTTTGAATCCTTAACAGCCTTAGTTCCCTCATAGGTTGTCCGGAGAATAGTCCATGCTTCCTTAGCAGTTTTAGTAGATGATATCTTCTTGAACTCCTCATTCGTGACTACACTAAATAAAGCATTTAATGCCTTGTTGTTGAAGTTTGCCGCCTTGATCTTAGCATCATCCCAGTCGGCCAGCGCTTCCGTAGGCTTGGTCCAACTTATCTTCACAGCTTGCCACACTTTCTCATCTAAAGACTGCAAGAAAGCCCTTATGCATACTTTCCAGTATGCATAGTTAACGTCATCAAATAAAAGATGTATAATAAGAGATTGTCCTCTATCCATGACAAACATGAGTCAATTGATCACATAGCAAAGATTAACCATAATAAGAGTGTGCCTGCTCTAATACCACTTGATAGGCTAAGAATGTATTGACCCCTTGTAATGAATGAATTGATTGATTAGCCAAGTTTATTAATTAATCAAATTAACATGCAAAATGTGTGGCAGCACAAAAAAATCACTAATTAAACTAAATTCAGCGGAAATTAAATTGACACGGTGATTTGTTTACGAATAGGAAAAACCTACATGGCAAAAACCTCACCGAGTGATTTTAAGGTCACCACTCTCGAGAATCCACTATTATCAAAACAAGCGGTTACAAATAAAAGAATCCCAGTACCATATACCAACCTATAATTGAACCCTTACCCCAATACCCAATTGGACTTGTTCTATAGTGACAATCTCTCCTTTCAATGCACGGCTCCCAGTACGTAACTAACCAATAGATGTGTAGATCCCAGTATGTGAATTAATCACCAACTTAAGAAGGATGTTGGTTGCAAAGTTCTTCAGTTCATCACACAATGAAGATCAAGAAGCTCCTTGGTCACAAAACCCTACGGTGTACAAACACAACAGCTTCTTCAATAGAAAGATGAACTAGAGCATATGTCTCCGGTTCACAATATGCTTGTGAAAAACTTTTGCAGTGAGTTGCATAAGTTGTGATAGCCCTTAAAACAAACCTTATATATGTTTAGGGTTGTGAGAAAAGAAAGCCTAAACACATACTCATAGATTGGATGAAAATCAGCTTTGAAAAACTGAGTTACATAAACTTCGATAGATAGCCATCTATAGAGCTAGCTGTTGAGCCATGGGCTCTAGCAGCTTTTAAACCTCAATAGATGCTAGCTGTCAAGTTTTAAAATCTAGCACTTTTTCACTTGATTCTTGGACAGACTTGCATGGCCTTAGTACTTGAACTTGAAACCTTGTTCCTTGAAGTATTAAACTTATCTTTAATCTACCCAATTACAAGTAAATTATGTTTTGTCAAAGAATTAGCCAATTATATAAAATAGTGAATATGTTCCTAATATTGAATCACATATGTCCTAACAACATCGAGGGTATTTTGATTTTCAACCATTAGAACAACATAAGATGTCAAACTTCTGAGTAAGAACTAAAATTAACTATGATAAAAAATACAACAAAAAGAGGAATCTTTTAAACAACTTTAGTGCATATGATGAAACTAAATCAAATGTATTCCGCACTACAAAAAAAGAGTCTACTAGCGAGAACCATATGCCCTCGCAAAAATTCAAATATCGTCGCAAAAGGTTATTAGCGAGGGCATATGGCCCTCGAAGGCCGTCGTATTTGCACTTGTTACTAAAAGAGATTTTGCGACCATACCTTCGCAAATAAATAATTTACGAGGGCAATCTACTGTCGCTACTGAACAAATTCGCCCTCACAAATATATTACCAAACGACGAGAAAAGTCGATGACTTATTTTTAGCGAGGGGAAACAATCATCGTTAACAACTATTTGTGAGGACCTTTATACCCTTGCAATTAGTTATTTGCGAATTCCAAATTAACGACATACTTTTTAGTGACAAATAATGGCATCGCTAAAATTTATTTGTGATGGCTTTTAACCCGTCGTAACTTATTTTTAACGAGGGGAAGCAGCCGTCGTTAATATCTATTTGTGAGGACATTTATACCCTCGCAATAATGACATCGCTAAAATTTATTTGTGAAAGCTTTTAGCCCATTGCAACTTATTTTAACAAGGGGAAGCAGTCATTGTTAATAACTACTTGTGAGAACATTTATACCCTCACAATAATTGCATCACTAAAATTTATTTGTGAGGGCTTTCAACCCCTCGCAACTTATTTTTAGTGAGGGAAAGCAGTCGTCCTTAATAAATATTTGTAAGGATAGTTATACCCTCGCAATTTATTTTTAGTAAGGAGAAGCCGTCGTCGTTACTAACTATTTGTAAGGACATTTATACCCTCGCAATAATATCACTAAAATTTATTTGTGAGGACTTTTAACCCCTCGCAACTTATAGGTTAGGGGTGTCGCTATTATATTAATTGCGAGAGACTTTGTTATCACTATAAAGTTATTTATGACCAAATTTTTACATCATCAGTAGTAATATTTCATATAATTTTTTAAATATTTTATTATTTATTTTATATCATTTTTGTTTAATTTATTTTATATCATTTTTGTTTAACTATCATGTTACAATAAATTAATCCATTGAAAGATAAAAATTCATATAAGTTCAAAATTTAAAATATAAAAAATACAAAGAAATCCTGAAATTCAACTTTGTTTTAAACTTAAACAACTATTCTATGACAAGATCTATATTAATCTTCTTTTGAGTCACTCTCCAAGTTGTTTTCAACCTCTATGTTATTGTTTGAGTTGTCATCTTCATCTCTGCTAGTACCATCCTAAAAAATAAATAAAAAAAACATTAAACATGAGTTAAAATGAAACAATTGTTAAAATGAAACAATTGAAGTGAATTCTAGTATCCCAAACCGCTCAAAGTAACTTTTTTTTTTTTTAATTTAACAATAACAATAACTTAATTTGATTACTTAAACCACTATCAAAATTAAATATAAATTAAATAATATAAAAATTATGAAAAACGTAAACCACAAAACACATGATATACAAAATTAAATACAAAACCTATACACAGCTATCAAAACTCAAAACAATAGATAGTGTCGTAATAGTCCTATTATCATTTATCAAAACTAAATATAAAATAATATAATATTATAATAGATGTAAGTTGTAAACCACATCAAACCAATAGAAAGTTGTAGAAGATCCAAGAGGCAAAAGCATAAGTTTGAGATTGTACCGTGGTAGTTGGATCTATGTCAGATTGTTGTAGCATGCCCATTGACTGCAACTTTTGAGCAAACTTCTCCTCAAGCTTCTCCACAACTTTTGCAAGTTTGGAATCCATTTCTTTTCTAAGACGAGCCTCCAAATCTTCTTTTTCTTTTGTAAAATCTTCTCTACAACGTTTGCCACAACCTTTACCAGATGAAGTTAAGCCATATACATCCTTAGCCTTAATACCTATTCCCATGCCAAGAACACGACCATGACTTGGTTCACCAACCACTTCACGAAAGATCTGATAATCATTTGTCTTAGTACCTTCAGAAACAGCTTTGGCCTTTATGGCATCCATTTTTTCTTACACAAAAAAAAAAAAAAAAAAATAAAAAAAATAAAAAACCACGTGGATAATCAAAACAACAAAAAACTAAAGTTGATAACAAAATTAAAACTTTGGTATAAGTTGCATACATATAATGTCTTAGCACGATCAGTTGCCTATTCTTTGCCATCCTTCTTTGTGTGAAATTTCTTAAAGCAATCAATGGGGCTAGGCTCAGAGCCCGTCTCAAGATACTGCAATATTTAAAAGAATAAAAAAACATTGGTAAAGTTATTAAACTATGTAAATACACGATAATATGTAAAACTATTTGATGATAGTATAATATACCATTTCATATCTGTACTTAGCCATTGGTACAGAACCTGTAGTGGAGAAAATGTTAGACTTATTTCTATTCTCCTTATTTTTCAAACTTGTCTCCTGCATGCATTATACATACACTAAAACATTAGTTTCTATGAAAATATTAACAAATAATGGTTAGAGAGAGAGAGTGGGAGAATTTATGCCATGTATCTCATTTATACTCACCCCCCAATCTCCCTTCATCCATTTATCCACCATCTCTTTCCAAAAAAGTGTAGGAATGAAGGACGGACCATTCTTGTAACGATCTTCTTTCGCTTCATATTTTTGAAAAATAGGATTTCTAATGCGAAACATCCAATCAGAATAGCGGTGTTTCACTGATTCTATAAATGCCTTCTTGACTTCCTCATCAGGCTGTTTATGCTTAAAGCTTTGAGCTCTGTACCGAGCATATAAAGTCTCTAGCTCAGAATTTGGGTATTCTGTAAAAGTTTTCCAAGCTCCATTAAGTTTTTGGTGAAAAAGAATGGTAATCTCTCGAGTGGCTTTTGGTGTAATAATTCTGGAAATAGAAATCAAACATGTTAACAATATCATATAGCTATGATACCATAATTAATTTCAAAAAACCAACATTGCAATAAGTCACTCACTTGCCATCATAAATCTCAACCTCTATTTCACCATCTCCAGCATTCTTGCCTTTAGCCTTTCCTCGACCCCTCTTTTTTGTTCTAGGATTAGTACCTATTGATAAAACAAATAATAATAAGTCAATTGTTTAAGTAAATGTGATAAAAAAAAGGTTATAATGTAATATTACCTATTAAAATGGAATTGGAGGCCTGATGTGCTCCTTCATCAATTTGAGGCTCAGATGATGGACGTAGAGTTTGTGAGAGCTCCTGCTCAGAAACTTCATTATGATCAAAGGAAGGCCTAGTTGACTGAGTTTCTTGTAGTTGAGAGTCTTGAGACTCACTAATGCCTTTACCTTTCTTCTTACCTTTCCTTGCCATGCCTACCTACTATTAGAAAAACTAACATTTGTAAACAACACAATAAAAGTAGAATATAAATTTGTTAATACGGTCACAAAAAATAAAGAACACTAGCAATTATGAATATTAATGTGAAATTACACATGAAACACAGCTCTACCTAACTCACAAAGCTTTTACTTCAATGACATTATTGTGAAAAAAAAATATAACTAACAATTTTTTCAAAACTAAATACATGCTTATCATCCTATCGCATTGATAAATTGAAACAAAAAGAAATTCATTATATTACAATACAAAAAGATATCACAGAATTCAAAAAATTATATACCTATAAAATAAACCAAATGTACTATTTTATCACATCAATTCTTAAGATTGATTTTGTAAAGCTAGTCATCCTTGTAACATTAGTTTGTTCAAAGTTAAAGTAGGTCTTGATTATATAGATAGTAAAATATTATTCAAAGTAAATTTTTTATTTTTTTTATTTTTTATGAGGCCAATTTTTTATAATAACTATTTATTATAAGGACAAGATACCAATTGGTTTAAGCAGTATTTGATGACAAGGCTTTGGCAAAAATTGACTAACAATAAAGAAATTAAAACACGTAAAATATATTAATTTTTACTCAATAAGTTGTAACACATTCCAGCACTTTTTCACATTACTATATTGAGAGTGGGACAAAGAATTGAACAGCATATACCCAAAGGCTACAGAAGGCACATGATAACCAACGGTTATCACTTCCTTTTTTGATTACTTTGTTAAATAATAGCCTCATAAGAAAGAAGCATATAAACAAATGATAGGCTTATGAAAAATTAGTGCAGGGTTAATTACAGTTCTCTAACATAAATAGATAGTATTTTGCAGAGCAAAACCACACTCATTCACAATACGTAAACACTCTCTAAAAGCCTCTACCAAAAAAATGCTTCTCCAACCCTCTCTTCACCACCGCAACGCTTCTCTCACATCCTCATCCCTCTCCTACTCCTTGCCTCTACCATGCAGAAGCATAGTTCCCAATCTAACACTCCCAAAGACTTCAAATTACAGAGGAGTTCCAATCACAGTCACTTGCTCTATCTCACAAATCCACAGCTATGGCACCATGGACTATGAGTGTAGACCCATTGTGAAATGGAATGCTATATACAAGAGAATATCTATGATAGAAAACCAAATAGATGGTAAGATTGATGTGTACCTTTGACTGATGGATCACCAAAAGCTATAAAAGATTGAACAAATATGCTAATAGAAAACGGAAATATAAAATTAGGAATAGAGAGGGAGATATATAAATTAGAGGCACAAAGAATAAAACTGGAGGGGATAAATCATTACCCAATACCCTTGTCTTTGGTTTCGTTTTCTAGCCTCTCTGTGATGAATTAGAGGTGTAGAAAAAACAAGAAATATATAGCAGGTTTTGTGCGAGAAATTTTTGCAGAAAGTAGCGGCAAAGAGTGAAAAAAATTATGGAAAATAGCGGCAAAGAGAAAAATAAAAATTAGAGTAGCAAATATTTTAGGAAACATCTAAAAGTTTATTCAAAAATCCTATAACCATATACAAAACCCATTAAAAATAAAATATAAACCATAAATTAGATATTAAAAAAAAATACTAAGAGCATCTCCGGTACAAACAATTAAGTACAAAGTCATTTTTGGGAGAGTAGACCCAAAAAATCAACTCCTTTCCTTTTTCTTCACTCTTTTCCTTCTCAACCGAGCTCATTTCTCTCTCCCAAGTGTAATGGTAACGCAATCTAAAATTTTAAAAAAAATTAATTAGAACAAATCTAAAATCAGAACAACAACAACAACAGATCAAGAACATGGAAAAAGACAAATTTAATTAGAATAACAAATCTAAAACCGATCTAAGCTGGCTAATCTTCAAGAGGCAGTAGAAAAGAGGCGGTAGTGATCGAGCGGTGGTGAAGAAGCAGCAGTGGACAGACTATTTCTCTTCTCTCCTCCGTGTTTGACTATAATGAAACCAAGAAGGAAGGGGTTGGGGTTTCATATTATAAATCTTTGGCAGTGGCTAGGCATTGGAGGTGGAGAGGGGAGTGGGCTATGGCATTGGAGGCGGCTAGGGTTTGGATTTGGAGAATCGATTTAAGGATTGAGACTGTGAGAGTTTAAGAGAGGCAAGTAGAGAATTGAGATTGAGTCCCATGACCACGGACAAGAGCTTTCAATTTGAACTCTGAGACTGAATCCGAAGTGAAAAAAGAAGAGAGCCAAGAGAGTGAAGAGAACCATTAGAGATATGGAGAATTGTCACCGTTGGATCGGGTTGATATTTTTGAATTATAAATTTATTACCGTTGATTCAATTTTGTGTTATTATATTTGTGCCACATGTGACACAGCCCACACACTGAAATCAATCTTCAGTGTTCAGTCTTATCACTAAGTGGGGTGCTAAGGGGCCATTTGGATTCACAATTTCCATAACTTAATTCTTAGTTTCCATAACTCATAACTCAAAAATGGTGGGACCCATAGCAAAAGGTTGTTTGGCAAACGATAACTCTGTTTCCATCACTCAATTCTCTGATTTTTGAGTTATGAGTTATGGAAACTGAAAACACATTTTGGCTGTTTTCAGTTTCCATAACTCATAACTCAATTGCAATATTTTAATTAAATACATATAAGGGACCCACAAACAGTCCTCAGCCGCAACTTTTGACCTTTGACGTTTTTTTTTTTTCTTTCTTCTCTATGTTGGCTATTCGGTCTGGTTTCTTTTTCTTTCTTTTTTTTTTCTTCTTCTTTTTTTTTTTTCCTCTTGGGTTGGCTGTTCGGTCTGGGTTTTTATTTTTTTTATTTTTTTTACTGGTTCGGTCTGTTCTGTTCTATTCCCTTTTTTTTTTTTAGTACCTAGACTCACCAAACTTAGTGAAAAAAAAAAAAAAAAAAAAAACCCAGACTGAACAACCAACCCAAGAAGAAAAAAAAAGAAGAAGCTGCTAGTGGAAAAAAAAAAAAAAAGCTGCACCGTGACAGACGTGGGCCCTCCAAATAGTGTGAAAAATAGTGAGTGATGGAAACTGAGTGATGAAGGCAAAAGGATGTGAAAAATTGAGTGATGAGTGATGAAAATTGAGTGACGGAAATTGAGTAATCAAATTTTGTTGGCCAAACAGGCTCTAAGTTTTTACTCTCCTAGATTCACTACGGACTATTACACCAATTACATGTATTTACTCAAAAAGAAAAACTATTTTGCCCTACTTGTAGATATAAATTTTTTTTTTTTAATAATAACGATTCCAATTTTTTATTTGGTAAAAAAAAAATCATCTAGAGAGAAACCCTCTAGCTGCATTTCGGTTTTTTGCTGAGGAAGGATTTCTTTGCATGAAGCTTGTTTTTCTTTATTTACTTCCCATCTTTAATCTGTTGTAAGCGTCAGTCAATTCATTAAATCTTAGTTTTTGGCCCACTCTCTACAAATTCATTGTGTTGTGTTATTTGGGTCTTAATCCTATTACTTCTTGGGCTTATGACCCAAACCACGCACTTACACGCGCACTTAGATATAAATGGTTTTGATTTTAAAGGGGGAAAACGTTCTTACTTTAAATTCTTTTTAAAAAACCCATGGCTACTGAAGGTTAATGTCAAGACAAAATAAAAATCTCAATGTGTGAGGGCTACCTTGGTCACTCTTATGTGTGATCCATGGGATGCCTACTAGTATCTTGTCGTTAAAAGAGATTTTTCAAAAGTTTGGGGTTTAAGACAAAAATTCATGCAGAGGCAGCTCAACATAATTTGGGGCTTAAGACGAAAATTCATGCATTTTATACTATGTAACTAATTTATTTCATTAATTAACCTATGTATTTCATGTACAATTTATTTCATTAATTAACCTATGTATTTCATGTACATACTCCTATTTATTATTGTTTATTATAAAAAATTATACTAATTGTTTAATCTTTAAACCTTATAAGCTTCAAACCACATGCTGCTACATATATTCTAAAATTTTAATTAACAAAAAAAAATTTCTTATAACAAAAGAAAGACAACTCCATGCCCAACACCACTATATATATATATATATATTTATTTATTTATTTTTTAAAACACCACTATATAATTTCTTATAAAACTTTTTTTTCTAAAATCAAATTTCTTAAAATTTCTTAAACCTTAGTGCCACATGTCCATCAATTCCCCCTTCCCTCAATTTTTTTTTTTTCACTTTTCCCTCTTAACACTCCCTACTCCTAACAGCCTCAGAATAGCTACAAGTCCATTGTCTTTCTCTGGGCCGTGCTTCTTATTGTCTTTCTTTTGTCTATTTTTAGTTTTGTTTAATATACTTCTACCACTTAAGTCAAAAAAGAACACAATTCCCCGTTCCCAATTCCCCTTTCCTTCTGAAGTTTTTCACTTTTCCCTCTAAAAGCCCAACTCGCGCCAACTGACAACACGCAGCACGGCAAGACCAAATTCTGAACTCCTCACGCCATGGCCTAACTCACTTCTTCTCCATTCTCCCAATCACTTTCCTCCTCCTCCTTCTTCTTCTTCTTCTATCTTTCCCTCTTACACTTACACACCACCACCACCGCCTTCGCCTCTCGCTACTGCTTCTCTCTCCAAACGACGCCGTTTCCATTTCTCTGCCGGCTGCGGCAGGCCCGTCGTCTCCACTTTCTCTGGCGACGGTGTTACCAACTCTCTCTCGGTAAGTCTTTTATGATTTCAGAGAAAGTAGTTATTGGACCCGAGGGATTTTCATTTTCATTTGTTTATTTATTTATTTGTCACAGTTAGAATTGGAAAGGCTTTTGATGGATATAGTCTTATTTTATTTTATTTTTATATTAATACAATATGGTTTTCACTGTGTCTGCTTAAGAAATGTCTGAACTTTTTTTTTTTTTTTTTTTGAAACTTGTCTGAACTTGAACTTACCGAACATGAATGAATACATAATATAATACATATATCTCAATATCTGTGTCTGCCATTAATTTCTACTATAAATTTTATATGGTGATATTGCAAAATTTTATTCAGACAGAGATTCAGCCATTAATAACTTATATGGTGGTACAACCTGAAAGAATTAGAATAATATTGTTAGATTAAATGATTAAATTCACCATTTTCTAAGAATTAATGCCTTTGGGACAACTAGTTCGGTGTCTTCCCTATGTCATTTTGTCGCTAGTTCGGTGTTTTGTTTGCTCTTATGTTTTTTTCTGTTAGGTGCAATCTAATGAATTTTAGGCATGCATAATGGCTATTATGCGGGTATAGTTTTGCTCTGCATGGCCTTTAGTAGTTTAAAGCTTAGACTAGTAGTTAACTTTCAAATTTTCTTTAGTTTATAAACCATATATCCTAGTCAGATCAAAGATTGGTAGGAAATGAACTTTTCAGAAAACATTGCAAAGAATTTACACCAGTTTTTTTTTTTTTTTTTTTTTGACTAAGAAAAACCAAGAGAAATCAGTTAGAAGGATTTGTCACCCTATGCCAAAGCTATTGAGAGCTCTTCCACGAGTGGAATTTGAAATTTGATGGGTCAACCATCACAGAGATGGCATCCTGCTCTCAAATCGTCTCATATTAGATATATGACAGAATTGTAATAAGATAGACATCAATTTTAAAGTACCATAGGGAGTTTGGTATTCAAAGTTTAAGGTGGTCTGCACCTAATATTGCCAAAATGTTTTGCATTGCATTGACTTGTGGAACCAAAGTACAATACCTTTTTGCTTATCTTACCCTTTTTTAAAATAAATAGCTCCACTTAAAAAAAAAAAAAATGAAACTATTCCACATCTAAAAGCATTAGTATTTGTGCACTCAAAACTAAGCAGCAATGATCAAGGGAAAAAAAAGTTGAACTTCAGCTACACCATTACCACCTAAATACTAGTGATAGCAGACAGCCTAGAGCTGAAAAGATATAAATAGAGAGATTTTTTATTTTTTTTTTGGGATAGATAAAATAACTTTTTTAATAGAAGAAGAGAAGCACGCAAACTGTTCCTATGGTACACAGGACATGTACCAAAGGAAACAAAACATTAAGTAAAAGATCACAAATCTAAAAATTCCCAAAAATAGGGGATATAAGGACCGTTCAATGCAGTCATCCAATCAAACAGAGTATGCAAGAAAAATTGTTTCAGTTCAATGATGGAATTTTCCTCCCCATTGAAAGTTCTGAGATTACGTTCTTGCGAAATAGTCTACATGATGCATTGTGGAATTGCTCCCCAAATAACTGCTGCCCAACACCTATTGCCCCCTCGCCCCCTCTATTCCAACAAGCTAGTAGATCTACCATTTGCTTAGGCATCACTCAAGAAACCCCAAAGAGGCTAAACACAAACTTCCATAGATTATATGCATAAGAGCAGCAAAGGAGCAAGTGACCTACCAATTCCCAACTTCTCTTGTACATGCAACATCTATTGACAATATAAGGCCCTGTTTGGTTTAACAGATCACTCAGACTCAATTTCTATCACTCAATTCTTGTAACTCAAAATTCAAAACTCATATCTCATATCTTAGTTCTATTTTCACCTTAACTCAGTCTAAAGTTTGTTTGGATACAATTTTTTCATCATAAAAACTAAACTCTAACTCCAACATGTGGAGCCCACAAGCCATAAGGTCAGATTTTTTTCAACTGCCTTTTTTTTTTCCTTACCTGCGTGACTCTACTTGGAGAAGATAAAATCCAGAATCGACCACCCTAAACACCACTAACAGCCACACAAAATCCAACCATCAAACACACTCACAACCAAAAAGCCAAACCCACCAACACTCAGATGTTCAAAAAACCCAAAACCAAACCCAAACCCATATACATAGCAAACCCATCTCAAATCTGAGCCTTCATCGGTGGAATTCAATGCTGGAGTTGCTAGAGTTGCTGAAGTTCATTGTGAGGAGTGGTCGGGATTTGGATCACTGGAGTCATTCGGATTGGGATTCGTTCTTCGTCATCGTTAGGATTCGGGTTCAGGTTTGAGGTTTTAGTGGTTCAGTGGTGGCTTGTGGTAATGGTGACTAGCAGTTTGTGGAGGAGTTGTGGAGGCTCTGTGTAGAAGAAAAACAATGAAGAATGAAGAGATATGGAGAGGAGAATAGAAAGAAAGAAAACTAAAAAAAGAAAAGAAAAGAGAGTCTGAGAGAGAGAGAGAACCGTTGATGCAAGCTGGCATGACATGACAAGACAAGGCTGTGGGTCCCATAAGTTGAATGAAATTACATATTGCCATGATAACTCATTTCCCATCACTCAAAAACACCTAAACTGTGTTTTCATTTTCAGTAACTCATCACTCATTTAGGAGAGTTATGAGTGATGAAAACTGAAACTGAAAACAAATCCAAACAAGCACACCAGGCATAGGACCCACCATATTTGAATGATGGGTGATGAAAATTGAGTAATGGGTGATGAAAATTGAGTAATGGGTGAGTGAAAACATGAAATCCAAACACCCCCTAAATATTCCTTGTCAAACTATCCAAAAGGAACTTTCACTCTCCAAATACTTTTCTAAGGGAAGCCATGACTGCCTTCAATTGTTAGGTCTCTATAATAAGATTTTAACTTCAAAAGATCCATTCTTTGCAGGCATCCACACCATTTTATCAACCCCATTCCAATTAATATTAGTGGAACACAATGAATAAACCCAGTCATTAGGGCTCTAAAATGAATATCACAATAAATAAATCCATTCTATCCACCCAAAACATCAGCTACAAATGCATCCTTTCTCTGAGCATTCCTATACAACACGAGGAAATATGCTCGAAGAGGAATGTCACTGTACCACACATCATCCCAGAAATGAACATAGGGGGCCACTTACCACTTACCACCTCAAACCGTACATTGAGAAGCTCTTATTTTTATTTTTTTGAGAAGATTTAAGGAGATATCCTTGAAGAGGAAATTTGGCATTTAGCATTATTTTAGCAACTATTTAGTTAGCTGTCAAATTTGCAAACTAACATCTTGAGGCTCTGAAACTCAAGTTTAGTGAAGGAACTCAAGTCTCTAAGCCTTGAGTTAAAATTTGTGGAAGAAAAAATTCACGTGGAGCTTGAGTTTCTACTGAAGAAAGATTTGGGTTTGGGCATGTTAGGTTTGTTCCTGCTGTGGGTCTCTTACTCTGTACACTGTATATGAAACTCAAGTCTCTACATGTGGATTATTTATCCACGTTAGCTTGGAACTTAAGTCTTAAAGGCTTGAGATACTAGTTTGCTAAAATGTTTCAAAAATATGCCAACTAATGAAATAGTTGCTAAAATAATGCTTAAATGGAAATTTGCTCCATCCTTGAAAGGTAGAAAGGATAATGGCTTCTTACATGCCTTGAAAATTTGCCAATTCCAATCCAATCATAAATCCCATTCCCCAAACATTCCATAATACTTAGTGTTATTAGTCTATTCTAAGCTAATCTCCGTATCCCACGTTGAGTCCACGAATTGCCCTAAAAGCCACTAGTAGATGTTGGCAATGGGCTGCTAGTCGGCATTGTTTACTCTACCCATCACCTTGATAGGTTCAATTTGGTTGCCTAATTGAAACTAAACCACCTATAAGGGTAAAATTCAAATCCTGAAATTTTAAGGTGTAAAATCTAAACACTTCCAAATTTTATAGGTGTAGTTTGCAATTTAGCCAAGACTTAAAATCAAAATTTTTTGTCTCACTTCCTCTTACATTACCTGAATGTGGTCAACCATATTCTCTGCAGCTTGACTTACCCCTAGAAGTTCAAGTAAGGGTACCGAGTCCAAATCGTGTTTAGGGGGCACATAGTAAACAATGGCAAATGGACACTTACTAGTGCTTCTGCTGACCTAGTTGTTGTAAGCAAACTCTGCCTGGAAGAACGCAACATCCCACTGATTGGACTGCTCTCTTGAGTTACACCATGTCAGATTCTCCAAAGTGTGATTAACCACTTCTGTTTGCCCATCAGTCTGAGGATGACTGGTGCTACTGTAATTCAAGAAAGTGTCAAAATGCTTCCACAAGGTCTGCCAGAAGTGACCGATGAACTTGGTATCCCAATTAGAGGTAATGGACTTTGGCACTTTATGCAAACAAACAACTTCTTTAAAGAACAGATTGGCCACTCGAGTAGCATCTAAAGTCTTCCTATAGAAATGGGGCATCTTCGAGTACTTGTCAACCATAACAAAAATAGAATCCATACCTAGCTAGGTTCGAGGAAGGCCTAGTATAAAGCCCTTAGACAGATGCTTCTATAGTGCTTGTGGAATTGGCAAAGACATGTAAAAACCAGTATTTTGAGATTGAACCTTGGAAATTTAGCAGATTGGACACTTCCTCACATGATTGCCAACATCCCTCTTGAGTTGTGGCCAATCATACCTCTCCTTCACCAGTGCTATAGTCCTATCTCTGCCTATATGTCCACCTAAACATCCTGGATGTACATATTATTGACAGAAGTATAAGTTTGTTGACATTTACCCCAAATATCACCAAAATCCTCATCATTCTTGTATAGCTCCATGAGGCATTAAAACCCTACAGCTTTCGTATATAGGGTGGTCAACAAAGATGCTCGTCTGTTGAGTGCATCTACCACCTTATTAGTGACACCAAATTTGTGCTTTAATGTGAAATGGAAGTGCTGTATATAAGCTACCCATCAAGCATACATTTTGTTAATGCTAACTTGACTGTTGATGTGCTTTAATGCCTAATGATCTGTATATAATACAAACTCCCTATGAATCAAGTAGTGCTCCCAATGCTTAAGAGTTCATACTACAGTAAAGAACTCCAACTCATAAGTCGACCATTTACTTCGAGCTTCACAAACTTTTTTGTTGAAGAATGCTACTAGTTTGTTGTCATGTGAAAGAACAACACCTATCCTAACCACAAATGCATCACGCTCCACTTGAAAGACCTTATTGAAGTTAGGCAATGCCAAAACTGGAATTGTGCTTAGCTTCTCCTTGATCAAGGCAAATTTATGAGAACTTCCCCTTCTTCAGACACTCAATGATAGAGGCTACTATGCTACTGAAATCTCGAACAAACCTTCAATAAAAGGTTGCCAGCCTATGGAAGCTTCACACATCACTCACTGTCTTTGGGGTTGGCCATTCTTTGACTGCACAGACCTTGTACTTCTTCACTGACCACATACCCTAAGAATAGCAACTTATTTTTCAAGAAGCTGTATTTCTTCAAGTTGATATACAATTCATTGGCTTGTAACACCATCATACTTCTCACACATGATTATAGTGGGCCACTTCTGTCTTACTCTAAATTAGGATATTGTCAAAATAAACTTCCATAAACCTCCTAATAAATGGTTTCAATACCTGATTCATAAGCCACATGAAAGTACTGGGAGAATTAGACAATTTGAAAGGCATTATCATCTACTCATACCACCCCTTCTTTATCTTGAAAGCTGTCTTCCACTCATTTCCAAGTTGGATTCGAATTTGGTGATACGCACTCTTGAGATCCAGCTTGGTGTAACACTTGGACCTACTTAGCATATCAAACATGTCATCTAGTCGAGGAATAGGAAATCGATACCTAACAGTGATCTTGCTGATGGCTTGACTATCCACGCACATACACCAGCTCCCATCCTTCTTTGGTGTTAATAATGTCGGTATTGCATATGGACTCATACTATCCTTGATCTGCTCTTTGCTCAGAAGCTTATCCACATACCCTTGTAGAATCTGACCCTCCTGAGGATTCATCTTGTAATGTGGCAGATTTGGTAGACTAGCTCTAGGAGCTAAATCAATACAATGCTGGATATCGCGCATTGGTGGTAAACCTATAGGCAGCTTCTTTGGATAAAGCCCTTCAAATTCCTTGATCAATGGCTGAATTGCCTCAGGTATCTCAACAACCTTCTTCGGCTCTCCATCTGTCACCACTACAGCATATACCTGTTTCAACTCCTTACACTACTTGTCAAACTCATCCTCATTGTTGACTATGAGAAGTGATGGCTTCCCCTCCACTTTAGAAGCTTTGAGTACACTGCTGTCCTTAATAGGACCAAGGACAATTTTTTTGCCATTCTTAAGGAACAAATACACATTATCCTTACAGCTATGAGTAGCATCTACATCATACTAACAAGGTCTATCCAATATTAAATGACATGCATCCATTTCAACAACATCACAAACTACTTCATCTACATAACATTTACCCATAGAAAAAGTAACACGACATTGTTGAGTAACAAGAGTTTTCATACCTTTCTTGATCCAACCTATCTTGTATAGAGAGGGATGTTTTTTTGTCTTCAGTCCTAGCTTGGTAACCAAACTGTTTGACACAATGTTCTCTACACTGCCATTATGAATGATCAAATCATAGATCCTCTTATTGATGGTGCATCATGCTCGGAAGATCTCATTCCGCTGATCACTGTATTCCACCCTCGGTGTGAGCAACAACCTTTGAATCACCAAAGACCTCCCTAATGGAACGCCTTCCTCATCTTCTTGGACCTCATTAGGATTATAGGCATATGGATTAGCATCATTATACATCTCTTCACCCTCCTGTTCCCTTTCTTCTTCCACCACCAAATTCACTACGGCTCATTTAGGGCAAGTACTAGATCGATGTCTTAGTTCTTTGCACCTATAGCACTTGTTCCCAGTTGGCCTGGCATAGGGGTTGGCGTTTGCTATCAGTTGGGCTGTTGAACCAACTACTGCTACTGTGGATTGGTTGACACCACTATTCTCTCTAACCATAGGTTATGATTGTGGTGAAAACATAGGTTGTTTTCCTTTATTGGCAGTGGAACTGGATGACTCCAAACTGCGATTGAAAAATTTCGAACCTACCTTGAAACGCTGATATTTTATTTTCTTGGATAGGTTTATAGCCACATTTAAAGTATATAGGGTTTGTAAGGATACTTGATCTAAGATGGAAACTTGCAACCTATGTACAAATCTGGATATCCATTGATTTTCAGTTTCCTCCAAATCATTGCGATTAGCCAACTTGTTAAACTCCTCCATGTACTCATTAACTGTCCAAGTACCCTGCTTGTAATCTTGGTATTTTCTGAACAACTCTTGTTTGTAATATGGTGGTAAGAACCGATCTGTCTTTAATCTCTTCATCCTCTCTCAAAATCGTATCGGAAGCTTTCGTTCATAGGTACAGTTTAATTGAACACGATCCCACCAGGCAAATTCTCCTCCCTTCAATTTGTATGCCACCAAACACATTTGTTTATAATCTGCAGTACTCATATAATCGAAAAACTTATCCACCTCACTGACCCAATCCAGATGCTCTTCAATGGAACGTTACCATTAAAGGATGGTAACTCTACTTTCATCTGATAGTCCCTCTGGCTTGGATAATCTTGGCCATTATCCCTCACAGGACCATGATGATTCCCAAGGACTCTCTCTGTGTACTCCTAATCCTCATTGTTCTCTTTGTTGTAGTTTTGTTGCTTGTTCCAATTTGGACCACAATGGGGAGGGCCATGAACTTGGTTATCACATTGCTCTTTGTCATCATGATTAGGGTTTCAGTTAAGTAGGGTGGCAAGCGATTCTTGAATCTGGTCCAAAGTCTATTGGGTTGAATCACAAAACTGTTGATTTTCATCACAAAAATCAAGGAACTCAGCCTTAGTGAGGACTAGGTTGTTGAAATTGTCACCACCGTCATTGTTGTGGTGGTTACTATGTCGCCGGTTATCCATCAAACCAGGGTAAGACAAGGCTCTGATAGCAATTGATGTCGCGGAAGTCTGAAGAAAGCACACATGATGCTGTCTTAATGAAACAAAAACTAAACTGTTAGTTTCTGGTAGTAAAGCTCGAATTCACAAGGGGTTTCCCTGAATCCAAAAGGAGATAAAAACTGGAATCCACCAGAAGAAGGTTTGACAAAACGTCTGTGTTTATTGATAATAATCTCCTTTGCCTCTAACGGCTATAAAACATATAAATACTAAAAAAAACCATCTAAAAACCCTAATTCGCACTAATTATACGATTAGGTGTCAAAATACCAAAATTTACCAAAAATGGAAAAATTGAGTTAAATGCAGAATCATAAACTACTAACCTTAAGGGTCGTCCCAAAATAGACGGGACCTTATTCTGACTTTTAAACTAAAAGTTATTAAGGAAAAACAAATACTATTATAAATAGCAAAAACATTGTTTTTAGGGCCTTAACGAAGGAATTTGCCTAAATTTAGGTGATGCTCATGGTTGTTATGAGTCTGGATCAAAATGTTGTTTCTTTTCAACCTGCCAAATTTCATGTAATTTCGACACTATCGCCCCGATGGCCTTTACTAGCACCCCCCTTTTATCTTGCGTTGTGACTTCTGGCACCCCTACTGCTTCAGGAAGGCATGTGCTATTTGTTCTACATCAGATATAGGCTTGGAGGGTTTATAGTGATCCATGTACTACACTAGTCATGCTAGTGGAGTTTTTTTGACAGGTGGTCAGTGAAGAGGTTTTTTTGCCTTGATGATTGGAATTTCCTCTTCGAAAACATGTCTTGGTATTTTCATGTGGTTTGATTTATTTTCCACATTTGCATATTGCTCTTTACATGCTTTAGATTGTTCTTAATTTTGCTTGTAATATGAATCTTGGCTAAACAGTTATATTGGACTAAGTTGTTAGTTTAGTACTAAAAGTGATTAAGCCGTAAAACTTTGATTAAAGGGTCTAAATATTGAGCTTAGGTGAATATAGTATATTTCATTAGGGATTTTCTTTTCCTTCATCATCCCATCGCCATTTACAATTTTCTTTGGTGTGGATGCAATTAAAAATTTTTTTAAGAGAAAGCTAAGAGGTGGTTGATTGAGTAAGAGTTTGAGAATTAGAATTTTATTTAGAAAAGAAAAAGAAAAGAGTAGACCTTAGAGATTGGGAGTAGAGAAACGATACTCGACTTGAGAATAACGAGCAAAGAGAGTGAAATTTGGCTTGGCGTGAGAGCTCCACCTCCACGTCCATAATTGAGCCTATTTCTTAAGGAAACTAAGGACAATGTTGATGATGATTAGCTGAATTTGTCATCTCTTGCTCTCTCAAAGTTTCTTTGAAACGGTGGTTTTAGTGGGAAAATGTGCCAATGTGGCAAAGTCCAGCTCCCTCTTTCTCTCTTACATGGGTTTGTTTTTGATTTTTGCACACTTCTAACCTTTGGATCTTCATTTATTCATCTTTTTATTTTATTTTATTTATTTATTTTTATATTTTTAATGGTAAACTAATAAGGTGGGTTATGGAGGGCTAATGAAAGTAATTTTAGATAGGTAAAGTGACAAAGTTCAAACCACAAGTAGACATTATTAAAATGGGTTTAACCACAAGTTAGTTTACTATAATAACATTTCTTTTTTCTTGCTTTTTGCTTTTCCCAAAGGTGAAGGAGGACAGTGAATAGTGGTTGTTATGTGTAAACAGAGAGAGAAACAATTAAAAAAAGGCAAAAATATCATTTTGGTCTCTACATTTTGATCCTATTCATATTTTGGTTCCTGTCGTCATCTCACTAATAGAAATTGTCTACATGGAAGACAGAGTGCTCAGTTGGCACAGTAAATGCTGGTGTGGCCATTAAAATAATATTTAAAAAAATTTATTTGGCATTTTAAAAATGCCATGTCTTCAATTTAATTAAAAAAGCCAAAAATTAAAAACTTCTAATTTTTTAATTTTAATTTTAATTGAAAAAAAATATACTTTTATCACTTTAAAGATTAGGAAAAAATTGTTTGTAGTGACTTTATCAATTTTTCTTAAACCTTTTTGTTAACCAAACACAACATTAGAACTTAAGCTCATATTAACTTCTAGTCAAAAATCTGACCCAACTCATATTTTCCAAGCTCCATCCCTACGAAATTCTCCAAGCTCTCTCTCCCTCTCTCTCTCTTTCTAAATCCATGGTTGAAAACCTAGTTCTCTCTCTCTCTCTCTCTCTCTCTCTCTCTCTCTCTCTCTCTCTCTCTCTCTAAATCTTGGCTGAAAACCCAACTCTCTCTCTTTCTCAAAACCTATGGCTGAAAACCTAACTCTCTTTATCAAAATCCATGGCCGAAACCAGCTTCTCTCTAAACCCATGGACTAAATCGGTGGTGGCTTTCAGACTTGGGGTTGGAGGTGGTGTGGGTTGTTGTGTTTAAGGTTGTGTGGCTATTTGTGGTTTTTAATCTAAGGTTTTGTTCATTAATTTGAGATTTGAGTTTTGTGTTTGGTTTCTCAGAAAATAAAGGCAAACATGGGTTGAGTTCTGAAAATCTGGGTTTGAATTTTGTGTTTGGTTTTAAAGCATAACAAAATTTTGTTGAATGTCTTTGTGTTTTGTAAATTTTTGTGGGCATGTCTTTGTATTTTGCAAATTTGAGTGATTTTATGGGTTTGGTTGCAAAGAAAATGCAAGAAAAGAAAAGAAAATCTAGATTGTTGTAACTTTATGGGCAAGGTTAGTTTGGTAAGAGAATGAAGAACATGATTGACTGGGAAGAACACATGTTCTGAGTTCTTTAAGTTCTTCCGAAAAAAAAAAGAAAAAAAATAATTGAATTCTTTTCCTTTCTTTTTAAAATAATAATAATAATAATAAGAAGGTTAGAAATTATTATTATTATTTTTATCTTATGTGGCTTTTTTTTTTTAATTAAATGGCAAATGTGGCATTTTTAAAATGTTAAATACAAATTTTAAATATTATTTTAATAGTCACGTCAACATTTACTATGCTAGCAGTGCACTCCATCTGCCATGTAGATAATTTTCGTTAGTGAGATGATGGTAGGAACCGAAATCAGATCGTTTTTTTTTAATATTTATTTTAGGGATTAAATGTGGTAAAATTAAAAAGTAGGGACCAAAATGGAAATGGAGTCAAAATGTAAGGAACAAAAAGGTATTTTGGCCTTTTAAAAAAATGATATTTAAATGAAATAGAGTATATGATAGAAATTATATAATGTGGGTGTTTTGAAAAAAGGTTAGCTGAAATGGTAAAAATAAGTTTTTATTTTAAAATAGACCGTAAGTTTTGCATAAACTATTGTATATGCTAAAAAAAATGTTTATTTAAGTGATGTGTCGGGAAGTCAATGTGAAGTTTTTTGGGGTTTCATTCCCTAACATTGGCTATCAAATTTTGTGAAATCCTTTTTTTCTCCATGAGTCCCTTTCGTCATAGAAAACTATAAAGAAAGCATTTCATAACAATGTGAAATTACGGGATGGAAAATAATGAAATTTAAATTTTTAATACTTAATTTGAAATTAGGATTAAAATTTAGGGTTTTACATATATAATGCTTACCTCATCAGAAAAGAATGGTGGAACATGAATTATTAAAAAAGAATTAGCCATAACAGGTCAGAACCACATTAGAAAAGAATGGAGGAACATCCTCCATCTACAAAGATAAATCACTCACATGTCTCGCATCTTGAGCTAAGCTATGAGCTACAGGATTCCCTAATCTTCAATTATGCGAAATAGAAATATACCCAAACGTTTCCATACAAGGTTTGACAGAGGAAAGTTAATTTTTAAAGGATGCGAAGGATTCCCACTTACTTTGTAAAGCTCTGATGACATTTTCAGAATCACCTTCAATAATAATTGAAGAAAGACCAAGATCATGAGCAAAAGTGATTGCCTTGACTGCTGCCATTGCTTCCACATCGTCTACTGACGGTGGAAGGCGAGCCTTTTCCACAAGTGAAGCTAGAACCTGTCCTTGGTGATTGCGAACAATAACCCCCAGACCTGCTTCATTTGTTTCTTCAAACACTGCGCTATCAAAATTAATCTTGGAGAAGAGAGCCAGCTGAGGAAGCCATTGAAACTGAGGACAAGGACTTGTGATTGGGATGGAATATGAACCGGCTGGAAGTTGTGGAGAAATTGGAAAGCTTGGGGAAAAATCTGGGAGATTGGGTAATCTGTTTTGTCTTGTTCAACTAAATTTTGACGATGCCATATGGTCTAGCAAACCATAGCAAAAAGTTCAAAATTAAAACCCTTTTCCACCACGAACTGCACTACCTCAGGAAAGCTTGTGAAGGCTGAATTTTTTCGAAAAGAGCCATTGGAGATCAGTTTCCCACACCTTAGAGTAAGCTGGACATCACATCCCCATAGAGCATGGAGAAAAGATTCCTGTTGAGACTGATAGTGAGCACATGTATCCCCAAATAGGAGTCCTTTGCGTTTCAAAGTTTCCTTTGTTGAGATAGAATTTCTACCAGCCCGCCATAGGAAATTTCGTACTTTACTCAAAACTTTTTCCCCCCAAATAAGTTTTTAAAGACTCAAGGGAAGACTATGAGTTCTATGCTGTTGGGGAGTGGCAAATTTTTCTTCTACCAAAAAATTGTACCCGGACTTCATTGAATAAATTCCTGTTGATGTGAAGGGCCAAATCAACTTGCCTTCCACTGGAGTTTGACTGAGGGGGATGCTTAAGATCATATTAGCTTTATTAGGTGCAAAAAGACCATGAATTAATTCGGACTCTCAGGTCATGGTAATCGGGTTAATAAGATCACATTCCTTAGCTTCTTGGAAACCCTCCACTATTGATGATTGAACACAAGAACGCTCCACAGAAGGAAGCCATGCGATGCACCAAACACTAATAGAATGACCACAACCCACTCTCTATCTTGTCTCTCTCAGCAAAGCATCCCTTCCCTTCAAAATACTCTGCTAAGCATAGGATCCAGATGTTGATGTCGAAGCTTCCATGATTTAGCAATTTGGAAAAAATTTTGATTTGATCACATGATAAAAGACAGAATGTTTATCATATAAAAGTCTCCAAGCATGTTTAGCAAGAAAGGCATCATTAAATAAAGCCAAGTCCTTAAATCCCATGCCACCTTCCGCCTTTGATTGACAGAGAACTTCCCAACAAACCCAATGGATTTTTCTTCTATCACCTTGTTGATCCCACCAAAATTTAAGCGTGAGGCTTTCAATTTCCTCACAAAGACCCAAGGGAATTTTGAAATAACTCATAGTGTAGGTGGAGATTGCTTGGACTATTGCCTTGATTAGAACCTCTCTCCTTGCTTGTGACAGTAATTTTTCCTCCCAATCTTGTAACTTTCTCCAAACCTTTTCATTAATGAAATTAAATTGCCCTTCTTCCTCCTCCCCACAAAGGATGGCAACCCTAAATATTTCTCATAATGTTTAATTTCCAGAACTCCAAATGCCATCTTGATATAGTTTCCTATATCCTTAAAGGTAGCCTTGTTGAAAAAAAATTGTCGTTTTGGCTTTGTTCACTTGTTGACCAGAACACCTTCCATAAACATCTAGAATAGCCAAAATCTTTTGACATTCTTGTTCAGTGGGCCTACAAATAAGAAGACTATCGTCTGCAAACAATAAATGCATTAGACGTGGGCTAGTTCTACACAGAGAATAACCTCGGATAACTCCCTAAGTTGCAGCCTGAGAGATTACACCATGTAAGCCTTCAATGCATAAGAGAAATAGAAAAGGAGAGAGAAGGTCCCCTTGGAGAATACCACGAGAAGGACAAGTCAAACCCTGAGATTCCCCATTCACAATTATAGAGTAAGAGATAGTTGTGACACTAACCATCATAAGTTTAAGCCATTGTTCACAAAACCCCATCATCCTTATCACCATCTCCAGATATGACCATTTCACCCTATCATAAGCTTTACTCATATCAAGCTTAATAGCCATGTAATCATCCTTCCTTGAGTGTTTTTGCATACTGTGAAGGGATTCAAAGGCTACTAAATATTAACAGAGATAAGAAGGCTTTTAGTGAAAGCACTCTAATGCTCACTAATAATCTTGGGTAAAATTCTCTTATGTCCGTTAGCCAAAACCTTAGAAAATATTTTGTAAAGAACATTACACAAACTAAAGGGTCAAAACTCAGAAACATGCATAGGACTTATAATTTTTGGTAGTGTAATAAAGGTATGATTGAGATTAGGTTGAAGCGATGCTGAGTTAAGAAAGTGAAGAATAGAAGAAGAGGCATCATTCCTAATTAAATTCCAGAAATTTTAAAAAAAGAGAGGGGGCATACCATCTGGACTAGGGGCCTTAGAGTGGTGCCATTTGTTGTATTGCTTTCTGAACCTCCCTAGCCAAAAAAGGTGCTGACAATTGGATATTCATCTCTTCGGAAATAATAGGTTGGATTGAGTTTAAGGTGTCATCTGGTTGTTGGATTGGGATGGAAGTAAAGAGGGTCTAGTAATAATTCTCAAAAGCTTCAGTCACCTAATCAGGAGTAGAATACCATTGTATAGAAGAGTTTTGAATTTGATAAATTGTTTTTCTACGATGTCTCATCGTTGCACTGCTATGAAAATATTTAGAATTCTTGTCACCGTGAGTTGCCTAGAGAGTTTTGGATTGTTGGAACCACATTCAAGTCTCCTTATCAAGTAGGTCTTCAATTTCCAATTTTAATCTTCTAATCTGAAAATTATCCCCAGATCTCATAGCTACATTCTCTGCTTCAGCAAGTTCCTTTTTTTTTAGAACTAGTAGATGTCTGATATTACTAAAATTGAAGCGGCTCCACCTCTGCAACTCAGTGCCACATTTTTCAATCTTAAGTACCACCCGAGAGGAAGGATTAAGACAGTCTGATGTAACCAAACAGTTTCAACAGTTTCAATACACCCTTTATCTGACAGCCACATCTCCTCAAAGAGAGAAGGCTTGGAACCATGAGGGAGATCTAGACCATCTAGGACAACCCACAAAGGGCAGTGATCAGAACAATTTGAAGAGAGATGATGAACTCTCGTACTAGCAAACCTCAGAAGCCATTCGTTATTTGCGAGACCCCGATCCAACCTTTCCCAAATTGAGAGGCCATTTGCGAAATGCTTCTGCCATGTGTTGGGAACCTACAAAACCCAAGTCATGAAAACCGCATACGTTGCTGATATCCCTAAATAACTGCATCTAAGCTTGGCTTCTATTACTACCTCCAAGCTTCTCTAAGTTTCTAACCAACTCAGTAAAATCTCCAGACATAACCATGGAAGGCTCATACTGTTGTTAAATTGGCATAAAAGATCCCAGGATTCCGACCTCTTATGAGTTACAGGTTCTCCATAAAAACCTGTTAGTCGCCAAATATCTTCCCTAACAAAGTTAATGATGGCATCAATGTGATTCTGTTAGGTTTTAGACTCTTGTAAACTAGACTGTTTAACCTAATTAATTAACCAAGAGAATACTTAGGTTTATTATTCAGATCTAGGTTGAAACAAAACAATCATATCATGTAAAGTAGCAGAAAATAAAGAACACAATTATATGATGACCTAGGAAAACCTAACTAGTAAAAAAACCTGAGGAGGATTTAACTTAACTATCCTCAAGGTAAAAAGCAAATCCACTATAGAGAATCAAAGTTTATAATAAGACTTAGACCACTAATATCCTATTGCTATCACATGTGATATTAAAAAACACACAAACTCTCCTGTTTATGACTCCAAGACCCTTGAAAGTTTAGATCATCAGCGCCTTTGATGATTAGAGACGGCAGCAAATTCTACAACACCGGATCTTGAGTTTCTTCAAGTAATAATACCGGTAGAAGATATGAGAGTTTTTTGGGTACAAAACCCTAGATACAAAAGAGGCACACTTTTCTCTCTCTGAAAAGCCTCGTAAAAATGTGCTTAGGGTTTCCTTTATATTCTAGTAGTGTTTTACTTGAAACCCAATATGTTTAAGTAGAGCTTGGGTTGAAATAGAATTCTGCAGATTCGATCAGTTGAGCCTGTTTCTTGATTAGTCAAACCAGGCAGTTTCTGAACTCCTCTTTCTGTAACTTGTATATTCTTGAACCTTGACTTGTATCACTTTGAGCATTGTCTAACAATATTTATAGACTCTAGGATTTATATCTAAACAAGTTTGTGTTCATGATTTGCCAATTGTTCTAAACTTTTAGAACCTAACAATCTCCTTCTTTGGCAATTCGTGACAAAACTCACATACAAAATGAAATGCTCAATAACAAGAACAACCCAATACAATAAAATTGCCCAAATATATCACAAATCCCAATCTAAGACTCCTAACCTAGAAGTTACAAGAAGAGGTAGAAGGATTGATCAGAATGTACTTGTTTTTCTTGAAAACACTCAAAAGAACACATCATCGCATGTGTGGAAAGAAAGACATGTAAACAATATGAAACACAAATATAAAAAACAAAAGTAAATTCTAACTCTCCCCCTAGGTTAGATACATCAAAAAGTTTTTATATTCTCCCCATTTCAAAATCAATTTTATCTCCCCCTAAACAAAACATTTTAACCTTTTTAAACAGGATTCCCATATTTCATCTATTTCTCCCCCTTTTTGTCACGTATTGACAAAGACAACTCAAACAAAGAGTAAACAAAAAACATACGCAACAAAAGTCAAGAGAAAATAAAGAATCAAGGAAACAAATGAATCCAGCTCTATAGAGAATAGAGGCAACTCCCCCTATGAAGAGCAACAACTCCTTCTAAGAACAACAAAGGTTAAAAAAAAAAACTTTTCTCCCTCTATAAAAATAGGAAAAACAAAACAAGTTTTGGGTAAAAACTGTTTTGAGGAAAATTTAGGAGGTGGGGAAAAGCAAAAACACACAAACCTAACTTTAAAATATTGAGGATTCACTTGAAGAAAAATATTCTTTCTTTCAATATATGCAAGCTTGACACTATGTGACCCATAAACCGATGGTCTTTTGAACTCAAATCAAGTAGAGAAAATATTTGCACATTATTATCCATGATGTCTCTTTAGAAAAATATTTTCTGTAGTTCACACATAAAAATAGCATATACTAAAAGCACATAACCCAAAAATTAATCAATCGATTTTTAAATTAAGTTGAGTACCCAATTTAGCAAAGTGTATGCATGTTATGTGTGAAAACAATGAGAGATATGATTGCATAACTGCAAGATGGATACAGAAAACAATGCAATGCATGTGAATCCTCAACACAAGTGATGCATGAAAAAATATTTGGTCAAAAATCTAAAAACTAAAAATTTTATAGTTTTGATTGATCGAGCATTAATCAAAGGAGCCTGAGAGTAAACTTCAAAAACATGGAAAATTTCGATTGATCGAAAAACAGATTCGATCGATTGAGACTCTGAAAAAAAAGAATTTTTTGAAAAACTAGAAATTTTTTTGCAGAAACATTTTTCAAAAGATTTTTCATTACATGAAATGCATGTAAATGATTCCAAAAGTTTTTCAAAACACAAAATCTTCAACTTAAGATTTCAAAAACAAAGTTTTAGATTTTTCTTCTCAAAATTTAAACCAACCCTCAAAGAATTTTGCATCAAACATCACAAAGTGTATAATCTTGGATGGCCACAATAGTTTACACACAATCTCATGTACAAGATTTAGCAAAGACTTACTTGTGATGTATGTGCAACCAGTAAGAGCATGAGATACATATAAGGTGATATGTAGATAGTAATCAATCAAAATTTCTACATCATCCATCACAAACGTTTGAAAGTGACTATCGACTAAAAAGTTACATCATATAACTCTCACATCTCCTAGAAACAAGCTTGCAATCATGGTTTATTATTATTATTTTTTTTTGCCTTATTCATTTTATGCAGATTTTTCTTTTTCTTTAAGCAACACCTTAATTTTCTTGTTGTGCATGTGCTATACTTTCTCGAGAACAAAATCTTATGATATGCATTAAAGTGTTCATGATTGGCTAGTAAATAGTGGCGAGATGGTTATTTATTTCTTTCTCTTAGGATTTTTTAGTCCTTATGATCAAAAGCATGTGACTTCAAAATCAAGATCATGTGATCAAAAAATATAAACAACTCCCATACAACATGTAGTACACAGCTAAAACTAGCAAAGTGCAGAAAAAATAAGCTCATCCAAGCTAAACAAGGTACACAAGTATGTTATGTAAAGATAATATGGCCAACCTTAAATATACATTCATGATGTGTAATACAAAAGAAATAAAAATCTTTTTGGTTTCAAAAAAAAATTTATGATCAAAACTAAAAGCACACATTATGCTAAATAATTAAAAATGCAAATGCAATGCATGATAGTACTTAACTAAGGTATAGAGGGTACACAAGCAAGAAACATCAATTTCATAATTAACCCTTGAATACATGTATAGACCAGTACATACTCACATAAAATTATATTTATCTCAAAATAATCATGCACTTAGTTGAGCAATACATACTATTCAAGTTTCTCTACAATGTCAAGCATGTTCTAAATCAAGAGAGAGATATCATAATTCATGTAATCCTCAAAACAAATAAAAACATGGCTCAAAATTAAATATTTTTGTCTTTTTGAAAATTTTCAATGTTTTTGGATTTTTTTTAAATAAAAAACAACCAAAAAAAAAAAAAAAAAAAAAAAACCTAAAACTAAAAGTAAACATGTCCACAAATAATTGAAAGAATTAAATCAGGGACAAGTAAACAACACTCATCTTAGAGAATATTTTCTCACCCATATAGCACGAGTCTTCAGCTTTGTAGGTGAAAATCCATAAGAAGCAGGGTGTATTTGAGATATTACACCAATCTTCTAAGAAAGACTGAAATCTTGCAAATTTCATTCACAAGCCTAAAGAAGATCAACTGAAACAATATTGTCCTTTTTATTCAAAACATCATAATCAAAAATAGTAAGACACTTAAAATTATCCAAGATAACAGGGATCAAGGATCAACTCTAGGTATAATAACCTAAATCAAGAGCTAACCCACTATGATACCACTTGTTAGGTTTTAGACCCCTATAAACTAGATTGTTTAACCTAATTAATTAACCAAATGAATACTTAGGTTTATTATTAGATCTAGATTAAAACAAAACAATCATATTATGTAAAGCAGTGGAAAATAAAGAACACAATGATATGATGACCCAGGAAAACCTAACCAGTAAAAAATCTAGGGAGGATTTAATTTAGCTATCCTCAAGATAAAAAGTAAATTCATTATAGAGAATCAAAGTTTACAATAAGATTTAGACTATTAACATTCTATTGCTACCACATGTAGAACTTATTGACACGACTACGTGCAAGCTCCGAATCCATAGACTTCTTCTATATAAGGCCTTTGCCACATAAGCACCCACACTTGCGATATAAAAAAATAAAAAACACAAACTCTCCTGTTTATGACTCCATGACCACCCTTGAAGGTTTAGATCATCAGCACCTTTGATGACTAGAGAAGGCAGCAATTTCTACAATACCGAATCTTGAGTTTCTTCAAGGAATAATACCGGTAGAAGATATGAGAGAGCTTTTTGGGTACAAAACCTTAGATACAAAAGAGGCACACTATTCTCTCTCTAAAAAGCCTTGTAAAAACATGCTTAGGGTTTCCTTTATATACTAGTAGTGTTTTACTTGAAATCAAATATGTTTAAGTAGAGTTTGGGCTGAAATAGAATTCTGTAGATATGTGTTTCGATCGGTCGAGCATGTTTCTCAATTGGTGGAACCAGGCAGTTTCTGAACTCTTCTTTCTATAGCTTTTATATTCTTGAATCTTGACTTGTATAACCTTGAGCATTGTCTAATAATATCTATAGACTCTAGGATCTATATCTAGACAAGTTTGTGTTCATGATTTGCCAATTGTTCTAAACTTTTAGAACCTAACAGATTCTTTGAAGACGACTCTACCTATAAAGAGATAGAATTATTCCAAAACATTGCTAAGCCTTCCCCTCTGTTAATTCTCTCTACAAAAAATAAATGATCAAAATCTAAGTTCCTTTGAAAATCTTTTAGCCTCACTTTATCCGCCCAAGTTTCAGCTAAAACACAACTAAGGGATTTTTTGCCCGGATTAAATCTCCAAGCTCTCTAACTGTACATAAGTTTCCAAGTCCACGACAGTTCCAAACTAGACAACTCATTGTGTTTGGCAAGGCTGTCCAGTGGCCTTCACCAATTTAATGGGTATATAACTATCCCCCTTTGAAACTTGTAATTTCTAACTAGGTAACTGAGGTTGGAAATCATCACAAAAAACTCCAGATCGTTTACCCATAGAAGTGTTATCATGCATTAGAGAAGCTTCATATTTTCCTTCTCACACCACCCTTTTCCACTTCCTGAAATTAATATGATCAGCACTCTTTTCATGTGGACTATTATTGGAGATAGCTTCTGAAAGAGTATTAGTCAAAATAGGATGCTTGGATTGGACAACACTATCAACACCTGAATTGTCTCCAAGAAGTGTTGCATCACAATAACTCTTATGACCTAAACCTTTAGGTTTCGTATGGGAGTTCATAAGAGAATGGAATGAAATAATCATAAGGGAATGGAAAGGAATGAAATGTATTTAAGTAAGGGAAAGGAATAGAAAAGAATGGAATGGAATGGAATTCAGTAACCTTGATTGGATGTTTTAAAATTATGGAATGGAAAGGAATGAAAATGAATGGAATATAAGTAATCTTGTTTGGGAGTAACATGGAAGGAATGAAATAGAATCATTTTATGACAATATTACTGTAATACCCAGAAAAAAAAAAGTAAGGTTATTTAAGTAAATTTGTTTATGGGGTCATTTTTATAATTAATATTTCTAAGGGGTTTTTAGAAAATAAGGTTGAAACCCTAACTATATATAAGCTTATTATGTCAACGTATATGAAGAGATATTTTGAGAGAGGAGACTACCGAAATTACTCCAGTAGAGAAGGTTTGATTGCACAATTGAGATAAGAGCTTAAGAATTTCTTTCTTGTCAAATCTAAATGTTATTTAGAATTAGAGTATTTTCTTATGTGAGTATTTTGGACAACAGTGAGACTTTCTTTAGCCATGGCCGCATGGGTGTTCTAGGAAATTTTCTTAAGGAATTGAATTGGATTGATGGAGGAAAAATAAAAAAATAAAAAACTACTTGACGCAAAGAAGGAACGTCAACTTCTTTCTAATATATTATTATTTGTTTATTGACTTGGTAGAAGAAGAATAGAGTTCAATAAAATCTTGTGTCAGAGATTTGTCCTCATGCATAGGGAAAACTAGAGGTGGTAGTGGCAGTAGGAAGGAAGGAAAAAAAAGAAAAGAAGAAGGGAAGAACACGTGTAGAAGATGGTATAGGCTTTTGACTCTAAATGATGTTAGCTATCCTAGGCTTTGTTAGTGGCAATAGAGTATATATATATATATATATATACATATATTGAATACATGGGTTTTTATTTTGAGATAATAGAGTGAAATTATTGGATATTTTAGTAGTTTCTCTGTTGGTTGGCCTCATACCGTTATAAGTCTTTCTTAAATTATATGATTATTGAGTAAATGGTGCTTGTAAATTGTTAGGTGAGATCAAAGGATTTTAGAGGAAGTGTTAGGAAAAAGTTTATTTTGGAGGTAAGTAACCTTATCTTAATTGGTTTTATTTTGCGTAATTTTAACTACTAAAAATTGTTTATAGTTGTTACAATTTTATTTCTATTGTATTACTGATTTCAAGTAAAGAATTATCACAAATATATTTGATTACTGAATATATGATGTATTTTATTTAATTGTTTTTAGCTATATTGATTCAAAGTAAAGAATAAAGAATTTTCACAAATATATATGAGTGTTGAATATAAGATTTATTTAATTTAATTGTTTTTTTAGCTATATTGATTTAAAGTAAAGAGTATAGAAATATCAGAAATATATTTGAATATTGAATATATGATTATATATATGTATTTGAATAAGATATATTTTTATTAGAAACTATGATTTCATATATATGATTATGGAAAATTGGACTATGAATTGATTCTGATACCCAAATCAATGGGGGTTATTCATTGGTATGTTGATACCTAGCCAATGGAGGTTATTCATTGATACTCTGATACCAAAACCAATGGGAGTTATTCATTGGTACTCTGATACCCAGCCAATGGGAGTTATTTATTGGTACTCTGATCCCCAAACCAATGGGAGTTATTCATTGGTACTCTGATACTTAGCCAATGGGGGTTATTCATTGGTATTCTGATACCCAGACCAATGGTGGTTATTCATTGGTACTTTGATACCCAAACCAATGGGGGTTATTCATTGGTATTCTGATACCCAAACCAATGTGGGTTATTCATTGGTATTCTGATGTTCAGTCACGAGGATATAGCGTGACCATAGTCATAAGATTTTTAAGAATATGAATTACGTTTGAACATTAGAACTATTTTGAGTCCTTAAAACTACGTATGTGATTTTGAAAATGTTTGAGTATTTGAACTATTTTGAGTCATTAAAACTACTTATGTATTTTTAGAACCTATTGTAAGTTAAAGCTTTTGATATATGAAAAACTAACTACTTTCTAAACCATCTATGATATATTTGTAAGATTAAAGCATGTGATTTATTTGCAATTTATTAAATTAAGACTATGAAACTTCTTTAGTTTATTTTGAAAACCCATAGCATATTATAACTTTTGAAGGCTCATGTTGCATCGTATTACTTTACAGATCCATTACTTGATAGAACTTATTAGGATTTTGGTTACTTATTGAGTTATCAACTCACCCCACTGTTTCCCCTCCAATTTTAGATTATGAAGAATATCAAGTTTTGGGAGTTTTGATGTTGTGTTATGAGCGGGAAAAGAAGCTTAGTGATTTAGGGATTGGATGGTCTTTTAATAGTTTTATAGTTATTGGCCAATTGGCATTATGTACATAAGGTTTAGATTTTGTTCCTATTAAATTATTAGAGATCTATTCATAATGAAATTGTTGAGGTATTTTGGACTTAGTAAATTTAATTTTTTGAGGATAAATTTTAGTTGCTAAGAAGGCCTTGCACACTTGTAAATGGCTTACTTTATAAGCATGCGGCAGTTGTCACATGTTTATCTTAATAGTTGGGTTCGGGACATGACAATTACTATTAGACCCCTATTTTAAAATAAAGAGTTGAATATATAGGGGTATTTTAGAAGTTTTAGTAAAAAAAACATTAAATCTAATTTCATTCCCTCCCATTCCTCCCAATTTCAGGAAAAATGAAAATTTGAGATTTTAAAGGAATAGAAAGAAATGAGCGTTTCCTCCTACCTATTCCATTCTCTCCCACTTAAACTTTCAAACAAGGGAATGAACTTTCCATTCCCTCCATTAAAAGTCCCAAATAAGGGAAGGAAAGAATATTTTCATTTTTTTCCATTCCATTCCATTCCTTCCTCTCAAATAAGGCCTTAGGGGTAGCTACACCACTGGGGATAGTATCAAATTTCTTAATTTCAAAATCTATTTCCCCAATTTGAGTTTCAAAGGGATCTAGGGGAATTATTTGATTGAGACTCACATTTTTAGGGATTGATTTATGTATGGAATTGTGATCATTGGCCTCAATCATAGTTGAAGTTCTCATAGTTGGATTATGAGCAAGTACCAGAGGAGAGTTAGGGAAGGAACTCTTAATATGTAAAATATTTTCAATAGAATCAACTCCCTCCATAAAGTCAGGACATTCCAAATTATGGACTAACACATTTAAAGGGCTTTGTGACCACTGCATACTCTTGGTGCGATGGTCACTTCACAGGTATAAGTGCTTGTGGGGTGTGGGGGGTAAGGGCCAGGGTTCAAATCTCCAAGAGGGAAATTCACACACATATACACTTAGATTAGACTAGAGAAAAATTCTATCTTGTATCAAAAAGCGCTTTGTGAATTTTCTTCAATAGTTTTCTGACCCTCAAAACCTAGAAAAATATTAGAAATATCGGGAGAATCTAACCTTTCCTTTTCCTTGAGCAGAATTGGAGAAATTAGAATTACTAGTTACAGACCCATTGACCTAATATCACCATTGAAAATATTTTTCGGTGCTGGAATTTTCTTTCTACCAGAAAAACCTGGTACTTTGATAAAAGTTTTCTTTGAGGGAAAAAACGGAGGAGCCTTGAGCCAAGAACCAAATTGTTGAGACTCCACAGACAGATTTCCTTCACTCTCAAACTAGAGATCACAGTTTTTATCAGAGTGATTAAGGCGGCCACAACAATAGCAAATATTTGGCATCTTCTCATACTTAAAGGAAACCCATTCCTTAACACCTCCATCCAGCAAAGTTTTCCTCCCATAACTTAAGGGTATAGAAACATCAATGGTAACCCTCACCCGCATAAAACTATCACATTCTTCCTCCACACCGACAGGTCTACAAACTTTCTCAATGCTAGAACATATCCCCTCTGCCACATCCTTGTTCATAAATCTCAGAGGGATATTATGGAGTTGGATCCAGAAAGTAGCCTGGTCGAAACAGAGGTCTCGAATATGCATAACCTTATCATAACGTTGAATCATAACCAAGTATTTATCAAAACTCCAAGGTTCATTCGCAAGGATCCTATCAGTATCAGGTTTGTTATCAAAAATAAAAAGCAACAAATGATTATCTAGGTCTTTAATCCGAAACCCATTCCGTGATTGCCAGAGCTATTTAAAAGTCCTAGCCACAGCTTCAATATTCAAAGCCCTCTTAGTAAAAAATTTTGAGGCGATAATAGATTCCTTAGAACCCAGTTCCTTATGTAGACGGAAACCACCTCCTTCTTGCTCAGAGAGAGACAAACGGCCCCACTCCTTAGTGATATCGTCCATGAGATTAGAAGAGAGAGAGAGAGAAACAAAGAAAATGAAAATAAAACAAAAGTGTTTCCTAGAACCCTGAAAAGAGAAACCCACAAACCCTTACAGATAAACAAGGTACGTATATTGAAGGGGACAGAAAGCCTTCAGCAGAAGGAACAAAAAGTTCTACAGCCCTAGGATAAGTTGGAAGCCCTAACTTTTGCTAGCGGCAGAGAAAAAGAGAGAAGTTCAAAACATTATGCATAATGCTTTCCTCATCTGTGCTTTAATTTATAGTACGTAATAATTTTCAAATACACAATTGAACAAGGTTTTTACATTGCATGGATATATTCATTGAGCCAGCTAGTTTCAAATAGGGGTGTGCATGGGTTAGGTTGAGGAGATTTTTTTGACCTAACTTACTATGGTGGGTAAAAAAAAAATTCAACCCAACCCAACCCATCACATAAGTCCACCCAACCCACATGGGTCGGGTTGAACCTATGAGTTTGACAAATTATTATTATTATTATTATTAAATTGAGTAAAAAAAATATTAATATTAATATATTAAAAAAACTCAAAGATTAGTATTAATGTAACTCCTTAAAGGCAAATAATACTAATGACTAAATAACAATAGTAATTTACTAGGGTTTGTGTGAACTAATTGACTTTTATATAGAATAGGAAGAGCTGGTTATTTTAAAATTTTTATTAATTATATAATATTATATATATATATATATATATTAAATTAGTATTAGTAGGAGGAACCGAAGATGTGCTACTCTATAGCTGGTATTTTAAAAAAATTTATTAAATATATAATATATATTAAATATAGGTGGATCGGGTCAGGTTTGGCGGGTTTGTAATTTTATGACTTAAACCCAACCTGACCCGCTATAAAAATTTTTTTGTGACCCAACCCAACCCACCACGCCCTAAAAACCGACCCAACCTGGCGGGTCACTTGGGTTGGGTCGGGTTTGGCGGGTAGGTGGGTTTTTTGCACACCCCTAATTTCAAATTTCCGAATTCTTTTGGGTATTGTACTTTACAACTCCATTTATTTTATTTCCTCAAGTTCAGTAAATTAGAATATGTAATTAAATTCAAATATATAATTATATTGAATTATATTATTTTGAAAATAATAACATTAAAAATGTTTGGGCTAATGCAGGGTTTCTTTCCTCACGTAGGAGTCCACTCTCTCGTTTTCTAAACGAGAATCTCCCTTTTTGACAGCGACTGTTCACTTTGGTATTATGGTAGAGGATGTGATTGAGAGCTTGGGGAATATGAAGCTTACGGTAGAGGAGGAAGAAGTTATTATGATATTTGAGGAGGCTAGGTTACCTGAGATTGAGAGTTGCAATCTGAGTTTAATCGGCAAATTTTTGATTTGCAAGGCGTTTAATAAAAGGGCGGCATTGTCAACGATGAGAAGAGTATGGGGGATGCAATCCGGCCTGCAGATTGTTGAGGTGGGAACGCACCTGTTTTAGTTCAAGTTTTAGAGTGATTTTGATCTGAACCGTGTGCTGAAAGGGGGACCATGGTGTTTTAAAAATCAATTATTAATGCTCAAGAGATGGCATAAAGGGATGACAGCAAGTAATGTGAAATTGGAGTGTGCATCTCTGTGGGTTTAGATTTGGGGAGCTCCTTTTGATATGCTTTCTTCTGAAGTAGCGACTGAAGTAGGAAGTAGGAAGTAGGTTGGGTACTGTGGAAGATGTTGAAAGGTGTCGAAGACAAGATATGCGAAATTTTTTCATGGGGGTCTGGGTTGCTTTGCCTATTTCAAAACTTCTGAGCTGTAGAGGTTTTATTTCAGACTCTGATGGTGTACACACATGGGTAACGTTTAAGTATGAGAGGTTACATATTTTCTATCATTATTGTGGACTTCTTGGACATGACTTATGCCATTGTACTAGTCACTATGTTGTGGAGAAAAATGGTGGGGAGATAGAGTACCAATATGGAGATTGGCTGAAGGTTGCAGGTAGCCGACAACGATCACCACCATGTAAGGAAGAGGCGGAGGAGGAGGCTGGTGCATGGAAGTCCGAAAATCTGGGAGAGCATTTCTCTCAACATGATGATCAGGCTGAGAATCAAGGGATAGAGGTGAGTAGTCAGATGGTGCGCCACGAGAAACAAGGAGTAGAAGAGGTTGATAACGATACGATACCTATGAAGGCTGTGGATAAACGCCAATCTGGTCCCACTGATGTTGATACGGAAGTGGTCAACTTGAAAAATAATTCTGAGGAAAAAGGAGTGGTGGACAGGCTGATGTCAGATGATGTGGGTTCGGATGTGGGTAATTTAGAATCAAATTTGGAGATGCCACAAGCAGATCAGGTAGCTAGGCTGAATGGGCATCATGGGCCTAAACAAAAGTCTACCTGGACTAGAATTATGAGGATGGACTATGGGCTAGGAAGCTTCACTAAAGCATTTGAAGGTCTAATACTAGGGAAGAGAGTTAGTGAGCAGTACTCTAATCTCTCTTTGTCACATGCAGAGGAAGTTCAGAAGGTGAAACGTGGGAAATTATCTTCAATTTTTGTAGATGGATCGGTGAGGGTGGACGACCACCCTTGCCGGGAGCAATGAAACTCTTAAGTTGGAATTGCCAAGGGCTTGGGAACCCTTGGACAGGTCGAAACCTTAGCAAAATTGTGAGGGAACAAGCTCCAAATGTGTGTTTTCTGATAGAAACAAGGTTGGACAAAGAAGGATTTAATAGATTGTATGGTGAGTTGCCTTATCCGCATAAAATCATTGTCAAAAAACCGAATATGGTTGGCGGGTTGGCTTTAATTTGGAAGGCAGGGGTAGTGTTAGATTTGATTAATTACACAGATAATCATATCCTAGTGAAAGTGAAGGAAGAAGATGGGTTTGAATGGTGGCTGACATGTTTCTATGGTTGGTAATAAACAAACATGAAATATAAGTCTTGGGAAATATTAGAGCATCTTAAAACTTTTGTGGGGTGACCTTGGATGTGTATTGGTGATTTTAATGCAATCATTCAATCTACAGAAAAGCTCAGCAAAAGACCACCTCAAATGAGCCAAATTGATGCTTTCTATGCTACCTTGGAGGTTTGCCAGTTGGAGGATTTGGGGTTTAAAGGATATCCATATACCTGGAATAATAAAAGACCGAGTGATGCAAACACAAAACTCAGGCTAGACAGAGTTGTTGCAACAAAGGAGTGGAGAGACAAGTTCCAACTAAGTTCTGTAACTCATCTTTCTCCTCATGAGTCAGATCATCTTCCCATTATTCTTCAGATAGAACACATGAAGCCGGGAAAGGGTAGAAAAGGTTTGAAGTTTGAGGAAAATTAGTTGCTTTGGGAGGATTGTGAGAAGGTTGTGTCAGAGGCTTGGGGGACTAGTGAGGCTGGGGGTCACAGGTTGGGGATGATTGAACAGAAAATAAAGTGTTGTGGTGAGGCTTTAAGGGCTTGGGGTTCAGCTAAAACAAACCCGAATACTGAGGAAATTAAACAATTACGGAAAAGGTTGGAACTGTTAAATATGGAGGAGACTACTGAAGCTTCGCGAGCTGAATTTTTGGGTGTAAGCAAAACATTGGATGATTTACTTTTAAAGCAGGATATTTTTTGGGCTCAAAGATCTTGAGTGGCTTGGTTGAAACATGGAGACAAGAACACAAAATTTTCCCACTCAAAGGCTTCACAACGTAGAAGGAGAAATCATATAAAGGGGATAAAGAACTCTGAGGGTGCTTGGGTGGAGGAGGAGGAAGATATAGCTGTGGTGGCGGTTAATTATTTTGATAACTTTTTTCTTGCAGGTACATGTTCTCAGATTGATGATTGTCTCAATATTATGCCTTACAGGCTGACCCCATAAATGCAACAAGAGCTAACTTGTGATTTACTACTGAAGAAATCAAGGCTGCACTATTCCAAATGGGGCCAACCAAGGCACTTGGGCTTGATGGTATGAACACACTTTTTTTCCAAAAATTTTGGCATGTAATGGGTGATAGTGTTGTTTATGCTGTCCTGGATTATTTTAATTCTGGTGTCATGGTTCCTGCTTTAAATCATACCCACATTGTGTTGACCCCTAAAATAAAGTCACTTGAGAAAATGTCTAACTTCTGCCCTATTAGTGTATGTAATGTTATTTACAAGATTATATCCAAAGCTTTTGCTAACGGGTTGAAATAGATTCTCCCAAGTATTATAACCCCTACCCAGAGTGCTTTTGTTCCGGGGAGACTCATCACATACAATGTATTGGTGGCCTATGAAACTTTACATACCATGCACTCTCGAAAAAAAGGCAAAAAGGGACCTCTTGCATTGAAGCTTGACATTAGTAAGGCATATGACCGTGTTGAGTGGCATTTTCTGCAGGGTATTATGGCAAAGTTGGGTTTTCTAGTCACTTGGATTAATTGGGTGATGGGGTGTATCACCACGCCTTCTTTTTCCATTCTTATTAATGGGAAGCCATATGGCAACATCAGGCCATCTAGGGGGATCTACTAGGGTAATCCTTTATCACCATACCTATTCCTGTTGTGTGCTGAGGGTTTTACTTCATTGCTGGCAAAGGCTGAGATGGACAGGCGAATTAAGGGTGTGTCAATTTGTAGAAGGGCGCCAACAATCTCAAATTTAATGTTTGCAGATGACTCTATTCTCTTTTGCTGGGCAACTACTGGAGAGATACAGGTGATCAATGAGATGCTACAAGTTTATGCTAATGCTTTAGACTAGTGTATTAATATGGAGAAGTCATCAGTTTATTTTAGTAGCAATAAATGTGGCAGCCATAGGGATGGGATTGCGTCACTCTTGGGTGTAAAGGAGGTGGAGCGATTTGACTCTTATTTGAGTCTACCAACATTGGTGGGTCGAGCAAAATACCAAACTTTTTCTTTCTTGAAGGATAGAGTTTGGAAAAAATTGCAGGGTTGGAAGGGGAAGATGTTATCCAAGGCAGGGAAGGAAGTGCTTATTAAGGCAATTGCTCAAGTTATTCCTACTTATACCATGGGGGTATTTCAATTACCTGTGAAATTGTGTGATGAACTAAACTCCTTGTGTGCTAAATTTTGGTGGGGCCAAAGAGGCAATGAAAAGAAAATTCATTGGAAGAGTTGGGATTGTTTAACCTAACCAAAAAAGGAAGGGGTATGGGCTTTAGAGATTTGAGGTACTTTAATCTTGCTATGTTAGCCAAGCAAGGTTAAAGGTTGCTAAAAAATCATGAGTCTCTAATGTTTAAATGCTTCAAGGTTAGATATTTTCCTCGGTGTAATTTTCTTCATGCGAAAGATTCTCCAAACAATTCTTTTGTTTGGAAAAGTATGGTGGCTGCCTTACCAATTTTGAATAGTAGGTGTTGTTGGAGAGTAGGGAATGGAGAGTCCATTGAGGCCAATAAGGATAAATAGATTCTAAACTACCATTCAAATAAAATTCTACATCCGGTGCATGGAATGGAGGAGGGCTGGAGAGTATCAAATTTTATTGATTGGGACCTTCATGGGTGGAAAAAGGAAATCATTATGGAACATTTTAATCGGGAAGAGGCTGAAGCTATTTGCAGAATCCCATTGAGCCGAAGGGTTGTGGAGGATTCAGTGGTATGGTTGCATAATAAGAGGGCTGAGTATTCAGTTTGGTCTAGGTACCATCTCGCATGACAGGTTTTGAGGAAAGCTGGCTAGGCCGAATCATCAAATAGGAGTGGAAGTTGTAGATGTGGAGCACGCTATGAAAGCTAAAAATACTGTGGAAAATTAAAATTTTTGGCCGGAAGGCGTGCCATGATATTCTTCCCACATGGATGAGTTTAGCAAAACGAAAAGTTGTTCCGGAAAGCTTGTGTCACTGCTGCCAGAGGGAACCTGAGGATGTTGTTCAAGCTATATGGGGGTGTGGAGCAGCCCAATATGTTTGGGCAGGAAGCCTCACCGTGTTGCAGAAAATTTGAACTAACCATTGTGATTTTATGCAGCTTTTTGAATTGTTGGTGGACAGGTTAGCTACAATAGAGTTGGAGCTTTTCTTTATTCAAGCTTGGCTCATCTGGAATCAAAGGAACGTGGTTGTACATGGAGGACATATGAAGGACCCACGGTGGTTGAATAATAGAGCAGTTGAAATGTTAGACGAGTACAAGAAAGCACAAGCAAGTATGGTTATCTCCAATGCAACACCAAGATCCCACGGCTACTAGCAGCCCCCTGCATAGGATGTCTACAAATTAAATTTTGATGCAACAGTCTTCTCGAATATAAGTTGTTCTGGTGTTGGTGCAATAATTAGAAACAATGTAGGTGAGGTGATGGTTGCTATGTTGGCAAAGGGAGAATATGTGCCCAATAGCGATGAAGCATAAGTTTTGGCATGTTGCAAAGCCTTGGAGTTTGCTATGGAAGTTGGTTTCTCAAACTTGGTAATTGAGGGAGATAATTCAAATGTTATGAAAGCACTTTCGGCATCTGCAATAAATAATTCCTTGTATGGACATGTAGTTGATGACATTAGATCTTATTTTTTGGGTTGGCAATCTGTTGGTTTTAGGTGTGTTAAAAGGGAAGGGAACATGGTGGCTCATTCCTTAGCTAAATTTGCAGGGAACATCGTGGATGCTTTTTTGTATTGGATGGAGGATGAGCCCCCACCTGCTGTAGATGTTTTGCATTATGACCGTTTACATATTAATAAATGAGTGAATCTTTCGTCTTCAAAAAAAAAAAAAAAAACATTATTTATGTTTTATTAGTTAATATAACTATGTGTTTAGATTTAATTGGAAACCTATAAGCTTAAAAAATTGGTATCTAAGTTTTGCACATTAAGAATAGGTATTACTTTTTTTTTTTTTTTTTAAGAATCAAAAATAGGTATTACAAGTAATACAAAATGTTATAATGTAATACTTATTACTATTTATTTGTTTGGTGACAACACAAGAATAGAATCATGAAAACAATAGAATAAAAGCATTTTAAATCAAATTGTCTAAAATACCCTAATTCTAAAATAACAAATACACTTTTGATAAGAATTTGTTTAACAAACCCAATCTTGAACAAAGGACCTCCAACAAACCCAATCTCTCCCTCTTTTTATTTTTTTTATTTTTTTATATATAAAAAAATTGCTTTTTATTTCATTGCATTAAAATTAAGAAGTAGCTACATCAGTAATCAATTTGTCTTTCAAAATATCTTGTGGGTCATCAATCAAAGTGTCCCGCACTTATGAAATTTGATCTATAGATGAAAATCTTACTTGAACAATGGTAAAATACTCAATCTTTTCAAAGTCCTCAATCTTGATCCAATATCTGGTTTTGCTCTTAATCCATTATTAGGTAATTTGGTAGAAATCTTTTCTTCCAACACTTTCAAATATCCAAGTTTAAACTTATTCTCAAGGTTACCTTCCCTTTCATGGTAATATTCTACCAAAGCCTCCACTAGTTTCAAGTCTTCAATAGGAGTCCACTTTCGTTTAGCACGACCTTGAGAATCAAGTGTATTTGAATCCATATCTAAAAAGAAAAATCATAATACAGCTAAAATATTAACAAATAAAATGGGAAGTTGATAAATAAAATGTAAGTAATATGTAGAAAATCAGCGCATAAAACAAGCTTTTAAATCTGAAAGTTTTGAGTGCAGCGCTTGAATGTGATTTTAGCCCAATTGATTCATTACCATGTGATGATACCAATTGAAAATATTTTTGTAATTGTATTTACTAGACCATAATTACCAGATCCAAATAGGAATAATGAAAGTTAGTGTTTGCAAAAAAAAAAAAAAAAAAGAAGGAAAAAAAAAAAAAAAACCTCTACTTTGCTTCCTTTGACAAATCCGTAGAAGTCATAAATCTTTACCTTGTTTTCTTCGCTTTTGAAGAAACAAACGTCTATTAAGCTTATAGCGAGAGTGATTCAACTGCATGTTTGAGTGTTTCACGGAAGCTGCCGGTTCGTAAACCTTATACCCAATTGTGTTTCGCCATGGGTCAATTCAAAGAATTAGCCATCAGTTTTTGGGAAGAGAGAGAGAGAGAGAGAGAGAGAGAGAGAGAGAGAGGAGCAGTACCTATGGAATTGCAGAGCTCTAGTGGGGGGAGGAAAAAAATTCTTAAGAAGAGAAAGGCAATACCAGTAGCTGTAGAAATAGAAGATCTTTAGTTGCAGGAGATTAAAATTTTTGAGAAGAGAGGGACAAAAAAAATTTTGAAGAAGCAGGAGGGAGATAAAAATTTTGGAGTAACAAGGGATTTTTTGAGAATTTTTTCAATAGTGTGTATTACCTTAAGCGAAGGAATAGGGATTTAGAGCTTAATAAAGAATAATTACTCTTTATTTTAAGGAATAGCTATTCATAAGAAATGATTATTCTATGTAATAAAAACATACCTAAATAACTATATAGCTTTTTTTGAGAAAGTAAACAACTATATAGCTAAATCATAGGAATAGTTATTACATTACAGTATCTATTATAACTTACCAAATGTGTCCTAATTGTTTAACAATTCACAGATTCACATCAACTAAGAATAATATAACTTTATTCCAAAAGATTAAAAAACTAAGAATAATATAACTAATTTTATTTTTTTATTTTTTATTTTTTTGCCTTGGTTATTTATGATTAAAAAATTGGTTCATAGTGGGAAATTGGGAACAAACTATTTTCTTAAATAACTATTTTAATTTTTTTTTTAAAGTTACATTCCAGTCATAATCGAAACTTAAAATTTACTGTTTCAACTTTCATATTTCTATCTGAATCTAATTTTACATTTGAAAATTTCACATTACATTTCCTCCGATTGGTTCTTTTAAATTTACTTTTCCTCCCATTTTAAAAATATCAATTGGTTCTTTATTACATTCCCCTCCATTTTCTAATTTTTTAAAATTTTCACTTTCTTTTTCTCACGTAATGACAATGAAGAATAAAGTGGATAGAATTTATAGGAATTATTAGTCTTAAAGCTCACCTCAAAAATAATACTCTCAACTTATTAGGTAATTTTGTTATATATTATAAGCACACATGCTTACTCACTTCTTTACACTATTAAACTAAGTCCATGGTCCCATTTAAAAAAAAAAAAAAAAAAAAAAAGAACTACAATGGTCCTGTGAACTCCTTCGTTGCATGAAGGACCATGTATTGATTTTGTAAGGTTGAATTTAATTAACCATGTTGTTGGCTTTATTTCGTGCCAAATTTGCTTGTATTTTAGCAATTAGTAACCCTGTATTTAGGTGGGAATCATGTAAGGGAAGTGTGTGAGAGAGTGTGAAGAATTGCTCAAGTTTGTGCAAAGAAGCAGCGACTTGTGGCTGGATCTCGCGGGTGGCTTATGGCTACAAGCCGCCAGATTGATGCACACATGCCAAGTATTCCAGAAGCTGAAGCGTCACGCCAGCTATTCATTACAGGACAAAAGTCCCAGGCTGGCCAGGCCGTTTGCTCATGGCTTGAACTTGCGACTCAACCCAGTCACGAGGTCAAGTCGCCAGAACACCCTGTTTGGCAAAATATGACTTTTCACATTCCTTCTCACCCTAATATATATATATATATATATACCCTTATACCCACAATTTAGAGAGAGCTTCTAGAGAGAATTTTGAGAGAGAAACCCTAGAGAAAACAAGATTGACTCATCCACAATCTTTACCTAAGAGACTCCTCAAATTCCTCTACTCTCTTCCTCTTCATTGTCAAATCCTTGAGAGGCTCATTACCAAAACCTTTTCTCACCATATCCATTTTTGTGAGAGGGCCGTTAGGTGCATTGGGAAGTAGTTAGGAAGGAACCAATTTCACATTGGTTGATGCTATGGTCAAGTAGCAAAATTCGGGAAGCTAGAAAAGAAATAGGTTCAATGCAATCTTGTTGGAGCAAGAAGCTCTTATGTACATTAGGTAGATTAGGCTTGGAAGGTCTATTGCTGTTCATTTATCCCAACTATATTTTCTAGTGGATTACTTACCGCTTGGAGGGCGGCAGAGAGGTTTTATACCGAGGGCTTCAGTTTCCTCTTTAATAACACATCGTTGTGTTATCCTTGTATTTGCATCTCTCTTCCCTTATCTTTGCCTTTTATTTTCTGTTGTGGATGTGATTTTAAATTGGCTTAAATTGTTTATCAATTCTGTTCATAGCTTGTGCTCATTTTCCGCACACTTTATGTTTGTCTAAACGTTCATAGTGTATATACTATTTGAACTTTCAATTAGTATCAGAGCGAGTGCACTTTTTGTGGTTTAAACACCTTAGTGCGATCCTTGACCCCGTATTGAGATGGATCGGTCTCAATCTTTGAATGTTCCACCATTTTTTTATGGAAACAATTATGCCTTTTAGAAAGTCCGGATGAGGGCATTTTTGTGTTCAATTGATGATACTGTTTGGGATGCCGTAGAAGTAGGTTGGACTAGGCTGGAGGCTGCTAAATCCACTTGAGATAAAGCAGCCCTGCGGCAGCTAATGCTAACAGTAAAGCCTTGAATGCAATTTTCTATGATATTTCTCCAGATGAATTTCATAGGATTTCACACATTACTGTTGCCAAAGAAGCATGAGAAATATTGGAAACCACCTACGAAGGAATGAAGAAAGTAAAAGACACCAAGTTACAAATGTTGACCACTCGGTTCGAGGAGCTCAGAATGAGTGAGGATGAGTCCTTTGACTCTTTCTATAGCAAGCTGAATGAAGTAGTTGTCAACAAATTCAATTTGGGGGAGAAAACAGAGGATTCTAAAACAGTAAGGAAGATCCTCTGGTCATTGTCGGAAAGCTTTCATGCCAAGGTGACAGCAATTGAAGAGAGCGAGAACCTTGATGATATCAAAGTCCAAGAGCTGATTGGTTCTCTTTAGACCTATGAATTTTCATTGCCCAATCAAAGAAAGAGCAAATCCCTTGCTCTCAAGACTGTAAATGAAAGGGTGGATGTTTATGACTCTTCATATGATGATGCAGTCGAGAAGGATGTTGCCTATCTTGCAAAGAATTTCCAAAAATTTTTAAAGTTCAAAAACAGTGGTAAATTTGATGATAAAGGGAAATTCCAAAGTTCAGGAAGGGAGAAAAGGGAATTCAAAAAGAAAGATAGAAAAGAATCCCAATCTACACAAGATGTCACTTATTTTGAATGCAACGGGCATGGACACTTTAAGAAAGAATGTCCGAATTATTTGAAATCGAAGGGCAAGGTGTATGCCACAACACTTAGCGACTCGGACTCTTCAAATTCTAATTCTGATGAAAGCTGTGACGAAAAAGGAAATTATTCCGCATTTATGGCTATTGCTCATGTCGAGTTTTCGAAGAACTTGAATTTGCTTGTGCAAGAACTTGGGGAACATAGTGATGAAGAATTCATAGGAATTGTGGAAGAGTCAAATGTTGAAGAAGACGAGAATTCAGCCTGTCTTCAAGAGAATTATAATTCTCTTCTTGAAAAATCAGGAGAATATGCACGTGTGGCCAAGGCGGCTGTGAAGAAGATGAAGAAAGCCAAGGAGAACTATAGAAGTCTTCTAATGCGTCATAAAGAAGCTAAGTGTGAGATAGAGAAGCTGAATGGTGAGTTATCAAAAACTTACACAAAAGTGAGATTTCTTGAGCAAGAGGTTGTGCAAGCCAATGCCAAAATAGAGAGGGTCTCCACCAAGAAGTTAAATGATGTCATTTCATCTCAAAAACAGTTCTCAAACAAGTCCAGTTTGGGATATACCGGAGGAAGTAGTTCATCAGGCAATGCCACCAAAGAAGTGAAGTTTATAAAGGCCAAAGAGCAAATTGAAGTTAGTCCTACTGCTGAGAAGCCCAGGATGGAGGAAAAGAGGAATGTGGAAGACAAACGGACGTTGAACAACTCTCATAAGCAATATGTGGGTAGGTCTGAATCCCGAGCAAAGTCTCGTCCCCGATCACAAAGAAGTCCTAGATCAAACCATGTGTGTCACCACTGACTTCAAGGGCACACTCGACCAAATTGTCAAAAGCTGAGAGCAATGAATAATGCAAGTGCTCCAAGGTCTCGAGGACCTAGAAATGACAAGAGAAATTGGGCTGGTGAACCGTCAAGAGGTCGAAGTGGTGATCTCGGAATGATAGACGTGATGAAGATGATTGGGGCATTCACCAACTGTTTGGAAAGCTTCACACGAAGGTTTGAAAGCCCTAACTCCTATACCCAATCCTATAAGGATATCACCCCAAATGCAAGTGAAAAAGAGTACTCATGCAGAAGCATTACAACATGTCCATGTATCAATACTTCCTATGCTTTGTGACTTTGTTTGGTTGTTTGCTTATTTATTATGTGATTTGAAATTTGTTTGTTTGTTTTTGCATTCTTTCATACAAATTGTCTTCAATATTTCTTTTGATCAATCTTTTAATTTTTATGTGTCAAAAATCTAAAAAACCACATAAAAAGTAGAAAGTCAAAAGTTTGATTGACATTGTTGAGTTTTGTCTCAAAACTTGTTTTTCCTTGTACCTTTGTACTAATGGCTTTGTGCATTTACAAGCGTAACTTGTTCCTTTGCACTCTTATCACTGTGGAAGAAATCTTGAAATCTATGTGACTGTTGTAAATAGATCTTCAAACTTGTCATGAATGATTAGTGAATGGTTTTTGTTGATCTTGAGACATGTATAGACTTGTGCCTATATATCTTCCCACTCTTTATTTTTTTTGCTAAAAAGAGCTCTCCAAATGTAAATTTCCAAATGAAAAGGGATATTGAGCTGCAAAAGCCTATCGCACATACTAGTATTCGACTAGGAAAAAGGGAAAGCAACCAAAAATAAAGTGTATGATTCTTCAAAAGGTCAAAGGCTATCCTATGAAGGAGAAATATCAAAAGTCATTCTCATAATGAGATGTAATTGTTTCAAAAAGATCAAAAAGATCTAATGTTATGACTAAAAAAAAAAATGGAGTCAAATGTAAAGCTCCAAGTTATGTTATCAAGTCTTGTGAGAGGTCATATATGCATACTTCTATAATTGAGATGGGTCACATGATCTAGTGCTAATTGTGTATGCCTTGGTTGAATTGATCATTGAAACTTCACATTAGACTAAGGACTATCTCATTGTTGATATCCACACACAATACACAAGTTTATGTTCAATGAATGCCATATTCATTTATGTGATTGTACTTGTTAAAATGTGTTTTCACATGCTCAATCTTTGTTGATTCAAACATAAAAAGATTTTTGAGTGTTTTAGGTGTTTTTGGAAAGTACTTTGTTTTTACAAAAACTGAAAATTTTCAAAAACAGTGTTGCCCTGTTTTGGCGACTCAGTCGCAGGTCATCCAAGTCGCATGCTACAGCCATGAGCTCGCATGTTGATTTTGGTGACTTGTTCATGAGTGAAAGGTCCAGTCGCGAGGGGTACACAGAGATTTTCACGGCTCAGCTTGCGACTCCCTCGCGGGTAGACTTTCCAATCACAAAAAACACTTAGAAATTTTTTTCACAATTGTCTTTAAGTGTTTTGGCAGCTTGCCCTGGCGACTCACCCCAGTCGTGAAAAACATGTGTTTGGCAAAAACTGGGTTATTTTTTAAACCTTTTTAGTGTTCCCTCGAACTTTTTACGACTATTCACTTTCTCTCTCAACTAAAACTCATCCAAACATTTCGTGTCTCTCTCTACAAACTCCATTGTTGCACTTGTTCACCTCCAAATCTTCAAAAAAAAGGTATGGGTTCTTATTCTCTCACCTCATATCTCATGTTTTGAGCTTCATTTTCGTCAGTATTTGTGTTGGTGTTTTTGATTTTTTTTGTTATGGGTTTGTTTCGATGTTTTTGGGATTGTTCTTGTTTGGATTATTAAGGTATTGTTCCTATGCAATCTTGTTTCGGTTGATAGATTCATGTATTTTACTGTGTTGGTTTTCTTAAGATAATCTATTGTCTGATTTGTGATTCATGTATAATCATATGTTGGTTTCTTTTACCCATTTTGTTTGAACCTAATACGTGTGGGTCTTTTGTGCTCTCTGATTTTTCATTTGTAGTGAATCTGGTTTGAAGTCTTTGATTGCTATGTGATTAAAGCAGCTCATGATTAGTTGCATTTAGCCCTATCTCATTGACACGTGTTTATGTCTGTTCATGTGTTGTATGCACTATTTATGGGGCTAGTGTGATAGGTATCATAATATCGTGGTTGCATAATATTATCCCCATTATTCTCTAATCGTGTCTCTGTTATGTGGTATCTGTTTCACCAAATTGCTCATTTTTTTAATGCCAATGACATGATCACTAATGTTTATAATTCTATCTATTGTGCTATCTGTTTGTTGTAGCCTCTTCTGCTTGATTACAGATGGCTCCCTCACCTTCGAAGAAGAAAACTCCTACAAAGAAGGCTGAAAAAATATTGAAAATGGACTATGATCTGTTTAGGTCCGTTCAACATTTTGAGAGATATAAAGATTCTTTCATGAAGGGAACTATAATTCATGAGAGATTTGTGGATCTAGTGGACTTAAAAAACACATTTATTCCCACTTGTTTTAAGGGCAGAGGTTGGGAAAAGTTGTTAAGTGGTTTACCTGGAGTGTGTGAGCCACTGATAAGAGATTTTTACTCTAATGTGAAGATTAGAGAGGATGAGCTAGATTGTTAGGTAAGAGGGCATGAGTTCACTCTAGATGCCCATGATATTGATGAGGTCCTTAGTCTTGAGGGTTTAGAGGAGTATGAGTTTATCAACTACAAAGACAGGATGTTGTCATTAGAAACTTTCCAAAATCGCATTGGTGGACAGAGAGAAGGGAAATGTCTCAATACCACAGCTTTTCCAGTTGACATGAGCTGCCTCACCATCATCATGATGAATAACTTGTATCCTGTGAAGAAGCTCACTACAATCAACAATGCCAGAGCCATTTTTCTTATGGAACTCAAGGAGAAAACATTCATTGATATCAGCTCTCATATATCTGATATAATAATGGATGAGACTAGAACAACTTCCCGAGCAAAACTGGTTTTTCCTAGCCTTCTCATGCGGATTTTCAGAGCAAAAGGTGTTCCAATTCCTCAAGACCTAAGCCTAATGCCTACACCCTCAGCTATCAACAAGCAAACCATCATACAGATACAAGTATGGCTTTCGGGTGGTGTAGATGAAGAAGGGGCTGAATAAGAAGAATGTGATCCAATGGATACTAAAGCAGAGGCTATAGGATAGTCTTCCACATCAAGAAACAGAGCAAAGAGGAACAAGGCTTCTACCTCATCAGCTGCACCTTCAGATGCATTCCAGATCATCTTGGAAAGGATTGATGGCCTCAAAGAGGTTCAAAATCAGCATACTGAAAGGATGACGACTATGCAGGATTAGCTTGATGTACTTTCAGCCAAGTTTGACAGCATCTACACCAACCAGAAGCACTGACCTTTTGGCCATTTCGGTCAAAAAGGGGGAGATAATTTTTAAGGGGCAACAGCATCAACAGCGTTTGAAGGGGAGTGTTTATTTGAGGGGGAGAAATTTTAGAAACTATTTAAGTTTTTTTATTTTATTTTATGTTATTCTTGTTTATGTTTTGGATAATCATTGATTGGCTTTGATACACTGTGATTATGGGTAATGTTTGTTTTTAAACTTATAACTTATGGATGTTTGTGAAACTTTTGTATATTCTATATATTGATGATGTTTTTCAGTATATAATGTGGTTTGTACCCATGTTGCTTTTGTAAGAATTTAAGGTTATGTTTTATGCATAGTTTGTAGGCTTTATGGTGTGTACCATGCTTTAAGCAGCCTTCATGCATTGTTTATTCAGTACTTCTAACTAAATGTCATGCATTTTCCTTTTAAGTACTATCACTCTTGTGCCCTTGTAGGATTGTTCCTAGATTCATATATTTAGTGTATTATGCATTGGTTGAGTGTTGGGCATGCAAGTAATTTGCATTGAGCTTATTAGCTTGTATGTCCAAGTGTTCATTCCAAGTGTGAATGAGCATTATGGTCACTATCTTGTAGTGATTGCTTATTTGATCAAGCCATGGTTTGTTTCTTAACTCCATCTTTACTTGATCATATCATGCTTGCTTCATATGCATTTCATGCTTTTTTGCATACAATGATCATGGTGTATTGTTGTGTTTTAGGAGATTCATGTTCATATGATTCAAGAGTTTCACAGTTTCTAGAATTAGGTGTGAGTGAGTTATGTTCAACTGTTCCCAACTCACATGTTAAGTCTAGAGTCTGTTTTAGAGTTTTGTCACGGAATAACCAAAAAGGGAGATTGTAAGGTTGAATTTAATCAACCATCTTGTTGGCTTTATTCCGTGCCAAATTTGCTTGTATTTTAGCAATTAGTAACCCTGTATTTAGGTGGGAATCATGTAAGGGAAGTGTGTGAGAGAGTGTGAAGAATTGCTCAAGTTTGTGCAAAGAAGTAGAGACTCACGGCTGGATCTCGCGAGTGGCTCATGGCTGCAAGCCGCCAGATTGATGCACACGTCTGTTCATTACAGGACAAAAGTCCTAGGCTGGCTTGGCCGTTTGCTCATGGCTTGAACTCACGACTCAACCTAGTCGCGAGGTCAAGTCACCAGAACACCCTGTTTGGCAAAATATGACTTTTCACATTCCTTCTCACCCTACTATATATATACCCTTATACCCACGATTTAGAGAGAGCTTCCAGAGAGAATTTTGAGAGATAAACCCTAGAGAAAACAAGATTGACTCATCCACAATCTTTACCTAAGAGACTCTTCAAATTTCTCTACTCTCTTCCTCTCTATTGTCAAATCCTTGAGAGGCTCATTACCAAAACTTTTTTTCATCATATCCATTTCTGTGAGAGGGCTGTTTGGTGCTTTGAGAAGCAGTTAGGAAGGAACCAATTTCACATTGGTTGATGCTACGGTCAAGTAGCGAAATCCGAGAAGCTAGAAAAGAAATAGGTTTGGCGCAACGTTGTTGGAGCAAGAAGCTTGGAGGGCTTAGGTACATTTGGTAGATTAGGCTTGGAGGGTCTATTGCTATTCATGTATTCCAACTATATTTTCTAGTGGATTACTTACCGTTTGGAGGGCGGCGGAGAGGTTTTATGCCGAGGGCTTTGGTTTCCTCTTCGATAACACATCATTGTGTTGTCCTAGTGTTTGTATCTCTCTTCCCTTTTCTTTGCCTTTTATTTTCTGCTGTGGATGTGATTTTAAATTGGCTTATATTGTTTATCAATTCTATTTTTAGCTTGTGTTTATTTTCCGCACACTTTGTGTTTGTCATAAAGTTTGAATTGGTAATTTTAATTTAGGGGTCTAAACGTTCATAGTGTATTATACACTATTTGAACTTTCAACTCTGAACTCTGGCAAGACCCATGAGATCAATGTGCAACAACTCAAAAGGTTTGGAAGTTTGAACTTCAGTTACAGACGGATGCTTGGACTTCACTTGTTTACCCATCTGACATGGTCCACATATGCGCTTTTCTATCTTATCAAACTTCGGCAAACCAATAATTGCATCACACTTGGAAATCTTCTCTAATTGCTTGTGACTTGCATGTCCCAACCGTTGATGCCATATGTCAAATTGATTGATCTTTGCACTAAAACACTTATTGCTTATACTCAGTGTTATACCATAATAGTTGTTAGTTGTCCTCACACCAATACACATACAATCTCCTTCTCCATCAAGTATCTCACATTCATATTTAGTGAAGAGAACATTCAGTCCGTTATCACAAAGCTGACTGATACTGAGTAAGTTAGCCTTCAACTCATCTACATACCAGACATATTCAAAAATTAGCAACCCTGAAAACACAACCAGATTAACCTAGTTACTTAGCCAAGTGATTACTTAGTCAAATTATCAGATCTATGTTAACACAAATATATCATATCATTGTAAAGTATGGAAAATAAAGAACACAACGATATGATAACCTAGGAAAACCAAACTGGTAAAAAATCTGGGGAGGATTTAATCAAGCTATCCTCAATGTAAAATAAATCCACTATGAAAGAATTGAAGTTTACATAATAGCGACTTAGACCACTAACATCCTATTGCTACCTCGAGTAGAAAACTTACTACCATGACCACGTGACAGCTCCGAGTCCACTGACTACTTCTTTTTTGGATTCCCAGCAATCACAAGCACTCTCGCTTGTATATTTTTAAGCTCTTGAATCAGCAACTGAATTGATCATCAAGTTCTTGACATAATCTTGATTCTTGATAACCCTAAGTATATATGAAGGCAACCACCTCTAGATCTTATAGAAGATTCACACACACAACATAAAGAGTAACTCTAAAACGTAGCTAGGGTTTTCATTTTTATACTTAGGGCAAAACGTAAAACCCTACACGTCAAATGGGCTTGGGCTGAGTTGGAAAATTCTGCAAAAAAATGATTTTCACGAGATTCGATCAATCGAGTCTAATTCTCGATTGATCAAGCTAGGCAGATTTACACAGTAAATCCTGCAGTCACTCAATTCCAACTTTACATAAAAAACATATACTTTGAGCAAGTCTAAATAAGACTAAAATGTTTTGATCATGGTTAGAAAATATTACAAAATGAAGTTCTAATACATCAGTTCCTAATTCCTTAGAACCTAACAAAAATACAATCCATCTGCAAGTATTTTGCATAGCTTTGGTTCAAGTGCCCTAAGTCATTTGTAGCTCTTACATAGAGCTTTTCTAGCATTTTAAATATGACTATTTAAAAAATGTGAAGAATGACAACATTCAAGTGTTTCATTTATCCATTACGGTTGTTTGAAAATTTCTAAATAGACCTCATTATTGACTATGTAATAAACAAATCTTCAAAGAAACATCTTTTACACACACACATACACATACACAAACACATGCATGTGTGTGTGAGCGTGTGTGTTACGTCAAGTATGAGAAAACGCACCCAAAACGTTTTACAAAAGATCTGTAGGAAAGCAACAACACTTCCGCAACCGCAAGCTTTAGAGACTCTCACAACTCAGTGTCAGGAACTATCCACTGAGATTGCTTTTGATGAAGTTCCTCAAATTGCATATGGAACGTCTTGAACTTGAGAAATCCCACCAGGGCAGGACATTTGTGACAAAAATTACTTGAAAAAAATCCTATAAAGATTAACTCATTGCCAACCTGTCTTTCACCAATGCTCTAGAAACTCCACTGCTCTTTCCTCCATCACCACCTACTGAACTCCCACCCTCGGACGAGGTTAGGCCTTGGATAGTGAGGCACTGAAGAATATGCAAAGGAAAAAAGCACCTGCATTTAGCAATATGAAACCAAGTTTCTTTCCAGATTAATATTTTAAAGAGAAATAAGTATTCTAATGCATTAAGCATAGTCAGGACGGGTTACATATCGAGGGTGTTCTGATTTTCAACCATTTAGGACAACATAAGATGTCAAAAACTTCAGAGTAAGAACTCAAATTAACTATGTAAGCTGCTTCATGTTTGATTGATAGCTATAAAAATTTGGTGCATAATCTTAAGTCAATCATTTGATCGACATTAGTGGTTAAATCATACAAAAAAATAAACTGCTCAACTCTCCAAAGGCATCATAACCTAACATATAGGATTATGGCAAGATGAAATCTCATAAAAATATGTGTCAATTTGACATATCTGAATTCTTTGTGGGCTATAGTTCTAGGCCATGGGTCTTTAGTCTAATAGTATGTAAGCTCAGCAAATAAGCTTTTGAGTATGTTTGTCATCAGCTTATAAACTGCACTTTTAAATTTTTTTAACTTTTATGTACAGATTTTTAAAACCTTACTTTTTTCCATATTTTTTCACACTTTCAAATTTTGTTCAAAGTACAAACATACTTTAATACACTTTCAGCAAAATGTTTTCAGCAAAAAGCTAAATAAGTTGTTTCGAAACGGACACTTCATTTAGCATTTTTTTAGTTTCTCAAAGTTAAATAATTTTTAATTAGAATCCTAATGCCTTCTCTTTCTCTCTCCCTTTAGTGTTACTGTTCACAGGCCTGATCAACTTCTAGTCTCAGCCTTTTTCTTTCCCACTATGCTTTTTCCTACCAATTTTAAAGTTTTTCATAGCCCTACGACAGACACAATTTTTCATCTCTCTTCCAACCCTAAATCAAGCCCTTTTCTCCTACCAATTTAAAGCCATTAAACTCCACGCATTTTCTCTACCCACTGGCCACCAAACAGCCCATGTTCATACTTTACAACACTTTTTTACCCAAATGCTTCATACTATGAATTCTTTCGGTACAAAAATGGTCGCCTGTAAATACCCACCAAAAAAAAAGCCAAAGAATAGTTGCTTGTGATCCAAGAGTTTTCCTTTCCACATACTTCTCAAGAACTACCAGAATTGCCCTTCAAGTCTCCTTTCTGGGATCTTCTTAAAATATTCCTCACAAGGCTTTCTATTGAATTGTTATGTCAGTAAGAGAGAAGCACTCAACCTTATTTTAAGGCGGCAGCACCTCTTAACAAATTAGAACATGAAAGCAAAGTCTGACACAGCTAAAAATTAAAAGTAAAAGAACAAATATAAAAGGATAATAATAGAAAATAAAGACATAAACAATGAAAGATACTAATATAAAGATACATTTTTATTTTTATTTTATAGGTGGATACATGTGAAGTCACTATGGATTTAATGGCTCAATCATCAACAACTAGAACAAAGTAGAATGTATGAAACTAAATTTTACCCTGCCACAAAGAATGGGATTATAGGAATATCATAGCTTGTCAAAGGATGGATAGTTCCATCCAAGACAGCAATTTTAGTTGCATCCTTTTCAACAGCTTGTTCAAAAACTCCAAAGGTCTCCTAAGCTGTCAAAGCGAGCCGTTTTCTCAAACCAAGTGCGAAATCTCTTATTTCACTGCAAGCCTTACCTTTGAAAATCATTTCAATTTGCAAATAAATTCAGTTACCTAAGTTAATAAACTGATTTGTAGCACTATTGAAATATGACTGCATACAAAGGGCAATTGCTAATTAAGCATAAGAACCTATTATACCTTGTAATCCTTTACAACTGAAATAAAAGGTAGATAGTATGTAAGAATGACATGATAAAATGATATATAGTTAAAATGATTTCATAGAATATAATCACATACCCATAATAAGGGTAATGTAGAAACCATACCATTCTATATAGGACCAAAACAAAAGGGAAGCTTGTAGGATCATTTCAAAATTAAAGCATATTTAAATTGATATCTTTAAAAGATTAATAGGTAGCACCAAAGAATAAAATCTTATCTGCAAAATTTATCTTCTTCTCTTGCCCTCAAAAATTGTCAATTTCTTTCTTCAATTAAACGAAACACATTTTGAATTTTTTGGGAATAATTTGTATAATCAAAGAAAAGCATCAGTCTAAAGAACCTAGTAAATACATCACATTTTAAGCAAAAATTATCCACCTCATATTGAACAACAAATTGGGGGAGAAGGAGGGGGAGGGGGGGGGGGGGGTGTGCAAAGCTCTTTATTCTAAGGGTTGAAATTTTATCAAAATATCACTCCCTACATCCTTTTCTTAATTGGTTCTCTATCCCATTTTATAATGTCCTAAAATATGATCTTTGAAACGTTAGATATATAAGGATAACATAAGGTACACAAGATATGTACAATAAATTACTTTAAAGAGGGATTCTTTGAAAACTGTGAATGGATTACAATCAAAATGAGAGGGATTCTATGAAGTATACGATAGAATGGATACCACTAGCTCCAAGGATCCTAGACTTTTCAAACAGCATTCTCAGAAACAAATTTTTAACTCCATCCAAAATAAAATGAAATAATTATGAATTGTCCCAGCAGCCTTGTCATCTACCCTAGTCCCAATGAGTCATAAGCAGCAATCTTATAAGTGTAGGTTTCTATGGATTAGTAATATCAACTGTTGAAGCATTTTAATATTAATTAGTTAAAATGGATTTATATGACTATATAAATATAAAGATGTGGGAGTTAATATGGAAGATGAGGAATTAGTGAAAATGTTTAATCTTACATTGAAAATGAGAGAGATTATTTTATTCCTTTTAATTGTGGTGATTAATGGGCTAATATGTATTGATTCAGATATTGGGCTAGATCCCTCGTAAGGGGGAGGTGAAGGGAGGAAGTAATCCTAGCGGATACAAATTAGAGAAGTTCTATCCAAATAGTGTTACTATCCGCTCTCTAACATAAAGCAGTTTGACTTGTACTTATGTCAATACGCATGAAACGAATCCAATTCCCAATTTTGGCCTCCAAAACCTCCCATTGCAGCTTCTGAACATCCTCTTTGCCAAGTTTTACAACTCCCAAAAATTGTAAATATTAGGTACAGCAATTCACTAGCAAGCTATAATATTAATGATGTTTGTTTTTAGACCCATTAAAACACAACTAGATTAACCTAGTTATTTAGCCAAGTGATTAATTTAGGTAAATTATGCAGATCTAGGTTAACACATACAAATCATATCATTGACAAGTGCGGAAAATAAAGAACACAACGATATGATAACCCAGGAAAACCAAACCAGTAAAAAACCTGGGGAGGATTTAACCTAACTATCCTTAAGGTAAAACTGAACCCACTATGAAAAAATTGAAGTTTACACAATAGCGATTTAGACCACTAACATCCTATTGCTACCTTGAGTAGGAAACTTACTACCATGACCACGTGATAGCTCCGAGTCCACGGACTACTTCTTTCTTGAATTCACAGCTAGTACAAGCGCACCTGCTTGTATATCTTTAAGCTCTTAATGCAACAACTGAATTGATCACCAAGTTCCTGACATAATCTTGAATCTTGGAAATCCTAAGTATGTGTGAAGGTAACCACCTCTTGATCTCACAAAAGATTCACACACACAGCATAAGGAGCAGCCTAAAATGTGGCTAGGGTTTTCCTTTTTATACTTGAGGTAAAACATAAAACCCTACACGTCAAACGGGCTTGGGTTGAGTTGGAAAATTCTGCAGAAAAATAATTTGCACGAGCTTCAATCGATCGAGTCTAATTCTCGATCGATCAAGCTGGGTAGATTTACACAGTAAATCCTGCTAAACACTCGTTTCTAACTTTACATATAAACACACTTTGAGCAAGTCTAAAACAAAGACTAAAACGTTTTGATCATGGTTTGCCAAAATTACAAATTGAAGTTCTAATACATTTAAACCTAAAGTCTTAGAACCAAACAAAGCCCCCCTTTGGCAATCCGTGACAAAACACAAACTTAAAGAAAATGCTCAAGCTTTACAAAAAACAACCCATTACAAAAATATTGCCCAACACAACAAATTCAACCTAACTACTATCTATCAGCAGCACGACTAAATCAACCTGTATATTTCCTGAAACACTCAACAAATGCGTAAACGCATGTGTGAAAAATACAAGTAAAACATAAATAATTTCTTGATTTCACATAACACAAAATAAAGACATATATCATGAATAACTCATAGGTATAAATCAATAAGCAATGTGAAACGAGAAACATATACAAATCAAAGTATCTCCCCCTATCATGGATAACCCAAACAAAAACAAAAATACATCATGAGCCAAAAATGTAAATACAAAATGAAGCACTTAGAAACAATCTAATAGCTCCACAAGCTCCACAAATACAAAAATCTCCCCTAACTACAAAAACTCATTTACATATGTACTCCCCCTTTTTGTGATGGAATGCCAAAGGGCAATCACACATCATCAAAAGGAGGTGGCAGAGACAACCGTTTAAGATGCTCCAAATCTGCTCGCAAGGCATGAAGCTCATCAAGCATGTCCACCAAAATCTGACCATGGCCACCTAAATGGTCATGAGAGTCTCCAACATACATCGAATGTTTAAATCATTTAAGGTAGAAGGTAATAGCAGTAGCAGCAGCAAGATCAACAGACTCAGCCGTAGTATCACCTGTAGAAGGGGGAGGAGGAGGTGCGACAATAGAAGTCTCTACCTTAGGGCGTTTAGAGCTTGCTCTCATTTGAGCAGCTCTCTGCCTAAGAAAGTTGACACCTATGGGAGCAATAATATGGATAGGCTCAGAAGCGGGAAACTCATCTAATCCTAGATGTAAGAGAATCCGATGAATAAAAACAAGGAAGAAAAGAGCATGACCAGTAAAACTACTCTTATGAGCCTTAATCAAAGAACGAATGAAAAGATGAGGAAAGCTAATAGGAGCATCATTAACAAGGGCATACAAAAATGCACAACGCTCCAAAGGAATGGTGTGTAGATGAGAGGTAGGCCACAAAGAATGACAAGCAATCCTAAAGAAAAGATAGTGAATCTCAGAATCCCACTGGATAGAAGACCTAGTGATGTAAGACATGATGTCGTCTAGGGAGGAGACTCATCATAAGGGTAGATAGGATGCTGGACCACTGGCACCCCAAGAGCAGCAGCCACTAACGAAGGGGTAATGGTGTACTCATCACCCTGTATCCAACTTTTCATAAGAGTGTTGGAATCATAGGAATGGATAGAGAGGTTTGAGTAGAACTCTTTGATCAAGGTAGCCGGAGGAGGATGATCAACATCCAATGAAGGTAACCAGCCCCTACACTCAGAGTTACGCCTAATATCAGGATCAAGTTCATCTAACAGAACCTTTCTCTCAGCCCAAATGTTTCTCTTAAGGTTAAGCTTCTCATACACTTCTTGGTTTTTCTCACTCATGAACCTTTCACTATCAAAGGTGGGGGAAGGAGCAAAGGTAGAGGTCCCATGGGCTCTAGTTTTCCTAACCATGATGCTAAGGAAAGGACAAGACAAACAGAAAAGAACCAAAAAAGGAAACAAGAAAAACCAAGGGCAGATTGCAAGTTAGCACAAAACAATATAGAAAATAACAATTCTATATGATGCATGAACATTATCAACACATGATGCATGCCCTAATGTAGTGAGAATAAGTTCAATTTAACTTTAAATTCACAAAATTGGCTTGAGCATAGAGTTTATATTAAGAACAATCCCAAATTTGAAAACCCATTTTTCAGAAATCCAACAATTTGACCAAATTAATCATTACACATGATAGATAACAGTTTATAATGACCAAATCAATCAATCAAACCAGCCAATTTCATAAATTAAAGCTCAATTGAACAAAAGCCCCAAATCGGGTACTTTCAAGCCCTAGAATTTCCAGTTTTTCACAAATCACCAAATTTATCAAATTAAACCACAAGGATAATGTTTATATCATCCAATAACAAAAACCCAATGATTAATTGAGAAAGAAATGATCAAAAACACCAAAAACCCCAAATTTTCTTAGGTTCGAAAATCACCCTTAAATGGATGAAAAAATGCATAAGGAATGAAAATAAGTGAAAAAGGAAGGGTATAATGGTCTTACCGGTGTATGAAGAAAAAAACCTTGCAAAAGAATTGGAGGAAAACAACAAAAAATTGATTGGAAGCCTTGACCGATCAAAGAGAGAGAGAAAAAAGTTTTTCAAAAAGTTTGAAAATGACAAATCACATGAAAACTCAAGGTTTTTAAAAAACTCTCTATAGGATTTTCAATTGATCGAAAATTAGATTCGATTGATCGAAAATCACTTTCGATTGATCCAATAACGATCGAGTAGGTTAGGCTCAAACCAAAATTTTAATTGCATTTTCGATCAGTCGAAAAACAAGTTCAATTGATCAAAAATCTAGAAAACACAATTTTTTGAAAAATTGAGCAATTTTATGCAAAAACTCCTCAAAGCATTGAATTTTATGAATAAAATGCATGAGTATGAGATGAAATGCTTTTAAAAAACACTTGTTTTGAACCTAGTTTTCCCAAAATAAAGATTTTCAACCAATTATCCTTAAATCCTTAAGTTTCAAACACATTTTGCATAAAATTCAAGAAATTTTCAAACTTGGTTGTCCAAACCAAAATCACACACAATAACATTTACAAAGTTTAGCAAAGAGTAACTCGTGTAGTGTGTACATCTAGCAAAAGCTTGAGATACATGTGAGGTGATATGTAAATAAAAATCAATCACAATTTCTACAAAATTCATCACATAAATTTGAAAGAGATTATCACCTAAAGAGTTACATCATATAACTCCCACATCTCCTAGAAAACAAGCTTGTAATCATGTAAGTTTCTTGATTTGCCTCATATTGTACACACAAATTTTATTTGATTAGAAACTTATTAATAATAGTCGGGATAATGTACACACCAATTTTACTTGATTGTGAAGTTATTGAAGCCCAATAATGTACATACTAATTTTAGCATTTAAACCGAGGCTACACCTTATGTTCTTTTTGTGCATGTGCTACACTTTCTCGAGCACAAAATCTTGCGATATGCACTAAAGTGTTCATGATTGGCTAGTAAACAGTGGTGAGATGGTTATTTATGCCTTTCTCAATAAGTTCAAGACGAAAATAAAAAACATGTGACTTCAAGATCAAGATCATGTGATCAAAAACTATAAACATCTTCCCACACAACATGCATTATAAGGCTTCAACTAGTAAAGTGCAATAAATATCCATGAGATGTATGCTCACACACAACACGCAATATTCTTTGCTACTTTTGATACATGTGCAGGTACAATGTGATTTTGTCATCATAAGGAATACATGTGTTAATGTATGCTCACTAAATTGTCTTAACTTGTTTTTGAAATATAAAATTGGTTAGACTTGTTTAGTGTGTGTGTGTTTTGGGATCTATATGCCTAACACATTTCTTGTTGAGAGATGTTTTTAAGAGCCTAAAATGTTGTTTGGATCATTGGTTGAGTTGCATGTTTGATTGCATTCATGTCTGTGTTTTTCTCTTCTTGAAAAACTGTTTTTAAGCAATCTCGACAGCTCCTCGACACCTCTCAATAGCTAGGCTATCTATTGAGCTCTTCATCTTCTTTTTATCATAATCTCGATAGCTTCTTGATAGCTCAGCGCTCAATCGAGAAAGTTTCTATCTCCTCGATAGATGCTCGATAGCTCCTCGATCCGTCGAGCCTTATTTTGCTGTGGACACCTTTAGACACTTGTTCTATAGTTGCATTTGTCAAAGTTTAAACCTCGACACCTCTCGATTTGTCGAGAATTATGAGAGTCTATAAATAGGATCCGCGCAATTTAGATCTCATTTCTCTCAATCTCTCTTGACTCCTGTAGACTCTTCACCTCCCAAAACTTCTCTCTCTCACTTCAAACTTCTTTCCTAAGAGCTTTTCGGCCTCAAGATCATTTTTCTTGCATCTGGTATGATCGTTATCTCTCATTCTTCATGCAATTCATGCATTTAGGTCTAAGTTGTGGGTTTTTGAAAATTTTTTGGGGTTTTTCAAATTGGTGGAGTTTTTGTGAAATTTTTAGGATGGGCTTTGTGAAAATGGTTTTAAATCATCATGCATTGCCTCACATTTGCATTATAACAATGTTTCATGCATTTTAGATGTGTGTTTACTTTGTTGAAATGATTGTGTGCCAGTAGGATTGGATTGGGCATAGCCCATGATGTTTTTACTATTGCATATCACATACTCATGCATTTTCATGCATACGTGCCTTACATTCTCTATATTCTTATATATTGATTGTGTTTGGTGCTTTTTTGCATCTCTCTCTCTCTTTCTCTCTCTCTCTCTCTCTCTCTCTCTCTCTCTCTCTCTCTATTTCTTACGTTAGTTGCATCATGTCACCTAAACATAAATCCGCTCCATCCTGGAACCTTCTTCGTTCTGGGTCATCCACTTCATCTGATCCTACTCCCTCACATGTCGGTTCCGTGATGATAAAGCCCCGACAGGACTCTTCGAAAAACCTTTCTAGATGAGGCATTCATTCGGAACACCAAGTCATTTTGTCAGACTTCTTCGAGACTGACCTACCCACTGTCATTCACAATAAGAGTTGGGCATCAATGTGTGACGTCCTGGTCACTTGTCCATACATGCTTATACTGGAGTTCTACTCCAACATGCATGGATTTGATTATTCAATACCTCTCTTTGTTACTGGCATTCGAGGTATGCACATTATGGTCACACCGAATATTGTATCCGAGGTGCTCTATGTCCTGAGGGTAGCACATCCTGATTACCCCAATTGTGATCGTCTTAAGACCATGTCTAAAGACGAGCTTATGTCTGCTTTTTGTGAGCGTCCTTCTGATTGGGGTGGTCATCAGTTTACTCTGTGTTCGGCCTTTGCTAAAGGTCCTAAATTCATGAACATAGTGATGACTTTTGTTCTGCATTCATTATCTCATTATAACTCCATTACAAAGCCTCGTGCTTGATTTTTTTTTTTTTTTTTTTTAAGAGCAGATTACCATAGATTTGCCCTCTCATTTCATTATCTCACTCATAGATGTCTATCAGGATACGGCAACTTGTGATAATCTCATCTTCCCTTCAACTATCACGAGGATTCTATGCCATTTTTCTATCCCCTTTCCCGTTTCCGACCACCTCCATGTCACGTTTGCCATAAATGCCGCTACTGTTAAATGAAGTGAGGCGTAGCTACATTCTAAGTGGTTCGGGACGACGGTTCCTCCAGCTTCTACAACTCCATCCACATCTTCTCCCTTTTCTTTGATTGGCAGTGTGACTCTCGAGGACGTCATGGCACAGCTTGTGCGCATAGATGCTTGCCTTGACACTCTCAGTGATGGGTGGCTTTGTTGGTCGTATTGCACCCGTATTGGTCGTATTGCACGACGACAGGTAGTCATGGGTGGCTTCGTTGCTTTTCCTCCTCCTACTCTAGAGGCTTCTAAGAATAAGGACGATGATGGTAATGCTGATGCTTCTGATGCTGATGAGGGTGATGCTAGCTCTTCCAGTGCTGATGAAATGTCTACTTGATGTACTTACCCTTTGTCACTTGTGACAAAAAGAGGGAGTAGTTTTAGGATATGAGAGTAATCATACACATAGGGGGAGAGATAGTACTTAGAGGGAGTGTTCATATTTTTTGAGAGATGTAGTGAGGAATTTTGTATCTTTTTCTTTTCTTTCTTTTTTAGATACATTGTTCTTGTACCTTAGATCTTGTGATCACTTTGTGATAGCAAACCTTGTACTTGTTGATATATATATATTTGGGGTACTTATTACGGTTCTTTCACCTATCTTTACATGTGTTGTTTTTTTTCTCTCTTTATACACATGCTTCTTATTTATTGTATGCAATCTATTATTTCTATTTCACACTAAAATGCCTTGATGAGTTTTGTTTAAAGTGTTTCAGAAATACAGGTTGTCAAAGTCTACTTGCCATAAACTCTCTTCTTGCAAAGTTTTTCAAGAGTTTGTGTTAGGATAGATTTTATTGTATTCAACAAGTGAATATGAGTTGAGTAGTTTATGACTTCTCTCATATGTTCATTTGTTTATTGTGGTTTTGTCACAAATTGCCAAATGAGGAGATTGTTAGGACATATGTGATTCAATGTTAGGAACATATGTCACTATTTTATGTAATTGGCTAATCTTTTGACAAAACACACTTTACTTATAATTTGGTAGATCTAGGATGTACTTAATGCTTCATGGAACAAGATTTCAAGATCAAGTGTTAAAGCCATGTAAGTCTGTCCAAGAATCAAGTGAGAAAGTGTTGTTCATTAAAACTCGATAGCTAGTATCTATCGAGGTTTAAAGAGTTATTTTAGCCTGAGGCTCGACAGCTGCTTGATAGATAAAGTATCTGTCAAGATTTATGAAAAACAGATTTTTAGTTCTGTTTTGCATCCAATCCATGGGTATATATTTGGGCTTTCTTTTCTCACAATCCTAAACATATATAAGGATTATTTTAAGGGTCGTCAAATGAGACACAAGTTGCACAAGAATGGAGCAAAGTTTTGTTCATGCAAATTGTGACTGGAGATAGAATTTACCCTAATTCATCATTCTTTAGAAGAAACTACTATGTTTGTACACCGTTGGGTTTTGTGATCAAGGAGCTTCTTGATCTTTATCGCCTGAATGAATTGAAGAACTTTGTAACCAACATCTTCTCAAGTTGGTGATTAATTCGCATACTAGCATCTATGCAATTAATTAGTCACATACTGGGAGCTGTGCATTGAAAATGAGAGATTGTCATTACAAAAACAAGTCCAATTGGGTATTGGGGTAAGGGATTAATTGTAGGTTGGTATAAAGTACTTGGATTCCTTTATTTGTAACTACTTGTTGTGATAATAGTGAATTCTTGAGAGTGGTGATCTTAAAATCACTTGATGGGGTTTTTGACATGTTGGTTTTCCCGATTTGAAAACAAATCACCCATGTCAAATTTAATTTTCATCGCATTTATTTTAATTGGTGATTTGTTTGTGCTGCCATACATTTTGCACGTTAATTTGATTAATTAATAAACTTGGCTAATTAATCAATTAATTCATCACAAGGGGTCAATACATTCTTGGCCTATCAATTAAGATTAATCAATGTGATTATATGATTAAGTTAAGATTATATGAATAATCCATGTGATTCATAAGCATAGAGATACAAAACAATAATTCTAAAAAATTAGGTTAAGATTAGCAGTCTTAAACATTATTTGAAATTAAAAAAAGTAAGATTTTACATTGATAACTTGATCTCTTCGATAGCATTGGAAATGAAAATTAAGTTTGTCAAAATCTAAATTTTGACATGCTTATGGAAAAAACATGCAAAAATTATAAAAATTAAGAGGATTTTTGGAAGAAATTATTTATATAAGAGACTATTTCTATAGTCGGTAATTACACGAATCTATTTTTGAAATAGATAATCCTAATTTAATATTTTAGGAATGGCCAATTGAACTAAAAGACTCTTGGCATATGATCTATCATATTTTAAATTCATTAGAATTCTTATAAAATTATTGTAGCTAAAAGGAATACAAGTGAAATGACGTCATTTTCATTATTATAGTATACGTATGCTTATGCAAAGTACTGGTTAACTTATATGAAAGCTATGGAAATATTTTAATAAAATATTTGAAATGAAAAAATTAAGTAGATAATATAATTATAAAATAATATATTGCATAAGTTTAGCTTTTATCAAAACCAAGAATTATTGTAGATTATAATTTATAATAAATGGTGAAGCTTCTTTAAAATTTTTGATAGATTTTGATAATTAAATTTTAATTGGAGTCGGTTTTTTTTTTTTTTTAATTTCTTTAGATTTTTTTTTTTTTTTTGAAAGGGGATCAATTGATCATTCATTAATATGTAAAGAATCATAATACAAAGCATCCTCCGCAGGCGGTGGATTATCTTCAATCCAAAATACATCATTAATTAAATTTCTAGCATGTTTTGCTAATGCATGAGCAACCATGTTTCCACCTCTCTTAACCCAGTTAATGGATAGGACCTGCATTCCTCTAAGATTAAACTTGATGTCTTCATAGATGTGGCCAAGCAGCGAGCTATTTTCTGTAGAAACAGATAAAGCCCTCATCACATTTAAGCAATCTCCTTCAATAATCACCCGAGAAAAGCCAACTTCCCTTGAGAATTCCACAGCTCTTCGGCAAGCCAACACCTCAGCCTCCTCACTGCTTTTCACTTCAGGACCCTTCACTGACATACCTGCCATAACCTCACCTGCAAAATTTCTAATTATAGCGCCAAACCCAGAGCTATGTTGATCAGCAAATATAGCAGCATCAAAGTTCAATTTGAATTCCTCTGCTGGTGGTGCACGCCAAAGACAACTGCCAGGATTCACATTCGAAGGAGCAATAACTCGCTGAGCTTTCCTATACTCCTCCAGAAAATCTTCCGCCCTCTTGTTCAGCGAACCCGGTTCCCTTAACTGCCCACCATGTACCATGGTATTTCTCTGGCTCCAGACCATCCACGCCTGCACCAGAAAAAGTTCCAGTTCTTCCTTTTGTAATCTGTCCAGCAAGGCCTCAAACAGACCCCTGAAATCCTGGCAGCTTGTGGACCATTTCTGCAGTGGCGTAACACTTCCAGCCCATACATCTTGCGCAGCTCCACATTCCCACACGGCATGTATTGCAGTTTCAGCAAACCTTTGACAGCAATGACACATAACATTCTCTAGTATTTTTCGCTTTGCAAGGTTCACTCTAGTCGGCAGAATTTCATGGCAAGCTCTCCAGCCAAATACTTTTAATTTACTAGGAATCTTCAAGCCCCACAACACCTTCCATATCCGCTGTCCCTCTGCACTACTTGAACTCTCTGCCCAAGACTCATTTATCATCTCCTTTCTAGCCTTATGATAACCTGATCGCACTGAGTATTTTCCATTTTTTGTGAGCAGCCAAACCACAGAATCCACTCCCCTTCTTCGGCTTAATGGTATGTTACATATTGCCTTGGCATCGTTTATGTGAAAGGTCTCCAGTATTAAGTCACGCCTCCAACAGTGTAAATCCGGATCAATGAGGTCAGCCACCATACACTCCTCAACATCTTCAGCCACTGGGTGCAGCACCATATTAGAAGGATAATTGGGGATCCATTTGTCCTTCCTAATCCGAATCTCATCACCACTACCCACTCTCCAACAACAACCACTCTTTAAAAGTGGCATGGCAGTCATTATACTTCTCCATACAAACGAACTATTAGGAGGAATGGTTGCATCAAGAAAATGGCACCTAGGGAAATACCGGGCTTTAAAACAATTATAAAGAAGAGAGTCCTTCTCATGCATCAATCTCCACCCTTGTTTTCCTAGCATTGCAAGATTAAAGGATCTCAAGTCTCTAAACCCCATCCCACCTTCTTTCTTTGGTTGAGAAAGAGAGGTCCAACTCTTCCAGTGAATCTTCCTTTCATTCCCCACTTGTCCCCACCAAAATTTTGCACAAAGAGCATTCAATTCATCACACAATTTCACAGGCAAGAGGAACACACCCATGGTATAAGTCGGGATAGCTTGAGCAACAGCCTTAATAAGAACTTCTTTTCCAGCTTTTAACAACAAGCATCCTTTCCAACCTTGCAATTTCTTCCAAACCCTGTCCTTCAAATAAGAAAAAGTCTGATACTTCGCCCTTCCCACTAGGGTAGGTAACCCCAAATATGTTTCAAATCGCTCCACCTCCTTCACTTCAAGTATAGAAACAATCTCATCTCTATGACTTGCTTGAGTATTATTGCTAAAAAATACCGAAGATTTTTCCATATTAATGCATTGGCCTGATGCATTTGCATATGTTCTTAGAATCTCATTAATTACCTCAACTTCCCCAATAGTAGCTCGGCAAAAAAGGAGAGAGTCATCTGCAAACATCAAATTTGTAACAGTTGGTGCCCTCCTGCAAACAGACACCCCTCTAATGCAACCTTCCATTTCAGCCCGAAGCATTAGTGAATTGAACCCCTCTGCACACAATAAAAATAGATATGGCGAAAGAGGATCACCCTGACGGATTCCTCTTGAAGGTGTAATATTCCCAAAGGGCTTCCCATTAAGCAGTACAGAAAAAGAGGGAGTAGTCACACAGCCCATTACCCAGTTGATCCATACCTCTGGGAACCCCAACTTGGCCATAATACCTTTCAAGAATGGCCACTCCACCCTATCATATGCCTTACTAATATCAAGCTTCAATGCAAGAGAGCCTTTTTTGCCTTTCTTCCTGGAATGCATAGTATGTAGTAACTCATATGCCACCAACACATTATCAGTTATAAGCCTGCCTGGAACAAAAGCACTCTGAGTAGCTAAGATAACACTGGGGAGGATTTGCTTCAACCTATTGGCCAATACTTTTGAAATAACTTTGTAAATGACATTACATAGGCTAATAGGTCGGAAGTCAGACATCTTTTCAGGTTGCTTTACTTTAGGAATCAGAACAATATTAGTATTGTTAATACCAGGTGCCATAAAACCCAAATGCAAATAATCCAAAACAGCAGCAATAACACTATCACCCACAACATGCCAAAATTTTTGGTAGAACAGTGCATTCATACCATCAGGTCCAGGTGCCTTTGTTGGTCCCATTTGGAACACTGCATTCTTGATTTCATCCGCCGTAAAATCACTGGACAACATCTGTTGCATATCAGGGGTAACTTTGCTCGCCACCGTGTCAAGACATTCCTCCATCTGAGAACATGTACCTGCAGTAAACAAACTATCAAAATAGTTAGTTGCCACCCCAGCAATGTCTTCTATCTCCTCCACCCAATTTCCTCCCCTATCTTTAATTCTCTGAATATGATTTCTCCTCCTTCTTTGTGATGCTTTAGCATGGAAAAATTTTGTATTTTTATCCCCATGCTTCAGCCATGCCACCCTAGATCTCTGAGCCCAAGAAATCTCCTGTTTCATCAGTAAATCATCTAAGCTCTTGCTTACTTCCAAAAATTCAGCCCTAGACTCCTCAGTGATCACCCCACTATTTAATACTTCAAGTTTCTTCTGGAGGATTTTTATTTCCCCAACAAAAGGCTTTGTTTTGGACAGCCCCCACGCCCTCAAATGCTCACCACAAACCCGGATTCTATCCTTGATACCCTCCAACCCGTGGCCACCATTCACAGCACCCTCCCAAGAGTTCTTAACTACCTCCTCACATTCCTCCCATAGAAGCCAAGCCTCTTCAAATTTAAACCCAACACTTCGCTGCATGCTATTCATCCTGAATTGGTCAGTTTGTAGGATTAAAGGCAAGGTGATCTGAAGCATGAGGGGGTAAGTGAATAACTGAGCTAAGCTGAAATTTATTTTTCCACTCCACTGTTGCTACAACTCTGTCAAGCCTAAGCTTTGTATTTGCTTCCCCCGGTCTCTTATTATTCCATGTAAATGGATACCCCTTGAACCCAAGATCCTCCAATTGACATCCTTCTAGAGCTTCACGAAATGCATCCATTTGATTCTGCTATGGTGGACGTTTACTAAGTTTCTCGGTAGAGTGAAGAATGGCATTAAAGTCACCAATGCACATCCAAGGTTCACCCACAAATGATTGAATATGAGCTAGCAATTCCCAAGACTTACTTCTTTGAGTCACCTCCGGCCATCCATAGAAGCATGTCAGCCACCACTCATAATTATCTTCTTCTCTAACTTTTACAAGAATATGGTTGGCTGTGTAATTAATTAACTCTAACTTCACTTCATTCTTCCAAATTAAAGCTAATCCTCCCCCTGAGTCAGGTTTTTTAACAATGATTTTATTTGGGAAAGGTAAATCTCCATATAGTTTGTCAAATCCTTCCTTGTCTAGTCGTGTCTCCATAAGGAAACACACATTGGGAGCTTGTTCCCTCACAATTTTGTGAAGGCTTCGACCTGTCCAAGGGTTCCCAAGCCCTTGACAGTTCCAGCTTAAGAGCCTCATTGTTCCCGGCAAGGGTGATTGCCCACCCTCGCCGATATATCATTAAAATCCTGACCCACTTTCTCCCTCTTTGTTCTTTGTGTTTCCTCCCCATCTTTCTGCATGGAAAGGATAGTATTATGTGTACTAATTCTCTTCCCAAGCATAGGTACATCTGCTGCCTTCAACGTATTTCCCAGCCCAAAATCCATCCTCACAATTCTAGTCCACGTGGACTTTGGTTTGGAGACTATTGGTCCACTCACAAGCCCACCTTGCATATCACACGTCACCTTCAAATTCCCAGGATTTTCCTCCAACTTTCCAGCGACATCTTCCACAAATTTAGGGCCCATCACATCTGTAGGAGTATCATGAATCACACTATTCTCAACCATATCCCTATTCCCTACTTTATTGTCATGCACCTCCACAATATTGTCCCTATGTGAGTTTGAACTGAACACGTCCGTATCAGCTATATCTCCATCTCCCTGAAATTGCTCCATCTCATTAATTGCGGGCTTAGGCAGCTGAATATCCGGGTGTATCCCACTATTTTCGCCGTGTACATCTCCATTATCCCCTCCTTGTTTTTCGGATCTCCATGCTTGCCGCTTGGGGCTGGCAGTTCTGTCACGAGAAGGAGACCTCTGCCGTCCGCCGGAAGCTCTCAACCAATCTCCATATTGATATTCCACCTCACCATCAATTTTTCTTGCAGCAAAGTGTCTTGCACAATGGTGAAAATCATGTCCCAAGACTCCACAAAAATGACAGAACATGGGGAGCCTTTCATACTTAAACTGCACCCACGTTTTACCCCCATTTGAATCCGCAATGAAGCCACCACGTCTCAGAGGTTTTGAAACAGGTAGTGCCACCCGCACCCTCATAAAATAACTTGGAGCATCCTGTCTTCTACGTCTCTCCACGTCCTCAACAACTCCTAGTCTGCTTCCCACCTCTGTCGCCACTTGGGGAGACACCATATCAAAGGGTGCTCCCCAAATTTGTATCCACAACGAAGCACAATCCAACTTCACGTTACTCGCTGTCATTCCCTTCCTCCACTTGGTAAGCATAAGCAATTGATTATCGAAGCTCCATGGTCCACCTTTCAAGACTCGAAACAGATCAAATTCGGACTGAAATTTGAACTGAAAGAGGTTTGATCCAACCTCTAAGATCTGTAGTCCTAACTGCATTCCCCATGCTGCACGTAAAGTACTCAACGCTGCCCTCTTATTAAATGCTTTACAAGTCAGAAACTTCCCAATCAGGCTCAAACTACAGCTTTCAATGTCAGGCAGTCTGCCCTCATCTGAAATCGCTATTACCTCTTCCTCCTCAGCAGTTAACTTCATATTCTCTAAGCCATTAATCACTTCATCCGCCATAGTATCAGTAGTGGCAGTAGATAAACAATAGAAAAAGAAAAACTCAAGCCCTTAGGTAAACCAAGGGAGGTAGGTCTCGTATAGACGAGAGAGAGGACTCCTACAGAGAGGAGAGTGCATCAGTGAAATTTTTTTTTTTTTTTTTTTTCTTTAGATTTAAGTGGAGTTTAATTTATAAAAATCTATCTTAATAAATTTAATTTTATAGTGCGGTACATTGAGAAAGCACGTCCTACAAAGGATAATACTTAAGTCAAGCTGCATAGCACAAGCACAATGCCCAATTCTTTTTATTAATACAAAAAAAAAAATTATTATAAATGATCAAAATAAATTAAAATAAATAATGACTTTTTTAGATATATAGATTTTTTTTAATAGAATTTTAATAAGAAAAGCATTTCTAAACCTCTGAAAGCTTTGATTATAGGGTTTCTATAATTTTAGTGTGCTTATATTGTGTCCACACAGTGAAAGTATATTTTATGACGTGTAACACTTACATCGAACCAAAATCATATTGCACAAGAACAACTTAAATCAATGTTGAAAAAAATAAACTTCTACTCATATATAACATTCTAATAATTTACTATTTTTAGACATGAAAAAGAAAGTGACAGAAAATGTGAGTCAGCACATACAAAATATAACTAAGATTTATTATAAATTAGCTTGTTTATATCTTAACCTTGTAATTATATTAATTAAAAAAATTGGATAAATATATTACTTAAAAATTTGATTCTCAAAATAATAATAATAATAATAACAACAACAACAACAACAATATTCACTTAGAAAGTTATATTAATATGTCCGTTTGATTTGCTTATTCCTAATAACTTATTTTCATAGTATTTATCAAATGTAAAGGCTAAGGCTGCTTTTAGCACCAGCTTTTTACTGGCTTTTTGCTAAAACTTATTGCTTTTTGCCCATACAAGTCCCACAAAAAACCCAAGCTTATTTTGGTTCAAGTTTAGGATTCCATGTTATATGTATTCTACTGCAAAGTTTTGGTCAAAAAGTTAACAACAATCAGCTATCTATGGGTCGCATTTTATGATTTTTGCTCAAAATACCAAGTCTTTTTTGCTTATTGCGGGTCTAGTGTTCCACTTTACTCTTTTGCTATAGTATTTTCGGGAAAAAAATCAATTAACTATATTTTTTTTTTATTGAGAAACCAAACTGGGAACAACTTGGGCTTTATTTTCTTTCAACATCAATATATATATATATATATATATTTATATATATATATATTTTAAGGTTTTAGCTTTTAGCTACAAAACTTTCAACAAAAATATTTTAACAAAAAGCTAGATAAGTTGTTTTTATAAAACAGACAATAAAAACTTCTTTATTTCAAAACAAGATGAAAGTTAGATTCTTTGCAAAAAATTTGAAACAAAAAATAATTTGTCTATATGTTAGGACATATGTGGATCATGTTAGGAACATATGTCAATATTTTATGTAGTTGTCTAATCCTTTGACAAAACGCACTTTACTTGTATTTGGGTAGATCTAGGATGTGTTTAATACTTCAAGAAAGATATTGTTTAAGTATAGTATTAAAGCCATTAAAATTGGACCAAGAAACAAGTGAAGAAAAGTTGTTCACTAAAGCTGGACAGATAGCTCGACACCTGCGAACAGATAGCTCAATAGTTGTTCGACAGATAGCTATCTATCAAGGTTTAATGAGGCTCGATAGATACTATCTATCGAGGTATCTATCGAGGTTACGGGAATTCAGATTTTCAAAACTAATTTTCAGCCCATGCTTATGTATTTGTGTAAGGTTTCTTTTCTCACAATCCTAGACATATATAAGGCTTATTTTAGAGGCCGTCACATAAGTGAATACAAGGATGCAAAAGGTGATCGATGTCTTATTCTCTCTGAAAGAAGTTACTGCGTCTTTACGCCTTATGGTTTTGTAACCAAGTGCTTCTTGATCTTCATTGTCGATGAAGTGAAGAACTTTGCAACCAACATCTTCTTCAAGTTGGTGAGTTAGTTACGTACTGAGAGTCGTGCATCATTAGTTAGTCATGTATTGGGATTTGTGCATCAAAAGGATGGCATTCATATATTGAAGAGTTCAAAAGTTCTGAAGTGGTAGAAGGTTTCTACTGTAAGTTCATCTACGGAGATTGTAGAGTCTAGGGACAAAAGTTTTGTACTAGATCTGAAACTTCTCTTTACTATAGTGAATTACTTTTCGGGAAGGTTTCCCCTCAGGTTTTTTACTGTGAAACTAGTTTGTTTCATTGGTTTTCCTAGGTCATCATATCTTGTCTTATTTATTTTTCTGCTGCATGATTTTGACATGATATTGATGTTTGTTTGTTTTAACAAGTTTTATTCATAATAAATCTAATTAACAACTTAGGTTTAAAACTTGTTAATTCTATCAACTAGAGTCTAAATTTCCCAACACTATATTTGCCCATGTATGTAAATGGGTAACGTCATTAGATTGTATTAATTTTAACTAATTTTAAGAGATGTCTATCTTATCTATAAATTTATTGAATTAGTTCTTAACCAAAAAAAATTCTAATAGTACATGTTAAAATGGGTAACGTCTTGGCCAAAAGTTTTATAGTTTTGACTCGTACCTTCTTATTTCCGAAAAAGACAATTAGGATTTAAACTTCCTTTCAAACTATTAAATTACAAAAAAACAAATAAAAATTAAACAAAAAATGGATACCACCCCACAAATGTTAATGGGACGCTCCTACTAGTTCCACAACTATAATGTAAGTCCCTTACTTAAGGATTTTAATATTTTTTACGGTATTACTTTTGTTTCCAAATTTTCAATATTTAAAGTGTGTCAATCAATTGTTCAAAGAAATCATTTCCCATTAATCCAATCCGTAATTTTCTGGATTCTGTATGTGTTGCCTTTTGAACATTGCTAGTAATCTAAGAGAAGGGTTAAATTTGTTATACACAAACTCAAGTCATGACTGTAGTTAATTTTGGGGGTGTATAAAACTGTGTAAAATAGTTTGTATGTAATAAACATTACTGCTAGATAAAGCCAAATTGCAACAGTTAGTGAAACTTGAATTATATAATTGTGCATGTGTGTATATATTTTTTTCTAGGTATTCATATTCAATCGGGTGGTCCCATCAATGATATTTGTTTGAACATTCCAAAACCTACTAGAAACGAAAGTCGAAGCAATGGTAAAGAAATTATTGGCAATGGTATGTCACTGTACAAAGCTCCTTTTTCTCAAGATTTGGGTTGTAAGAGCATTCATAGTAGTGGTGCTAAAATAGCTAAAAAAGCTATTTTAGCACCAACACACTAAAAATACCCACAACATCAAAGATATTAAAATTAAAAAAATTTAACTCTTAGCTACAGTAAACTGCCATTTTTAGCAGCTGACTATAGCTAGAAGTTAAACACAAATAATTTTGTTTATTTGGTTGTGCTACTTCTCTCTCCTCTCTTTTTCTTTCTTTATTGGGTTCTGATCGGTTTTACGGTGGTTCAATGTGTGCTTCGATGGTCCGATTGGATTTATGGTGGTTTGATATGTGCTTCGGTGGGGCTTCGTGGATCCAATTAATTTTTTTGTTTGTTTTTCTTTTCCCAATTGATGGTGGTGATGCGGATGTGGGTTTGGGTTTGTGATTTGGTTGTGATTTTGGTGGTTAGGGGTTGTGGTTCTAGGTGGTAATAATGGCAGTGGTTGTTATGGTTGTTTTTCTTCTCTCTTTTTGCTTCTCCCCTGTTTCTAATTTTCTATCACCCACAACTTCATACCCAGCCTCTCCCCTTCTCCCTTTCAACTAAAATCAATTTTCTCACTCTATCTTGTCCCACTCTCCTCTCTCAGGTTGGCTTGTGGCAATTGGGATGGGTTTCGATCGGATTTACAGTGGTCCAATCATATTTATGGTGGTTTGATATGTGCTTCAATGGGGCTTTGTGGGTCTAATTGATTTTTCTTTTTCTTTTCCTGGATGATGGTGGTGATGCAATTTTGGGTTTGTGATTTGGTTGTGATTTTGGTGGTTGGGGGTTGTGGTTCTGGGTGGTGGTGACAATAGCAATGGTTGTTATGGGTGTGGTGGTGGTTGAATGGGTTTTATGTCTACTAAGTTGTGATTTTTTTTTTTTTCTTTTCTCTTTTTTCTTTTTTCTTTTTTTCGGTGGTGGCTGGTGATTGAGTGGGTTTTGTGTTTAGTGGCTTGTCCTTTTCTCTCACAAATGACATATCTTTGAGAGAAATTTGTAACCTTCACCTCCATCTCTAGACCTTGAGTGTTGTGAGTTTGTTGAAGGGTTGGAAACCTAGTGAAGCCAAATCAAATCCAAATCCTTTGTTGTTTTCCATTGGCGGCTCAACAGTGGTGACTCCTAGAAGCTAGATGAAGAAATTTTTGTCTTGTTGAATGTCTTTGTGGGCATGTCTTTGCATTTTGTAAATCTAAGTAATTTTATGGGTTCGGTTGCTAAGAAAATGCAAGAAAAGAAAAAGAAATTCTAGATTTTTTAACTTTATGGGCAAGGTTAGTTGGGGAAGAAAATGAAGAACATGATTGACTAGGAAGAACACATGTTCTTCAAGAAAAAAATAATTTAATTCTTTTCTTCTTCTTCTTCTTCTTTTTTTTTTTAATAAGAAGGTTAGAAATTATTATTATTATCTTTATCTGATGTGCCTTTTTTTTTAATTTAAATTTTTGATGAGGCATTTTTAAAATGCTAATTTTTTTAAATATTATTTTAATGGTAATGTTAGCATCTACTATGCCAACAGTGCACCCCGTCTACTATGTAAATAATTTCCATTAGTGAGATAATAGTAAAGACCAAAACAAGATTACTTTTTTATATTTATTTTAGGGACTAAATACAGTAAAATTAAAAGATAGGGACCAAAATGGGAATAGAGTCAAAATATAAGGATCAAAAAGGTATTTTTGCATTTTTTTTTTAAAATGATATTTAAATGAAATAGAGCATATGATAGAAATTAGATAATGTGGGTGTTTTGAAAAATGATTAGCTAAAATAGTAAAAATAAGTTCTTATTCTAAAATAAACAGTAAGTTTTGCATAAAATATTGTAAATGCTAACAAAATGTTTATTTAGGTGATGTGTCAGGAAGTCAATGTGAGGTTTTTTTTGGGTTTCATTCCCTAAATTGGTCTCTTATCCTAGTTTAGGGAGACAATGTGAATGCTAACATTGACAATCAAATTTTATGAAATCTTTTTTTTTTCTCCATGATTCCCTTTTGTCATAGAAAACTACAATGAAATCATTTCATAACAATGTGAGATTATAGGATGCAAAATAAAGAAATTTAAATTTTAGTACTTAATTTGAAATTAGGATTAAAATTTAGGGTTTTACATATATAATGCTTACCTCATCTGTTCTTTTTATAGTACGTAATAATTTTCAAGTACACAATTAAGCAAGATTTTTACATTGCAGGGATATATTCATTGTGCCAACTACTTTCAAATCTTCGAACTCTCTTAGGTATTGTACTTTACAACTCAATTTATTATATTTCCTTAAGTTCAATAAATTAGATTATACAATTAAATTCAAACATATAATTATATTGAATTATATTATTTTGAAAATAATAATATTATTTATGTTTTATTAGTTAATATAAATGGAAACCTATAAACCTAAAAAACTGATATCTAAGTTTTGCACATTAAGTGTTTGACAATTCATATAATCACATCAACTAAGAATTGTTTCGCGTTTGTAGGTTTTTCTTTTGAAAACCCTATAGCAGTGAAACAACTTGTTTGTCTCTTAAATAGACCATCTTTTCCCCAGTTTTTGGTGGAATCTTTTTTTTTTTTTTTTTTTTCTCTCTTAGTTTTTTGTCTACGCATGCTATGGATGACCTTCAAGGGAGATGGGTGAAGTTGTCGCTCAATACAAAGGAAACCCAAATGGTAAACCTTTCTACTAACGTTGTGGAAAATAGTGAGATTTTGGTGTATAAGTTCTTTACCAAACTAAGGATAAATGTAGAAGCTATTATGAGAATGCTAAAGATCATGTGGAGGTTTGGGAGAAGTTTTGATATACGCGACCTTGGGATTAATATAGTTATGCTTTTATTTAATGATGAAGATGACCCAAAGTGCATACAAATGCAAGGACCATGGTCTTTCGATAAATACATGATTGGATTGTTTCATCCAGATGAAGCTGTAACAATGGAGGATACTAGGTTTGATATAGCATCCTTTTCGATACAGATTCATGGGCTACAAATTAGATGTATGACAAGGGAGAATACTAAGCCGATTGGAAGCACTTTGGGCAAGGTTGAATGTGTTGAGGAATCACCAAAGGTGATTGTCGTGGATGTTGTATGTGAGTCTAGATCAATATCAACATTATGCAACCACTGTGTAGAGGTCAGCTAGTGAATATGGGAGGTCCTAAACCACAATGGATCTCATTTAAATATGAATGCATGCCAATTTTCTACTATTGGTGTGGGATCATGAACCATGCTGAGAAGGATTGTGAGCTATGGGTGAGTAGTCTAGGTACTTTACAGAAGGAAGAACAACAATATGGGGCTTGGATGTGTGCCACCATAGAGAGGTTTCAAGTATACCATGTTGTGAAGAATAAGGAGGATTACAATCTAGAAACATCTAAATCTCACTGTACATGCAAGTTATATTGTCAAACTTGTAAAAAAAGTGAGCTACAAATCTAACAGTACATTAAGTGTAAAAGCTTATGAACAATAAAAATGGAAACTTTAACACTTTCACATCTAAAGAGTGTAAAGGCATAACAAGAAAAGTAAAGAAGGTGTGTGACATATGTGGAAAACCCTTAGGAAGGGATGAAAAACCATAGCAAGTGAAGGAAAAAATATCCTTCACTCTTTAAAGCTTTATATAATGTGAAAGTTTAAGGTTTTGCACATGCTGATGTTCTTCCCTAAAAGCCACTCTCTTCCTCACTTTCCTACCTAGATTTCTAACTCTCTCTCTATCTTTTTGTCTTTTGCCCTAATTGCTCAGCAACTTGTTCCTCTTATATTACAAGGAATATTGTTATGTACATAAAAATAGGTGTTAAGCTCTCATTCCTCCAATCAAACTCTAATACAAATACTGTACTATACTATGGCCGGAAGAGAGAGAAAATCTGCCGATATCAGTGTAGTGGGATGAAAGGTGGCTCTATGACACTATGAGGGACAAGTAATAGACAAGGAAATGGACATCAGAGAGGTCAAGAGTGATACAAGCGTCCTCAGTAGTGGTCCAACATAGCTTTAGCCAATGAGGAGTGTTCAATGGCCTTTGACCATAAGAAGTCGCTATCTCCCTTTTATACTAGTGCTGGGTGTCCATGTCAAGCACGTACTTTACTCTCCCCAAGGGTAATCATGCCGTTGGCATGATCCATGGATACCCTTTCTTTGCCAACGTCCCATTTTCTTTCCTCACAGCTTGTCCATATGTAAGGTATGGATTTAGCAAGGTCAACACTCATGTTTGCCTTGGCTGGTGTACTATGCAATCACCAACACATGCTGTCATCGACAATTCCACTCTTGAACGGAAGTAATAGAGCCGAAACACAAGCTAGTGTCCCTAGTAAAACACAAATAGTGAACTTCATGAAGAAATAGAGCCACCACATGTCCCAACAAACACAGAAATAAATAAAAACCTATGAAAAAGGGGGCCCTTAAGGACCAAGCCCATCTCTTCTATCTGTAGATCCAATCTAGACCAAAATAGATGAGAAGAGAGGAGATGGTGCAATGCTCTAAGCATTACAAGAGGCATATTTTAGAGGGAAGGGGAGGGATGAGGTGTGTTTGAATTTTCTTTTTGGGTAAAAGTGTTTGAACTTTGAATCATCAAATAATTGGTTGAAACTTGGAATATCATATCTTTTCATTCTTCATATCTAAATTTACAAATCCCACATCCCCCCCCCCCCCCCCATCCCCCCATTTATAATGCGATAGTTACACCAAGGAGAAGAGAGATTTGAACTATAGATGCATCTTTTAAAAAAATTATAAAGAGGTGCTTCCAAGAGCCTTATAGCTTAAAAAGTTGTCACCTTGGCACCTAATTACACTAGGGTTCAAACCCACCATCCCTATTGTAACTATCAAATTAGGAAATAAATAAATAAAGAGATGCCAATTGAGTTACAAAAATCTTGACTGTATTAGATGATACATGTAGTGGTACTATACTACCATTTTGATCTAATGAAAATGATTTTTATCAATTGAAATATGAATATATATATATTGATAAATCAATTGAAATACAAATATATTTTAGATTATCCATGTGATTCATAAGCCAAAATATAAAATAAAAATTCTAAAAAATCAAGTAGTATTAACAGTATTAAACATTACTCGAAATTAAAAAAAGTAAGATTTTATGTTAATAAATTGTTGATCTCTTCGATAGCATTATAAGTGAAAATAAGCATTTCAAAGAATGAATTTTGACATGCTTATGGAAAAAACATGCAAGAATTAGGAAAATTAAGAGGATTTTTTTAAGAAATTATTTCGATAGTCGATAATTGTGTTTATCTTTTTTGAAATAGAAACCCTAATTTAATTTTTTAGGAATGATGTTTAATTTATTTAAATTATTATTTTTCTTTTGAGAATTTGAATGTGATGTGAATTTGTAACGTGAATTTTTTTTGGGGGGATAATTCGATAGTTACAACAGGGAGGGAAACTTTCAATCATAGATGTGTTGAAAGCACCAAAATACTAGCTAATTGAATTAAAAGGCTCTTGGCATCTGAGTCATATTTTAAATTTGTTAGAATTCTTAGAAAATCATTGCAGTTAAAAAAAGACAAGTGAAATGACTTCATTTTCATTATTATAGTATTTGTATGCAAAATACTAGTTAATCCAAACTTATATGAAAACTAAATAAAATATTTTAATAAAATATTTAAAAGTAAAACATTAAATAGATAATAGAATTACTGTGTTTAAAAATATAATTTACCTAAATTCTTTGAATAATAAATTGTGTAAATTTTGCTTTTATCAAAACCAATAATTAGTGTAGATTATAATTTATAGTAAATAGTGAAAATTCTTTAAAATTCTTGATAGTTTTAGTAATTGAATTTTAATTGGAATTGTATTTTATATTTCTTGAAAAATTTAAGTAGAGTTTAATTTATAACAAACTAACTTAATAGTTTTAATATTTATAGTGCAATACATTGAAAAAGCATGTTTTACAATGGATAATACTTAAGTCAAGTTGCATAGCACAAGCACAATACCCAATTTTTATTATTAATACAAACAATTATGATAAATGATCAGAATATTTTAAAATAAATAAATTTTTTAGATAAATAGAAATTTTTTACAATTGAATTTTTTTTTTTTAAAAAGCATTTTTAAACCTCTTATAACTTTTTTTAAGGGAAAATCTCTTATAACATTGGTTATAGAGTTTTTGTACTTTTAATGTGCTTATGTCCAAAATAATATTTTATATTTTATGACGTGTAACACTGACATTAATCCAAAATCATATTGCATAAGCATAATGTGTAAGACCCAACTTAAATCAATGTAAAAAAAAGGACTTATACTCATCTATAACATTCTAATGATATATTATTTTTGTACATGAAAAAGAAAGTGATAAAAAATGCGAGTCAACACATACAGAATATAAATAAGATTTAATATTAATAACGTGTTTATATCTTAACCACATAATTGTATTACTTAAAAAGGTTTTTTTTTTGTACAATTATATTGCTTAAAAAGTTGATTCTTAAAAAAAAATAAAATAATCACTTAGCAAATTATTTAAATGACAAAATTTAGTTACAAAATTAGTCGTACCCTAAGATTACAACCTTACTCAATATCTTTTTATTAGAGGTGAATTTTGACAAATCCACCATTGGATTACATTTTTTTTTTTAATAATTTCCATACTTGCAAAATTTCTAGAAAATTAAAGATTAATAGCTATGTCATCAATAGATTTTTTTTTTTTTTTAATTGCAAGTTTATATAGTTTAAAATTATGCATAAAATATAATTTTATAGATCATATAGAAAATAATATCTAATTGGACAAAATTTGACACATATATTAAAAGCGTAAAGAATATACAATCCAATGATTAGATTTTCAAAATATGTAGTGATGTTAATGATATTGAGTAAAGTTGTGTATTAGGAGCGTTTGGAATTTGCTTATTTCAATAACTTTTTTGTATAGTTTTTATCAAAAGATATAGTTTTTGGTAACTTTTATATCAAATGTGCTATAAAAGGATGAACATATGTTGGCACCCACTTTTTATTAGCTTTTTGCTAAAACTTATTTAGAACTCAATTTATTATAATTCCTTAGGTACAATAATTAAATTACATAATTAAATTCAAACATATAATTGTATTGAGTTATATTGTTTTCAAAAATAATAACACTATTTATGTTTTATTTGTTAATAACTATGTGGTTAAATTTAATTAGAAATCCTAATGTACTAAACTTAAAACGATAGGCCACAAACTGAATGGCCCCTTATGATAGAAATTAATTAATTAATTAGCCAAGTTATTAATTAATCAATTTATCATGCAAACGCGTGGTAGCACAAACAAATCACCAATAAACTAATTATACAGCGGAAAATAAATAACATGGTGATTTGTTTACGAATGGGGAAAAACCTAACGGCAAAAACCCCACCGGGTGATTTTCAGGTCACCACTCCCGAAACTCCACTATTATCACAACAAGCGATTACAAGTAAAGGAATTCCAAGTACCTTACCAACCTACAGTTAAACCCTTACCCCAATACCCAATTGGACTTATTCTGTAGTGATAGTTTCCCTTTTTGATGCACGGTTCCCAAGTACGTGACTAACCAGTTGTGCGGATCCCAGTACGCAACTTCAAACACCAACTAAGAAGATTCTCGATTGCAAAGTTCTTCAGTTCATCCACACGATGAAGATCAAGAAGATGTTTAGTCACAAAACGGTGCAAATACACAGCAACTTCTTCAAGAGAAAGAGATGAACTAGGTCAAGAACTTCGTCTCCAATCACAATTTGCTTGAATAGAGTTTGCTTAATGCTTGTGCAACTTGTGTACCATTTGACGGCTCTTAAAACAATCCTTTTTTATGTCTTGGGTTAGGAGAAAAGAAGGCCCAAAGACATATTTACAGATCCTAAGAAAATCATATTTGAATTCTGAAATTCTTAAACCTCGATAGATAGGAGGTGTCAAGTAGCTATCGAGAAGTTGTCGAACTTTAATGAATTTGCACTCTTTGCTTGATTTCTTAATCAAACTTGAAGGCTTCAACACTTGATCTTGAAACGTGGTTTCTTGAAGTATTTAAACACATCTTAAGTCTACCCAAATACAAGTAAAATGTGTTTTGTCAAAGGATAAGCCAATTACATAAAATTATGACATATGTTCATAACATGTGAAACACATATGTCCTAACAATCTCCCCTTTTGGCAATTCATGATAAAACCACAACAAACAAATGAACATATGAGAGAAGTCATAAATCACTCAACTCATATTCACTTTTTGAATACAATAAAATCTATCCTAACACAAACTCTTGAAAACTTTGCAAGAAGAGAGTTTATGGCCAGTAGACTTTGACAACTTGTATTTCTGAAACACTTTAAACAAAACTCATCAAGACATCTTTGTGTGAAATAGAAATAATAGATTGCATACATATAATAAGAAGCATGTGTATAAAGAGAGAAAAGAAATAACACATGAAAGGGTAGGTGAGAGAAAAACATACATCAACATCATAGAAGAAACAATAAGTACAATGTATGTCTATAAATGGTCACAAGACCTCATGTACAAGAACAATGTATCTAAGAAAGTATGTAAAGAAAAGATAAATAATATCCTCACTACATCCCTTAAAAGAAAAAACAACACTTCCCTTAACACAATGATCCAAAAACTAACTCTCCCCCTAAGAGTGACTACTTTCATATCCAAAAATACTTCCCTTTTTTGTCACGAGTGACAAAGGGTAGATTTCATTGGTAGAGCTAGTATCTCCATCATCATCAGAAAGTGTCATCGTCATCACCATCATCATCATCATCATCCTCTACATCAAAATTAAAAGCCATTGGAGGAGGTGGTGAAGGGATAGGCTCAGGAGCAAATCCACCCATGAACACCTGTCATCGTGCAATACAACTGACACGAACGTTCACCTGATACAACTCCATAGAGAGTGTATCCAAGCGAGCATCCATGCACTGCAGCTATGCCATGACGTCTCCTAAAGACACATCACCTAAAGAAGAAGGAGCGGATGTAGATGGAGTAGAACGAGATGGTGCAGAATGGGAGGAAGGTGCTTTTGAATCCAACTGCAGCGACTGAAACTGAGCCTCGCTATGTTTAACGGTAGCATAATCTATGGCACACATGACAATAAAATGGTTGGAAGAGGGAAAAGGAACGGAAAAATGGCATAAGATCCTTGTGATAGTGGAAGGAAAGATGAGCTTATCACAGGATGCCGAATCTAGATGAACATCTATAATAGAAAGAATGAAATGAGAAGGAAAATCGAGCACGAGGCTCTGTAATGGAGTTATAGTGAGAAAGTGGATGCAAAACAAAAGTCAAAAGTCATCACCATGTTCATGAATCTAGGACCTTTAGCAAAAGGTCGACATGGTGTAAACAAACGCTCACCCCAAGTAGAGGGGCGCTCACAAAAAGCAGACATGAGCTCATCCCTGAACACAGTCCTCAAACACTCACTACCAGGATAGTCAAGAAACTCTATCCTAGGGACCCAAAGCATATCCGCAACTAGTTGCAATGTGACAAGAATGTGCGTACCTCGAACATGAGTGAAGAAGAGAGGTACTAAACGATCAATCCCGTGCATGTTGGAGTAAAACTCCTGGATAAGCACGAGAGGATAGGTGACCGGGACGTCACACAGTGACTCCCATCCCCTACTGTGAATGACAGAGGGAAGGTCGATGTCGGCAAAATTTGACAGAACTACTTGGTATTCCGAATGAATGCCTCGTCTAGAGAAGTTCTCCAAAACTGCCTTAAAGGCATCATCATCACGGAACCGAATGTTAGAAGGAGAAGGATCAGAAGATGAAGAAGTATCGAAACGAAGAGGGTTCCGGGCTGGAGTGGATTTACGTTTAGGTGCCATAGACACGACTAACGTAAACAGAAATAGAGGGAGAGAAAGAAAAACAATCATAAAAGTCCCAAGCAGCATCAATAATATCAAATATATTGAAAAGAAAGTACATATACATGGGAAATGCATGAACATGTGACATGCAAAACAAATTGCATCATGGGCTCAGCCCAATCCAAACCTATTAGCACACAAACAAATAGCACACATCTAAATGCACGACAATACTTATGTAATGCTAATGTGATGCAATGTATGAGGTTTTAAACTCATTTAAGTGAAAACCCATCCCAAAATTTCAAAAATAACTCATCAATTTTGAAAAACCCCAAAATTTTTCAAAAACCCTAAAACCTTTGTTTCAAAACATGAAATGCATGAAAAATAAGAGATTAGAAACTTACCAAGAGAAGAAAAATCTTGAAAAAGCTTGAAAAATCACAAAGGAAGAGCTTTGGAGTGAAAGAGATGGTGTTTGGGAGATGAACAGGTGTGGACAGATCAAGAGAGATCGAAGAAATGAGATTCGGATTGCGAAGAAGGTATATATAAACCCTCAGTAAAGCTTGATAAATGTAGGTGTCGAGAGGTGTAGAGGAAGCTATTAAGGTAGGTATCGAGGAAATGATCATTAACAACTGAGGTATCGAGCAGGTATTAAGGAACAACTCATCAGATCCAAGAACAGAAGCTCGATCGATCCACCAAGTGTCGAGGAGGTGTCAGGATTGCGATAAGAAAAAGCTTGAGAAGCTCGATGGACAACAAGGTGTCAAGGAGGTGTTGAGCCACTTTTTAAAACCAGTTTTTCGAGAGTGAAAAACACAGACATGAATGCAATTCAACATACAACTCAACCAATGATCCAATCAACACAATAATCTCTCAAAATCATCTCTCAATTAAAATTTTAAGCACATGGATCTCAAAAACACACACACACACACACTAAACAAGTCTAACCAATTTTATATTTCAAAAACCAAGTTAAGATAGTTTAATGAGCATAGTTTAACACATGTAAAACCTTGTGATGGCCAAATCACATTGTACCTGCACATGTATCAAGAGTAGCAAAGAATATTGCGTGTTGTGTGTGAAAAACATCATACGATTGCATAAATGTATACATGTTATGATGATTTGAAATATGAGAAAATCACTTCAACTCACACACAATTATAACTGCTTGATAGGGACTATCACCTTCAAGGTACATCCTATAACTTCCACATCTCCTAGAATACATGCTTGCAATCATTTTTAAAACATTTTTGATCTTTTTGCTTTTGATTTTTTTCTTTGCATATTTTTCTTTTAAACATATCATGCATGGGCATATTACAGAGAGAAAAGAAATACCCAATGATATTTGACATTCCAATTTTACTATACCTGAGCATACAAATGTCATTGACACTGCACTTTTGCTATGCTGAAGCATACAAGTGTCATTTTATGATTGGTGGGAAATAGTGGTGAGATGATTATTAATGCCTTTCTCTCAGGATTTTTTAGTCCTTCCCATCAAAAAGAGTGATATGAGTGTTAAGTATAAGAAACAACTCAATCTTACTCATCACAAACAAGAGCCACAAAGCTCACTTACTTAGTTGTGCATAGAAATGCTCATCTAAGCTACAAAAGATACAAAGTTTAGAAAACTTTGTTTCAATGGCCATCCAAGGTACACAAGTACCAATGTACACATAACACACACTGTTTTTGCATTTTTCTGATTTTTCAATTTTTTTTATATCAAAAACAAAATATATATATAAAAAAATTAATAAAAAAACTGAAATAAACAAACAAAAACATGTTAAACAAAGCAAAACATAAAATTCAACTGACTCAAAATAAAAACAAAACACACAAGTAATGCAACAAACAAAAATAAGAAGATAAAAGAAAGTGATAAAATCACTTAGAGTCCTTTTTCTTCCACACCTTGGAAGAACCTTTCCTTTGATTAAACCCTTGAACCGATGGTGAGGGAGAAGAATTGAAACCTTTCAAGTTCGAAAGGAACATGAGGGCCTTGAGAAGATCATCGAGAGGAGCAAGAGAAGATTAAAGCTGATTCTGGCTTCTAGATGTTATCATGTTATTGCTCTGTTGAGTGGCAAACCACTTGTAGCAATTTGGTCGAGTATGACATGCAGCTCCACAATGATGACAGAGATGCTACTGCTTTTGTTTAGGCTTTTGAGAGTTAGTCTTCTTTGCCTTAGGGTTTTTAATATCTTTCTTATCTAGTTTAGGGGATACTCCTAAGATAGATTTACCCTTGTCTAAGTTCTCACTAGCTAGATCAATTTTAACATCAATGTTCTCAATTTTAGTATTACTAATAGGAGGAACAAAAACAGTAATACTAGTAGAAGCAGTATTAGAGGAAGAAAGACCATACCCTAAACCTGTTCGATCTTAAGCAAATTTCTGAATGCTGAGCATCTCGTTTAGCTTAGTACCTGAAGTCCTCTCCAATAGAGCTCTGACTTGAAACAACTCCGTCTCAAGCTTCTTAGTCTTCTCAGCCAAGAAATTGTTCTCAAACCTCCGTGCTCTAATAATCTGATTAGTCTCATCAAACTTTGTGGATAATTCTTCATGGTCAAGTTCCACATCACTGAGTTTCTTGGTGGCCAGCCTATAGAGTTTCTCATGCTTTTTAGAAACTTTGTACAATTTCTCATAGGCTGTATGGATGTCATCTTGATCATCCATCTTCTCAAATTTGGACTCCACGAATTCTTCTTCTTCGTCCACATCTTTAACAATCCCATTAGTAGGATTGATAGTGGCAGTGAAGGCATTCAAGATTCCGTCATCCTCATTGTCGGAATCATCCTCAGGCTCAGTGTCACTTAGCGTAGCAGCAAGTGCCTTGCTTTTCCCAACACTCTTGAGATATGTGGGACACTTTTGCTTTATGTAACCGAAACCATGACACCTAAAGCACTTAGGTCCTGCGGGAACAGTGTACTAACCGCCATCCATTGCATCGTTCTTCCCTTTGTCTTGGCTCTTGAACTGAGAAGAACTGGATTGCCTACGGTCCTTGTCAAAGCCATTTCCATTAGCATTCTTCATGAATTTCTTGAACTGCCTGGTGATGTAGGACTTCAGAAGACTCATCTGTGTTACTGCTCTTTGCCTTCAAGGCCATGCTTTTGCCCTTACCCGACTTTCCAATCCTTGATAACCCTAGCTCGTAAGTCTGTAGATTACCAACCAGCTTTTTCAAAGGAATTTTGTCAATATCCTTTGGTCGGGTAGAGATCTGAGCACTTTCCTTACAATCTTGGGTTCAAGAATGGTTTCCCTAAGATTGAAGGCTGAGTTTCCTATGTCCTTTAGCTTGGCATAGAACTCATCGAATGACTCATCCTCCTCCATCTTTATTTCTTCAAAGCTTGTAGTGAGGCTTTGAATCCTTGACAGCCTTTGTACCCTCATAGGTTGTCTGGAGGATGGTCCATCCTTCCTTAGCAGTTTCTGTGGAGGATATCTTCTTAAACTCCTCATTAGTGACTGCACTGAATAAGGCATTCAATGCTCTGCTGTTGAAGTTTGCCGCCTTGATCTTTGCTTCATCCCAATCGATCGGCGCTTCCTTTGGCTTGGTCCAACCCTTTCTTATCTAGAGACTGCAAGAAAGCTCTCATGCGTACTTTCCAGTATGCATAGTTAGTGCCATCAAATAAAGGAGGTATGATTAATGACCGTCCTCTATCCATGACAAACAAGGGTTAATGGATCAACACAGTAAAGATTAAACCTAATCAGAGTGTGCCTGCTCTGATACCACTTGATAGGCCACAAACTGAATGACCCCTTGTGATAGAAATTAATTAATTAATTAGCCAAGTTATTAATTAATCAATTTATCATGAAGACGTGTGGTAGCACAAACAAATTACCAATAAACTAATTATGCGGTGGAAAATATATAACACGGTGATTTGTTTACGAATGGGAAAAAACCTAACAGCAAAAACCCCACCAAGTGATTTTTAGGTCACCACTCCCGAAACTCCACTATTATCACAATAAGCGGTTACAAGTAAAGGAATTCCAAGTACCTTACCAACCTACAGTTGAACCCTTACCCCAATACCCAATTGGACTTGTTCTGTAGTTATAGTTTCCCCTTTTAATGCACGGCTCCCAAGTACATGACTAACTAGTTATGCAGATCCCAGTAAGCGACTGCAAACACCAACTAAGAAGATTGTCGGCTGCAAAGTTCTTCAGTTCATCCATACGATGAAGATCAAGAAGATGCTTGGTCACAAAACCCTACGATGCAAATACACAGCAACTTCTTCAAGAGAAAGAGATGAACTAGGTCAATAACTTCATCTTTAGTCACAATTTGCTTGAACAGAGTTTGCTCAATGCTTGTGCAACTTGTGTACCATTTGACGACTCTTAAAACAATCCTTTTATATGTCTAGGGTTAGGAGAAAAGAAAGCCCAAAGACATATTCACAGATTCCAAGAAAATCATATTTGAATTCTGAAATTCTTAAACCTCGACAGATAGGAGGTGTCGAGTAGCTATTGAGAAGTTGTCGAGCTTTAATGAATTTGCACTCTTTGCTTGATTTCTTGATCAGACTTGAAGGCTTCAACATTTGATCTTGAAACGTGGTTTCTTAACGTATTTAAACACATCCTAAGTCTACCCAAATACAAATAAAGTACGTTTTGTCAAAAGATAAGCTAATTACATAAAATCATGACATATGTTCTTAACATTTGAAATACATATGTCCTAACATCAACTAAGAATTATATGACTAATTTTCAATTGTTTCTAGTTTAATTATTTTTTTATTGAAAATTTGTTTCATAATGGGAACAAACATATTTACTTAAATTACTATTTTAAATTGTTATTTTTTTTTTCAAAGTTACATTCCCGTCATAATCAAAAATTAAAATTTGTTTCTAACTTTCATATTCCTCCCATTTTGAAAATACTAGTCGCTAACCCGTACGATACACGGGATTGTTTTAAATCAATTGTTAACATGTTCAGGTTTAAACATTTCTCAAATTTCAATTATTGAAAGCTAAATTGGCGCTAATATAAGATGAAACATGTAATATTATGAAGTAATATTAAAAATGAGATAAATACAAATATTATGAAGTAATATATTACAATAATCATAATGTGCTCTTACATTTGGTTTAATAAGTATTACAAAAGAACCAATAAATAGAATAAATATACAATTATGCTTACATCTTCAAGCTTTATCCAATGCTTTTCAAGAATGTATTTCCTCCCTTTCTTAGGCTCTTCTCTTTTCTCATCTTCTTCAAACTACTTAATTTTTCACCAAATTAGTATAAAGTATAACACCAAATTATACCAATTCATCAAAAATTTAAACTGAACACTCTTAATGTCAATAAATTTCATAATAACCCCACCCCAACTATTGAATTATTAAAAAAGTTCAACATTTCTATAATCTTCATGAAAATAAGTATTCCATTGGATTTCATCATGAAATTCAAAAATAAATAAAAAAATAGATTATTCACACAAAAAAACTTCAATATATCCAAGTTATAAATAAAATACCAGTATGAATTGTGCTAAGGTGGAAAATGGTACTGTCTTTTACCACATATAAATACAACATGACCTGAGACCTCAAAATCTTATGTGAAACATGTTTAAATTGTACTATATGGTTTTATTCAAACATTAAGAATACAAAAGCTAAAAATCTAGATATTTATGGCATTTGTTTCAAGTTTATGCCAAACCAAAACTAAAGGCATTCCTGAGTGCAGTTCAAAAAGGCTTTGTGGCTTGGTAGTGTTGTCAAAATTTGTGCAGTCTTCTAAAAAAAAAAGAAGCTAAAATCTGTGTGGTCTTCCAAACTAAAAAACAACCCTAAATAAATAAATAAAGATGCAAATGATATGTAAAAATATTGGTATTTAATAATGAAAATTAAAAGGGTTTGAGTTAAAAGGGAAAAAACCTTGGGGGAGAATATAGTGACAGAGCAACCCTACTGATGATGCTGTAAATATCACCAGTGGGCCACACGATCTTCGCACGCTCGTAACGATACCTGCACATCAAAGAGAGAAGAACTAACAGAGAGCGCCGGTGTGGTGCCGGCCGAATACCCTCCGAAGGTCAAGTTAGAACTATTCTCACAACTCTAAAGTGCTAAAGAAAGGTAAATTATGCGTACCTTGATTTGTGAGGGTATTGGGGATTTTATAGTAGTAGAAGGTTAACATCTCTTCCTTGGTGTAGAAGTCTTTTCCTTATAGGAATCCTCTTGAATAGTCCCAAATGTGATGGACAAGACATTTCCTTATAGAGAAGATCTTCATTAATGCGCGTATCTTCCGGAATCCTCTTTGTGATAGGATTCCATTTACCTTGGGATTCTATGGTGGCTAAGTGTGTGTCGCAAGTATTTCCCATCTAGCGTTTCTGGCTGCCACGTGGGTGCTCAATCCGTCCCTATTGCATCCATTTATGCAGGATCCGTCCATAACAGACCTTGCACACATTGGGCCCGTCCTCTATTGGCCCACGGATGTGGAACCGTCAAGCCCATTTCATGGAGATCCATCAACCTAGAATTTTTACCCTCTTCAGTTGCCCTCTCACCCCATAGGTCTATCATTTTTTAGCAGAAGGACTCGTGGGGTGACGGTTCAAGGTTCAGGGGATGACGATTCAAAGGCTTATGGGTGGACAGTTTCAATACGGATTCCGTGAACTGTGCCCACCCCTAACAGGTTTTCTGGAAGCCATTTATGATGCATGACACATGTCGCTCTTTCATTGGATATTATCTCGGATGGAAACGCCGCTTCGTCTTCTGTGCACTTCCTCTATAAATATCACACTCTTCTTTTCTCATTTCTCTACTTTCAACTGAAACACACCATCAGAGTGCTTCTGTCATCCTTGTCAAAGACCACTCCATTCAATTGCTGAATTCGTCATCAACGCCCTTCTTCCGTTCACTCACTAACTTGGTAAGTACTTTCTTTTTCATAAGTCTCTTTTACCTTAAGATGTACTCTTTTTATTTTCCTAAACTTTATACCCCTGTCACCCCTTCTAGACCCATCAGAGTCTTAGGCTTTGTTATCCCGTGTAGGCAATGTCTAGTGCGTCAAGTAACCAATTAGTTGTCCATGACGGGACGGATTACAAGGAAGTATACCCGTCAGGTCACAAAGACCAAGAGAGTCCAAGCAAAGAGAGGAGTTCGTCTGCCTCTTCCCCGTCCTCAACAAATGAGGATATGGAGATGGTTGACCCAGAGGAGGGTTCTGATGATGGCGAGGAACAACCAATAAAGTCCATCGTAGGTGCTAATGGACTTAGGGAGTTCATCATGCTACCAGAGTGGACAGTGAATGATTTTAGGTCCACCATCAAGGAGAAACACTTCGACACTCTTAGGGCCAATTACCAAATTCCAGATAACATCCTGATTCATCTACCCTATAAGTCAGAAAAATGCTACTATGAAAGGGTAGAAGGTGTCGGGGTGTACGAATAGATGCTGAAGACGGGACTTAGGTTTCCACTAAGCTCCCTTCACCGTGAGCTTCTCAAATACCTAGGCTTGTTTTTCAACCAAGTATCCCTAAACACCTAAAGGGTCTTCATAGCAATAGAGGTCTTGTATGGTGCAATGTCAAATGGTGCTAGGAGGCTGACGGTGCGAGAATTCCTTCACTACTACCATCCAGATGAAATGGACAAATCAAGGGGGATATATATTTTTGTGCCTAGGAGTCCGTTTTTGAAGGTTGTATTTGGAACCCCAGACTCCAATAGGGACTAGAAGAGCCACTATTTCTTCCTAGAGGGTGACGAGTGGATGTGTTGTCCAGGGGACACAGAACACATGCCCGTGGACACGACTTGGGGCATATTGCCACCGTCCAGTATGCACCCGTCCTAGTGTGTGAACTCTTTACATAATCGTTCAATTTATTATAATTTCTTCAACACTTTTAACCATATTCTTCTTTGTAGTCCGACAGCGTCCACAAGTTGAACTAGAGGAGTTCAGCTTTCTTGAGAGAATTTTTTGCCAAGACCAAGCCGGAGGAAAGGACTTGAGCCAAACTAGTCACACTTGGTACCATCCATTGGTATTGTGATGGACCTAAACCAACGCCAGCAGCTGTCAAATACGACGCCAGAATTCGCCAACGTAAGTCCATCGTCCTCATTCTGTTTGAATGGCTTTGATTTTTATCTTAGTAATTAACTTCATCCGTCCACCTCTATAGAAATGGACGATGCTAAGAGGAGGGCAATGATTAAGGCATAGGCTATCAAGAAAAAGGAGACTGGCGATGTGGATCCCAAGGGGATGGGCTCAAGCAACCCGTCCATAAAAAGGAAGCAGCCATCCAAAAGGGACCGTCCTCCCAAGAAACCCAAGGTCCCTTTGAAGCCCGTTGTACGGCTAATGGCTGAGGATGCAAAGACGGTCACCCCATCAAACCATGGGGCCAGCAAAGGCCCTATAAAGGCTTTGTCCACTAGTTAGGAAAAGCCATTCGTCCTCCTCCGTGAAGACTCCAAATACGCCTTGGAGCAGCTTTCGTCCATCATAACATCAGAGGATTATGAGGACTTAGGCAATCACTCCACAGAAGCAATGGAGGAGACGGGACTTTTTGCAATCGCTCAAGTAATCCTGCCCGTCGACTTTCCGTCCGTGCTTTCCACTTGGCTTTCCATTTAACCCCATTTTTTACATTTCAGGCCATGATTATGATGAACGGGTTAATGGGATGGTGCCTAAACAAGGAGACGATGCTAGATTGTGTACGGACAGATGCTGAGTCATTAGAGGACGAACTGAATCAGCTCAAGGCTTGGAAGACCAACATGGAGACAAAGTTCAACTACTCCGAGAAGGTCAAGAAGGAACTTGAGCAAGGGGTGGAGAGGGTAAAGAAGGTCATGGAAGCCAAGGATAAGGAGATAAAGGACCTCAAGAAGCAGCTCCGTCAAGCTAAGGACGTGGCAATCCATGAATATCGTGATTCCAAAGCTCTAATCACTAAGTTGGGCACTTCCTTCCTAGAGGGTTTTGATGACGCTCTCTATCAAGTGCGAGAAGCCGATCCTGACCTGGACGTGTCCATGGTCAAAATTGAAGACCCAGTCCAACCTTCTGTTGTGCTCGCCACTTCAGAAAACACTGAGGAGCTTTTTGAAGGTGCGGTCCTTGGTGACGGAGAATCTACCCAGGCACAAATTGCTCAAGTCCAAGCACCACCCGTCAAGGATGAAATCCGTCAGCCTGTGGTTGTCGATGAGATAGAGAAGAATGATGACCCCCAAAAGGAGTAGTTTTTTTTTTTTTTTTTTTTAAAAAAAATTTAATGTAAGAATATTTGGAGAACAATTTATGATCCCTTCATCATATTTTTGGATTATGCAGACATTTCCCTATGAGGGCTTTTTATTATTTCTCTGTTTAACTTTCTTGCTGTTTTGGCTTAGTCCGTCTACTATAACGACTGGTTTTATATTTTGTTTATGGAATGCATTTGTCCATTTTGTTTTAACGAGCTTTAATTAGGACCGTCTTGTCCTCTGAGATAGCCATCCACCTGAGCATTTTAAACTTTGGACTTCACAAAACATACACCAAATCGGAATTACTCATTATTCGTCTATTTTGAGAATTTAGCTAATAAATCTGTTCTATTGGTGTACTTTGCATTTTTCACCCTTTCGGGATGAAACTGTCCACCACAGACTTAGTTTTTAGGGCGGTCTGTCCACCTTATTAAACATTAATTTATATTCATTCGCTATTGGACTCTTATTTTCACCTTTTTTGATGATCCAGCCACTTTGTGGACTTAGTTTGTATCCGTCCATGTATTGGACTTAATAAGAATTTTCACCCTCCTAGGATGATCCATCCAGTTTGTGGACTCTAATTTATACTCGTCCACTTTTTGGATTTTGTAAGAATTTTCATCCTCCTAGAATGATCTGTCCAGTTTATGGACTTTAGTTTTTACCCATCCACTTTTTGGACTAAGAATTTTCATCCTCTTGAGATGATCCATCCAGTTTGTGGACTTTAGTTTATACCCATCCACTTTTTGGACTTCTGTAAGAATTTTCATCCTTCTGGGATGATCCATCCAGTTTGTGGACTTTAGTTTATACTCGTCCACTTTTTGGATTGTAAGAATTTTCAACCTCCTGGGATGATCCGTCCAGTTTGTGAACTTTAGTTTATACCCGTCCACTTTTTGGACTAAGAATTTTCATCCTCCTGGGATGATCTGTCCAGTTTGTGGACTTTAGTTTATACCCGCCCACTTTTTCGACATTTAAGAATTTAGGTAGAAAAACATAGTTGTGTCTAAATATTCCTCTTAAAAAAACCATGCGTTTGTAGAAAAGTACCTGCCCCCTTGGGCTTAAAAAGATACATAAAGTATTGTAGCAAAAAATTTTCTAAGTAAAACTAGTAATTATAGTAAAACTAAATAAACTAGGAAATTGGCGAGTGTCGTTGTTCTTCATATTATCTCTACTGGTAGTATTTCTGTAGGTGCTCCGTGTTCCATTGGTGTTGTAACTTTCACCCGTCCAGCGTCTCGAGGTGGTAGGTGCCCTTCCTCTGCCATGATGCAATCTTGTAGGGTCTTTCCCAGTTGGGGCCGAGCTTTCCTTGCGAAGGATCTCTAGTAGCGCCCATTACCTTCCGTAGTACAAGATCTCTAACCTGAAAGTCTCTATGCCTGACATTGGAGTTGTAGTGTTTCACCATGAGATTCTGATACTGCGCCAACCTTTGCTCCGCTGTCGCCTATACTTCGTCCACCAGGTCGAGCTGAAGGCACATGGCCTTACTTCTGCTAGAATGACAGTGTCACTTCCGTATGCTAGTCGAAATGGCGTTTCTCCAGTTGGTGTTCTTTTTGTAGTTCAGTATGCCCACAGAACACTTGGTAGCTTGTTCGGCCAGATACCCTTTGCCCTCTCGAGCCGGGTCTTGATGATCTTGAGCAAGGATTGGTTCATGACTTCAACTTGCCCATTGGCCTATAGGTGTGCAAGCGACGAGTAGTGATTCTTGATACCTAGCTCCAAGTAGAAGTCCCTAAATGCGCTATTGTCAAATTGCTTTCCATTGTCGGAGACAAGCACTTTGGGTATCCCGTACCTGCAGATGATATTCTTCCAAACAAAACTTCGAATGTTCTTCTCTGTGATAGTGGCTAAGGCTTTTGCTTCCACCCACTTAGTGAAGTAGTCGATACCAACTACCAGAAACTTTAGCTGCCTAACTGCTGTCAAGAAGGGGCCTATGATATCTAGTCCCCATTGAGCGAATGGCCAAGGGGCTGTCATGGGGGTCAGCTCTTCGGACAGTTGCCTGATGAAATTACTGAACCTTTGACACTTGTCGCAGGCCTTGACATAAACTTGTGCATCCTTCAGCATTGTAGGCCAATAGTATCCTGTGTTAGGACATATGTGTTTCACATGTTAAGAAAATATGTCATGATTTTACATAATTGGCTTATCATTTGACAAAACGCACTTTACTTATATTTGGGTAGACTTAGGATGTGTTTAAATACTTCAAAAAACCACGTTTCAAGATCAAGTATTGAAGCCTTCAAATATATTCAAGAAATCAAGCAAGGAGTCCAAATTCATTAAAGCTCGACAGCTAGTCGATACCTGCTCGACACCTCCTATCTGTCGAGGTTTAAGAATTTCAGATTTCAACTCTGATTTTCTTGGAATCCGTGAATCTGTCTATGGGCTTTCTTTTCTCCTAACCCTAGACATATAAAAGGATTATTTTAAGAGCCGTCAAATGGTACACAAGTTGCACAAGTATTAAGCAAACTCTATACAAGTAAATTGTGATAGGAGATAAAGTTCTTGACCTAATTCATCTCTCTCTTGGAGAAGTTGCTGTGTATTTGCACCATGGGGTTTTGTGACAAAGCATCTTCCTGATCTTCATCGTGTGGATGAACTGAAGAACTTTGCAGCCAACAATCTTTTCAGATTGGTATTTTGAAGTCACGTACTGGGATTTGCCTAACTGTTAGTCACGTACTTAGGAGCCATGCATCAGAAAGGGAAACTGTCACTACAGAACAAGTCCGATTGGGTATTGGGGTAAGGGTTCAACTGTAAGTTGGTAAGGTACTTGGGATTCCTTACTTGTAACCGCTTGTGGTGATAATAGTGGAGTTTCGGGAGTGGTGACCTGAAAATCTCCCAGTGGGGTTTTTGTCGTTAGGTTTTTCCCCATTCATAAACAAATCACCGTGTCATTTATTTTCCACTGCAATTTTAATTTATTGGTGATTTGTTTGTGCTACCACGCGTTTGCATGATAAATTGATTAATTAATAATTTGGCTAATTAATTAATTAATTCCTATCACAAGGGGTCATTCAGTTTGTGGCCTATCAAATGGTATCAGAGCGAGCACACTTTGATTAGGATTTAGTCTTTGCTGTGTTGATCCATTGACCCTTGTTGTCATGCATAGAGGGCAGTCATTAATTATACCTCCTTTATTTGATGGCACTAACTATGCATACTGGAAAGTACGCATGAGAGCTTTCTTGCAGTCTTTAGATGAGAAGGTGTGGCAAGCTGTAGAGATTGGCTGGACCAAGCCAAAGGAAGTGCCAGCCGATTAGGATGAAGTAAAAATCAAGGCAGCTAACTTTAACAGCAGAGCATTGAATGCATTATTTAGTGCAATCACTAATGAGGAATTTAAGAAGATATCCTCCACAGAAACTGCACAGGAAGCATGGACCATCCTCTAGACAACCTATGAGGGTACAAAGGCTGTCAAGGATTCAAAGCTTCAGAGCCTCACTACAAGCTTTGAAGAAATAAAGATGGAGGAGGATGAGTCGTTTGATGAGTTCTATGCCAAGCTCAAGGACATAGTAAACTCAGCCTTCAATCTTGGGGAAACCATTCCTGAACCCAAGATTGTAAGGAAAGTGCTCAGATCTTTACCCGAGAGATTCCATGCCAAGATTACAGCGATAGAAGAATCAAAGGATATTGACAAAATTCCTTTGATAGAGCTGGTTGGTAATCTACAGACTTCCAAGCTAGGGTTATCAAGGATTGAAAAGTCAGGAAAGGGTAAGAGCATGGCCTTGAAGGCAAACAGCAGTGACACAGATGAGTCTTCCGATGATGAAGATTCCAAGATGAAGTCCTACATTACAAGGCAGTTCAAGAAGTTTATGAAGAATGCCAACAGGAGAAACTTCGACAAGGACCGCAGGCAATCCAGTTCTTCTCCGTTTAAAGGGCAAGACAAAGGGAAGAAGGATGTTAAGGAAGGTGGTCAGTACACTGTTCCTGTAGGACCTAAGTGTTTTGGGTGTCAAGGCTTCGAGCACATGAAACATGAGTGTCCTACGTATCTCAAGAGCATTGGGAAGAGTAAGGCACTTGCTGCTACCTTGAGCGACACTGAGCCTAAGAAAGATTCCGACAATGAGGATGACGGAATCTTGAATGCCTTCACTGCCACTGTTAATCCTACTAATGGGATTGTTGAAGATATGGACAAAGAAGAAGAATTGGTGGAGTCCAAATTTGAGAAGATGGATGATCAAGATGACATCCATACAGCCTTTGAGAAATTGTACGAAATTTCTAAAAAACATGAGAAACTTTATAGGTTGGCCACCAAGAAACTCAGTGATGTGGAACTTGACCATGAGGAATTATCCACTAAGTTTGATGAGGCTAATCAGATGATTGGAGCACTGAGGTTTGAGAACAATTTCTTGGCTGAGAAGACCAAGAAGCTTGAGTCAAGTCAAAGCTCTACTGGAGAAGACTTCAAGGGCTAAGCTAGACGAGATGCTCAACATTCAGAAATCTACTTCAGATTGAACATGTTTAGGGTATGATATTTCTTCCTCTAATACTGCTTCTACTAGTACTATTGTTTTTGTTCCTCCTACTAGTAATACTGAAATTAAGAATACTGCTGTTAAAATTAGTCTAGCTAGTGAGAACTTAGACAAGGGTAAATCTATCTTAGGAGCACCCCCTAAACTAGATAAGAAAGAAGCTAAAAATCCTAAGGCTAAGAAGGCTAACTCTCAAAAGCCTAAACAAAAGAAGCAGCATTTCTGTCATCATTGTGGAGCTGCCGATCATACTCGACCAAACTGCTATAAGTGGTTAGCCACTCAACAGAGCAACGACATGATAGCATCTGGAAGCCAAAATCAGCTTCAATCATCTCTCGCTCCTCTCAATGATCTTCTCAAGGTCCTCATGTTCCTTTCAAACTTGAACGGTTTCAATTCTTTCCCCTCTCCACCGGTTCAAGGGTTTAATCAAAAGAAAGGTTCTTTCAAGGTGTGGAAGAAAAAGGACTCTAAGTGATTTTATCACTTTCTTCTATCTTCTTGTTCTTGTTTGTTGCATTACTTGTGTGTTTTGCTTTTATTTTTGAGTCAATCTAGTTTTATACTTTGTTTTGATTAACGTGTTTTTGTTTGTTTATTTTCAGTTTTTGATTTTTTTTAAATAAAAAAATTGAAAAATTAGAAAAATACAAAAACAGTGTGTGTTTTGTGTACATTGGCACTTGTGTACCTTGGATGGCCATTGAAACAAAATTTTCTAAACATTGTATCGTTTGTAACTTAGATGAGTATCTCTATGCACAACTAAGCAAGTGAGCTTTGTGGCTCTTATTTGTGATGAGTAAGTTTGAGTTGTCTCTTATACTTAACACTCGTATCACTCTTTTTGACGGGAAGGACTAAAAAATCTTGAGAGAAAGGCATTAATAACCATCTCACCACTGTTGCCCACCAATCATGCATGACATCTGTATGTTTCGGCATAGCAAAAGTGTGATGTTAATGACATTTATGTGCTTAGGCATAGCAAAATTGGAATGTCAAATATCATTGGGTATTTCTTTTCTCTCTCTAATAAGCCCATGAATGATATACTTAAAAGAAAAATATGCAAATAAAAAAATCAAAAGAAAAAAGATCAAAAATGCTTTTAAATATGATTGCAAGCATGTATTCTAGGAGATGTGGGAGTTATAGGACGTACCTAAAGGTGATAGTCCCCATCAAGCAATTATGATTATGTGTGAGTTAAAGCGATTTTCTCATATCTCAAATCATCATAACATGTATACACTTATGCAATCTTGCGATGTTTTTTCACACACAACACGCAATATTCTTTGCTATTCTTGATACATGTATAGATACGATGTGATTTGGCCACCACAAGTTTTACATGTGTTAATGTATGCTCACTAAACTGTTTTGACTTATTTTTGAAATATAAAGTTGGTTAGACTTATTTAGTGTGTGTTTGTTTTGGAGATCCTTGTGCTCAAAATTTTTTAGATTGAGAGACTATTTTGAGAGATTTTTGTGTTGATTGGATCATTGGTTGAGTTGTATGTTGGATTGCATTCATATCTGTGTTTTTCTTCTCTCAAAAAACTGTTTTGAAAAGCTGGCTCAACACCTCCTCGACACCTCCTCAATACCTTGCTATTTCTCGAGCTTCTCAAGCCTTTTTCTTAACGCAATCTCGACATCTCCTTGATACCTGGTGGATTGATCGAGAAAGCTCTTGCCTCATCGATAGCTCCTCGACACCTGGTGGATCGATCGAGCTTCTACTCTTGAATCTGATTCTTTGTTGCTCGATACTTGCTTGATACCTCAACTGTCGATGACCAGTTTCTCGACACCTACCTCGATAGTTTTCTCGACACCTCCTAATACCTCAGCTGTCGAGCATTACTGAAGGGTCTATATATACTTCCATCACGATCCTTCTCCCATTTCTTCGATCTCTCTCGATCTTTCTGTGCCTGTTCATTTCCCAAACACTCTTTTTTTCACTCTCAACCTTTTCCTTAAGGTTTCTTCAAGCTTTTTCAAGTTTTTCTACACTTGGTAAGCGTCTAATCCTTCTTTATTCATGCATTTCATGTTTTAAAACCTAGGTTTTGGGATTTTTTTGAAATTTTGGGGTTTTTCAAAATTGATGAGTTTTTAATGAAATTTTGGGTTGGGTTTTCATTTAAATGTGTTTAAAACCTCATACATTGCATTCCATTTTCATTTTAATAGCATTTTCATGCATTTAGATGTGTGTAATATGCTTGTGTGCTGGTAGGATTGGATTGGGCTGAGCCCATGATGTCTTTTTGTTTTGCATGTCACATGTTCATGCATTTCCTATGCATATGTACTTTTTTTTCATATTTGATATATTTGAACTGCTTGGGACTTTTCTGATTGTTCTTCTTTTCTTCTCCCTCTAAATCTGTTTACGTTAGTTGTGTCTATGGCACCCAAACATAAATCCACTCTTGCTCGGAACCCTTTTCATTCCGGTGCTTCTTCATCTACTGATCCTTCTCCTTCTACTGTCCGGTTCCATGATGATGATGCCTTTAAGGCATTCTCAGAGAACTTCTCCAGACGAGGCATTCATTTGGAACACCAAGTCATTTTGTCGGACTTTGCTGACACTGACCTTCCCTCTGTCATTCATTATAGGGGATGGGAGTCACTGTGTGACGTCCCAGTTACATGTCATCGTGTGCTTATCCAGGAGTTCTACTCCAACATGCAAGGGATTAATCGTTCAGTACCTCTCTTTTGTTAGGATTAGTACCCTTAAATCCTATTGTGTGATATTATGTATGCTATTATGTACAACATTATGTATGACTTAATGTTGTGATTAATAAAGTTTCTTTATTATTATTATCTAAAATAATGGTAACATGAATATTTGGACATTATCATATAGTCCATGAGATGCATAGTATGTGATTTATGTGATTAGTCACAGAAGATATAGATCATAAGTTCTTTGTAAACTCATAATTTTGGTTTGTAGTCGGTGATGAAATTGGGCATTTCATCTGTGAAGACTATAACATATCAACTAAGATGATTTGTCTTGATCATGGAAGTGGAGACTTCTAGTTCATACGTTGATATGTTTTAAGAGTTAAGACATATTGAACTGGACCGCTGTGAGATTTATTATTCTCCTAATGACTGTCAAATGAATAATAAATCTCACGACTCCTATTTGCATGAACTCTTAATCCTGAGAGAATAATGGACCTGATCATGAGGTGTAGGTTGCTTTGATATATCAGGAGTGAGATCTAAAGGCATGATCAAAACCTCAGTATGTTGGGCAACCACATTTAGTGTTGATGGAACATATATTCTCAAGATGGAATTCATAGTCTCTTAACGGAGATATAAAATATTCCCTTGAGATAAGTTTAATGGTTTTGGTTATTCAGAGAGTTAGGCCTAACCACTTTAGTAAGAAATTACTAAAGTATATATTTATGAAATTGGATTTCATAAATATATGATGAATAACTTTAAGGATTAAACCGGGTACTCAAGGATTAAGATGTAGTAATTTTCAAAGTGGCAGTCTACATTCATAACTTTGTATTACTACGAATATTTTTTGAAGGGGTTGCGTGTATAATAAAGTCTTGGGATATAATTTATAAATAAGACCTAGAGTGCAATTATATTTATATAGTGGTATTAAATATAATTAATGGTAACTTTGGACTTGTCAAGAGTTGATAGAAAAGCCCAAGGCCCATTGGAGCTAGTGTCTTATTGGTCCCTTTTGGTCCCACTCCAAGCCACACATTAAAGCCCAATTGGAAAGGCCCAATAGGCCAGCCCAATTAGATAATCAATTAGTTATAAAATGGAGAAAAATATAGAAATTTATTTTAAGAGAATCATAATTGTGAAGTGGTGTGTATGTGCAAGTGAAAGCACTCGATTATTCTCCCTTAGAAACTGATTGAGAGACCACACTTCTTGGGCGAAAAGTGGAATTGGAGTGAAGATTAAAAGTGTTCCCAAGAACTTCTAATCTTTTGTTTTGAATTTCACTGCACCAAGGTACGCTATCTTGTTCTCAAATTCTCAAAATCACATAGTGCATGTTATCAATCATGAATGAAATAGATCCATAAATGTCGCTTCCGCTGTGAGTTTTGTATGGGATACAAAACCATATTTTCCTTCATCTTTTTCACTCGCGTTCGAGGTACGCACATTCCTATCACACCATAGCTGGTTGCGGATGTGCTTCGTGTCCCTAGGATAGAGTTTCCTAACTATCCTAGTTGTAAGCATCTGAGGACAATGTCCAGGGATGAGCTTATGTCTTCTTTTTGTGAACGCCCTACTGCTTGGGGTGAGCATCTTTTTACACTATGTCGACCTTTTGCTAAAGGTCTTAGATTCACGAACATGGTGATGACTTTTGTTTTGCATCCTCTTTCTCACTATAACTCCATCACAAAGCCTTATGCTCGATTTTTGCTGTGTCTTCTTGAGCATCTCACTATAGATTTTCCCTCTCACTTCATTCTGTCTATCATAGATGTTCATTTAGATTCGGCGTCCCGTGATAAGTTCATCTTTCCTTCCGTTATCACAAGGATTTTATGCCATTTTTTCATTCCTTTTCCCTCTTCCGACCACTTTACTGTCATGTGTGTCATAGATTACACTACTGTTAAACGTAGCAAAGCCCAGTTCCGGTCGCGGCAGACGGATTCAGTAACACCCTCCTCTCGTTTTGCACCATCCTGGTCTACTCCATCTGCATTTGCTCCTTCCTCTTCCGATGATGTGTCTTTAAGAGACATCATGGCATAGCGGCAACGCATGGATGCTCACCTAGATACATTCTCTATGGAGTTGCATCAAGTGAACGTTCGTGTCGGTCGTATTGCACGACAGCAGGCGACTATGGGCGACTTTGCACCTAAGCCTACTCCTTCACCACCTCATCCAGTTGCTTCTGATTTTGATGCTGATGATGATGATGATGGTGATGATGACGATGATGCTTCAGAAGATGATGGAGATGCTAGCTTTACCGATGAGATGTCTACTTGACACTCTACCCTTTTTTCACTCGGGACAAAAAGATGAAGTAGTTTTGGATATGAGAGTAGTCACTCTTAGGGGGAAAGTTAGTTTTGGGATCATTGTGTTAAGGGGAGTGTCGTTATTTTTTTGAGGGATGTAGTGAGGATATTATGTATCTTTTCTTTTCTTTCTTTCTTAGATACATTGTTCTTGGACATGAGGTCTTGTGACCATTTATAGACATACATTGTACTTATTTTCTCTTATATATTGTTGATGTATGTTTTTCTTTCACCTACCTTTTCATGTGTTGTTTCTTTTCTCTCTTTATACACATGCTTCTTATTATTTATATGCAATCTATTATTTCTGTTTCACACAAAGATGCCTTTGTTAGTTTTGTTCAAAGTGTTTTAGATATACAGGTTGTCAAAGTCTATTTGCCATAAACTCTCTTCTTGCAAAGTTTCTCAAGAGTTTGTGTTAAGATAGATTTTATTGTATTCAACAAGTGAATATGGATTGAGTGATTTATGTCTTCTCTCATATGTTCATTTGTTAGTTATAGTTTTGTCATGGATGACCAAAGGAGGAGATTGTTAGGACATATGTGTTTCACATGTTAAGAACATATGTTATGATTTTATGTAATTGGCTTATCCTTTGATAAAATGCACTTTACTTGTATTTGGGTAGACTTAGGATGTGTTTAAATACTTCAAGAAATCACGTTTCAAGATCAAGTGTTAAAGCCTTCAAGTTTGTTCAAGAAATCAAGCAAGGAGTGCAGATTCATTAAAGCTTGACAGCTGGTCGATACCTGCTCGACACCTTCTATCTGTCGAGGTTTAAGAATTTCAGATTTCAACTCTGATTTTCTTGGGATCCATGAATCTGTCTATGGGCCTTGTTTTCTCCTAACCCTAGACATATAAAATGATTGTTTTAAGAGCCATCAAACGGTACACAAGTTGCACGAACATTGAGCAAACTTTATTCAAGCAAATTGTGACCAAAAACAAAGTTCTTAACCTAATTCATCTCTCTCTTGGAGAAGTTGCTGTGTATTTGCACCATAGGATTTTGTTACCAAGCATCTTCCTGATCTTCATCATGTGGATGAACTAAAGAATTTTGCAACCAACAATCTTTTCAGATTGGTGTTTTGAAGTCGCGTATTGGGATCCGCGCAATCGTTAGATATGTACTTGGGAGCCGTGCATTAGAAATGGAAACTGTCACTACAGAACAAGTTCGATTGGGTATTGGGGTAAGGGTTCAATTGTAGGTTGTTAAGGTACTTGGGATTCCTTGCTTGTAACCGCTTGTTGTGATAATAGTGGAGTTTTGGGAGTGGTGACCTGAAAATCACCCGGTAGGGTTTTTGCCATTAGGTTTTTTCCCATTTGTAAACAAATCACCGTGTCATTTATTTTCCGCTGTAATTTTAGTTTATTGGTGATTTTTTGTGCTACCACACGTTTGCATGATAAATTGATTAATTAATAACTTGACTAATTAATTAATTAATTAATTCCTCTCACAGGGGGTCATTCAGTTTGTGGCCTACCATCCTTCTCGGATCAACTTGTGCACTAATGACCATGCCCCCGAGTGGTTTTCGCAGATACCCTCGTGGACTTCTCTCATTACGTAATCTGCTTCCTCGTGGCTTAAAAACCTTAGGTATGGTCGAAAGAATCCTCTTTTATATAAGACATATTTTATCAGCACAAATCGTGATGCTTGGACCTTCAACTTCCTAGCGGCATCTTTCTCGTCTAGTAACACACTAGTTTCAGGTAGGATATCAATGGCATAGTCCAATTGCTTTCAGAATCTACTTCCTGCACATTCATTCCGTCATCAATAAGTGAGGAGACTTGAACAAATGACAATACCTATTCGGGGGCAAGCATAAATTCTGTTGAGGCAGCTTTTGCTAGACGGTCGACACATTCATTTTCCTCCCTTAGGATTTGAACGAATCTGACTTCGAGGCTGCTAATTTGATTCTTCACCTCTTCTAGGTACCTCTTCATCCTTTCATTCTTGCACTCGTAGCCGCCATTAATCTGACTTGTTACCACTTGGGAGTCGTAATGTACGACCACATTTTTAGCACCTGCTGCATTTGCGAGGTCTAACCCACCACCAATGCTTCATACTCAGCATCGTTGTTAGTCGTGGGGAAGTCCAGTCACATCATGCACTCGATCTTATCCCTCTCCAGAGTTTGGATAACCACACCGACCCCTCCTACTCGTCTATTGGAAGATCCGTCTGTATGGATGTTCCACTGTGCGGTGATTTCTACCCCCTTGCCTTCCGATTGAGCAAATTTGGCGATGAAGTCAGCCACAGCTTGCCCTTTTATTGTAGTTCGTGGGAGGTACTATATATCAAATTCACTCAGCTCTACTACCTATAAAGCCATCCATTCGGTAGCCTTATGGCTACTCATGCTCTTTTTAGGGGCCAATCCTTCAAGACTATAATGGTATGTTCCTGGAAGTATGGCTTGAGCTTTCATGCCGTAGTTACTAACGCGAAGGCCAATTTCTCCATTTGGGGGTACCTCTCTTCTACTCCTCGAAACGCCGGGCTTATAAAGTAGACGGGTCTTTAAGATCCATCTTCCTCTCTTACTAAGGCCACGCTGACCGCTGCTTGTGAAATTGCTAAGTAGAGATAGAGTTCTTCCCCTGGTTTGGACGAGCTGGGCAATGGCGAAGATGAAAGGTATTTCTTCAAATCTTCAAAGGCCTTCTGGTATTCGTCTGTCCACTCGAATGATTTTCTCAGAGTGTGGAAGAAGGGTAGACATTTGTCCGTCACTTTTGAGACAAACCTATTCAGGGCTGCAATTTTTCCATTTAAGCTTTGCCCCTTCTTAACCATCCTCAGTGGTTCTAACTCCATTATGGCCTGTATTTTTTCGAGTTAACCTCTATACCTCTTTGGGATACCATGAAGGCCAAGAATTCCCTTGCCGTCACTCCGAACGCACACTTATTTGGATTTAGCTTCATGTTATACGACCGGAGGGTGTCAAAGGTCTCTTGGAGGTTGTCTAGGTGATCATCTTTGCGTAGGCTCTTCACTAACATGTCATCAACATAAACTTGTACGTTCCTCCCAATCTAGTGCGCGAACATTTTGTTCATAAATCTCTGGTATGTCACCCTAGCATTTCACCTTGTAGCAGAACAGTCCCTAGCTGGTAACAAAAGAGGTCTTCTCTTGATTAGCTTCTTCCATTTTGATTTGGTTATAGCTCGAGAAAGTGTCCATGAAGCTTAAGAGATGGTGTCTTGCAGTTGAGTCTACCAAAGTATCTATCCATGGGAGTGGATAGCTATCCTTAGGGCAAGCCTTATTGAGGTCCGTAAAATCTACACACATCCTCTATTTTCCATTGGCCTTTTTAACCATGACCACATTTGCCAACCAATCAGGCTAGTACACTTCTCGGATGAAATCTGCCTCAAGCAACTTTCGAACTTCCTCGGCTATGGCTTTGTCCCGCTCTTGAGCAAACAGTCGTTTCTTCTGCTAGATTGGGGAAAATGAGGACGATACATTTATCCTGTGAACTATGATTGAGGGGTCAATTCCTGACATGTCCTCCTGACTCCAGGCGAACACGTCTTGATTGTCTTTAGGAATGCCGTGAGCGCTTGGCGTACCGGCCAACTAGCCAATGTGCCTATTCTAGTTGTCTGTTCTAGCCTTGAGTCATCAAGGGTCATTTCTTTTAGTTCCTCAATCGGCTTCGCTACTGCCCGATGTTCTCCTATGCACATTGTTTGCTGGTGACCATCCATCTCTAGCATAGCAATATAGCATTCTCGCGCTACCACCTGATTTCTGTGCAACTCTCCTACTCCATAATCTGTAGGGAATTTGATCATTAAATGGTAGGTTGAAGTTATAGCCTTCCACGAGTTGAGAGTGGGTCGTCCAAGGATAGCATTGTAGGTGGATAAGCAGTCGACCACGAAGAATGTTACGTCCTCAGTGATTTGCTGGGGTAATTGCCTACCGTTACTGACAATGTGATGGGGCCAAGGGGGAACACTCTTGTCCCTCTAAAACCAACGAGAGGGGCATTTATCAAGACCAGCTGTTCTCTATGAATCTTTATCTACTAAAAGGTCAGGTAATTCAGGATATCTGCAGAGCTGCCATTGTCAACCAAAACCCGGTGCATGTTATAGTCTCCTACTCGTAAGCTAACAACAAGCATGTCATTATACGAGTGATGTAGCCTTCGAGCATCTTTTTCTGAGAATCCGATGACGAGGTTGTCAATCCGTGCCATCTTAGATATGGTGCCTGTAAGTTGGACATTCTGGACTATTCTCAGGTAGGTCTTTTGGGCTTTTTTGGACGACCTGGAGGTTGCCATGCCCCCTACAATCATCCTTATATCTTCGATGGGTGGCCTAGGGCGCTCATTCTCCCATCATGGGGCTTGCTCCTAGGGCTAGTCTGTTCTCCCCTTATTAACGAACCTTTACAACTTCCCTTGTCTTATGAGAGCTTTTATCTATTGTTTCAAATTGTAGTAGTCAACTGTATCATGTCCGTGGTCATAATGGAAGCAGCAATACTTATCCCTTGACCTCTTATTGGGATCTCCTTTCAGCTTACCGAGAAACGTTAGAGCTTCTTCGTCTTTGATCTGCACCAAGACATGAACGATCGGGGCAGTAAAGGGGGTGAAACTTATGAACTTCCCAGTGAGGGGCTTGGAACATCTATCTTCCCGTCGTTCTCCAGTCCTATCCATTTTTTGCCCCCTATCTTGCCAGGTATCTTCCTGTCTTTCCCTCTTTCTAGGTTTCTCCTTTCGGGCTAGTAGCGCATCCTCCACATTCATGTATTTGGTGGCCCTATAAAGCACATTGGACATGGTCTTTAGGTCGTTCTTATACAAGAAAAATAGGAACTTACCCTTCCGTAACCCATTAGTGAATGCTGCTACGAGTATCTTGTCGTCCGCTTCATCAATCAAAAGGGCCTCCTTATTGAAACGGGTTATGTAGGATCTCAGTGTTTCATCTTCCCACTGCTTAATGTTCATCAAGCATGCAGTGGACTTTTTATACCTATGTTCCCCAATAAAGTGAGAGGCGAATTGGGCGCTTAACTCTTTGAAGGAACTAATAGAGTTGGGCGTCAGCTTGCTGAACTAGATCCTTATGGGTCCCTTCAGCATGGTGGGAAAAGCTCTGCACATAATCTCGTCCAGGATCCCCTGAAGGTGCATCAGGGTCTTGAAAGATTCCAAGTGATCTAAAAGGTCCTTATTTCTATCATAGTTCTCGACCTGCGGCATTCGAAACTTCGGTGGTAGGGGGAAGGAATTGACAGATGTGGTGAAGGGTGAATCGGTTTGGTGGACCAATTCGTCAAGGTCACTCGATACTCATCCTCTGAGGGCGTTCATCATTAGGTCCATTCGTTCCCTCATCATCTGCATCTCCGCGACAATGTGGGGTGGAGCCATGTTTGTGGTAGATGGATGACTCACATCTGGTCGTTCTGGCCTATTAGGGGCATTTCTACCTTCCGGCCCCTCTTGGTATCTTTTGTTTGCGTTTGTACCTTCTTGATCCTCTTCCTAAGTGTTATGTCCCACATTCCTTTGACGCAGCTGTTCTTCCAGATCATTATTTTGTTTGGTGAGGCGTTCCACTGCAGCCATGAGAGTTTGGACTTGCCTTTCCAAGGTAGTGGGCCACGGCTCATCTCCTTAAGCGTTATTGGTGGTCACCATTAAGCGAGTGAGTACCATGCAACTCTATGTCTGGGAAGCGATGGTATGGCTAATTTGTTTCCCACAAACGGCGCCAACTGATGATGTTGTAAATATCACCAGTGAGCCACACGATCTTCGTATGCTCGTAACGATACTTGCACAGCAAAGAGAGAAGACCTAACAGAGAGCACTGATGTGGTGCCGGCCGAATACCCTCTGAAGGTCAAGTTAGAACTATTCTCACAACTCTAGAGTGCTAAAGAAGGGTAAATTATGCGTACCTTGATTTGTAAGGGTATTGGGGCTTTTATAGTAGTAGAAGGTTGACATCACTTCCTTGGTGTAGAAGTCTTTTCCTTATAAGAATCCTTTTGAATAGTCCCAAATGTGATGAACCAGATATTTCCTTATAGAGAAGATCTTCATTAATGCGCGTATCTTCCGGAATCCTCTTTATGCTAGGATTCCATTTACCATAGGATTCTATAATGGCTAAATGTGTGTCGCAAGTATTCCCTTCTAGGGTTTCTGGCTGCCACATGGGTACTCGATCCGTCCTTATTGTATCCGTTTATGTAGGATTTGTCCGTAACAGACCTTGCACGCATTAGGCCCGTCCTCAATCGACTCATGGATGTGGAACCATCAAGCCATTTCATGGAGATCCATCAACCTAGATTTTTACCCTCTTCACCTGCAAAACTATAGAGGAAATGTATTTATAATCAAAACTATAGAGAAATAAACAATAAATAAAAAAAGTAAAAAACAGTCACAGTCATATATTCATACTAAACAAAGGCTAGACTTGAGACATTGTAGTTCATGATGTTATGGGTAGAATGACAAAGACTACAAACAGAGAGTTAAAGCAAGAACTGGGTCTTTTAAAGGGAAGTGAAAGGTCTAGAAACCATAAAAGGTGTAGGTTATAGGGTTTAGAAAGAAGAAAATTGTGGAATAAAAACTTACCTTGGGTTAAGTATCCTACCTTTACTTTTTTAGAAATGACAAAAGCTGAATTAAACTAAATAGTTTATTATTATTATTATTATTATTATTATTATTAATTAAAAGCGATAGAATTTTATTGAAAATATTCCAAGTGTATAGGTTCCTTAGCTCCTTCGCATGATTAGCCAAAGTAATGTCTAACTTATTAAGCATTGTGGGATATAAAATTATTTAAGAAACAACTAAACCACAAACCCAAAAATTAATCATTCATATTCCAGATCCCATCAAGTTTCCTATCATGGGTTGTAAGGTTGAATTTAATCAACCATCTTGTTGGCTTTATTCAGTATCAAATTTTCTTGTATTTTAGCAATTAGAAACTCTGTATTTAGGTGGGAATCATGTAAGGGTAGTGTGTGAGAGAGTGTGAAGAATTGCTCAAGTGTGTGCAAAGAAGCAGGGACTCGCAGCTAGATTTTGCGGGCGACTCGCAGCTGCAAGCCACCAAATTGAAGCACACGTGCCAAGCATGCCAGAAGCTGAAGCATCGCGCCAGCTGTTCACTACAGGACAAAAGTCCCAGGCTGGCCAGGCCGTTTGCTCGCGACTCAACTCAGTCGCGAGGTCAAGTCGCCAGAACACCCTGTTTGGCAAAATATGACTTTTCACATTCCTTCTCACCCTACTATATATATACCCTTATACCCACAATTCAAAGATAGCTTCCAAAGAGAATTTTAAGAGAGAAACCTTAGAGAAAGCAAGATTGACTCATCCATAATCTTTACCTAAGAGACTCTTCAAATTCCTCTACTCTTTTCCTCTCCATTGTCAAATCCTTGAAATGCTCATTACCAAAACCTTTTCTCACCATACCCATTTCTGTGAGAGGGGTGTTTGGTGCTTTGGGAAGCAGTTAGGAAGAAACCAATTTCATATTGGTTGATGCTGTGGTCAAGTAGCGGAATTTGAGAAGCTAGAAACGAAATAGGTTCAGCGTAACCTCATTGGAGCAAGAAGTTTGGGGGCTTAGGTACATTGGGTAGATTAGGCTTGGAAGGTCTATTGCTGTTCATGTATCTCAACTACATTTTCTAGTGGATTACTTACTGCTTGGAAGGTGGCTGAGAGGTTTTATGCCGAGGGCTTCGGTTTCCTCTTCGATAACACATTGTTGTGTTGTCCTTGTGTTTGCATCTCTCTTCCCTTATCTTTGCCTTTTATTTTCTACCATGGATGTGATTTTAAATTGGCTTAGATTGTTTATCAATTTTGTTTATAGTTTGTGTTCATTTTCCACACACTTTGTGTTTGTCATAAAGCTTGAATTAGTAATTTTTTATTTGGGCATCTAAACGTTCATAGTGTATTTTACACTATTTGAACTTTCAATTGGTATTAGAACGGGTGCACTCTCTGTGGTTTAAATACCTTAGTGCGATCCTTGACCCCGTTTTGAGATGGACCAATCTCAATCTTTGAATGTTCCACCATTTTTTGATGGAAACAATTATGCCTTTTGGAAAGTCCAAATGAAGGCATTCTTGTGTTCAATTGATGATACTGTTTAGGATGCCACAGAAGCAGGTTGGACTAGGCCAGAGGCTGCTAAATTCACTTGGGATAAAGCAGCCCTTGCGACAGCTAATGCTAACAGTAAAGCCTTGAATGCAATTTTCTGTGGTGTTTCTCCAGATGAATTTCATAGGATTTCACACATTACGGTTGCCAAAGAAGCATGGGAGATATTGGAAACCACTTACGAAGGAACGAAGAAAGTGAAAGACACCAAGTTGCAAATGCTAACCACTCGAGTCGAGGAGTTCAAAATGAGTAAGGATGAGTCCTTCAACTCTTTCTATAGCAAGCTGAATGAAGTAGTTGTTAGCAAATTCAATTTGGGGGAGAAAACAGAGGATTCTAAAATAGTAAGAAAGATCCTCAGGTCATTGCTGGAAAACTTTCGTGCCAAGGTGACAGCAATTGAAGAGAGCAAGGACCTTGATGATATCAAAGTCCAAGAGCTGATTGGTTCTCTTCAGACCTATAGATTGTCATTGCCCAATCAAAGAAAGAGAAAATCCCTTGCTCTCAAGACTGTAAATGAAAGGGTGGATGTTCAGGACTCTTCAGATGATGATGCAATTGAGAAGGACGTTACCTATCTTGCAAAGAATTTTCAAAAATTTTTGAAGTTCAAAAACAATGGTAAATTTGGTGATAAAGGGAAATTCCAAAGTTCAGGAAGGGAGAAAAGGAAATTCAAAAAGAAAGATGGAAAAGAATCCCAATCTACACAAGATGTCACTTGTTTTGAATGCAACGGGCATGGACACTTTAAGAAAGAATGTCCGAATTATTTGAAATCAAAGGGCAAGGTGTATGCCATAACACTTAGTGACTCGGACTCTTCAAATTCTGATTCTGATGAAAGCTGTGACGGAGAAGGAAATTACTCCGCATTTATGGCTATTGCTTATGTCGAGTCTTCGGAGGACTTGAATTTGCTTGTGCAAGAACTTGGCGAACATAGTGATGAAGAATCCATAGGAATTGTGGAAGAGTCAGATGTTGAAGAAGATGAGAGTGCAACCTGTCTTCAAGAGAATTATAATTCTCTTCTTGAAAAATCAGGAAAGTATGCACGTGTGGCCAAGGCGGCTATGAAGAAGATGAAGAAAGCTAAGGGTGACTATAGGAGTCTTCTAATGCGTTATAAGGAAGCTAAATGTGAGATAGAGAAGCTGAATGGTGAGTTATCAAAAGCTTACACAAAGGTGAGATTTCTTGAGCAAGAGTTTGTGCAAGCCAATGTCAAGATAGAGAGGGTCTCCACCAAGAAGCTGAATGATGTCATTTCATCTTAAAAACAGTTCTCAGACAAGTCTGGTTTGGGATATACCGAAGGAAATAGTTCATCAGGCAGTGTCACCAAAGAAGTGAAGTTTATAAAGGCCAAAGAGCAAATTAAAGTCAGTCCTACTGCTGAGAAGCCCAAGATGGAGGAAAAGAGGAATGTGGATGACAAACGGATGTTGAACAACTCTCATAAGCAATCTGTGGGCAGGTTTGAATCCCGAGCCAAGTCTTGTCCCCAATCACAAAGAAGTCCTAGATCAAACTATGTGTGTCACCACTGCGGACTTCATGGGCACACTCGACCAAATTGTCAAAAGCTGAGAGTAATGAATAATGCAAGTGCTCCAAGGTCTCAAGGACCTAGAAATGATTGGAGAAATTGGGCTCGTGAATCGTTAAAAGGTCGAGGTGGTGTTCCTAGAGTGATGGATGTAATGAAGATGATTGGGCCATTCACCAACTGTTTGGAAAGTTTCACACGAAGGTTTGAAAGCCCTAACTCCAGTACCCAATCCTATAAGGATATCATCCCAAACGCAAGTGACGTGTAGGTGAAAAAGGGTACTCATGCATAAGCATTACAACATGTCCATGCATCAATACTTCCTATGCTTTGTGACATTGTTTGGTTGTTTGCTTTTTGATTATGTGATTTGAAATTTGTTTGTTTGTTTTTGCATTCTTTCATACAAATTGTCTTCAATATTGCTTTTGATCAATCTTTTCATTCTTATGTGTCAAAAATCCAAAAACCACATAAAAAGTAGAAAATCAAAAGTCTGATTGACATTGTTGAGTTTTGTCTCAAAACTTGTTTTGCCTTGTACATTTGTGCTAATGGCTTTATGCATTTACGAGCATAACTTGTTCCTTTGCACTCATATCACTGTGGAAGAAATCTTGAAATCTATGTGATTGTTGTAAATAGATCTTCAAACTTGTCATAAATAATTAGTGAATGGTTTTTGTTGATCTTGAGACATGCATAGACTGGTGCCTATATATCTTCCCACTCTTTATTTTTTTTGTTTTTGCTAAAAAGAGCTCTCCAAATGTAAATCTCCAAATGAAAAGAGATATTAAGCTACAAAAGCCTGTCGCACATACTAGTATTCGACTAGGAAAAAGGGAAAGCGACCAAAAAATTAAAGTATATGATTGTTCAAAAGGCCAAAGGCTATCCCATCAAGGAGAAGTATCAAAAGGCATTCTCACAATGAGATGTAATTGTGTCAAAAAGATCAAAAAGATCTAATGATGGAGTCAAATGTAAAGCTCTAAGTTATGTTATCAAGTCTTGTGGGAGGTCATATATGCATACTTCTATAATTGAGATGGATCACATAATCTAGTGCTAATTGTGTATGCCTTGGTTGAATTGATCATTGAAGCTTCACATTAGACTAAGGACTATCTCATTGTTGATATCCACACACGACACCTAAGTTTATGTTCTATGAATGCCATATTCATTTGTGTGATTGTACTTGTTAAAATGTGTTTTCAATTGCTCAATTTTTGTTGATTCAAACACAAAAATATTTTTGAGTGTTTTAGGTGTTTTTGGAAAGTATTTTGTTTTTACAAAAACTTAGAAATTTCAAAAACAGTGTTGCCCTATTTTGGTGACTTAGTCGCGGGTCATCCAAGTCGCATGCTTCAGCCGCGAGCTCGCGTATTGATTTTGGCATCTTGTTCGTGAATGAAGGGTCTAGTCGCAAGGGGTACACAGAGATTTTCGTGGCTCAACTCGCGACTCCCTCGCGGGTAGACCTTCCAGTCGCGAAAAACACTTAGAAAATTTTTAACATTTGTGTCTTTGAGTGTTTTGGTAGTTAGCCCTAGTGACTTGTTGGCGACTCACTTTAGTCATGAAAAACACGTGTTTTGCATTTCGAAGACAGTTTTTAAGACTTTTTTTTTTTTCAGTTTTTCCCTCAAATTTTTATGACTATTCACTGTCTTCTCCATTTCTCTCTCAACTGAAACTGATCCAAACCCTCCTCAAACTCCATTTCTGCATCATTTCTTCTCAAATCTTCAAGAAAAGGTATGAGTTTTCTCTGTCTCACTTCATTTTCCATGTTTTGAGTCTGCTTTTCTTGTTTTGATGAGTGTATTGGGGTCATTATGATTTTGTCAAATGTCATGCTCATTCAAGGGTTTGCTTTATCTTGGTGATTGTTCATTGTTTGAGAGTTAGTATTTTTGACTTTATTACTGATGTTTGTATGCTGTCTAGGGTCTGTGCACTATTTCATGATAGTGGTTATTTCATTCATATCATGTTTATGGTATTCTATCACATTATTTGTCATTTGAATCCATGTAATGCTCAATGGCCACTTGATTCTGAGGTATTGATGTTCATTTCCATAATTGCTTGCCTATTCCACTTATGGTGTCCATGTTGCCTTTGACAACTTGTCTCTAACTTTTTTTTGAGTGAAATCTCCCTGTTTCACATCCTTATACCTAAATCTAATCAAACTGATTTGTGTGCCTTGTGGTATTGCATTTGGCTCTTTGCTGTGTGACTGGTCTCTTGCAGATGACTCGTCGTTCTCCTAAAGGCAAGAATATTGTGTCTAGTGATCAATCAACTCTGATTGCTAAACGAACTCGACTATCATCTCATTCATCTAAAGACTTCAATTGTGAGAGATTTAGAACCCCTCTTAACTCACACATCTACTCAAGCATCTTTAACTTGGCTTCTCCTATAGGGAAACATATGGTTGAGTTCAACACCTTGAAGACTACTTTTGTCCCTCAGATTTTTGAATCAAGAGATTGGGCAGCCTTATTTGGAAATTTTGAAGACCCAATGGATGAACTGGTCAAAGAATGCTACTCTAATATTAGTGACCTTGTAGTTGAACTGATTTGCTGGATGAAAGGAAAGGAATTTATCATCAACCCGAACTCCATAGCTGATATTCTCCACATCACAAGACCTCAGAATGTGAATCTAACTCCCTATGATGATAGAACTCCAGAGATTCACGACATTCTACAAGTTCTTGGACCTGACCATGAAGTCTCTAGTAAAGGCTCATCAATAAGTACTACCAAGTTTGCACCTGAGCTGACTACTTTGAAGTTAATCATGTTTTCCAATCTTTATCCACTGTCCAACACAACTTTCATCAATCTCAGAAGAGCTCAATTCCTATGTGATCATATTATAGGAGTGTCCATTAACATCTGTGCCCACATCTTTCAAACCATAAGGAAGACCGCGGCTCGATCAGTAACATGTGGATGTATTCCATTTTGCAGTCTCATTATGAAGTTCATTCTTCGTGAAGGTATTAATCCTCCCTCAGATGGAAAAATGATGACCTATTCGTGTCCAATTTCTGTGATCACTCTCTAAGCAAGCAAGAGTCATTCTTCTAGAACTCCTAAGAGTGAGCCACCAACATATGAAACTCCACAAGTTCATGCTCCAGTTACACCTGCTCAATCAACTTGCACTTCATCTGTTCCTCCTGGGTTTCAAACAGCCAAGCAAAGCCAGTTGACTACGAATGTGGCTCATCAGATATTTGAGTTAGAACGGCTTCTTCACTCCTTTCACAATCAAATTTAGATGCATCTCACAACTATTGAGATATAACTGGATGCTATTCAACAGAAGCTTGAAGAAAGCCTTTAGCTATTCATGCCAAAAAGGGGGAGACCAGTAGCACATAGTTAGGGGGAGAACAGCACAAGAATGAGAAGGAGTGTGCATATAGAAAAGGGGAGTTGTGTATAATACACATATATTTATACTCATCTTTATTTTTGTTTATGGTTATAGTTTTTGTGTTTTGGACAAGTGTTGTTATTATGGGTTGGGTTTGTTCCACTGTGATTATGGGTAATGTTTTTTTTTAAACTTATAACTCATGGATGCATTTTGAAACTTTGGTATATTCTATATATTGATGATGTTTTTCAGTATAAAATGTGATTTGTACCCATGTTGCTTTTGTAAGCTTTTAGAGTTATGTTTTATGCATTGTTTGTAGGCTTTATGGTGTGTACCATGCTTTTATGCAACCTTTTTTGCATTGTTTAATCAGTACTTCTATCTAAATGTCATGCATTTTCCTTTTAAGTACTGTCACTCTTGTGCCCTTGTAGGATTGTTCCTAGATGCATATACTTAGTGTATTATGCATTGGTTGAGTGTTGGGCATGCAAGTGATTTGCATTGAGCTTATTAGCCTGTATGTCCAAGTGTTCATTCCAAGTGTGAATGAGCATTGTGATCACTACCTTATAGTGATTGCTTGTTTGATCAAGCCACGGTTTGTTTCTTAACTCCATCTATGCTTGATCACATTATGCTTGCTTCATATGAATTTCATGCTTTTCTGCATACAATGATCATGGTGTATTGTTGTGTTTCAGGAGATTCATGTTCATATGATTCAAGAGCTTCACAGTTTCTAGAATTAGGTATGAGTGAGTTATGTTCAATTGTTCCCAACTCACATGTTAAGTCTAGAGTCTGTTTTAGGGTTTTGTCACGGAATAGACAAAAGGGGAGATTGTAAGGTTGAATTTAATCAACCATCTTGTTGGCTTTATTCCGTGCCAAATTTGCTTGTATTTTAGCAATTAGAAACCCTGTATTTAGGTGGAAATCATGTCAGGGTAGTATGTGAGAGAGTGTGAAGAATTGCTCAAGTATGTGCAAAGAAGCAGGGACTCGAGCCTGGATTTCGCGGGTGGCTCATGACTGCAAGCCACCAGATTGAAGCACACGTGTCAAGCATGCCAGAAGCTGAAGCGTCGCGTCAGCTGTTCACTACAGGACAAAAGTCCCAGGCTAGCCAAGCCGTTTGCTCGCGGCTTGAACTCGCGACTCAACCCAGTCGCAAGGTCAAGTTGCCAGAACACCTTGTTTGGAAAAATATGCCTTTTCACATTCCTTTTCACCCTACTATATATATACCTTTATACCCATGATTCAGAGATAACTTCCAGAGAAAATTTTGAGAGAGAAACCCTAGAGAAAACAAGATTGACTTATCCATAATCTTTACTTAAGAGACTCTTCAAATTCCTCTACTCTCTTCCTTTCCATTGTCAAATCCTTGAGAGGCTCATTACCAAAACTTTTTCTCACCATACCCATTTCTGTGAGATGGCTGTTTGGTGCTTTGGGAAGCAGTTAGGAATGAACCAATTTCATATTGGTTGATGCTATGGTTAAGTAGCAGAATCCGGGAAGCTAGAAAAGAAATAGGTTCGGCGTAACCTCGTTGGAGCAAGAAGCTTGGAGGGCTTAGGTACATTGGATGGATTAGGCTTGGAGGGTCTATTACTGTTCATGTATCCCAACTACATTTTCTAGTGGATTACTTATTACTTGGAAGGCGGCGGAGAGGTTTTGCGCCGAGGGCTTCGGTTTCCTCTTCGATAACACATCGTTGTGTTGTCCTTGTGTTTGCATCTCTCTTCCCTTATTTTTGCCTTTTATTTTTTGCTATGGATGTGATTTTAAATTGGCTTAGATTGTTTATCAATTCTGTTTATAGTTTGTGTTCATTTTCCGCACACTTTGTGTTTATCATAAAGCTTGAATTGGTAATTTTTTATTTGGGTGTCTAAACATTCATAGTGTATTTTACACTATTTGAACTTTCAATTTGGGCTAACCACAATTCAAAGAACACTAACTAAGAAGCCCTGCAACCATAAATTCATTGACATAACTTTGATAAGTATAGTTTACAGCTTTTGTTATGTTTGAGAATGAATAGAGCATCAAGCACAATTGTAATCAATCGATCAACAATTTTATCAACACAAATTAAGTTTGACTCCATGACATCTAAATTGTAATCAAATAGCACTAAGAAAAGAATTGGTCTAAGTCTCAAAACACTAACTAAATTTGAGAAAATATTATATAATGAAGAATTGAATTGAAAACATTACCTTATGCAATATTAGCGACAGAAGCAAATTGAGAGTGGTGATGGATTTGGCTGAGATTAGAGAGAGAGGATAGGGTCTGAGTTTGAGGAATCGGAAAATAAAAGAGAAACAAATCAGAGAGAGATTATAGGCACTGGTTAGCTACATCCTCTGATATTGAGGTGAAATTTCAGACATGCTCTTTTAGGCATTTGCAATCCAAAATGAAGGGTGCAAAAGTCAATAATCATATAATGTATTAAGTTTGAAAGGATGATGTATTGTATCTATCATCTAATCCAGTGTTTTCAAAACAAATAATACACAATCATACCTACGGTTTTCAGAACTGCCTCCCTAAAAAGACCCATAACTTGAAAGATGACAGATCATAAAGATTTAAAGAGTATCATATTAACCATGATCACAGTTCCTCTAACAACACTATATCCTTAAATTTCACAACTTTTGATACCCATTACTCACAGCCTATTCCAACATGGAATTGGCAAAATATTTCTACAATATCAAAGTAAAATATCCATTTTTTTCCCAACAAAGCAAGTCTCTTTCTTTTACAAAAAAGAAATGTAATGGAATAGAGCATTACCAACAGGCTTTCCACCAATCTCAACATCAAAATAAACTTTATGGGTCAACATGAAACAAATATATGAGCCAAACATGGTAAATTTGTTAAATGGAGGAATTTAAATTTGTTGTGTGGTAAATCAATGTCAAGCACCTGTTCTTCCTAAATCAAAACCAATTAGACCACAATACCAAAACCTAAATCATATTTCCAAATTATAAAAAAAAAAAATAAAAAAAAAAAAAAAAAAAAAGAGAGAGAGAAATAGTTCCCTTGTTTTCATCATTAAGTAGTTGCTTTTTCTCTGTTTGGTTTCAATTGAAAAACTTAAATTCAGAGAAAAGAGAAAGATGAAAGCAAGCGTACCTGGGCATTGGGTATGGAGTTTTATTTTCAATTAAAAATAATAATAGGTAGAGAAAGAGTTGCATAATACAAGAAAACCAAAATATGTAGTGGCGACGATTCGTGGTGGCGGCGGAGCGGCGGGAGAATCTGAGTTTTGGGTTTTGATTTTGGGGATGGAAAGGGTGAGTTTTAGTCTTTTAGGTTTAGGGGAAGGTGATGTGCGTGTGAGAAGTGAAGAGAGATTTTGAAGAAAGTATCGGTTTTAGGTTTAGGTTTTGAAGAAGTACCGGTTTTGTAATGCATATTTGGCGGGGGGAAATAATGAGATTTAGTTTTTATTTTTAAATTAATAATGCTGACGTGAGTAAATGGGTTGGGAAAAAAAATCAAAACATATAAATCAAATTAAAAAAAATTAAATTAAATGCTGACGTGGAAAATTGTGGGAGTTTCAAAAGTTTCGGTTTTATATATATATATAGATTAACATCACATTCACTCCAATTGGTTCTTTAATTACATTCCCTCCAATTTTTATTTTTTTTATTTTTTTTTATTTTCAGTTTTTCAATTGCTTATAGGTGTTCGTCTTAAAAGCTCACCTCAAAAATAATACTCTTAACTTATTAGGTAATTTTGTTACTTATCATAAGCACACGTGCTTACTCACTTCTCTACACTATTAAACTAAGTCCATGGGATCGGAAATTGTTTTTTTTTTTTTTTTGCCAAGTAAATGAGACTTGTAGATATTAATCTCAAGCGCACCTTAAATGGAGTACTCTAATCTTTAAGGTCGCTTAGATAATTACGAGCAAAAGAGATTGTGACTTTTTTTTTGTTTTTGTTTTATAATAGTTAATTTTTCAATGTTTTGATTATTCACCAAGGTATCAAGCATTTATATGAAATGAAGTTGACCCACTTCCTATCCCGTGAACTCTTGTTTCGCGTGAGGGACTAGATATCAATTTCAAATATTCAACCAATGGGGACTGATGGTCTCGTTCGAGAGGCCATCGTCCGTGCAACCAAGGAAGGGATTTTTGAGGTTGTATTTGAAATGGTGAAAGCGGATCCAATATATGTATGGAGCCATGATTCAAGATCAAGAAACATTTTTTCGGTTGCTGTCAAATATCGTCGAGCCAAAATCTTTAGCCTTATCTATGGTCTTGATATGAAAAACGCTTTGGCAAGTGGTGTGGATTCCTTCTAGGGCAATAACTTATTACATATGGCAAGGATGTCTGCACCTTCTACCTCACTTAATGACATCCCAGGTGCAGCTTTGAAGATGTAAAGAGAACTACAATGGTTTAAGGTTATCTCTCTCACTTTTAATTTCTTGGTCTTTAACTATTGGAAATATGTTCACTTAAACAACTATTAGAGTCTTTAATCAAGCAGTAACATTAGGCTACAAAATGTTACTGTGGCCTTTTGAATATCTTTTGGTATTTGGTTGTACTACTTTCGCTGGTACAGAAATTTAATAAAAAATTTCTATATTTTTATGTGAATATTAGATAATAAGTTTTAATTCATTACTTTAAAATACTAGTACAGAAAACTAAAATCAACATAAAAAAACACAATCAAAATAACAACAATCAAAATAAGAGTACAACAACAAAGAAATGCTAAAATAATTAATAAAAACTATCAAATAAACTTATACATCCAGATGCAAAATTACAAACACTTCAAACCTATAAAAGGACACTTGAAAGTTGTTTTTGAGCAAATTTTAAAGTTTTGGGGGGCGATTCTTTAAGTTTTGAGGAATAGCATGATCATTTTGAAGATTTCATAAGGCATTTTTGTCATTCAATGCTTTTTAAGGTTTTTTCTTTCTTTTTCTTTTTTTCTTTTTTTGTGATTGTAGGGGCATTTAAGTGATCTTAGAGGTTTTTGAAGGTATTTTTTGGTCATTTGGAGGCTTCAAGAATTATTTTGGTCACTTTGTAAGTTACTTTCATTATTTTGGATTTATTATTATTATTATTATTATTTGGTTATTTTGAAAATCTTAGAGGTATGTTTGTCATTTTATAGGTTTACTAGGTCTTATTCTAGAGGATTTCAATGGGTATATTTTTTTCTCATCATGTTAGTGATTTTACTAGTATTTTGGTTATTTTGAAAGTTTCAAGGACATTTTGAAGGTTTTCACTCTTTTGAGAGGGTAATTTAATAATTTTAGAAATTTTAGGGGAATTCTGTCTATTTTGAAAATTAAAAGGGTATTTGGTGATTTTGAAAATTTTAAGGATAACTTCATCATCTTGGAAGTTTTGGTGATACAATAACTTGGGAGAGGGGGGGGGGGTGTTTCACTTGAGAGTTGAGATTGACAGATGTATTACACTCATTTAATAGGCCCAAAGTGAGAAGTAAAATTGGTCACTAAACCATTTGTTAGTCTCAACTCTTCAGTGAACAACCCCCACCACGATTATCATATTATGAAAAGAAGGCCGACTGAAGCTATATGCAACTTAAGCAATTGCCTAAGGCCCCCAAGTAAAAAGAAAAAAACCCTCCAAAATTTAACCAAATGTATATCTCTTTACTTGTGAGATTATTAATTAACTCATATCTTACTAAGTCTTTAATTAATTGGGAGTTAAGACCATCGTCCAAGTCAAGGTCTTAATAATATGCTTGATATAGGTCTGACAATATACTTGTATTGGATCTTGTAACACCTCAAACTCATACCAAGGATTTAGATGTCTAACCTGTCTTATAAATAATCAACATTTACTATAATGGAACTGAGCGTAATTAAATATCCACAAATAGGAATCAAACCATCAAGTTTGAATGTTCAAAATGTGTGTAAGACACCTTGAACGTTTAGACCCCCAAATTACAAATTACCAATTCAAGCTTATTATCAAACAATATATGTGCGGAACATGAACATAAGCTAAAACAGAATTGATAAACAATCTAAACTATAAATAATCACAACTACAGCAGTAATTAAATGGCAAAGATAAAGGGAAGGGAGATGCAAACACAAGGACAACACAGCGATGTGTTATTGAAGAGGAAACCGAAGCCCCCAACGTAAAACCTCTCCACCGCCCTCCAAGCTGTTAATAATCCACTAAAGAATGAAATTGGGATATATGAACAGCAGAAGACCCTCCAAGCCTAATCAACCCAGTGTACCTAAGCCCTTCAAGCTTTTTGCTCCAACGACGTTGCACCAAACCTTTGTCTTCTTTAGCTTACCAGATTCCGCAATAACCCATAGCATCAACCAATATCAATTGGTCCCTTCCTAATTGCTTCCCAAGCACCAAAGAGTCTTTTCACAGATATGGGTAAGATGAGAAAAGGATTTGGTTAAAGAACCTCTCAAGGATGTAACAATGGAGAGGGTGAGAGTTGAGGAATTTGAAGAGTCACTATGTAAAAATTATGGATGAGTTAATCTTGTTTTTCTTTAGGGTTTCTCTCTCAAAATTCTCTCTGGAAGCTCTCTATATTTCGTTGGTATAAGGGGTATTTATACTGAAGTGAGAAAGGAATGCGAAGAGTCAATTTTTCCATAACAGAGTGGACTGGTGACTTGGCCTCGCAACTTGACTAAGTCGCGAGTCCAAGCCGTGAGCTAACTGAATGGCCAGTCTGGACTTTTTGTCCTGTAGTGCTATAGCTAGCATGACGGTTCAGCTTCTCTACATGCTTCACTCGTGTGCATCTTCTGGCAGCTTGCAAGCCGCAAGCCACCCGCGAGATCCACCCGCAAGTCCTTGCTTCACTACACAGTCTTGAGTATGTCTTCACACTCTCACACACACTACCCTTATATGATTCCCACCTAAACACAGGGTTACTAATTGCTAAATTACTAGCAAATTTGGCACAGAATAAAGCCAACAAGATGGTTGATTAAATTCAACCTTACAATTTCCCCCTTTGGCTATTCCGTGAAAAAACCCTAAAACAAACTTTAGACTTAACATGTGAGTTGGGAACAATTGAACAAAACTCACTCACACCTAACTCTAGAATCTGTGAAGCTCTTGAATCATAAGAACAAGTATCTCCTGAAACACAATAACACAATTTGATCATTGTATGCAGAAAACTTGTAATGCATATGAAGCAAGCACAATGCAATCAAGCAGAATGGAATAAAGCAATAAACCATGGATTGACCATACAAGCAATCACTATAGAATAGTGATCACAATGCTCATTCATATATGGAATGAACATCCGAACATGCAAGCTAATAAGCTTAAATGCATTAAATGCAAAGTATCATTTGCAATGTCCAACACTCAACCAATGCACAAAACATGTATGCATCTAGGAACAAGATCCTACTAGGACAAAAGAATGATGTACTTAAAGAAAATGTAAAACAATAAACAACAAGTACTACGCTACAAAGCAAAGGTACCAAACCCAAAGGTACAAAACCCAAAGTACATAAAAATTGAATATAAACTAAGTCATGTGATAACAAATAAACAAAGCATTAAACATAGGTAGCTTTTTCTCAGCATCAGTACTCCCCCTATCATTATACTCCCCCTATTGTCATTATCTCCCCCTTTTTGTCATGGAATAGCTAGTCCTCACTTTCTACTAGCTTCCTTTGGATTTGGTCCAATTGGATTTGGAGAAAAGTGAACTTTGTATCACAATGGATGTGGTGGTGGTGCAAGAGAGTAGCAAGCCCAAACATCTTGGTGTTAATGTCGTGGATGGATACCATAATGTTATCCAATTTCTCATCATAGAAGGATGAGGCAGAGTGTGAACCAGTTTCTGTCTTGATTGGACTTTGCTTCGGGTGAGGAGACTCATTGTCAGATGGATGAATGCCTTTGAGCTTCAAAATCCTTGAAATGAGGCAGCAAAAAGGAATGCATGTCCTTGAATCAATTCGTAGAACTATTTTGCACAAAAGATGAAAGATATGAGCACAGATGTTGATCTCTTCATCCGAAACCAGATCATGAAGGAACAAGGCTCTCTCTAGATTCATATATCCGGTGCTAGATAGAGGATATAGATTGTGGAACATGATTATTGTAAGCACCCTCAGTTCGAGAGATAGGGAAGAAACAATTATTAAATTCCCAGTTTGGGAGAATTCTAAGTATCGTCCAAGGGTTTCCCGAAGTAAATCCTCGTCTAGATTTAAATCATCATATACCAATGTTGTAGCAAGCATTGGTCGGTTGATGCGTAGGATATTTGCCAAATAAACAGGAGACATGAAGAAACTCTTTCCTCTAACCCAACATTTGAGCTCATCTCCTTCAACAATGGCATTAGCATAAAATTCTCTCACCATGTTCACGTACACAACATCAAGGTCAAAGAGAAGAAAGTTCTAATCGTTGGTGTATGGGAATGTTGGTTTCATGAAGAAATGGTTGGTCAACAGCCCGTTCAACTAGTGGTATGGCATGTCTAAAATAATTTTCATGGGTCTGAAATGCAGCATAGGATTTGAATTTGTGGGGATCATATACTCTAGATGGTGATCAGGTCCTTTTTGGCCTAGGAGAGGGGTCATCAACATCAATCACTGACTCTTTTCCCTTATTACTACCTCCTTTCACCGTTGCACTCTTGAATGAAGATATTTATAAGCTGCATCATATTACATCAGGGAGCAATAGAGACCACACACACAAAAAATGTGGAAAAACCCTAAAATCATTAGATTTTAATCACAGTCATGTCATAGAATGCGTGTGTGCTACAAATAACATATTTGTGCAGCCAAAGACAGAGTGAAATAACGTATATCCAACACAACCCACACAACAATTTCAAGGCAAAGAGCATGAATAAATCTCAAATCTCAATAACAACTCACAAATAAAGAAGTTCAAGGTAAAGAGCATGAAATAATTAGGAAAAATAAGAAAACCCGTACCTTTTTCTTGAAGATTGAAGTAAAAATGATGAGTAACAATGGGGATTTTTGTGAGGAACACGATGGGTTTGAGAGAGGTTCAATTGGGGAAGACAATGAACAGTCACAAAAGTTCGAGGGAAAAACCAAATGTTTTAAAAAACTGACCTATTTGCACAAAACACGCGATTTTCGCGACTAAGTTAAGTCACGTACAAGTCGCCATGGAAAGTCACGAGACTCTTTGAAACCAGAATTTTTGAAAATTTTTCTAAGTGTTTTTCGTGATTGGAAGTTCTACCCGCGAGAAAGTCGCGAGGTAAGCTGCGAAAATTTCTATATAACCCTCGTGACTAAACCTTCCACCCACAAACAAGTCGCTAGACTGAGCCGCGAGAAACATTAAAAAAAATTTGAAAAATATTCTAAGTATTTTTCACGACTGGGACATTGACCCGCCAGTGAGCCATGAAAAATCTCTGAATGGGCTCGTGACTGGGGCATGCGACTAGATCAACCCGCAACTAAGTCGCTAAAACAGGGCAACACTGTTTTTGAAGATTTTGACAATTTTTGCAAAAACAAAATACTTTTCCAAAAACAACTAAAACACTCAAAAATCTTTTTGTGTTTGATCAACAAAAATTGAGCATGTGAAAATACATTTAATCAAGTACAATCACACAAATGAATATGTTATTTATTGAACATAAGCATGTGTAATATGTGTGGATATCAACAATTAGATAGTCCTTAGTCTAACGTGAAGCTTCAATGATCAATTCAACCAAGCCATACATAATTAGCACTTGATAAAGTGACTCATCTCAATTATAGAAATATGCATATATGACCTCCCACAAAACTTGATTACATAACTTGTGAAGCTTTTCATTTGGCTCCATATACATCATATCATTTGATCTTTTTGAATCAATATAACTCATTGTGAGATCAATGCCTGAAATTTTTGATGATAAGTTAGCCTTTGGCTTTTTGGGCATCATACATTTTATTTTACGTCGCTTTCCATTTTTTCCAGTCAAATACTAGTATGTGCAACAGGCTTTTGCAACTCAATATCTCTTTTCATTTGGAGATTTACATTTGGTGAGCTCTTTAAGCAAAAACAATAAAATAAATGAGTGAGAAGATATATAGGCACAAGTCTATGCATGTCTCAAGCTCAACAAAACCATTGACAAATCATTCATGACAAGTTTGAAGATCTATTTACCATAGTCACATAGATGTCAAGATTTCACCCACAAAGATATAAGTGCATATGGAACAAGCTACGCTCGTAAATGCACAAGACCATTTGTACAAAGGTACAAGGCAAAATATGCTTGTGACAAAACACAATAATGTCAATCAAACTTTTTGGATTTTCTACTTTTTATTTGTTTTTGAATTTTTGACATAATAATCAATAAAAGATTGATCAAAAGCAACAATGTAAAAACACTTAAAGCAAATGCAAATAAACAGAACAATTTTCAACACAAGTTAGCAAAAAGCACACAACCAAGCAAAGTCACAAAACATAGGAAGTATTGATGCATGGACATGTTCTAACGCTTATGCATGAGTACTCCTCTTCACCCATACGTCACGTGCGTTTAGGGTGATATCCTTATAGGATTGGGTATGAGTGTTATGGCTCTCAAACCATCTAGTGAAGCTTTCCAAGTAGATGGTGAATGCACCAATCATTTTCATCACATCCATCACTCCGAAATCGCCATCTCAATCTCTTGATTGCTTTCACCAGCCTAAGTCCTCTTGTCATTTCTTGGTCCTCTCGACCTTTGAGCACCTGAATTCTTCAATGCTTGCAACTTATGACAATTGGGTCTGGTGTGACCTTGAATTCCACAGTAATGGCAGAAGTGTTGATTTCTCGGACCTCTTTGTGACTTTAGGAGTGATTTCCCATTACCTTTAGGTTTGACCACTGATTGTTTAGAAGGCTTAGTCATAAACCTTTGGTCAGTCACATTATTCTTCTTCTCTGGCTTTATTTTCTCAAGAGTAGTGCAGCTACTACCAACTCTTTGGTCTTCACAAACTTCACCTCCTTAGTGATATTGACAGCTGAACTACATTCTCTAGTATATCCCAGTCTGGTTCTGTCAGAGAAAGGTTTTTGTTGAGAAAGGACATCATCAAGCTTCTTGGTGGAGACTCTCTCTACTTTGACATTTGCTTGAACCACCTTAAGCTCAAGGAATTTCACCTTTGTGTTTGCTTCAGTTAACTCTCCATTCAGCGTCTCTATCTCATACTTGGCCTCCTTATATCGCACTTTGAGACTTCTATAGTCCTCCTCTACCTTCTTCATCTTTTTCACGGCCTCATTGGCCACCCTTGTGTATTCTCCTGATTTTTCAAGAAGAGAATTGTAGTTCTCTTGAAAGCCTTCTATACATTCAACTTCTTCAGCATCCGATTCTTCTACAATTCTCATAGATTCCTTATCACTATGCTCCCCAAGTTCTTGCACAAGCAAATTCAAGTCCTCTGAAGACTCAACATGAGCAATAGTCATAAATGCTGAGAAATTCCCTTCTTCATCACAACTATCCTCCGAATTAGAGGTGGAGGAATCTGAGTCACTGAGAATGGTGGCATATGCATTGCCGTTCGATCTTAAGTAATTAGGACATTCCTTTTTGAAATGGCCATGTCCATTACATTCAAAACAAGTGACTCCTTGATTAGATTGGGACTCCTTCTCATCTCTCTTTTCGAAGTCCTTCTTCTCCTTTCCGGAACTTGTGAATTTCCCTTTATCATCAAATTTCCCACTGTTCTTGAACTTCAAGAATTTATGGAAATTCGTTGCAAGCTAAGCAACATCTTTCTCGACAACATCCTCATCCGATGAGTTGTGTGCTTCTACCCTTTCATTTATTGTCTTAAGAGCAAGAGATTTGCTCTTCCTTTGAGTGCAACGACAATTCATAAGTTTGAAGCAAGCCAACCAGTTCTTGGACTTTGATCTCATCAAAATCCTTGCTCTATTCAATCGCCGTCACCTTGGCACGAAAGCTTTCCGGCAATGACCAAAGGATCTTCCTTACTACCTTGGAATCCTCTATTTTCTCTCCCAAATTAAACTTACCGATGACCATTTCATTCAGCTTACTATAGAAAGAGTCAAAGGACTCATCTTCACTCATTCTGAGCTCCTCAAATCGAGTGGTCAGCAACTGTAACTTCGTGTCTTTTACTTTCTTCGTTCTCTCATAAGTGGTCTCCAATATCTGCCAAGCCTCCTTGACAATGGAAATGTGAGAAATCCGATGGAACTCATCTGGAAACACCACAAAAAATAGCATTAAGTGCTTTGCTATTAGCATTTGACACAACGAGAGCTGCCTTATCCCATGTGGATTTGGCTTCCTTTGGCCTAGTCCAGCCGATATCAATGGCATCCCAAACAGATTCATCTATTGAACATAAAAATGCTCTCATCCGTACCTTCCAAAAGGCATAATTGCTACCATCAAAATATGGTGGTGCATTTAAAGATTAAGAGCGATCCATCTCAAAAAAGGGTCAAGGATCACACTAGGGTAATTAAACCATAGCAAGTGCACTTGCTCTGATACTAATTGAATGTTCAAAATATGTGTAAGACACCTAGAATGTTTAGACCCCCAATTTACAAATTACCAATTCAAACTTATTATTAAACAATATATGTGTGGAACATGAACATAAGCTAAAACAGAATTGATAAACAATCTAAACCATAAATAATCACAACCACAGCAATTATTAAATGGCAAAGATAAAGGGAAGAGAGGTGTAAACACAAGGACAACACAGCGATGCGTTATTGAAGAGGAAACTGAAGCTCTTGGCGTAAAACCTCTCCGTCCCCATCCAAGCGGTCAATAATCCACTAAAGAATGAAGTTGGGATACATAAACAGTAAAAGACCCTCTAAGCCTAATCTACCCAATGTACCTAAGCCCTTCAAGCTTCTTGCTCCAATGAGGTTGCGCTGAACCTTTGTCTTCTTTAGCTTACCGAATTCCGCTATAATCCATAGCATCAACCAATATCAATCGGTCCCTTCTTAACTGCTTCCCAAGCACCAAATAGCCTTCTCACAGATATGGGTAAGATGAGAAAAGGATTTGGTTAAAGAACCTCTCAAGGATGTAACAATGGATAGGGTGAGAGTTGAGGAATTTGAAAAGTCACTATGTAAAGATTGTGGATGAGTCAATCTTATTTTTCTCCAGGGTTTCTCTCTTAAAATTCTCTCTGGAAGCTCTCTATATTTTGTGGGTGTAAGGGGCATTTATACTGGAGTGAGAAAGGAATGTGAAGAGTAAATTTTTCCATAACAGAATGGACTGGCGATTTGGCCCAAGTCGCGAGTCCAAGCCGCGAGCTAACTGAATGGCTAGTCTGGATTTTTCGTCCTGTAGTGCTACAGCTAGCATGCTTCACTCATGTGCATCTTCTAGTAGCTTGCAAGCCGCGAGCCACCTGCGAGATCCAACCGCAAGTCCCTACTTCACTGTACAGTCTTAAGCATTTCTTCACACTCTTTCACACACTACCCTTACATGATTCCCACCTAAACACGGGGTTACTAATTGCTAAATTGCAAGCAAATTTGGCATGAAATAAAGCCAACAAGATAGTTGATTAAATTCAACCTTACAAAGTATTTCTTATAAAATCCATCAAACTAAAACTTTGACAATAAAGTCTCCAAATACAATCTCAAATAGATTCATGAATACTAATCTCACTATCCTAAAAAAATATAATAAAGTAGTCCATCAACTAACATAGCTCTAAAAGAAGTCTTCAATCTATGTCTCCAATGATCTACCACCAAAAGATATTCCACTACTCTAATCTGAAAGGGTGGAGAAAGGGGGGGTGAGCTAGAAGCCCAATAAGAGACTACATAACATGAGAATATCTTTTAAAACAAAACATTAGTATCATTGACAAAATATAGTATTTACAAAACATTTACAAATAATTTTAACAGTGATATAATAAATTCTATAAAACTGTTAGAAAGAAAACATTTACCATAACACTGTAATCAATAAATAAAATAGTAACTACTTTAATCGGCCAAAATATACTAAATAGATAGAAACAATATATTATAGTTATAAATAATTTTTCCACTTACAAAAGCTAATAACAATAAAAACAATTATTTGATATGGAAAACATTAAACATTAGCTAGACAAAGACATCAGCTGCTAAACACTCGATGGGTGATTCCTATAGGGAAAAATAACACTAACCTCAAAGAGGCAACACTAACTCCAAAGAGCAAACAATGACACTTGCTCTAAAAAGTAAACGATAACACTACACCACACCATAATAACACTATATTGGCCGAAGGCCAATACTTAACCCTGTGTTGGCAAAGGTTGCAAACTATCTATATGACCGTTTGAAAACATTCTTACTTTATTACAATATTGCCAATATTAATCATATATCATATAACAAATACTTTCTCAAAAATATAGTTTTGAGTCATTCTTAACATATACAATTTCAAAGTAATATACAAGATGTTAGGACATATGTGATTCACTTGCTAGGAACATATGTCACCATTTTATGTAATTGGCTAATCCTTTGAAAAAATGCACTTTACTTGTATTTGGTTAGATCTAGGATGTGTTTAATACTTCAAGAAACTTTATTTCAAGATCAAGTGTTGAAACCATACAAGTTTGTCCAAGAATCAAGCTGAAAAGTGAATGTCATTAAAGCTCAATAGCTAGCTATCTATCGAGCTTAAAGAGCTATTCAGCCCCGAGGCTTGACAACAATTTGACGGATAGGGTATCTGTCGAGGTTTATGAAAAACAGATTTTCAATTCTGTTTTGACTCCAATCCGTGTTTATGTGTTTGGGCTTTCTTTTCTCACAACCCTAAACATATAAAAAGATTATTTTAAAGGCCGTTAAAGTGTTCACAAGTTGCACAAGTGTTGAGCAAAGTGTGTTCAAGAAAATTGTGATCAGAGACACAGTTTTGCCCTAGTTCATCGTTCTTATGAAGAAGTTGCTGTGTTTGTGCACTGTAGGGTTTTATGATCAAGCATCTTCTTGATCTTTATCATTGGGATGAACTGAAGAACTTTGCAGCCAGCAACCTTCTCTAGTTGGTGATTAAAGTCATTTATTGAGATCCGCGCAATTGGTTAGTCATGTACTGGGAGCCATGTAGCAAAAGGAGAAATTGTCACTACAGAACAAATCCAATTGGGTATTAGGGTAAGGGTTCAACTATAAGTTAGTATAAGTTACTAGGATTTCTTTACTTGTAACCGCTTGTTGTGATAATAGTGGAATTTCAGGAGTAGTGACCTAAAATCACCTAGTGGGGTTTTTACAGTGTAAGTTTTCCCCATTCGTAAAAAAATCACCGTGTTATTTATTTTCCATTGCATACTTAATTTAATTGGTGATTTGTTTGTGCTACCACGCGTTTGCATGTTAATTTGATTAATTAATAAACTTTGCTAATTAATCAATTAATTCATCACAAGGGGTCTATTTGTTTTTGGCCTATCAAGTGGTATCAGAGCGGGCACACTCTAATTAGGGTTAATCTTTGTGTGTTGATCCATTGACCCCTGTTTGTCATGGATAGAGAACAGTCATTAATTATAACTCTTTTATTTTATGGCGCTAACTATGCATATTGGAAAGTACACAAGAGAGCTTTCTTACAGTCTTTAGATGAGAAAGTGTGGCAAGCTGTGGATATAAGTTGGACTAAGCCTACAAAAGCGCCAGCCGATTAGGATGATGCCAAGATCAAGGCGGCAAACTTCAATAGTAAGGCATTGAATCCTTTATTCAGTGCAGTCACAAATGAGGAGTTCAAGAAGATATCCTCTACTAAAACTGCTAAAGAGGTATGGACCATCCTCTAGACAACCTATGAGGGAACCAAGGCTGTCAAGGATTCGAAACTACAAAGGCTACAAGTTTCGAAGAGATTAAGATGGAGGAGGATGAGTTGTTTGATGAGTTTTATGCCAAGCTCAAGGACATAGTAAACTCAGCTTTCAATCTTGGGGAAACCATTCCTAAACCCAAGATTGTGAGAAAGGTGCTCAGATCTCTGCCTGAAAGATTGCATGCCAAGATTATGGCGATTGAGGAATCAAAGGACATTGACAAGATTCCTTTGACAAAGCTAGTTGGTAATCTACAAACTTACGAGCTAGGGTTAACAAGGATTGGTAAGTTGGGCAAAAGTAAGAGCATGGCCTTGAAGGCCAAGAGCAGTGACATAGATGAGTCTTCGGAAGATGAAGATTCTAAGATGAAGTCCTATATCACCAGACAATTCAAGAAGTTCATGAAGAATGCCAATGGGAACAGCTTTGACAAGGACCGTAGGCAATCCAGTTCTTCTCAATTCAAGAGTCAAGACAAAGGGAAAAAGGATGCTAGGGATGGCAGTCAATACACTATTCCCGCAGGACCTAAGTGCTTCGGGTGTCAAGGCTTCGGTCACATGAAACAGGAGTGTCCTACATATCTTAAGAGCATTGGGAAGAGCAAGGCACTCGCTTCTACTTTAAGCGACACTAAGTCAAAAGATGATTTCGACAATGAGAATGACGGAATCTTGAATGCCTTCACTACCACTGTCAATACTACTGAGGGGATTATTGAAGATGTGGATGAAAAAGAAGAATTTTTGGAATCCAATTTTGAGAAGATGGATGAACAAGTTGACATCCACACAGCCTATGCAAAGTTGTACAAGGTCTCAGAAAAGCATAAGAAGATGTATAGGTTAGCCTCCAAAAAGCTTAGTGGTGTGGAGCTTAAGCAAGAAGAGCTTTCCACAAAGGTTGATCAAGCCAATCAGATTATTGGGGCACTGAGGTTTGAGAACAATTTCTTGGCTAAGAAGACCAAGAAGCTTGAAGCGGAGCTGTTTCAAGTCAGAGCTCAATTAGAGAGGACTTTAAGTGCTAAGCTTGATGAAATGCTCAGTCTTCAAAAATCCACTTCTGATAGAACAGGCTTAGGGTATGATATCTCTTCTTCTAATATTGCTTCTACTAGTACTACTGTTTTTGTTCCTACTAATAATAATGTTGAAATTGAGAATAATGATTTTAAAACTGATTTAGCTAGTGAGAACATAGATAAGGGTAAATCTATCTTAGGAGAATCCCCTAAGCATGATTAGAAGGAAGCTAAAAACCCTAGGGCTAAGAAGGCTAACTCTTAAAAGCCTAAACAAAAGAAGCAGCATCTCTGTCATCATTGTGGAGTTGCCAGTCATACTCGACCAAATTGCTATAAGTGGTTAGCCACTCAACAAAGCAATGGCATGACAACATCTGGAAGCCAGAATCAGCTTCAATCCTTTCTTACTCCCCTTGGAGATCTTCTCAAAGCCCTCATGTTCCTTTCGAACTTGAACGGTTTCAATTCTTCCCCCTCACCACCAGTTCAAAGGTTTAATTTATTAAGACATATGTGTTTCTCATGTTATAAAACATCTGCCATGATTTTATGTAATTGGCTTATCCTTTAACAAAACGTACTTTACTTGTATTTGGGTAGACTTAGGATGTGTTAAACTACTTCAAGAAACCACATTTCAAGATCTAGTGTTAAAGCCTTCAAGTCTGTTCAAGAAATCAAGCAAGGAGTGCAAAATCATTAAAGCTCGACAACTAGTCGATACCTACTCGACACCTCCTATCTATCGAGGTTTATGAATTTTAGATTTCAATTCTGATTTTCTTGGGATCTGTGAATCTGTCTATAGGCCTTCTTTTCTCCTAACCCTAGACATATAAAAGGATTGTTTTAAGAGCCGTCAAACGGTACACAAGTTGCACAAGCATTGAGCAAACTATGTTCAAGCAAATTGTGACTGGAGACAAAGTTCTTGACCTAGTTCATCTCTTTCTTGGAGAAGTTGCTGTGTATTTGCACTGTAGGGTTTTGTGACCAAGCATCTTCCTGATCTTCATTGTGTGGATGAACTGAAGAACTTTGCAACCAACAATCTCAGATTGGTGATTGAAGTCGCGTACTGGGATCCGCATAATTGGATAGTCACGTACTTAGGAGCCATGCATCAGAAAGGGGAACTATCACTACAGAACAAGTCCGATTGGGTATTGGGGTAAGGGTTCAACTATAGGTTGGTAAGGTACTTGGGATTCCTTGCTTGTAACCGCTTGTTGTGATAATGGTGGAGTTTCAGGAGTGGTGACCTGAAAATCAGCCAGTAGGGTTTTTGCCGATAAGTTTTTCCCCATTCGTAAACAAATCACTATGTCATTTATTTTCCGCTGCAATTTTAGTTTATTGGTGATTTGTTTGTGCTACCACGCTTTGCATGATAAATTGATTAATTAATAACTTGACTAATTAATTAATTAATTCCTATCACAAGGGGTCATTCTGTTTGTGGCCTATCAAGTGGTATCAGAGCGGGCACATTCTGATTAAGGTTTAATCTTTGCTGTGTTGATCCATTGACCCCTATTGTCATGGATAGAGGACAGTCATTAATTATACCTCCTTTATTTGATGGCACTAACTATGCATACTGGAAAGTACACATGAGAGCTTTCTTTCAGTCTTTAGATGAGAAGGTGTGGCAAGTTGTAAAGATTGGCTGGACCAAGCCAACGGAAGTGCTGGCCAATTGGGATGAAGCAAAAATCAAGGTGGCTAACTTCAACAGCAGAGCATTGAATGCATTATTCAGTGCAGTCACTAATGAGGAGTTTAAGAAGATATCCTCCACATAAACTACACAAGAAGCATGGACCATCCTCCAAACAACCTATGAGGGTACAAAGGCTGTCAAGGATTCAAAGCTTCAAAGGCTCACTACAAGCTTTGAAGAAATAAAGATGGAGGAGGATGAGTCATTTGATGAGTTCTATGCCAAGCTCAAGGACATAGCAAACTCAGCCTTCAATCTTGGGGAAACCATTCCTGAACCCAAGATTATAAGGAAAGTGCTCAGATCTCTACCCGAGAGATTTCATGCCAAGATCACGGCAATAGAGAAATCAAAGGATATTGATAAGATTCCTCTGACTGAGTTGGTTGGAAATGTGCAGGCCTATGAGTTAGGATTGACAAGGATTGGCAAGATAGGTAAAGGCAAAAGCATGGCACTGAAGGTCAAGAGCAGTGACACAAATGAGTCTTCCGATGATGAAGACTCCAAGATGAAGTCCTACATTACAAGGCAGTTCAAGAAGTTTATGAAGAATGTCAACGGAAGGAACTTCAACAAGGACCGCAGGCAGTCCAGTTCTTCTCAGTTTAAAGGGCAAGACAAAGGGAGGAAGGATGTTAAGGAAGGTGGTCAATACACTGTTCCCGCAGGACCTAAGTGTTTTGGATGTCAAGGCTTCGGGCACATAAAACATGAGTGTCCTACGTATCTCAAGAGCATTGGGAAGAGTAAGGCACTTGCTGCTACCTTGAGCGACATTGAGCTTGAGGAAGATTCTGACAATGAGGATGACGGAATCTTGAATGCCTTCACTGCCACTGTCAATCCTACTGATGGGATTATTGAAGATGTGGACAAAGAAGAAGAATTGGTGGAGTCCAAATTTGAGAAGATGGATGATCAAGATGATATCCATACAGCATATGAGAAATTGTACAAATTTTCTGAAAAACATAAGAAACTTTATAGGTTGGCCACCAAGAAACTCAGTGATGTGGAACTTGACCGTGAAGAATTATCCACAAAGTTTGATAAGGCTAATCAAACTATTGGAGCATTGAGGTTTGAGAACAATTTCTTGGCTGAGAAGACTAGGAAGCTTGAGGCGGAGCTGTTTCAAGTCAGAGCTCAACTGGAGAGGACTTCAAGCGCTAAGCTAGACGAGATGCTCAACATTCAGAAATCTACTTCAGATCGTACAGGTTTAGGGTATGGTATTTCTTCCTCTAATATTGCTTCTACTAGTACTATTGTTTTTGTTCCTCCTGCCAAAAATACTGAAATTGAGAACATTGATGTTAAAATTAGTCAAGCTAGTGAGAACTTAGACAAGGGTAAATCTATCTTAGGAGCACCCCCTAAACTAGATAAGAAAAAAGCTAAAAATCTTAAAGCTAAGAAGGCTAACTCTTAAAAGCCTAAACAAAAGAAGCAGCATCTTTGTCATCATTGTGGAGCTATCGGTCATACTTGACCAAATTGCTATAAATGGTTAGCCACTCAATAGAGCAATGGCATGATAACGTCTGGAAGCCAAAATCAGCTTCAATCATCTCTCACTGCTCTTGGTGATCTTCTCAAGGCCCTCATATTCCTTTCGAACTTGAACGGTTTCAATTCTTCCCCCTCACCTCCTATTCAAGGTTTTAGTCAAAGGAAAGGTTCTTCCAAGGTGTGGAAGAAAAAGGACTCTAAGTGATTTTATCACTTTCTTCTATCTACTTGTTTTTGCTTGTTGCGTTACTTGTGTGTTTTGTTTTCATTTTTGAGTCAGTCTAGTTTTATGCTTTGTTTTGTTTAACATGTTTTTGTTTGTTTATTTTCAGTTTTTGTTTATTTTGTTTTTGAAAAAAAAAATTAAAAATCAGAAAAATACAAAAGTAGTGTGTGTTTTATGTACATTGGTACTTGTGTACCTTGGATGGCCATTGAAACAAAGTTTTCTAAACTTTGTATCGTTTGTAGCTTAGATGAGCATCTCTATGCACAACTAAGCAAGTGAGCTTTGTGACTCTTGTTTGTGATGAGTAAGATTGAGTTGTCTCTTATACTTAACACTCATATTACTCTTTTTTACGGGAATGACATCTGTATGCTTCAGCATAGCAAAAGTGTGATGTCAATGACATTTGTGTGCTTAGACATAGCAAAATTGGAATGTCAAATATCATTGGGTATTTCTTTTCTCTCTCTAATAAGCCCATGTGTGATATACTTAAAAGAAAAACATGCAAAGAAAAATCAAAAGCAAAAAGATCAAAAATGCTTTTAAATATGATTGCAAGCGTGTATTCTAGGAGATGTGGGAGTTATAGGATGTACCTTGAAGGTGATAGTCCACATCAAGCAGTTATGATTGTGTGTGAGTTAAAGTGATTTTCTCATATCTCAAATTGTCATAACATGTATACACTTATACAATCTTGCGATATTTTTCACACACAACACACAATATTCTTTGCTATTCTTGATACATGTGCAGATACAATGTGATTTGGCCATCACAAGTTTTACATGTGGTAATGTATGCTCACTAAACTGTCATGACTTATTTTTGAAATATAAAATTGGTTAGACTTGTTTAGTGTGTGTGTGTGTTTTGGAGATCCTTATGCTCAAATTTTTTTTAGGATTGAGAGATTTTTGTGTTAATTGGATCATTGGTTGAGTTGTGTGTTAGATTGCATTCACATCTGTGTTTTTCACTTCTCGAAAAACTGGTTTTAAAAGCTAGCTCGACACCTCCTCAATACCTTGCTATCTGTCAAGCTTCTCAAGCATTTTTTTAAACGCAAACCCGACACCTCTTCAATACCTGGTGGATCGATCGAGAAAGCTCCTGCATCCTCAATAGCTCCTCGACACCTATTGGATTGATTGAGCTTCTGTTCTTGACTTTGACTCTTTGTTGCTTGATAGCTTCCTCGATACCTTAGCTATCGAAGACCAGATCCTCGATACCTACCTCGACAGATCCCTCAATACCTCTCGATACCTGCATCTGTCGAGATTTACTAGCTGCCTATATAAGGCCTTTGTGTGATCCGGAATTCATTTCTCTTCGATCTCTCTCTCGATACTTCTCTGTTTCTCTCCCAAAACACTCTTATCTTACTCCAAACTTGTTCCTCAAGGATTCTTCAAGCTTTTTCAAGTTTCTCTTTACTTGGTAAGCTCCTAATCCTATCTTATTCATGCATTTCATGATTTAAAACCTAGGTTTTGGGGTTTTTGAAAAATTTTGGGGTTTTTCAAAATTGATGAGCTTTCATTGAAATTTTGGGATGGGTTTTCACTTCAATGTGTTTAAAACCTCATACATTGCATCACATTAGCATTATAATGATATTGTCATGCATTTAGATGTGTGCTATATGTTTATATGTTGATAGGTTTGGATTGGGCTGAGCCCATGATGCATTTTCTTTTGCATGTCACATTTTCAGGCATTTCCCATGCATACATAATTCTTTTCAATACACTTGATATATTTGAAACTGCTTGGGACTTTTCTGATTGTCATTCTTTCTCTCCCTCTCTGTTAGTCTACGTTAGACGTGTCTATGGCATCTAAGCGTAAATCTACTCCGGCCCAGAACCCTCTTCATTTCAGTGCCTCTTCATCTTCTAATTCTACCCCTCTCTCTCTTCAGTTCCATGATGATGATGCCCACAAGGAATTCTCGGAGAACTTTTCTAGACGAGGCATTCATTCGGAACGCCAAGTCGTTTTGTCGGACTTTGCCAACACTGACCTTCCCTCTGTCATTCACAGTAGGGGATGGAAGTCACTGTGTGACGTCCTGGTCACATGTCCTCTTGTACTGATCTAGGAGTTTTACTCCAACATGCATGGGATAAATCATTAAGTACCTCTCTTTTTCACTCGCGTCCGAGGTACGCGCATCCCTATCACACCGCAGCTGGTTGCGGATGTGCTTCATGTCCCTAGGATAGAGTTTCCTGACTATCCTAGCTGTGAGCGTCTGAGGACAGTATCTAGGGATAAGCTCATGTCTTCTTTTTGTGAGCGCCCTACTACTTGGGGTGAGCGTCCTTTCACACCATGTTGACCTTTTGCTAAAGGTCCTAGATTCATGAACATGGTGATGACCTTTGTTTTACATCCTCTTTCTCATTATAACTCCATCACAGAGCCTCGTGCTTGATTTTTGCTATCTCTTCTTAAGCATCTCACTATAGATTTTCCCTCTCATTTCATTCTGTCTATCATAGATATTCATTTGGATTCGGCGTCCCGTGATAAGCTCATCTTTCCTTCTGTGGTCATGAGGATTCTACGCCATTTTTCCATTCCTTTTCCCTCATTCAGCCATTATTTCATCATGTGTGCCATAGACTACGCTACCGTTAAACGTAGCGAGGCCCAGTTTCAGTCGCGACAGATGGATTCAGCAGCACTCTCCTCTCGTTCTGCTCTATCCCGATCTACTCCATATGCATCCGCTCCTTCCTCTTCCGGTGATGCATCTTTGGGAGACATCTTGGCATAGTTGCAGCGCATGGATGCTCGTCTGGATACACTCTCCTACAGAGTTGTATTAGGTGAACATTCATGTCGGTCGTATTGCACGACGACAGGCAACTATGGGCGGCTTTGCACCTGAGCCTACTCCTTCACCACCTTATCCAGTTGCTTCTGATTCCGATGCTGAGGATGATGATGATGATGATGATGGTGATGACGATGACGCTTCAGATGATGATGGAGATGCTAGCTCTACCGATGAGATGTCTATTTAACACTCTACCCTTTGTCACTCGTGACAAAAAGGGGAAGTAGTTTTGGATATGAGAGTAGTCACTCTTAGGGGGAGAGCTAGTTAGGGGGAGTGTTGAGTGTTGTTATTCTTTTTTGAGGGATGTAGTGAGGATATCATGTATCTTTTTCTTTTCTTTCTTTATTAGGTACATTGTTCTTATACATGAGGTCTTGTGACCATTTATAGACATACATTGTACTTATTTTCTCTTTTATATTGTTGATGTATGTTTTTCTTTCACCTACCCTTTCATGTGTTGTTTCTTTTCTCTCTTTATAAACATGCTTCTTATTTATTTGTATGCAATCTATTATTTCTGTTTCATACAAAGATGCCTTAATGAGTTTTGTTTAAAGTGTTTCAGAAATACAGGTTGTCAAAGTCTACTTGCCATAAACTCTCTTCTTGCAAAGTTTTTCAAAAGTTTGTGTTAGGATAGATTTTATTGTATTCAACAAGTGAATATGAGTTAAGTGATTTATGACTTCTCTCATATGTTCATTTGTTAGTTGTGGTTTTGTCACGGATTGCTAAAGGGGGAGATTATTGGGACATATATGTTTCTCATGTTATAGAACATATGTCATGATTTTATGTAATTTGCTTATCTTTTGACAAAACGCACTTTACTTGTATTTGAGTAGACTTAGGATGTGTTAAACTACTTCAAAAAATTACGTTTCAAGATCTAGTGTTGAAGCCTTCAAGTCTGTTCAAGAAATCAAGCAAGGAGTGCAAAATCATTAAAGCTCGACAGTTGGTCGATACCTGCTCGACACCTCCTATCTGTCGAGGTTTATGAATTTTAGATTTCAACTCTGATTTTCTTGGGATCCGTGAATCTGTCTATGGGCCTTCTTTTCTCCTAACCCTAGACATATAAAAGGATTGTTTTAAGAGCCATCAAACGGTACACAAGTTGCACAAGTATTGAGCAAATTTTGTTCAAGCAAATTGTGACCGAAGACAAAGTTCTTGACCTAGTTCATCTCTTTCTTGGAGAAGTTGTTGTGTATTTACACCGTAGGGTTTTGTGACCAAGAATCTTCCTGATCTTCATTGTGTGGATGAACTAAAGAACTTTGCAGCCAACAATCTTTTTAGATTGGTGATTGAAGTCGCGTACTGGGATCCGCGCAATTGATTGTCACGTACTTAGGAGCCGTGCATCAGAAAGGGGAACTGTCACTACAGAACAAGTCCAATTGGGTATTGGGGTAAGGGTTCAACTGTAAGTTGGTAAGGTACTTGGGATTCCTTACTTGTAACCGCTTGTTGTGATAATGGTGGAGTTTCGGGAGTGGTGACCTAAAAATCACCAGTGGGGTTTTTGCCGTTAGGTTTTCCCCCATTCGTAAACAAATCATCGTGTCATTTATTTTCCGCTGCAAATTTAGTTTATTGGTGATTTGTTTGTGCTACCACGCTTTGCATGATAAATTGATTAATTAATAACTTGGCTAATTAATTAATTAATTAATTCCTATCACAAGGGTTCATTCAGTTTTTGGCCTATCATATCAAAGGAAAGGTTCTTCTAGGATGTGAAAGGAAAAGAGCTCCAAGTGATTCTATCACTTTCTTCTCTCTCTTTGTGTTTTTGTTTTTACATAACTTGTGTGTCTTGCTTTTATTTTGAGTCAGTCTAGTTTTTATACTTTGCTTTGTTTAACATGTTTTTGTTTGTTTTCAGTTGTGATTATTTTGTTTTTAATATAAAAATTAAATAAAAATTGAAAAATCTGAAAAATACAAAAACAATGTGTGTTTTGTGTACATTGGTACTTGTGTGCCTTGGATAGCCATTGAAACAAAGTTTTTTAAACTTTGTATCTTTTGTAGCTTAGATGAGAATCTCTATGCACAACTAAACAAGTGAGCTTTGTGGCTTGTGTTTGTGATGAGTAAGATTAAGTTATCTCATGTACTTAACACTCGCATTACTCTTTTTGATGGGAAGGACAAAAATTCCTAAGAGAAAGGCATAAATAACCATCTCACTACTGTTGCTTGCCAATCATTAAATGACATCTGTATGTTTCGACATAGCAAAAGTACAATGTCAATGACATTTATGTGCTTCGGCATAGCAAAATTGAAATGTCAAAAGCTTAACATAATTGGGTATTTCTTTTCTATCTCTTATATGCCCATGCATGATTTTCTTAAAAAGAAAATATGCAAAGAAAATAAAAAGTAAAAATATCAAAATGTTTTAAATATGATTACAAGCGTGTCTTCTAGGAGATGTGGGAGTTATAGGATGTACCTCGAAGGTAATAGTCCCCATCAAACGGTTATGATTGTGTGTGAGTTAAAGTGATTTCCGCATATTTAAAGTCATCATAACATGTATACACTTATGCAATCTTGCAATCTTTTTCATACACAACACGCAATATTCTTTGCTACTTTTGATACATGTGTAGGTACAATGTGATTTGGCCATCACAAGGTTTTACATATGTTAATGTATACTCACTAAACTGTCTTGACTTATTTTTGAAATATAAAATTGGTTAAACTTGTTTAGTGTGTGGGTGTGTGTATGTGTGTTTTTGGAATCCATGTGCTTAAAAATTGTTGTTGAGAGATGATTTTAAAAGTTCAAAATGTTGTTTGGATTTTTGGTTGAGTTGCATGTTTTGTTGCATTCATATCTGTGTTTTTCCCTTCTTGAAAAACTGATTTTAAGCTATCTTGACACCTCCTCAACACTTGACTATCTGTCAAGATCCTAAGCTTTTTCTTATTGCAATCTTGATAGATTCTCGATAGCTAGTGGATCGATCAAGAAAGTTCTTGGACCCTCGATAGCTTCTCGATAGCTGGTGGATCGATCAAGCTTCTGTTCTTGTGTCTTTGCTTTGTTCCTTGACACCTCCTTGGCAGCTTCATCTGCCAACGTTGTTTTTCTCGATACCTTCCTCAACAGATGGCTCGACACCTCTCGACTCCTCCATCTCTCGAGAATTACTAAAGATCTATATAAAGGACAAGCGCGATCTGGACTTCATTTTCTCTCGATCTCTTTCTCGATACCTCTGTCTTCTCAACTCCCAAATCACCCTCTCTCACTCCAAACCACTTTTCAAGTGATTTTCAAGCTTTTTCAAGGTTTTCTCTTCACTTTGTATGTTCCTAATCTCTCATTTTCATGCATTTTCATGTTTTGAAACCTAGGTTTTTGGGGTTTTTTAAAATTGATGAGTTTTTGTTGAAATTTGGGATGGGTTTTTCCTTACATAAGTTTAAAATCTCATACATTACATTCCATGTGCATTATGACTGTATTTTCATGCATTTAGTTGTGTGTTATACATGTTGAACTGCTTGTGTGCTGTTAGGATTGGATTGGGTTGAGCCCATGATTCTTTTTTTACTTTGCATGTCACATGCTTTGCATGTCACATGCTCATGCATTTTCATGCATACGTTCTTTAAATTCAGTATATTTCTATATATATTTGAACTGTTTGGAGCTATTCTGATTGTCTCTTTCTTCCCCTCTCTCTCTTTTTGTTTGCGTTAGTCGTGTCTATGGCACCAAAATGTAAATCCACTCCGTCCTAAAACCCTCTTCATTCTGAGGCATCGTCTTCCTCTGATCCTACTTCTTCTCATATCCAGTTCCATGATGAGGATGCCCGAAAGGACTTCTCGGAGAACTTTTCTCGACGAGGTGTTCATTCAGAACGCCAAGTCATTTTGTCGGATTTCTCCGACACTAACCTACCCACTGTCATTCACAGTCGGGATTGGGAGTCATTGTGTGACGTCCCGATCACTTGTCCTTCCGTGCTAATCTTGGAGTTTTACTCCAACATGCATGGAATTGATTCTTCAGTACCTCTCTTTCATAATCGCATTCGAGGTACACGCATTGTTGTCACACTGCAGCTTGTTGCAGATGTACTTCATGCTCCGAGGGTGGAGTATCCGGACTACCCCAAATGTGATTATCTGAGGATTGTGTCCTAAGTCGAGATGATCTTTGCTTTTTGCGAGCGCCCTTCTGATTGGGGTGACCATCAGTTTACACCATATAAGGCCTTTGCTAAAGGTCCTAGATTCATAAACATTGTGATGACTTTTGTTTTGCACCTACTCTCTCACTATAACTCTATCACAGAGCCTCGTGCTCGATTTTTGCTTTCTTTGTGAGAGCACTTCACTATTGATTTTCCTTCACATTTTATTCTTTCTCTCATAGATGTGTTTAGGGATACGACTACCCATGATAAGCTCATCTTTCCTTTGGCTATCACGAGGATCTTACGTTATTTTTCTGTTTCTTTTCCCTCTTCCACCCATTTTTCTATCATATGTGCCATAGACGCCACTACCGTTAAACGTAGCAAGGCGTAATTTAGGTCACGGTAATCGAATTCAACAGCTCCTCCCTCTTGTTTGGCTCCATCCCGATCTGCTCCATCCACATCCGCTCCCTCCTCTTCTTCGAGTGATGTGTCACTAGGGGACATCATGGGGCAGCTGCAGGGCATGGATGCTCGCCTTGATACACTCTCTACAGAGCTCTATCAGGTGAACATCCGTGTCGGTCGTATTGCATGGCGACAAGCAACTATGGGCAGTTTTGCTCCTGAAGCTTTTCCTCCACCTCCTCATGTGGCTTCTAATTTTGAGGATGAGGATAATGATGATGGCAATGACAATGATGCTTCTGATGAAGATGATAGAGATGCTAGCTCTACCGATGAGATGTTTACTAGACATTCTTACCCTTTGTCACTCGTGACAAAAATGGGGAGTAGTTTTGGATATGAGAGTAGTCATTGTTTCGTATGTGTTTCACATGATTAAGAACATATGTCATGATTTTATGTAATTGGCTTATCCTTTGACAAAACGCACTTTACTTGTATTTGGGTAGATTTAGGATGTGTTTAAATACTTCAAGAAACCACGTTTCAAGATCAAGTGTTGAAGCCTTCAAGTCTATCCAAGAAAACAAGCTGATAGTGCAAATTCATTAAAGCTCGATAGCTGCTCGACACCTCCTATCTATTGAGGTTTAAAAATTTCAGAATTCAAGTCTGATTTTTTGGGATCCATGAATATGTTTTTGGGCCTTCTTTTCTCCTAACCCTAGACATATAAAAGGATTGTTTTAAGGGCCGTCAAACAGTACATAAGTTGCAAAAGTTTTAAGCAAACTCTGTTCAAGCAAATTGTGACTGGAGACGAAGTTTTTGCCCTAGTTCGTCTCTTTCTCTTAAAGAAGTTGCTGTGTATTTGCACCGTAGGGTTTTGTGACCAAGCATCTTCTTGATCTTCATCATGTGGATGAACTGAAGAACTTTGCAGCCGACAATCTTCTTAGTTGGTGATTGAAGTCGCGTACTAGGATCCGCGCAATTGGTTAGTCACGTACTTGGGAGTCGTGCATTAGAAAGGGGAACGGTTACTACAGAACAAGTCCAATTGAGTATTGGGGTAAGGGTTCAATTGTAGGTTGGTAAGGTACTTGGGATTCCTTTACTTGTAACCACTTGTTGTGATAATAGTGGGGTTTCGGGAGTGATGACCTAAAATCACCCGGTGGGGTTTTTGCCGTTAGGTTTTCCCCATTTGTAAATAAATCACCGTGTTATTTATTTTCCGCTACATAATTTGTTTATTGGTGATTTGTTTGTGCTACCACGCATTTTCATGATAAATTGATTAATTAATAACTTAGCTAATTAATTAATTAATTTCTATCACAAGGGGTCATTCAGTTTTTGGCCTATTATTCATTCTTAAAGGGAAAGTTAGTATAGGACATTTTTTTTGTTAGGGGGAGTGTTGATATTTTTGAGGAATGTAGTAAGTATTACATGTATCTTTTTCTTTTCTCTATTTTAGATACATTTATTCTTGTACACTAGTCTTGTGACCATTATTGACATACATTATACTTATTTTCTTTATATGTTGATGTATGCTTCTTTCACCTACCCTTACATATGTGGTTTCTTTTCTCTCTTTATGCACATGCTTCTTATTACTTGTATGTAGTCTATTATTTCTGTTTCACACAAAAATGCCTTGATGAATTTTGTTTAAAGTGTTTCAAAAATACAGGTTGTCAAAGTTTACTTGCCATAAACTCTCTTCTTGCAAAATTTTTCAAGAGTTTGTGTTAGGATAGATTTTATTATAATCAACAAATGAGTACGAGTTGAGTGATTTATGACTTCTCTCATATCTCATTTGTTTGTTGTGGTTTTATAGTTGATTGCCAAATTGAGAGATTGTTAGGACATATGTGATTCACTTATTAGGAACATATGTCACTATTTTATGTAATTGGCTAAACCTTTGACAAAACGCACTTTACTTATACTTGGGTAGATCTAGGATGTGTTTAATACTTCAAGAAATTTTGTTTCAAGATCAAGTGTTGAAACCATGCAAGTCTGTCCAAGATTCAAGCTGAAAAGTGTCTATCATTAAAGCTCGACAGCTAGCTATCTATCGAGCTTAAAGAGCTGTTCAGCCCCAAGGCTCGATAGTAGCTCGACAGATAGGTATCTGTCGAGGTTTATGAAAAACAAATTTTCAATTCTGTTTTGACTCCAATCTGTGTTTATGTGTTTGGGCTTTCTTTTCTCACAGCCCTAGACATATAAAATGATTATTTTAAGGGCCATCAAAGTGTTCACAAGTTGCACAAGTGTTGAGCAAAGTGTGTTCAAGCAAATTGTGACCGGAGACACAGTTTTGCCCTAGTTCATCGCTCTTATGAAGAAGTTGCTATGTTTGTGCACCGTAGGGTTTTATGACCAAGCATCTTCTTGATCTTCATCGTTGGGATGAACTGAAGAACTTTGCAGCCAACAACCTTCTCTAATTGGTGATTAAAGTCGCGTACTGGGATTTGCTCAATTGGTTAGTCACATATTGGGAGCCATACATCAAAAGGAGAAATTGTCACTACAGAATAAGTCCAATTAGGTATTAGGTTAAGGGATCAACTGTAGGTTGGTATAAGATACTGGGATTCCTTTACTTGTAACCGCTTATTGTAATAATAGTAGAATTTTAAAAGTGGTGACCTTAAAATCACCCAGTGGGGTTTTTGCCGTGTAAGTTTTCCCCTATCACAAGAAATAATAAAATTCAGGTATGCATAAAGCATTGACAATGGTATAAGTTTTTGAAACTTCACTTTTGCAATTATGTATATATAAATATATTTTGACCAAAAATTTATATAAATATACACGTCTTGAGAGACGTCATGTTCTGAAGTCCACTTACCTCAAATCACCAAAACACGATAGATCTCAACTATCCAAGCCAATGTCACTCGAACCTAATACACAAATAGATGATTTTTCTGTGATAAGCCATACTTACACTATTTATATAAACCATTCATGCTATCCCTCTTCCAAAATCACATATGGACCTTTATACATCATACCTGGACAAAATTGGCAAATGCCTTTTTTGGGCAAAAAAAGCAGCATTATGTCCCCTTTCCCAAACTAATTAGGGAAATGCCCCTCTTTTGAAATTCGATTTTCTCAAAATCAAGTTAAGCCCTATAATGGCGTTTTTAAGGAGCCTATAGTGACGTTTTAAGGACCTATAGTGGCATTTTGAAACTCGAGCTCCATGAACTCAAGTTGTTGGTAAAAAAAAGAAAAAAAATTGGATGTAACTCGAGTTCATGGAGCTCAAGTTCAAAAGCGCCACTATAGGTCTTTAAAATGTCACTATAGGCTCCTTAAAATGCCACTATAAGGCTCCAGAAATTATTTTTTTAAACTCAATTTTGAGAAAATCGAGTTTCAAAAGAGGGGCATTTTCCTAATTAGTTTGGGAAAGGGGGAAAAATGCTACTTTTTTTGCCCGAAAATGGCATTTGCCAATTTTTTCCCATCATACCTACATGTCAGATCCTAACAATGTTTTTAACCAAAGGCCTATCATTAGTATTTAATACTTTACCATCCGATCCGAAATAATCCACAAGCATCAGTATTACTTATATCTCATGATAGTCTATTTAAATTGGATATAGGGAATTCAATCTCAATTGGGGTATTGATATCATGTAATCTTATGACTCACCATGCTATGTACATCAATTTTGACTCTTTACTCTCTACATGTATATAGATGCCTATCATGCCACTTAATTAAGTCATAACGCAGAAACTTCAAGAAATCTTATACCATCAACTTAGAGATAATGTAATATTGTAATATAAACTCTATTGTATGGAGATAAACAACATGTATCTTTAACCTATGATACCACACACAATCAATAATCAGCTTGTTAATAGTTACCTTGACGTCGTCTTTGTCAAGTTTCGCAATAATCCTTTTTGATGTAGCTTTTAGCAACTTGTGTTTCTCTCTACCTTTCACGTGACTAACTTAAAAGACCCAATATATATACCTCTAAAATAACACTCCAATTCAGTCTAGGAAGACCAATCTTACTCCAATTAGTACTCTTAAATAACACTCCTACTTGAACTAGAGTTTAAGACCCACTAAAACTTAAATAAGCTTCCAAGACTTTAATTCCCAATAAAACTCAAATTAAGGTTGTTTAGATAGGCTAAAACTCTAAAAGGATTCCAATAACACTTAAATTCCTAATCCAAATAGGTTTTAATCTCTTATCATTTTTCTGTAACTGATAAGGAGACTAAAAGTCTAAATACGAATAATCCACAAAAATAACTCTCATGTTACATCTTTTTTTCTTTTTCTTTTTTTCTTTTTTTTGGTAGTGATCATAATATAAAATAATATCACCTTAAAAATAAATTAAATAATTCTTCAATTTCACTCCAAAAGCAATTAAATTAAATTTAAGTGAGGCAGGTGTTACAGATCTTGATCTCAAAAACATGAGTTTGAACTTGATATTGAGCTTGAACTTGGTTTGATTAATGAATCAAGCCAAGTCGAGATTAAACTTTTGGATTTTCTGACGAGTTCAAGCTCAAACATTATTTGTGGGGTTGGTTTAAGCTTAAGCTAAGTTTCAAAACTTCATATTTTTTGTCAAGGTGAGATTAAACATTCAATACTTGACAAGGATTCAATACTTGACAAAGCTTAGCTTGTGTGTTTACAACCCTACTTTCAAATAGTAGTACCAACTAATTAAAAAAAGTTGTACCAACTAGATACTAAAACAAAAAACAAAAAAAAGGAGAAAATATTTTATAAAAAAATTATGAGTAAGAGTCTGTTGCAAATCCCTAAGTCAAGCTTGAACATTTTATATTTGTTGTCAAGCTGAGCTTGAATATTCAATGCTTAACAAAGTTTAGTTTGCGCCTTTATTACCCTACTTTCAAATATTAGTACCAACTTTTTTTTTCTTTTTTTAAAGTAGTACCAACTAGATATTAAACAAAAAAAAAAAGAGAGGAATTTTCTTATACAAAAAATATTTAAGTAAGAGCTTGTTGCTAATCCTTAATTAGTGAGAATTACTAAATCTAACCTAGGTAATGATTTAGACACCAAATTTTAAATTTAGGCTTAATATATGTTAAAATACAAATTACACCCTCTAAGTTTGACTGAAATAAATTTTAGTCCTTTAACTTCACTTTCATTCCATTGAGTCCTCCAAGTTTCTAATTTATTCAATTCAGGCATTCCGTCCAATTTTGTTAAAAATTTTCCATTAAAAAAATATTTTACTCACATGATAAAAATCTATAAAATTAATTAAAATATTTTATAGATTTTTTATGTGAGAAATTTTTTTATCAAAAAATCTTTGTTCATTAGTTAATTGCATATACTTAATGGCAATTTTTTAACGGAATTGGACAAAAGATCTTAATTGAATAAATATGAAACTTAAAAGACTTAATTGAACAAAAGTAAAATTAGTGGCATGAAATGAATTTTAGTCAAATTTAGAAGGTGCAATTTGCATTTTATCCTTACTTTTAAGCTAAATTAAAAATTAATGCCCTAAGCAATTGAACTTTGAAGTCCAAATTTGAGTTTTACAATAATAAGTTAACCGTGCAGTAATCATTTCTGTCGTTGCCAATAGAAGAAGAGAACAAAGAGAGAGTGAGAAGAGGTGAAAGGCTTCAAACTTAAGACAAGAAGAAAGTACAAAGCAAAAGAATCAGTACTACTAAAAAAACCTTAAAAAATTAATAAAATATTGATACTGGTGTGGAAAATTGTGAGAGCTGCAAAAAATTAAAGGCTTTGGTTTTATAGTGTATATATATATATATGAATTATAGTTAATCGATTCTTTTTTTTTTAGAAGGATAGTTAATCAATTCTCAAAAAAAAAAAAAAAAGAAGAAGAAGTTATAGTTAATGATATTTATGAAAATATTAAACATTAATGTTAATATTTACTTTTTCTATGCCATGAGGTAAATTTCTATCTTTTCTAATGTTGTGATATTTTGGTTTCTAAGACTTTGTACGAAAAATGCAGGAGGTGGAGAGCATTATCCCTCTTACTGTTCATGGACGACGAAACAATATGGGTTTGACTCCCCGACAATTGTTTACAAAGAACCATGAGGACATGATGAGCAAGGGAGAGAAATGTATGAAGGACACAGCATCTTCTTGTACCATGGTGGGTGCTCTCATTGTGTTTGCTGCAGTATTTACCGTTCCAGGTGGTAATGACCAAAATAATGGCTTTCCAATTTTATTAAATAAAAAATTATTTATGGTCTTTATAGTATCCGATGCTCTCTCACTATTTTCTTCCTCAACTTCAATCTTGATGTTTCTCAGAATCCTCACATCTCGTTATGCAGAAGAAGATTTCCTTGAGTCCTTACATAGAAAGATGATAATAGGACTTTCCACCCTTTTCTTCTCTATTGTAGCCATGATGACAACCTTTTTAGCTGCACTTTTACTTATTCTACATGAACAATCATGGATTTTCAAACCTATCATTTGCTTGGCTAGTATTCCTATCACCCTCTTCGTATTAATGCAGTTCCCCCTTCTTGTTGCCATGGCCATTTCAACTTACGGACCTAGCATCTTCAATAGGAAAATGAAGCATTGGTTTTAACATATTCACTAATTGTGCTATGTGATGTACTGGTATCCTGTTAATAATTGGCATATACTAGCCAAACATGAAGATTTTTCTTTCTTATTCTTTTTTTCTTGGAAGGTAATTGCTGAATATTCAGCTCCAATTGTATACTTTGTGATTTTTCGGTCTTGGACATATTATAATTCCATTATATAAACCATACATCAATGGTGCTATTCTTTGATATTTATTCTTGTAGTTACTTTGGAGATGGATAGAATAATGCCTATTATTTCAATACATTACCTCCTCAACATTAGGACTTTACTTAGGTTCCAAGGTTATCAATGTCCATCATTTAATAACTATTTTATTTGTTTATATAAAGGGAATCTTTGATATTATATGTTGCTTATGATCCAAACTGATATGTTACTATTCTCAATTTTAAGATGTATTTTTTTTTGATAATTCAATAGTTATAATAGGGAGGAAAAATTTGAACCTTGGAAGTGCCAACCAATTGAGGTACAAGGCTCTTGGTAGGTCATTTACTAATATAGTGGCTAAAAATTCATTTATTTGTTTGCTTTGGTTCATTTGTGAAAAACTTTATACCCTATGTGATTTATTCAACAGAATTATTGAATTTAGTAATAAATCTTACACGACATGAATTAAACTGCATCGATAAACAGTTAACCACATATATCAATATCAAATCTAAAAGTAGTAAGTATGAAAGCAATTTAAGGCACAAAATTTGATAACGAAGTGGAAAAATAAAGAACTTTTTTTTATGGAAATTCCACTTCAAGGACAAAATCTTGTAGAAAATTCACTATAGGAAAAGTAGTTAAAATAATCTACTTGCAAAATATTTGTATGGTTAGACTATTACAAACTCCGCAAATTTCCTGCTTGCCTTTTAATCGTAGTGACCCTTAAACCTCTACAATCTTGCTAGGCGAATCTTCTCCATGAACTCCTTATTTGTACAAATGAGCCTTGAACAAATGACAGGTGAAGCATCGAGTTCCTTTATTATTTCGCATGACCGAGATTCACTCACTTGAGTGAAGTACCTATATCACTTGAGTAAAGATCTGCCTTTTACGAGAGCAAAATTCTCTAAAATACACTTCTTCAAAGTAGCTTTTATGGCAATTTGTAACAAACTTTTACATGAAATAAAACACACCCTAATGACATTTTTTTATTGTACCAATGTCATGCAACTCACCAATATTGAAATCCAAACAATTTGGCTTCAACCACTACTGTGCACAGATAAGCGCTTGAAGAAAATAGCTATTGTTAGCTTAGTTCAATTTATGGCAATTTACCCAGAGTTCCTATAAGACTAACGGTCTGTTTGGATTGAGGAAAATGAAGGGAAAGTAGAGAAGAGTAAAGTAAATTTAGCCAAAAATTAGTCTATTTTCAAGTCAATTTTACTCTACTCCCCTCCACTCCCTCTCTTTCCCCTATCAAACCAAACAGACCCTAAGAGAATATTTAATTTAACCTTATTAATTTATTTTAATAAATGATCCAGATTTTACCCTGTGGATACGCAATTCGTGTTGGATTCATTTGTGTAACGTTAACAAGCCTAGTTAAAGTTGCGACTTTCTCTGGTTGTTTTATTTTTTTGATTTATGAATTCCAGTTGCTTGTTTTCGCATACAGTGCATTTTTTATTGGACAAACTACAATTTGTCAGGCTGCATTTGAAAATATCACAAAAGTGTTTGTAGCTCCACTAACATCTTTTAGTGTTTTAAAGAAAAACTTCCAAAAATTCAAATTCACCGTTATTATTACTACTGAATTATCAACCAAAAAAAAAATTGTAAGCACTCCAAAGTCCAAACAATTAGAAATGAAGGACTCCAAAATAGTACATAACACAAGCATTGTAGCACATCAATTGATTGTGAAATTCACCTATAGTAAAGGCAACTATTTTCACAATTATTCCTGTATTTCATTTCATATAATATTTTTTTATATAACAATTTAATGTTTCAGAAAATTTAGCAAAAGAATCTACATGCATTTGTTGGTCAAGACAAATTGGCCTTTTTCCCAGCTGAAATCGCTCCGATATGACAACCTTTGTGGTAAATAACTAAATAAATCTGATAAAAATATATACTCGGATCACCACCAAACCAAAGTACACAGCCATTTTGTGAAAGAATGAAGTCACACTCTTATTCAGTATTTTACATAGCAAATGCATACAATATAATCTGCTTTCTTTTATTCTTTTCCCCAACTTTTTCCAAGAATAGGTAGACACATACATGTGATCACCTATAACACAGGTGGAAGCATGGCACTATAAAAGGAACCTCTCAGGAATTGAACCACAACTCTCTACAAAAGGAGAGTGATGTGTACCACCAAAGCAGAGGTTAATGGCCGTATCATCTTCATTATCACAAACACAGAGGGAGAAAGAGATCAAATCTACCGCTTAGGTTCATTCAAGTTCTTTCCCTCAAAAAATTCACCCAACATTCGTTCAAGATCCTCCACTCCGTACTAGATGTACTTATGAGGGTTCTTGCCACTCTCTACTAGAGGCCTGTAAAACATCCAAAAGCAAGTGTAAACAACAAGTAATGAGAGAGTAATGAGGAATCATTAGACAGCCAATGTAAAAACAATCTATCCGCATGTATTTTGCATAGCTTTGGGTCAAGTACCCTGAAGTCATTTGCAGCTCTTACACACAGCTTTTCTAGCATTTTAAATATGACCATTTAAAAAATCTGAAGAATGACAACATTCAAGTGTTTCATTTGTCCATTACTGTTGTTTGAAAAATTCTAAATAGACCTCATTATTTGACTTTGTAATAAACATATCCTGAACGAAACATCTTTTACACACACATACACAAACACATGCTTGTGTGTGTGTGCAAGCATGTGTGTGTGTTACTTCAAGTATGGGAAAATGCACCCAAAACGTTTGACAAAAGATCTGTGGGCAGGCAACAACACTTCCGCAACCGCAAGCCTTAGAGACTCTCACAACTCAGTGTCAGGAACTGTCCACTGAGATTGCTTTTGATGAAGTCCCTCAAATTGCATATTGAACGTTTTCTTGAACCTGAGAAATACCACCAGGTCAGAACATTTGTGACAAAAATTACTTGAAAAACTCCTATAAAGATTTAATTCATTATCAAACTGCTTTTCACCAATGCTCTAGAAACTCCACTACTATTTCCTCCATCACAACCTACTGAACTCCCACCCCCGTACGAGGTTAGGCCTTGGATAGTGAGGCACTGAAGAATCTGCAAAGGAAAAAAGCACAAGCATTAGCAATATGAAACCAAGTTCCTTTCCAGATCAATATTTTAAAGGGAAATAAGTATTCTAGGGCATTAAGCATAGTCAGGACAGGTTACATCGATGGTATTCTGATTTTCAACCATTAGGACAGCATAAGATGTCAAACTTTAGAGCAAGAACTCATATTAGTTATGATAAAAATACAACAAAATGGGGAATTTTTTAAACAACTAGTGCATATGATGAAACTAAATCAAATGTATTCCGGTTAAGAAGGCATTTCTTTTAGTTTGCACTATATTGTTTAAATAGAAGTAATATATTGTTTGCCTCGCAGGGTTGGACACAGGTGGGGGCCCATGCCCCCCTTGCCCAAAAAAAAATAATTTGGTAGATAAATTTTCAGTAAAAAAAAAAAAATATATATATATATATATATACACTTGGGCCCCCCCTTACTTTGTAGTTTAGGCCTCCCTCCAAAATCATGAACCATTAACCTAGCCCATGTCAATCTTAAAAAAAAAAAAAATGCAAATCCAAATTTTATTAAGAAAAAAGAAAATGAAAAAACGAATGAAAAAAGAAAAAGAAAAATAGAGAGTAGTCAAGACAGAGAAACTAAATTAATTCATGCGAGATAGACTAAGAGGCACTCACGCCCATGCCGCCACGCAAGACCCATCTTCCTGTCGATTGCTCGATCGGCCCAGCTCAGCTTTGTTACTCTAGCCTTCATAGTTCACACCGCCACATGAGACCTATTCCAACCCGTTTCGTCCAATAGCTTCACTTTTATGTTCAAGTGCTTTTAGGACACAAAGCATAAGTCATTATTATTGTTAGGGACATATTTGATGTAATTGGCTAATCATTTGACAAAATGCACTTTACTTGTAATTGGGTAGATCTAGGATGGTTTAGTACTTTAAGAAACATGTTGTTCAAGTCAAGTATTGAAGCCATGCAAGTCTGGCCAAGAAATAAGTGAAGGAAGTGCTATTCATTAAAACTCGACAAAAGGCTCGACAGAATTCTTTCTATCAAGATTTAAAGTTGAAGCTCGACAGAAGCTCGACACAAACTGTATCTGTCAAGAATTACGAAATCAGACTTTTCAGATCTGATTACACGCATATCCATATGTATTTATGTAGGGTTTATTTTCTCACAACCCTAGACATATATAAGGATTATTTTAAAGGTTGTCACACAACTTATGCACAAGAGAATAGAGAATCCCTACATGCATTGTGTGACCAGAGACAAAAATTGCTCTAGTTCATCTTTCTCTCTGTAGTAGCTACTGCGTCTTTGCACCAAAGGTTTTGTGACCGAGGAGCTTCTTGATCTTCATTGTTGATGAACTAAAGAACTTTGCAACTAACATCTTCTTCAAGTTGGTGGGTTAGTCACGTACTGGAATCCGTGCATCATTGGTTAGTCACATACTGGGATTCGTGCATTGAACAGAGAGATTGCCGCTACAATAAAAGTCCAATTAGGTATTTGGAAAAGGGTTCAACTGTAGATTGGTATTTCGGGATAGGCCAAAGGGTTTGGTAAAATTCCTTATACTTGTAACCACTTATGATTGATAATAGTGGATTCTCGGAAGTGTTGACCTTAAATTCACCCGGTGGGGTTTTACCTCGGTGGTTTTCCCCATTTGTAAACAAATCACCTATGTCAAATTTTTTTTCCGCTACATTTAGTTATTTTGTGATTTGTTTGTGCTACCACGCTTTATATGTTAAATTGATTTAATTAATTAACTTGGGTAATTAATTAATTTGCAAATGGGTCAATTCATTTTAACCCAACAAATAGTATCAGAGCGGACATACTCTGATTAGGTTTAATCTTTGTTGTGTAATCCATTGACCCCTGTTTGTCATGGATAGAGTACAGTCTCTTATTATACCTCCTTTATTTGATGGCACTAACTATGCATACTAAAAAGAACACATGAGAGCTTTCTTGCAATCTTTAGATAAGAAAGTGTGGCAAGCTGTGGAGATTGGCTGAACTAAGCCAAAGGAAACACCGGCTAATTGTGATGATGTGAAGATCAAAGTGGCAAACTTCAACAGCAGAGCATTGAATGCCATTTTTCAGTGCAATTACTAATGAGGAGTTCAAAAAAATATCTCAACTGAAACTGCTAAGGAAGCATGGACCATTCTCCAGACAACCTATGAAGAGACTAAGGCTATCAAGGATTCAAAACTTCAAAGGCTCACTACTAACTTTGAGGAGATAAAGATGGAGGAAGATGAGTCATTTGATGAGTTCTATGACAAACTCAAGGACACAGTTAACTCAACCTTTAATCTTGGGAAAACTATTCCCAAACCCAAGGTTGTGAGAAAGGTGCTTAGATCTCTCCCTGAGAGATTTCATGCCAAGATAAAAACGATTGAAGAATCGAAGGACATTGACTCCATTCCTTTGACAGAGCTGATTGGCAACCTACAAACCTATGAATTGGGTTTGACAAGACTTGAGAAAGGAAGCAAAAGAAAGAGCATGGCATTGAAGGCCAAGAGCAATGAGACTGATGAGTATTTAGATGATAAAGATTCCAAGATGAAGTCCTACATCACAAGGCAATTCAAGAAGCTTATGAAGAATGCCAATGTGAAAGGTTTTGATAAGGACTGCAAGCAATCCAGTTCTTCTCAATTCAAAGGTCAAGACAGAGGGAAGAAGGATGCTAAAGATGGCGGTTAGTACACTATTCCCTCTAAACCAAAGTGCTTCAGATGTCGAGGTTTTAGACACATGAAATAAGAATGTCCAACATATCTCAAGTCAGTTGGGAAAAGCAAGGCTATTGTTGCTACCTTGAGTGATACCAAGCCTGAGATTGAGTCAGATGATAGTGATGACGAAGAAATCTTGAGTGCTTTCACTGCCACATTGGATTCTATTGAGGGGATCGTAGATGAAGAAGAGGACTTGGTGGATTCTAAATTTGAGAAAATGGATGAACAAGATGACATCCATACAACCTATGCTAAGTTGTACAAAGTTACAGAGAAGTATGAGAAACTGTATAAGCTGGCCACCAAGAAGCTGAGTGATGTGGAACTAGATCGAGATGAGCTCTCTACTAAGGTTGATGAAGCTAATCAAACCATTGGAGCTTTGCGATTTGAGAACAATTTCTTGCCTGAAAGGACCAAGAAGTTTGAAGCGAAGCTGTTTCAAGTCAGAGCTCAGTTGGAGAGGACTTCTAGTGCAAAGCTCGATGAGATGCTAAGCTTTAAGAAAGCTGACAAATCCGATTTAGGGTATGATTTCTCTTCTCCTAATATTGCCTCCTCTAATACAATTGTGTTTGTCTCACCTGCTGATAATGTTAATTCTGAGAACAATGAATCTAAAATTGATATAGCTAGTGAGAACTTAGACAAAGACAAATCTATTTTAGGAGCACTCCCTAAGGTTGAAAAGAAAGAGACTAGAAACCCTAGGAATAAAAAGAACAATACTAAAAAGTCTCAACAAAAGAAGCCGCAGTTCTATCATCACTGTAGAGCTTCAAGATACACTTGTCCAAATTGCTATAAGTGGTTAGCCACTTAACAAAACAATAGTATGTTATCATCTGGTGGTCAAGGTCAGATTCCATCATATTTGGGTCCTCTTGGAGATTTTCTTAAGGCCCTCATGTTCCTTTCGAACTTGAACGGTTTCAATTCTTCCCCCTCTCTTCCGAACAAAGGTTCAACACTAGGAAAGGTTCTTCCAATATGTGAAAAGAAAAATGCTCAAAATGATTCAATCACTTTTTCTCTCTCTCTCTCTTTATGTTTCTTGCATAACTTGTTTGTTTTTGCCTTCTTGTTTTTGAGTCAATCTAGTTTTATGCTTTAGTTGTTTACATGTTTTTGTTTGTTTGTTTTCATTTTTTGCTTTATTTTGTTTTTCATAAATTTAAAAAATTTTAAAATAAAAAAAACTGAAAAATCAAAAAATACAAAAATAATGTGTGCTTGTGTATATTAGTACTTGTGTACCTTGGATGACAATTGAAACAAAGTTTTCTAAACTTTGTATCTTTTGTAATTTAGATAAGCATCTTAATGCACAACTAAACAAGTGAGCTTTGTAGCTCATGTTTGTGATGAGTAAAATTAAGTCTATCTCTTATCTTTCATACTCATATCACTCTTTTTTACATGAATAACTAGAAAATTCTAAGAGAAATGCATAAATAACCATCTCACCACTAAAGTCCGCCAATCATATATGACATCTGTATGCTTCGGCATAGCAAAATTGTGATGTTTTAAGCTTACATAATTAGGTAATTTCTTCTCTCTCTTAAATGCCCATGCATGCTATACACAAAAGAAAAAAAATATGCAAAGAAAATAAAAGCAAAAAAAAATCAAAATGTTTTTAAAAATGGTTGCAAGCGTGTTTCTAGAAGATGTAAGAGTTATAGGATGTACCTCGAAGGTGATAGTCCCCATCAAGCAGTTATGATTATGTGTGAGTGTATTTGATCTTCTCATATCTCAAATCTTCATAATATGAGACAATTATGCACTCTTGCTATATTTTCACACACAACAAGCAAATTCTTTGCTACTTTTGATTCATGTGCAAATACAATGTGATTTGGCCTTCACAAAGAACATGTGTTAATATATACTCATTAAACTGTTTTAACTTGTTTTTGAAATATAAAATTGGTTAGACTTGTTTTATGTGTGTGTGTGTTTTAGATCTAAGAATGCTTTGCATATATGTTGAGAGATGTTTTGAGAGCTATATATGTTGTTTGGGTCTTTAGTTGAGTAACTTGTTTGATGCATTCATCTTTGGGTGTTTTTCCATCCTTGAAAAACCTTCTTTCTTCAAGCTCGACAGCTTCTCAATAGATCCTTGACAAATTCTCTTCTATCGAGCCCTTCTTTCTCTTTTCTATATAGCATCTTAACAGATTCTCAATCCATCGAGATTTCTGGGTTTTTGCTCAACACATTCTCGACAGCTTCTCAATCCCTCAAGCCAATTTTTTATGCATTCTGTCTACTCAATAAATTCTCGATAGATCCTTCGATCCATGGAGATGTTTTTGCCATCGACAGATCCTCGACAGCACCTCGACAGATTCACTTCTGTCGAGATTAAGTGCTCGACAGATCCTCGATAGCTTCTTCAATCCATTGAGCTGCATTTTCTATATATAGTTGAGGCGCGATTTTAGTTTCTTTTTTCTCTCTTCTCCTCGACAAAAAACGCCTCTCCCTCTCCCAAACACTCTCTCCCTCACTCAAATCATTCAACCCTCTCTCTTTTCGGCCTAAATCAAGTCTCAATCCCTTGGTAAATGTTCTTAATCTCTTCCTCTCATGCATTTCATGCATTTAGACCTAGATTTTAGGGTTTTTCAAAAAATTTGGGTTTTTTTAAGTATTTCATGAAATTTTGGGTTGGGTGTTGTGAAAATGATGTTATATGATCATGCATTGCATTCTCATTACATTATAACCATGTTTCATGCATTTTAGATATGTGTTTGATTAAATGTGGCTTGTGTGTTAGTAGGTTTGGATTGGGTTTTGCCCATTATGCATTTATTTTTGCACGTCACATGTCCATGCATATTTCATGCATACGTTATCCCTTTTCCTTCTTGTTATCATGTTGTGATGTGTTTCTCTTCCCCTCTCTCTACTCTAGCTCAAAACCCTCTTCGAGGTTCTGGGTCATCTTCTTCTTCTGATCTTCCCCCTCTCATGTTCAGTTCCATTATGAGAGAGCCTGCAAGGACTTCTCAAAGAACTTTCAAAGACATGTCATTCATATGAAGCGCCAAGTCATTCTGTCAGATTTTGCCAATACTCCTCTCCCTGGTGTCATTCAGACTCGGGGCTAGGAATTTCTACTTGAGAGTCCCTTGAGGTGTCCCATCTTGTATATTCAGAAGTTTTACTCCAATATACATGGCATCGATACCATTATACATCAGTTTGTCACTACATTCAGAGGTACACATATCGTAGTTACTCCGGATCTTATATTCAAGGTACTACATGTTCCCAGGGTAGCGCATTCTAACTACCCTGGATGTGAGCGTCTTCGGACCATCTCCAGAGACGAGCTTCTGTCTCACTTCTGTGAGACACCTTCCAATGGGGTGGTAAGCTAAACACCCCATGCACAGGCTTTGCAATAGGCCCGTGCTTCCTAAACATGGTGATGACATTTACCCTTACTCTTTTGTCTCACTATAACTCCATCATTAAGCCTCATGCTCGTTTTCTTTTATCTTTGATGGAGGATCTCTCTATAGACTTTCCCTCTCATTTCATCATTTCTATCTTTAATGCCTATCAGGATACTTCCGCCCGTGATAAGCTCATCTTTCCTTCGGCTATCATGCGGATTCTTTAGCATTTCTCTATCGCCATTCCTGATTCTCCCTACTTCTCCGCCATGGGTGTCATTAATGTCAGTTCTGTTCGGCAGAGCAAGGCCCAGCTTCAATCGAAGCGGCCACGTGTAGAGACCGAAACCTGCAACTTCTACTATTTCGTCTTCTTCCACGACTCCTTTTACATCTGTTGCCGGTGGCGTGACCTTAAAGGCTATCATAGAGCAGCTAAACAAATGGATGCTCACCTTGACTGATGTGCATGAAATATATACAATAAAGTACTCACATATCTACATATTTAGCCTTGCTTTTATGTTATTTTGTGACTGATTATATAATATTTTTGTGTTGCAAGTAACAAGGGCTTTACATGCAAAGTGGGGCTGGGTCAATTGAATTAAGCCAACTTACATCTAGCTAGACATGAATTCAAGAGAAGACCAACCTAATTAAATTTAAATCCAATTGGAGTAAGGAATCAAAGGAAAGTTGCATCAAATCCAAGTCCAATTCGGATTAGAATTCCAGCCTGCACATCAGTCAGTATTTTCAACATAACTATCGACTCAGAAGTCCGATTGAGATGATTCAAATTGGGATGGAAAGTCAACTTAAAGGGCTACGACTTTGTAGTTTACCAAAATTCCGAGTTCTAAAGTTAAATCGGCCAAAATCATCGGTTAAATGAAGCCTAAAAATCTGGATTTTCTCCAAACGGGAATTCAACTTGTAATAGGATTCCTTTACCTATTTAAAAGCTCTTTAGGCCAAAATTCAAGGAGGTTAGTGCTAGGGCTGGGGGCAGAACATAGAGAGTGCGGCTACTTCTTTGGTTTTCTTCCATGACAGTTAGTTTATTTTATTTGTCTAGTTTAATGTTTAGTATTTTATTCTTGTGTTTTATTTTAATTATCATGAATAGCTAAATTTATAATTAGGGTTGAGGATGAAACCTTGTTAAGGATCATTAGTAATATTTATGTGATTTGATTTTTCCCACAATAATTGTTCTTTAATAATTTAAATTGTTCTTACTTCATATCAATTGACTAAGATGAGATTCTAGATATGAGTTCAATCATGTTTTTCTCATGATTTAGGATTTATCTTAATTAATTGAATACTTAATTTATTAATTTTTTATTATAAAATTGAATATCGCTTGTGATTTGTTTGTCAATGGATACAATTTATGATTTGATTTTTAGAATTTGATATATCTTGTGATTTGTTTAGCTACAGATACAATTGATAATTTGGTTTTATAATTAAGAAACGAATAAGAACATGCTTTAAATTTTTAAACATAAGTTTTAATGATGATATTTTCCATGATAGAAAGATTGATTTCTAGATTATCATGTAGTGGCTAGGAAAAATTAATGATCATAAATATATGCTAATATGACTTACAAGGCGAATTCCAAAACCTTAATTCCTCTCTCTTGATTGTTTACATCTTTTTATTACTTTATATCTTTTGCTTAGTTTAGCTATTTGCTTAATTTTATTATTTGTTTAGTTTATTTAATTGCAAACAACTAATTTTTATTAAACTAGATTAGGATTAATTTGGTTAAAGTTTAATTAATTTTCCTACATTCATTCAAGTCCCAATGGGTTCGATCTCGTTCTTGTCCAACTATACTTCAGTACGGTTTGTACACTTGCGAGTATTTTAAAATTTCACAACATTGACTATCTTGATGATAAGATATGTTAGGTGAACACACAAGTCAGTCGCATTGCTCGCAAACAGGGTCGCGTGGCTGGAGTTGTTCCTTCTCCATCTCCTTCTCCAGAAGCCTCCGCTAATGATGATGAGGATAATGCTAGCTCTTCTAGTGATGATGAGATGACGACCTCTCAGTGACTTGCCCTTTAACATTCGTGACAAAAAAGGGAAGTAGTTTTGGGTTTAAGAGTAGTCTTGTACTTAGAGGAAGAGTTAGTATAGGACATTTTTTTTAAATAAGGGGAGTGTTTATAGACTTTGAGAGATGTAGTGAGGTTTATATGTATCTTTTTCTCTCTTTTTAAATTTAGCCTCTTGTACACCGGTCTAGTGACCTTTCAATTACATACATTGTACTTTTCATGATATATATATATATATATATCATGATGTATGTTTCCTTTTCACCTATTTCTACATGTGTTGTTTCTTTTCTCTCTTTATACACATGTCTCTTTATGTACATAGTCTTTATTTCTGTTTCACATATGATGCCTAGATGAATTTTGTTTAAGTGTTTTTCCAAAAAACAAGTTTTGAAAGTCTATCTTGCCATGAACACTCCTCTTGCAAAGTTTAGTGATTTAAGACTTTTCTTATAATTCATTTGTTTGTTGTGGTTTTGTTACGGATTACCAAAGAAAGATTGTTAGGGACATATTTGATGTAATTGGCTAATCCTTTGACAAAATGCATTTTACTTATAATTGAGTAGATCTAGGATAGTTTAGTACTTCAAAAAAAATGTTGTTCAAGTCAAGTATTGAAATCATGCAAGTCTAACCAAAAAACAAGTGAAGGAAGTGTTGTTCATTAAAACTCGACAGAAGTCTCGACAAAATGCTTTCTATTGAGATTTAATGTTAAAGCTCAACAGAAGCTTGACACAAGCTGTATCTGTCAAGAATTACAAAATCAGACTTTCCAGATCTGATTACACGCATATCAATATGTATTTGTGTAAAGTTTTTTTTCTTACAACTCTAGACACATATAAGGATTATTTTAAAGGCCGTCACACAACTTATGCACAAGAGAATAAAGAATCCCTACATGCATTGTGTGACTGGAGACAGAAATTACTCTAGTTCATTTTTCTCTCAGTAGAAGCTAATGTGTCTTTGCGTCAAGGATTTTGTGACTAAGGAGCTTCTTAATCTTTATTGTTGATGAATTGAAGAACTTTACAGCCAACAACTTCTTCAAGTTGGTGGATTAGTCATGTACTGAGATTCGTGCATCATTGGTTAGTCACATATTGGGATTTGTGCATTGAACGGAAAGATTGCCGCCACAATACAAATCCAATTAAGTATTGGAGAAAGGGTTCAACTGTAAGTTGGTATTTTGAGATAGGCCAAACGATTTGGTAAGATTTCTTATACTTGTAACCGCTTGTGATTGATAATAGTGGATTCTTTGGAGTGGTAACTTTAAATTCACCTGGTTGGATTTTGTCTCGATATTTTTTCCCATTTGTAAATAAATCACCTATGTCAAATTTTTTTTCCGCTGCATTTAGTTATTTAGTAATTTGTTTGCGCTATCACGCTTTACATGTTAAATTGATCTAATTAATTAACTTGGGTAATTAATTAATTTGTAAATAGGTCAATTCATTTTAACCCAACATTTATTATTATAAAATTGTTGCCCAATTGCTTCACTTTTATAATAGTTAACTATGATTGCATTTAATTGATCAAGTTAAGAGAGAATGTTTATCACCCAACTTTTCTCTCCCTACCAAACTTGAGGGCCTTGTATCCAAAATTTAAATCATCACTCTCCTGTTGTAACTATCAAATTATAAAAAAGAGAAGTTATAGATAGTTTTAAATAAAAGTTGGTAAAAAAAAAAATGTTAAGGATAAATTTTTCTGTCTTTTAACAATTTTTTTTTTTTTTTTTGTTTTAAGCTTGGGGTTTAAGGAGGAGACTCAGGGTTCAAGTGACCAAAATACAATAATCTCCTATACATAGAAGAATCATAGAAATTTAGGTACAAAAATGTGTTTCCTCTCTTTGGAGAGCTGCTATGCAAGAAAATGAGAATGAAAAAGTTGACTAAAATGAATGACCAAAGTCCTATTTATAAACATATATGCACTAGTTCAGAACAGGTGTAGAGCCAATAGACACTCAATTTTGAAAAAGAAAATGCACAGTAAACATAAATAAATAAATAAAAATGACGGACCCACACCCAACCAACTTGATGCAGGTGGACAGCCTATGTGGGAATTTTTTTTGGGGGGGGGGGGGGGGTGGGTTACCAAAACCCACACCTCAACTTCTTTAAAAGGCATGTAGTGTCAGGGTTCTAGTGACAGTACTGCTGCTCCTCTTATAACAAGAGGACCTAGATTCAATAGCATTGCGTTTATTAAAGAGAAATCACTTAGCCAAAGACAAAACAGAATGCATCAATTGAGGAAAGACGGAAGGTTGAATTGCCCTAGGATTGGCCATTGATTTGTCTCAGGTTCTTTAGCATTTAACTATTTATTTATTTGCTTGGGGTAAAATAATTAAATAAACAAAAAACTCAGACAAGATTTTTTTATTTACCATAACTTAAGTTCACTGAAGATATGGAGCAAAAACTGTCATAACTTCCTTGTAAACAGGCTTATTAAAATCCACTGCCTGCACAGAATGGAAAAAAGACCATGTAAGTAAACCAACAAGACCAAAATACCAATTCTAGCAGTTTTTGAACCAGTAAAGAAAAGTAAAAAGATACTGTCTACCCACAAGCTCAACTATTTGTTCTGGAGATATCCATGACCACTCGCCAAACTCAGCTTTCTTGGTCCCATCACCCAACAGATTGATTTCTTCATCCTTCCCAGTGAATTTAAGAAGAAACCTAAAAGAATTTGCAAATTTGACGAAGTTATAAAATCTGAATTGGAAAAACTGAATGATTCAATTAACTATTGTTTGTGTACAAAGATATATATACCTGTACTGAAAGCTAACAAAAAAAAACTAACAAAAACTAATTAACTAACTTTCCCTCCAGAAAATGAACTGACAGCTGTAATCCACTATCTATAAACTAACTCCTAACTACAAGTAGTTTTACAACAAAATACTAAACGGCCTGTAGCTCTGTAACTTGTTTCTTCTTCTTATCCTCTGTTTCTGCAGAAGTAGCAGTAGCTTCTGCAGTGACTTTCCTCTTAGCTTTCTTCCGTTTAGATGAGACTTCCTTAGATTCATCTCTATTGCTTTCACAGAAGTTAAATACAAATTTACACTCACAGGCATGTACATCTATGGAGCTAAATTTAATTCTAAAATTACTTGCGTATCCAAATTACTATATTCTATGTGGCCTCAACCAAAAAATCTGTAATTTTGTACACTAGATTAGGTTATGTTAGGTACTTATCAAAAAAAATATTAGGTTATGTTAGGTTGAATACATCCAATGGTTACAAGTTGATATTTGAGTTGTCCTGGGGTTGATAAACTAGTCCTCAGTTTGGTTAATTCCCTAAACTGAATTTGACCTAATCAAAGACTAAGTTGCAGCCCTTCAATATATATATGGCATCTAACAATGTATGGCTGTATCATATGCTCACCACTTCTGTGCTTGACCCTTCCAGTCTGATCCCCACTGATGTTTAAGCTTTTCCCTGACTTCAGGTGGGAAGTCATATGTCAACCAATAGGGTTGAAACCCAACTCAAGCTTTAACTTATTGCTACCAATGTAATTGATTAAAATAACAAGCATGAGTTGATGGACAACTGTGGAGCATTACTCCTAAAATTACTGACAGACTTTTTTTTTTTTTTTTTAGGCTACATTGTTGTTTTTAGCCCACATACCCACAAAAAAAAAAAAAAAAAAAAAAAAAAAAGGGACATGGCACTTCTGCCCCTCACAAAAATAAGAACCCCAATAAACCTAGATGCCATGGCACTTCTGGCCCCCATAAAAAACACACACAGAGCAGAGTGGATATTAAACATTGGCATACCTTCAATTCTGAAAGTTCTTGGCACTTCTCGGGTAAATACAAACTATTGTAATAAATCTTGGTTCTAAAATAAGGTAGAACCTCTAGGTATTTAAGTATAAGAATATATCTGCAATATTTTAGCTTGTGACTTTAATTTTGTGTAACTCGTGTCAAGGTAGGGTAAGATCTATCAGTTCTGTGGTCAGCAACAAGTAGACTTTGACAAAATATGGACGCCAAGTTTGGTTGGCCATCATCTGTATAAGCTATGGATTTACATAATCTTAAAGAAATGAATGAAGAAAACTTAGGAAAACCAACTACTTGATTGATGTGTGATGGCCAAGAACCTTTGTTCATGTTCAACTCATCTCTCCTATAGTCCTCTATTTACTTTCCTTTTTTCTTTCTATGCGCTTTTAGGTGTATTCCGACCCCAAATACAAACAAAAACGTGTCATTTTTCAGAATTCTTGACCTAAGTCACCAAACCAGTCATTATACACAGCTGGGTAAGATTGGCGTGGGACAGAGGTGGTGATACGAAATCTTATGTAGGAGTTTCTGGAAAGCATTTGTTGTAGCGTTTAGGAAGACCTAGGATTAGGGTTTTATAGTGGAAAAGAATGGAAACAAAGATAGGATTAAGGTTTACTTACAAAGTAACATGATGGGTATGCTCTGAAGCTCAAACAGGTGATTTACTGATATAATATCTGATGTGGGGCTGCAAACAGTAAATCAGAACTCTACAAGATCTGGTTTTGTGGGCTTGGAGGTTAATAAAAGGTGGGTGGTGCTAGGCTTTTAACTATAATCTATAAAGTTCAGGGTTCTGAGAGTGAGGAATCAAAGTCTGGTTGCAACGTTTCAACTTTCAAGTTGCAGAAAATGGTGGTTTTGTGTTGGTGTCAGAAGTTGGGGTTAGTTTAGTGCTTATGAAGGTGAAAATGATTTCGTGGAATGTTAGAGGTTTAAATGATCCTCAAAAACGACTTGTGGTGAAGAATTTGCTGCGAGAGTGGAAGTGCGATGTTGTTTGTTTACAAGAGACGAAAATTGCTAGCATGAATAGACAGTTGGTTTGTAGTTTGTGGAGCTGTCCATATGTGGATTGGGCTGTTTTGGAGGCTGATCGAACTGCTGGTGGGATCTTGCTTATGTGGGATAAAAGGGTTTTGGAGAAGTTGGAGGTTTTGGTTGGGACTTTCTCAGTTTCGGTAAAGTGGCAAGGGGTGGGGGACGGTTTTATATGGGCATGTTCCGGGGTTTATGGCCCAAATGAGAATATCAAGAGGGGTCACATGTGGGATGAGTTGGTGGGTATTCAGCAGTATTGGAGGTTACCGTGGTGCTGCTTTGGAGATTTTAATATTGTTCGTTTCCCTAGCGAGCGTAGGGGTGAGACACGCTTGACCTTGGCTATGGAAAAATTCTCTGAATTTATTGAGGATCTTAACTTGGTTGATTTGCCTTTAGACGGTGGTAGATATACATGGTCAAGTGGTACTGATCAACCAGCGATGTCCAGGATTGATAGAGCATTGGTCACTCCAGATTGGGAGGATCATTTCCCAGATGTTCTTCAAAGGATTTTACAACGTCCTATCTCAGATCACAATCCAATTCTCTTGGAGGCAGGGGGGACGGCAAGGGGGAAAAGTCCATTCAAATTTGAAAATATGTGGTTGAGGACAGAGGGATTTGTGGAGAGAGTTCAATTCTGGTGGAATCGGCATTCTTTTGTAGGTACACCTAGTTTCGTGTTTGCAAAAAAACTGAAGGCTTTGAAAGAGGACATTGTGCAATGGAATCGCCGAGAGTTTGGTAATGTAGAGCATCAAAAGAAACATTTGTTGGAGGAGCTGAAAAAATTAGATGCCAAGGAAGGGGATCTTGGTCTCACTGATGGGGAGAAAGGTCATAGGGTAGCTTTGAGATCCCAGGTGGAGCATCTTCTTTCCTTGGAAGAAATTTCTTGGAGACAAAAATCTAGGATGTTATGTATCAAGGAAGGGGATAATAACACCAAGTTTTTCCACAAAATGGCTAACTCTTATCGAAGGTTTAATCATCTAAGGACTTTGGAGGTGGATGGGGTGGTTTTTGAGGAGGAATCCGAGGTGATTAATCAGGTAGTACAATTTTATAAAACTTTGTACAAGGAGACTGAGGGGTGGAGGCCTTTTGTGGAGGGTTTGGAATTTGATCATATTGGGGATGTGGAGAGGGTTTGGCTCGAAAGGAAGTTTGAGAGGGAGGAGATACTTCAAGTTGTACGTGATTTGGAAGGGGACAAAGCTCCAGGTCCAGATGGGTTTACTATGGCATTCTATCATCATTGTTGGAGAGTAGTGGAGAAAGACGTCTTAGCGGTCTTTGAAGAGTTTTTTCAACATTGTAAGTTTGAGAAATCCCTTAATGCTACTTTCATTGCATTAATTCCTAAAAAGAATGATGCCTCTAATATTAGAGATTTTCGACCTATTAGCTTGGTGGGGAGTGTATATAAAATCTTGTCTAAGGTTTTGGCAAATCGTTTGAGAGTGGTTTTAGATCAGTTGATTTCTGAGGCTCAGAATAGCTTTGTGGGTGGGAGACAAATTCTTGACTCGGTTCTTATTGCGAATGAGTGTGTGGATAGTCGAGGGAAGAGTAGGGTTCCTGGAGTCATTTGTAAACTTGATATTGAGAAAGCCTACGATCATGTGAATTGGGAGGCTTTGTTAAATTTGCTGCATAGAATGGGCTTTGGAGTGAAGTGGTGTAAGTGGATCCGTACTTGTATATCCACAGTTCAGTTCTCTGTTTTGATTAATGGGTCTCCAGCTGATTTCTTTGGTAGTTCAAGAGGTTTAAGACAAGGGGATCCGCTATCTCCTATGTTGTTTTTGATAATGATGGAGGTGTTTAGTAGGATGTTGAGGAGAGTGGAGGGAGCTGGATTGATCCGTGGTTTTAAAGTTGAGGGTAGGGGAGGTGGTGGGGAATGTGTTACACATCTACTGTTTGCAGACGATACTATCTTATTTTGTGATGCAGATGTGGAGCAAATCCTTCATATTCGGTTGTTGTTACTTAGTTTTCAGGCGGTAACAGGTTTGAAGGTTAATGTGCACAAGAGTGAAATGGTTCCAATAGGGGAGGTTGATGATGTGCATGCCTTGGCTGAAATTTTGGGATGCAAAGTTGGAAAGTTGCCTATGTCTTATCTTGGCATGCCTTTGGGGGCTTCACATAACTCCCCTTCAATTTGGAATCCTATTTTGGAAAAATTTGAGCGGAGATTAGCCGGGTGGAAGAAGCTGTATTTGTCTAAGGGGGGTCGATTGATGTTACTCAAGAGTACACTATCTAGCCTTCCTACTTATTTTCTATCACTTTTCACAATTCCTACTCATGTGGCTAATAGAATTGAAAAGTTGCAAAGGGATTTTCTATGGGGTGATAGCAAATCTCATTTGGTAGGATGGGATAAAGTTTGTGCGCCTATAGCCAATGGTGGTTTGGGGATAAGGAAACTTACTACTTTCAATAAGGCCTTATTGGGGAAATGGTTGTGGCGGTTTGGGAAGGAAGATGATCGGTTATGGAGGAGGGTGGTAGCTGCAAAATATGGGGTAGAATGGGGGGGTTGGACCTCCAAACTGGGTAGGGGAGTTCATGGGTGTGGTTTGTGGAGAGGCATTCGTATGGGGTGGGAGGATTTTAGCAAAAATTGTCATTTTGTTGTTGGGTTGGGGAATAGAGTGAGGTTTTGGCAGGATGGGTGGTGTGGGGATCAACCTCTTCACTTGGCTTTCCCAAGGTTGTATGGTATTGCTATTGATAAGGAGGTATCTATTGAAGCTTCTTTGTCAAGGCAGGGGGCGGAGGTTAGAAGAGTTTGGAATGTTCGTTTTATTCGAGAATTTAATAATTGGGAGATGGATGAAGGGCTGCATTTTCTTCGTATTTTGGGAGCTAATACTCCTCCAATGGATGTGGGAGATCGGATGAGATGGAAGTTGAAGCTTAATGGGGATTTTGATATCCGGTCATATTATAACAAATTAAGGAACTCTCCCTCAATTGTCTTTCCTTGGAAAGCTATATGGAAAGTAAAGGCCCCTAGACGAGTTTCCTTTTTTGTTTGGTGTGTTGCTTGGAATAAGATCCTAACAGGTGATAATCTAAGATTGAGGAGATTTTTTGTGGATTGGTGCATTATGTGCCGACACAGTGGAGAAACGGTAGCTCACTTACTTCTTCATTGTGAGATGGCTTATAGGATATGGAGTTTTGTCTTTATAACTTATGGCCTGTCTTGGGTTGTACCTAGATCGATCCCAGATGTGCTTTTTGGCTGGTGGAATTGGTTGGGGAAGCACTCGTCTCAGATTTGGAATTTAGTTCCGTTGTGCATCTTTTGGTGTATTTGGAAGGAACGGAATCGGCGGACGTTTGAGGATTTGGATAGTTCCGGGGATCAGATGCTTGCTTCTTTTAGTGGAACTCTTTTTGATTGGTCTCGAGCTTGGGGACACACAACTAGTGATTCTCTCCCTTCTTTCATTAGCTCTCTTTCCCTTTGTAATTAGTTTGTGGTTTGGGTTCCTTTTTTTTGTTTTTTCTTTGTTTTCCTTCTTGTATTTTCTGGGTTTGCTCTATGTTCTTCATGCATAGAGTAGCCATTCGTATATATAACATTTTTACTTATCAAAAAAAAAAAACTAGTTTTCCTAAGCATCAAGCCCAGGGTGTCCTTGGCATCACACCTTGGAGAAGAAGGGTTGCATCTCAGAAACTTCGGAGCATACTTACTACAATATTCTAACACAACTTGTTCTGCGCATTGAATAAATACTGTAATATCAATATATGTAGCCAGCTAAACCTAACCCTATCAGGCTTCTGGCTTGACTATTAACTAATTCCAAATTATTATTAGAACCCACAGTTAAAGCCTAACAACATATGAAAACCCATCATAAGACCCAACCAATGAAAAGTTCTGCCCATACCCTGAAATCTGAAAATTACAAAACACCCAAGACTTTAAAAAAAATAAAATAAAAATAACACTGATTTATACTAAACCAGCAACTTTCTAATGTAAAGAAACACCCAAAAAACGACTCAGTAGTATCTAATGTAGCCTAGAGGAGTGTGCTCCTTAGGCCCTTAGACCATATTTTTGAAGAATTTTGGTCTTTATATTGCTCTCTCAAAGATGTTGGATCAATCTCACACTCCACAGACACAGAAATACACAACTAAGCCGGTGACGTCAACGCTGATGCTTCCTACAACTCTTTCTCTCCTCTGTCAGGTCTGGGTAGTGGGGAGGACCTCTGTTTTGGGGAGAGAGATGACTTTATGGTGGATTCAGGTGAGAAAGGAGGAGAATGGAGTAACACTAATGTTGAGCCTGTGGTGCCGAGCCAAGTGGGTGGGTTTGACTTGATTCAGGATGGACCTGAGCATCTTCTGAGTCAGTGGAAGCACAGGGCGGTTGATCCTAGTGGTTTTTTTCATGGTGAGGATGAGAATGATCTTTTGGAATGCTCACCTCTTTCTAAATGGGATCCCAAGGGACATAAGGAGCTGGAGGTGATCCAGGAAGGTGATGAGGGAGAGTTTCGGGGGTCAGTGGAGGTAAATTCAAATTGGGTTTGTAGTCTGATGAAAAATTTTTGTAGAATTGTGGGTTTTCCTATTGTGAAGCATGAAGATCAATGCCTGGCTTTGTTTCGTCTTCTTGAACAAGATTGTATTGATGTTGTCAGTGTTAGGTCTTCTAATGGTAATGTGAACTCCAAGCAAAAAGGGCTTAGGGAACTCAAAGGGTTGTTTTCCTCTATTAATTATGATGGGGTAGCATCTAAGGGGAGGAACAGAGACCTCTCAGTAGGTTCAGGGGCGATCATTGGTTTTAAATGAGTTTACGGATGTTATCTTGGAATGTTAGGGGATTTAATAATCCTCAGAAGCGAGAGGTTTGTAAAAACCTTCTCAAGGAGTGGAAGTGTGATATACTTTGCTTTCAAGAAACTAAGCTGTCTTCTTTAAATTCTTTTGTTGTTCGAAGCCTTTGGGGTAGTCCATTCCTGGATTGGGTTGTTCTAGATGCAATTAATACTGCAGGGGGGGGTGCTTTTGGTTTAGGATAAGAGAGTTTTTGAAAAATTTGATTGTGCTATTGGGCGGTTCTCTATTAATGTTTTATTCAAGGGGGTTGTAGATGATTTTGTTTGGGCATGTTCAGGAGTGTATGGGCCTAATGAGGATTCTCAGCGGGGTGCTCTGTGGGAAGAACTCTCAAGGATGCACTCCAGGTGGAATACGGCTTGGTGTGTTTTTGGGGATTTCAATATCATTCGATATCCGAGTGAGAGACTTGGTTGTGAGTCTTTTAGTCCGACTATGTTTGCGTTTTCAGATTTTATTGAGGCTAATTACCTTGTGGACTTACCCCTTGAAGGGGCTTCATTTACTTGGTTTAGAGATTCGGGGTCAGATTGTATGTCAAGAATTGATAGAACCTTGGCATCGGTGGATTGGGTGGAACACTTTGGTAATGTGTCTCAAAGGGTTCTCCCTCGTGTAGTCTCTGATCATTGTCCTCTGTTGGTGGTGGCGGGTAGTGTAAAAAAAGGCCGGAGTGCCTTTAAGTTCGAGAATATTTGGTTGAAAGAAGAGGGTTTTGTAGAGAGGGTTCGGCTCTGGTGGAATGGATATTGCTTTTCAGGTTCTCCTAGCTTTATTCTGGGGCGCAAATTAAAAGCTCTTAAAGAGGACTTGAAAAAGTGGAATAAGGAGGAATTTGGAGATTTGACCTTTAGGAAGAAATGTCTTTTATCGGAACTGTTGGGTTTGGATGCTAAGGAGGACCTGTCAGGCCTCTCTCTTGAGGATCAAACCCGTCGTACTCAGATTAAAGGAGAGATTGCACATCTTGCCTCTTTGGAGGAGATTTCTTGGAGACAAAAGTCTCGGTTCTTATTTGTGAAAGAGGGGGATAATAATACTCGTTTTTTTCATCGGGTTGCAAACTCCCATAGAAGAACTAATTATCTTCGGGGTATAGAGGTGGATGATGTCCTCTATGAGGATGAGGAAGAGGTGCGGTCTAAGGTAGTCCATTTTTATCAGAGTTTGTATACTGAGTCAGATTCTTGGCATCCTTCTATGGATGGATTAGAGTTTTCTAGCATTGGAGAGGCCGAGCGGCTTGGATTAGAGAGGGACTTTTCTAAAGAGGAAGTGGTAAAGGTTCTTCAAGAGATGGAGGGTGATAAAGCCCCAGGTCCTGATGGTTTCACTATGACTTTTTTTCAAAAATGCTGGAGTGTTGTGGAAAAAGATGTCATGGCTTTCTTTGATCATTTTCATAGGAGCTCAGAGTTTGAACGGTCTCTGAATGCTTCTTTTCTATCTCTGATTCCCAAAAAAAATAATGCTTTTAATATTAAAGATTTTAGGCCTATCAGCTTAGTAGGCAGTATGTATAAGCTTTTGTCAAAGGTTTTAGCTAATAGATTGAGGCGGGTGATGGATAATCTTATTTCGGAGTCTCAAAATTCTTTTGTTGGTGGAAGACAGATTTTGGATTCAGTGCTTATTGCCAATGAATGTTTAGATAGTAGACTGAAGTGTCGCATCCCGGGGGTGGTGTGTAAGGTAGATATTGAGAAAGCTTATGACCATGTGAATTGGGACACTTTGTTTTATCAATTGGAAAGGATGGGTTTTGGGGAGAGATGGAGGAGATGGTTAAAAACTCGTGTTTCTACCGTTCGTTTCTCAGTTTTGGTTAATGGATAGCCTGTTGGTTTCTTTGGTAGCTCTAGAGGTCTCAGACAAGGTGATCCTTTGTCTCTCCTCCTTTTTCTTTTGATCATGGAGGTTTTAAGTCGTATCATGAAGAAAACTGAGGAAGGTGGTTTCATTCAGGGATTTCATGTGGGTCCTATTAACTCTACTGGTATCCATATTTCTCATCTTTTATTTGTTGATGATACCATTCTTTTCTGTGATGCCTCTAGAGAGCAGATTCTGTCTATTAGGCTTGCTTTGTCTTGTTTTCAAGCTTTTACTGGTTTGAAGGTGAATGTGGGGAAAAGTGAAATTGTCCCTGTTGGGGAGGTGCGTGACATTCAGTCCTTGGCTAATATCCTTCAATGCAGAGTGGGCAATTTGCCTATGACTTACTTGGGTATGCCGTTGGGATCTTCGTATAAATCACCCTCCATTTGGAATCCGATTCTAGAGAGGATGGAAAAGAAGCTTTCAAGTTGGAAGCGGCTATATTTGTCAAAGGGTGGTAGACTTACCTTGCTGAAGAGTACCCTTTCAAGCCTTCCGACTTATTACCTTTCCCTCTTTACTATCCCGAAAGCTGTGGCGATTAGATTGGAACGCATTCAAAGGAACTTCTTGTGGGGTTCATCAGTTAAGTGTTTCAAATATCCTTTGGTGGCTTGGGAAAAGGTTTGCTTACCGCGTGAATTGGGTGGTTTAGGAATCCGGAAGTTGGTGCCTTTTAATCAAGCCCTTTTAGGGAAATGGCTGTGGAGGTATGGCCATGAAACTTCTCATCTGTGGCGAAGGGTCATAACCATGAAATATGGGGAGGGAAAAGGGGGTTGGTGCACCAGAGCTTGAAGTAGGGCCCATGGGTGTGGGTTATGGCGGAGTATTAGTGAAAAGTGGGAAACTTTCGCTAAGCATTTCTCTGTTGTGGTGGGGGATGGATCTCGTATTCTTTTTTGGCATGATAAGTGGACTGGGGATGTCCCTCTTAAAAGTCTTTATTCTCAGTTATTTGTGCGTTCGGCTAATAAGGAGGCGTGTATTTCTGACGTGTTAAGCCCTTCAGTGGGTGATAACGACAGAGTGTGGAACTTAAGATTTCAGAGGGAATTCAATGATTGGGAGTTGGCGGCCTCCTACTCCCTTCTTCATTTCATCCAAACCCGAATCCCTAGGGGTGGAGAGTGTGACAGGCTTTGTTGGGATCTTAATGGCAGTGGGAAGTTTGATACACAATCGTTCTATCATAAGATTCGTAATGCAGCTCCCTCCATCTTCCCTTGGAAGGGTATTTGGAAAGTTAAGGTTCCTAAAAGGGTGGCTTTCTTTATGTGGACAGCAGCTCATGGTCAGTTTCTAACATTGGATAATCTTATGCTTCGTGGTCGCCCATTGGCGAATCGATGTTATTTGTGCTGTTGTAATGCAGAATCTGTGGATCATTTATTACTTTTTTGTCCGATAGCTCATTCTTTGTGGATGTATATGCTTCGGTTGTTTGGGATCGATTGGGTCATGCCAGGTTCAGTCAAGGACTTATTATTCTGTTGGTTGCATTGGCTTGGGAAGCATAGTTCTGATATTTGGGATTTGGTCCCAGGATGTTTAATGTGGACTATTTGGTCTGAACGGAATAGGCGGGCTTTTGAGGATGAGGAGAAATCTGTGGTTCAATTATTAGAGTTTTGCCAGAAGACCCTCTTTGATTGGTCTCGTTGTTGGGGTTTCTCGGATTGTTCTTCCCTTACGGATTTTATTTCTTCTATTAGAATAGATTAGGGGCTGTTTTTGTCTTGTTGCTTCTTTTTTCCATTGTTCACTACCGTGAACTTTTTGTGTTTCTCTTGCTTTTATTAATAATATTTTCTTCTTACTTAGCAAAAAAAAAAGAAATACACAACTAAGCCTTAAGCCCTACTAATTGGAATTGGCTACATGAGTCCTCTTTTGTTGTTCAAGTTAGCTAGGGTGCACAAACACCCATGGGATAGATAATTGAGTATACCTTGCCAAGAAATAGTGTCAAGTAGTAAAGATGCTAAACAGAAATATATCTCACTTTCCTTTTTAAGTTTTAATTAAAAAAAAAAAACAATTAAGTTCTCTGTGTTTCAGCCAAAGGCAACCATGTCCTTTCACATGCTTGGTTGAGCATGCAAGAGGAGAATATTTCAGTTTTCCCCTTTCGTGGTGTGCATGTTGGGGGGGGAGGGGGGTGTGTGTAAGGTATTGAAGATTCTGAATCGAAGGAAACAAGTTGTGCAAAGTAGTAATAATACCGTATAGAGGAGTTTTAAAAAAAGAAAAATTAAAGGAGGTTCACAAATCAGATACTTTCCAGACAATGAAGATTGGTTCAAGAATAGTTAAGTATTCTTTATTTTAATTATCTTCCATCAAAGCTGATCAGTTTCTTAAAACCTAAGCATAAAAGACATTCAATTCAAATCTCCAAAGGAAAGCATCAACAGCTTTATTGAGCAATTTCTACAGTAGTCTCACACTTTCCTCAAGCAAAGTCTATAAGCATCCCATAAAATGGTAATTTAAGGAACAAAAGTCCAAATTTCATACCTCTGCAAAAACTTCTGCTGAACTAACTCTTGTCTCTTCTCTTAATTCCCTGATTGCTGCACTTCTAGGATCTTCACCCTCATCGACACCACCCTATTAGATTAAAATGTACAAAATACCAATAATAATCTCGTATAAAAGAATTATATCATGAATAAAAGGAAATACAAGTTTAGTAAAAACTACTACAACTTTTAATTACCATAAGTTCTAGTTCGACAACCACAATCACAAATCATTAAAATCTTAATAGTTAAATCTATGATGCTTTCTCCCATCACATAATCAATGGAAGATGGAATGAGAAGTTTTAGTTTTGGTTTCAGATCTCCAAAATAACTATAACTATCTACAGACAGGCTCACTTCAATCCAGAAAACACTTATATATCCCCAGTGACAAATGCCTTAAAGTGGTTGCTTAAATCAAGCAATGAAAATTGGAGATATAGTCTCAAGAGATTATCACAGTACATGTAACAGCCCCAAATTTCCAATAATTGTGCAGTTCTAAAATTCTAATACCAACCTAGAACTGAGTTCAAGAAACCAAAAGAACAGCTACCACTGCAAAATCACTAAACCAGTTTATAAAGACTTCTGAAAAAAGAATGATTAAACAAATATATAACATGACAGACAGTTTTGGAAATTTGCAGTTACAAAATGTAAAATAACAAACTAAATAGCATATGAAAAGCATTAGAAACTTCAAAAGTAGAATCCAAATAGTCACGTCTAAAAGTTCTTTCTCAAGCATAAAATTCTATATTACTTTTATCATTTGAACAGTTCTGAATGGAGACCTAAGAGCAGAGCAGAAGCAAAACTGAGGTGAGGACCCATGCATGCGGATGAAATTTTAAATTTTTTGTCACTTATCAAAAAATTACAAAAGCAGGTATGGCCCATACATAAATGCAATTCCACAAAATTGAATGAATAATAATTACACCTTAAAAAACGGTTACATGTTGATATTTCAGTTGTCCTGGGTTTGATAGACTAATCCTCAGCTTGGTTAATTCCCTAAACTGAATCTGACCTAAACTAGACTCAGTTGCAGCCCTTCACCATATATACCACATCTAACAAGTAACAATGTATGGCTGTATCATATGCTCACCACTTTTGTGCTTGACCCTTCCAGTCTGATCACCACTGATGTTTAAGCTTTTCCCTGACTTCAGGTGGGAAGTCATATGTCAACCAATAAGGTACCTGCAAGTGAATCATACTGGAATGGAATTGTAAGATTAAAATGTGATCCAAAGTCTGTTTGACACCGATTTTATAAAGTGCATAATGCATATCTGTTACTCAAGCTTTAACTTATTGCTAACAATGGAATTGTACGATTAAAATATCATGCATGAGTTGATAGACAACTGCGTGGAGCATTAGTATTAAAAATACTGACAGACGTTTTTTTACTTAGGGTAGTTTTTTTTTTTTTTTTTTACTAATTAAAAAAGAAAAAAGAAAAAAAAAAAGGACAATGAGAATTAAAGGGAAACCTAACAAAAATAAGAACCCCAATAAACCTTAGATGCCATGGCACTTTTGCTCCTCATAAAAACATACACAGAGAAGAGTGAATATTAGACATTGGCATACCTTCAAAAACCATGTATTATACCCTCTCTCTCTCTCTCTCTCTCTCTCTCTCTCTGTGAATTAAGAAAAGCCAGCCAATAAGAAAAGTGGAAACTGCAGAATGGTAGATCATCAAATCAATTCTGATTTCAAGTCTGGAAGCTCTTGGCACTTCTCTGCTAAATACGAACTATTGTAATAATTCTTGGTTCTAAAAATTAGGTAGAACTTCTGAGTATTTAAGCATAAGGATACATTTGCAATTTTTTAGCTTCTGACTTTAGTTTTGTGTAACTCATGCGTCAAGGAAGGGTAAGATTTATCAGTTTTGTGTTCAGCAGCAAGTATGTTGACTTTGACAAAACATGGACACCAAGTTTGGTTGGCCATCATCTGTAAAAGTTTTGGATTTACGTACTCTTCAAGAAATGAATGAAGAAAACATGGGAAGACTAGCTACTTGATTGATGTGTGATGGCCAAGAACCCTAGTAGATGTTCAACTCATCTCTCCTATAGTCCTATAATTACTTTCCTTTTTTCTTTTCTATGCTCTTTTAGATGTATTCCGGCCCCAAATACAAACAAAAACTTGACATTTTAGTCATTTTTAAAATTCCTGACCTAAGTCACCAAACCAGTCATTATACGCAGCTTGGTAAGATTGACGTGGGACAGAGGCAGTGATACCAAATCTAATATAGGAGTTTCTGGAAAGCATTTGTTATAGTGTTGATGAAGACCTAGGATTAGGGTTTCAAAGCAGAGAGGTTAGATTAAGGTTTGCTTACAAAGTAACATGATGAGTACGCTCTAAAGCTCAAAACAGGTGATTTACTAAAGATCACTAAAATCTAGTTCAACAACCACAATCACAAATCACTAAAATCTTAATAGTTAAATCTATGATGCTTTCTCCCATCACATATTCAATGGAAGACGGAATGAGAAGTTTTAGTTTTGGTTTCAGATCTCCAAAATTACTATAACCATCTACAGACAAGCTCACTTCAATCCAGAAAACACTTATGTATCCCCAGTGACAAATGCCTTGAAGTGGTTGCTTAAATCAAGAAATGAAAATTGGAGATATAGTCTCAAGAGATTATCACAGTGCATGTAACAGCCCCAAATTTCCAATAACTGTGCAGTTCTAAATTTCTAATACCAACCTAACACGGAGTTCAAGAAAAAGAAACCAAAAGAACAGCTACCACTGCAAAGTCACTGAGCAAGAGCAGAGCAGAAGCAGCACTGAGGTGAGGGCCCATTCATGGAGATGAAATTTTGAATTTTTTGTCACTTATCAAAAAATTACAAAAGCAGGTATGGCCCTTATTGAATTAATCAGTAATTACACCTTAAAAAATGAACACGTCAACTTTCTCTATGATCCCAATCAGTATACAGTTAATACCTCATGGATGCTATTAACGTTTTGGACAGACTATGGTGATAATTATATGCGAGCTTGTTCCTGACATGAAGATGTCATTAAAATCTTATTAAATTGCATTTTGGTACTAGAATATACTTCATATTTGGCACTTTTTTTTTTTTTTTTGATAAGTAAAAGTTTATTGATCTCAAGAAAATGGAACACCCTTGTACACAGGGAGTGTACAAGGGGTCAAACAATCAAGAACAAAAATTACAAGAATCTAAGAAATCAAGAAAGGATGAAAAGGATTGGTTCCGCAATGCAGCCAGCCAATCCATTAATGTTCTAAGGAAAAATAGCTTCAAATCTGATATGGATCTCTCCTTATCTTCAAAGCACCGACTATTTCTCTCCCTCCAAAGGCACCACAATAAGCAATGGGGAACCATAAGCCATATATACCCATTTCGATGACGGCCAAAACTGCCTTGCCAACATGCTAGAAGCCCCACTACAAATTGCGGCATAACCCAACTCACTCCAAACAACCCGAGCACCATAGCCCACATATCCATTGCAACCGGACAATGAAGAAAAAGATGATTAACCGATTCCCCATTACACTTGCACATGTAGCACCAGTCTAATAACCAAACCTTCCTTCTTCGTAAATTGTCAATCGTTAAGCATTTCCCTAAAGCAACAGTCCAAACAAAGAAAGCTACTCGAGAGGGAATTTTCTGCTTCCAAATGCTTTTCCAAGGAAAACAATGGTCATTAGGGCCCACTAAGAGATTGTAATAATCCTTAACCGTGAAGCCCTTCTCTCTAACAGATTTCCAGCACATTTTATCCTCACCAAGCCCTCTAACCGACGCACCATAAATGTTATCCATGAAGCTGGCCAGTGCCTCTAGCTCCCGAGCATGCACACCCCTAAAGAAACTTACATCCCAAAATAGGATTCCGTTATCAAATTTCATAACCTCAGCCACACTAACCTCTTGATCTCGGCAGAATCTAAACAATTCAGGATATCTGACTGCAAGAGAAGTTTCACCACACCAATGGTCTTGCCAAAATTTCACCCTAGACCCATCCCCAATCTCATACAGAATGTGTCGAGAGAAAGTAGGCCATCCTCGACTAATATTTTTCCACAAGCCAACACCATAGGGACCGTTAGTAGGCCTAGTACACCAATTACCCCATTCACAACCATATTTCACAGCTATCACTTGTCTCCAAAGAGCAGCCCTCTCCATCCCAAATCTCCATAGCCACTTCCCAAGTAGAGCTTCATTAAAAAGTCTTACCTTTCTTATCCCCAGACCACCCGAAGCAATGGAAGTGCAAACAGTAGCCCATTTGACCAAATGGAATTTTGGTTCATCGCCAATGCCACCCCATAAAAAATCCCTCTGAAGTTTCTCAATTCTGTTAGCCACAGAAGCAGGAATAGGAAATAAAGATAGAAAATATGTGGGTAAGTTAGATAGAGTGCTTTTAATTAAAGTGACTCTACCTCCCTTGGATAAGTACAAACGTTTCCATCCTGCTAATCTCCGTTCTATCTTCTCCAGAATTGGGTTCCAAATTGACTTATCCTTACATTTAGCTCCCAAAGGAAGGCCTAAATATTTCATTGGAAGGGAACCTTGTTTACAACCAAGGACATTCAACAATAAGTCAAGATTAAGCACCATACCAATAGGAACCAGCTCTGACTTGCCCAAATTTATCTTCAGCCCAGAAACCGCCTCAAACCAAATGAGAATCATACGAAGAAACAGAACCTGCTCCAAATCAGCATCACAAAAAATTAAGGTGTCGTCCGCAAAGAGCAAATGGGACACCTCCAATGATCTTCCCTCTAAACGACCCACATCAAAGCCTGACATGTGACCATCATGGACAGCCTTATCCAACATTCTCCCAAGGGCATCCATCACCAAGACAAACAACAAAGGGGACAATGGGTCACCTTGTCTCAACCCCCTGGAGCTCTCAAAAAACCCACAAGGAGTGCCATTTATCAATATAGAGAACCTAACAGTAGATATACAAAAGAAAATCCACTGCCTCCATTTAGCAGAAAACCCACTCCGTTCTAGTAACTGCATAAGAAAACCCCAGTTGACATGATCAAAAGCCTTCTCAACATCTAATTTGCAAAGAATCCCTGGCAAACCAGTTTTCACTCTACTGTCGAGGCATTCGTTAGCAATAAGCACAGGGTCAAGAATTTGCCTATTCCTCACAAATGCATTTTGAGAAGGAGAAATTATATCTTCCATGACCGTGCTAAGTCTGGTGGCTAAGACCTTAGCAATGATTTTATAAACCCCCCCAACAAGACTAATGGGGCGAAAATCCTTGACTTCAATTGCTGGATTCTTTTTAGGAATGAGAGTGATGAACGTTGCATTTAAGCTTTTCTCAAACTGACCTTTAGTAAAAAAATGGTGAAATACAGCCATAAGATCAGTTTTGAGAATCCCCCAACATGCTTGGAAGAAGGCCATTGGAAACCCATCAGGTCCAGGGGCTTTGTCACCATTAAAATTCTGTATGACATCAAAAATTTCTGCCTCCTCAAAAGGTCTATCTAACCAATCAGCATTATCACCGGATATCCTAGGAAATACCAAGACTTCTGGAAAAGGTCTAACAACTTGCTGCTCCGAGTATAAATTCATAAAGAATTGAGTAATACAATCAGCAATCATACCTTGATCAGAAGACAAGGTTCCCTCAACCATAAGGCTCTCAATACCATTATTTCTTCTATTGGAATTAGCCATTCTATGAAAAAATTTTGTACTTGCATCCCCCTCCCTCAAGTGTAGCATCCTAGACTTCTGCCTCCAACTAATTTCTTCTAAAAGGGTAAGCTTTTCAATCTCGGTACGGAGATTAACTTGTTCTAACTTCTCCTCAGCTATTAAGGGTTGAGTCTCCTCTCTAACATCCAAGTCACTCAATTTGTTCCATAACACCTGCTTCTTTAAAGTGACATTGCCAAACTCCGTTTCATTCCATTTTTTTAGGTCCAACTTCAAGGCTGCCAACTTCTTAGCTAGTATAAAACTCGGGTTGCCTTGAAACAAATAGGATGCCCACCAAGTTTTCACTTTATCAACAAAATTTTCTGCCTTCAACCACATATTTTCAAAACAAAAAGGAGTTCTACCTCTCCGATGACTCCCCCCTTCCAATAGAATTGGGTAGTGGTCTGAAAGTATCTTAGACAACCTTCGCTGTGCAAATAGCGTGAAATGATCCGCCAAAAGTGGAGAGAAAAGAAACCGGTCAATTCTAGAGGCGGAGGAATTGTTGGACCATGTATAAAGGCCTCCTTCCATAGGTATATCCATCAGCCCGTGAAGAGAGATAAAATCCGAAAATTCATACATAGCCCGAGTACTAGTTGTAGCCCCTAATCTCTCAGATGGAAAACGAATTATATTAAAGTCACCTCCTAGGCACCAAGGCACATCCCACCAACTAATCAACCCTGTTAATTCCTCCCACATCTTCCTACGCCTCTTGTTCGAATTCGGCCCATATAAACCTGTAAAAGCCCACTCAAATTGATCGCCTATGTTTTTAAATCTGCATGAAACAGAAAAACGCCCTACTGCTTCTTCCATTTTTTCCACTGCCCTCCGATCCCACATCAATACAATACCTCCAGAAGCACCTTCTGAACCCAAGTACAACCAGTCTACATATGGACAACTCCATATACTTCTGACTACTCCTCTAGTAATCCATTCAAGCTTAGTCTCCTGCAAACAGACAATATCAGGTCTCCATGCACGCAACAAATTACGAATCTGAAGTCTCTTCCCAGCCTCATTCAATCCTCTAACATTCCAGGAAATTATCTTCAGATTCATTTAGGAACAGAAAGAGCCCGCTCCCTATTAGTACCACTACGCCTAGTTGAAGTAGAACCATAATTAATCGAGCTGAATAGACCCTTCAGCTCTCTAATACCTTTCACTCCAGAACTCTTCAAATCACTTGCCTTTTTTTCCAAAGCAGCCCTACGGTGTAATTCAGCCTCAACAGCCAATAAAAAGGTGGTTGCTTGATTTTCCAAACCTTTTAGGGACGTGCCTAGGAAGTTATCAAACCCTTTAAATCTGCTTTGGACCCACTCAGAGTAAGCTTCTCCCTTCACTGGATTCTCCACACCCAACACTTCCTGCCCTTCCATTGCCAAGGGTAGAGAAAAGGCCAGTGGTTCCACACTTAGAGGCGACAAACCCTCTACATTGGGTAGCTCAGTAGACTCTGAAGTGTCTAAGACCCAATCCTCCACAAGAACGTCATTCTCATCAACTTGGGCTGATGACACCTCCACAGCATCTGAACACTTCAAGGGGACCAAGGCCAAATGGGTTTGCTCTCCCAATACCTCTGTGACTTCACCTGGAGGCAGAGAAATTTGAATCGGAACTGCCACTCTTCTTCCATCTCGAAGTTCAAGCACCCACTGTTCTGAATTCCCCCATTTCTTGCTAACATTGCCAGAATTCTCCTTTAGTATCAAACGGATGTCTTGGTGCAATTTCTCCTCACCGTCGGAGGTGTTTGCTGACTCATCGGACTCATCGGAGCTGAGAAGAGCTGTATCGGACTCATCGGAGCCGAGAATCACATTATCGGGCTCATCGGCGCCGAGAAACTCATTATCGGGCTCATCGGCGCCGAGAATCTCATTATCGGGCTCATCGGCGCCGATGGAGTCAATACCGGCACCGTCGGAGGCTTTCATTGACTGGGCTAGCCTCAACAAGCTTTGGGAGACAGCTGGAGGAAGTTCCGATGTAGAGTCCACAACGCCTCCGCCAGGATCGCAGCCTGAGCTCGTCGAAGCAGAAGGCAAATTTCGTGGATTTTGAAGTGTTTGTTTTGGTTTGGGCCTCCAGACTTTGATGGGCTTGGGATTAAGTTTGGGCTTTGCATTGAAGGGAGCTGTGGGTTTAAATTGGCTAACGGGCTTAAGGTTTTTAACTTTGGGTTTTTCTATGTGGCCCACTTCCTTGACTTTGGACCACAGTACCTTCCACTCACCATCTGACCCACGTTCCAGTCTCAGGCCAACATCCAACGTTAAAGGTGAGTCACTGCTACAGCTGTTGCTCTCTGTAATCTCAACCGACAATTCAGCCTTAGATATCGCTTGTTTCATCCCAGCATTCAAATCGCGTATATCGTGGCTCTTATTGCTCAACATTGATTCGGTTGAAATTTGAAACTCCGGCATTAATTGCTTTCCTTTTCTGCTACCACCACCCTCTCTCCGATCACCCTCCGCCGCTGCCAACAGGAAAGTTTTGTGATTCTCCACTCTCGGTTTCAGAACAGAGATAAAAGGTTGTTTGGTTGCAAGTGTCCCAGGTGCAATCGCTTTCCTTAGGTGAAATCCAAAACCTCGCCACCCGCTACTAGCTTTCCCTTCTGGAACCACGAGAAGTCCTTTCCGACGGCCATGGATGAGCTCCGAGATCATTAAAAAACTGCCGTGTGAATTGGAACCCAATTGCAAAATAAAAACTTTCTCATTATCCCTAAAGGTTCGTGCAAAGGTACTGGGAGTTTTCGTAGACATTAGCTCCTCCACAATAGCTAGCAAACACTTAGCACTTTCTCTGCCCATGAAAACTGATCGGAGAGAATTCCAACTTCGCTCAAAAATGCGTAACAAGAAATACGTACCTCCCTCCTCAACTGAGAATTCGAAAGTCTTAGATTCAACGAAAAAGAAAATTGAACCCCCCATAACAACAGAGGACAAACGTTTGTGACTAATTCGAGGTAGCCAGGCCTCTCATGGAGCTCTCTAAGAGCTTTATGGTTAAAGGAAGGAGAAAACAGTGAGAGGTTTTCTCAACTTCTTTTTGCTAACAATACTACTTTTGTTTTGCTCACTCTCTAGCACTCTCTTCCATAATAATGGGATGGAGGATGAGGTTATAACTTCATATTTGGCACTTATTTTATATAAAGAAATAAACAGTGGTTTTCTGGATCCGAAAGTAGTAGCATATCCTAACATTTTCTATTAAATATGGTAAACTCTTTCTAACTTCTACATTCCCCTTTTATGACTTATCTTTTATCATCAGAACACCCTTCATTTCAATTCCCTAGATTTCCTATTTCAATAATTCAGAGTCCAAATGCCAGCCCCACACGCAGTATTTGCATTCAAATTCAAAAATGCCACAGTTACATGCTCAGATCAGACTTTTTTTCCTTAACAAGTTACATGCTGAGATAAAAAAATAAAATAAAATAAGCTTTCTACATACAAACACCATCATAGTCTCCACAATAAATTTTGCTTTATAGTTCAAAATATTGAGGTTGGGACGTAAAATTGGGATTCCTTTTGTTAACACGATATCGACACACACATTATATTTAGCATTCCTTCTTCCATCGTTGTGCGTCATTATCATTGTATCATTCAACTAAAGTCACCAACTCCTCACACAAGAAAGATTTGAAATAGTGGTTCCATTTGTTTCAATTGAAAACATATCAAACAAAAACAATTCCAATGAGAATAAAATAAAACATGCTGATTGAAGAGACGTCATTCATCAACAAAGTCTTACGAAGTTACTTTTTTCCCAGAAACCCATTTATCCAAAAAAATAAAAATAAAAATTTTAAAAGAAAACTTGGAAAGAACATAGGTCCATAAAATACAAGTGGGTACCTGTCTACTATTTCTTATGTTATTTTTAATATCATAAAATAATCACAGCAAGCAAACACAGCAATTTAGTTTCAAAAGCAATTAAATTGCAACACCTCAATATAAAACCCAAAAAGAAAAAGAAAAAATTACCATTCTGAAGAGGACCAAGTTCATCATGGCATTTGCCAAGCATTGGGTATATCCAACCTTCAAGCTGCAAAAAGCAATTTTGCGAGAGTGGCAGTGGCAGGGAATTGAATTTAGGGGAAGTAAAGATAGAGCATCGGCAGCATAATAAAATTTAAAATTGCCATTTCATTTCAGGAGCCGTGCGCCCCCTCGCTTTCTAACTCATCCCATTGCTGTCCTGTCAACACTGTACAGTTCCTATTTTACCCCCAAAGACAAGGAAAGGTTAACTCTAATAATTTTTTTATATATATATATTTTTAGAAATTTAACAACATTTAAAAAAAAAATTTATGAACATTTAAAAATATATATATATATACTTGAAAAGAAAAGAGTAATAATTTTTTCAGTAGTTTTTTATATTTCCTATTCGAGAGTTATTATAACTTTCTTAAAACGTTTTAGTAACAAATAAACTAAAGTACCCGTTAATCCAACCTTAATAAAATAAAAAAAAAATAAAACAATCCACTATATTCTAGTATATTTATCGGATATAGGTCAATTTTTTTGGTATTAAAAAAATAATAAAATTTAGTTACAACATTGATTATGACTTAAGGTTATAGTTTTACTCAATATCACTAACATTACTACATATTTCAAAAATCTAACCATTAGATTACATGTTCTTTATGCTCTTAATACACATGTCACATTTTGTACTAATCGGATATTATTTACTCTATGATTTATAAGATTATATTTTATAAATAATTTTAAACTACAAAAACTTGTAATTTAAACAATTTATTGATGACATAGCTTTTTTTTTTTTCTAGAAATTTTGCAAACATGGAGGATATAAGAAGAAAATGTAATCCACTGGTAGATTTCAAAATTCACTTCCAATAAAAAGATATTGAGTAAAATTGTAATTTTAGATTACAATCAATTTTATAGTTAAACTTTGTTCTTAAAAAAAAATATATATCTAGAGGCTATAGTTAAAAAAATTTTAAAGAAAAAAAGTTAAAGAAATTTTTTTCACTAATTTTCTACCATATTTTTGGGTGACAAGTTATGATTGAATCTACCATTAACACCATCAATCACAACAATCAAGAAACCAATCCGCTGGCCAAGAGCCTTGTAGCTTAACAATTAGCACCTCCTAATATATCTATAATAGTTGGAGTTTAAATCTTTCCTCTTCATTATAATTATCGAATTATCATTAAAAATAAAAGAAACAACCTACATCCTCAAGCTGAGTCTTTTGGCCGAATATTGCTAAATCTGGAGTTTATTTGCGTTATAGGCACTGTTCCAAGTTATTTAGGGAATTGAGGAAATAGAGTGAATTTCGGCAATGGTATTGCCAAAATTCAACAAAAGTATGAGAGAGAAAGAGAAAAAGTGGGAGAGAGAAATTTTTGAATTTCGGTAATCACATTTCTGAAATTCCTCCTGCTCAACCTGCTGACCGAAAACCAATTGTGACAATGCCATTGTCGAAATAGGGGAAAAAAATTGTGGTAATTGTGGCAACGCCATTGCCAAAAATGGGAGGAAAAAAATAGATAAATAATGGTTGCCGAAATTTGGGGAGGAATTAAAAAAAAATGCTACGTTCACAATATTTTTATAACATTTTCACAACAAATCATAGGTGATTAGTTATTATTAATTCAAATTTGAATTTAACACTGAGATTACTTTTTTAATCCAACAATAACAACTTGCCACTTAAAATTTGTTGTAAAAATTGTGTGCATTTTTTTCTCTCCTATTTCGACAATGCCATTGCCACAAATCCATTCCACTTTTTTTTTTTTTTTTAAGAAATGATATGTGCACACAATTTTTACAACAAATTTTAAATAGCAGGTTGTTATTGTTGGATTAAAAAAGTAATCTCAGTGTTAAATTCAAATTTGAACTAATAATAACTAATCACCTATGATTTGTTGTGAAAATGTTATAAAAATATTGTGGACGTAGCATTTTTTTTTAATTCCTCCCTAAATTTTGGCAACCATTATTTATTTATTTTTTCCTGCCATTTTTGGCAATAGCATTGCCACAATTGGTTTTCGGTTAGCAGGTTTGGGAAGCAGCAATTTCAGTAATATGATTACCGAAATTCAAAATTTTCCCTCTCCCACTTTTTCTCTTTCTCTCTCATACGTTTGTTGAATTTCGGCAACACCGTTGCTGAAATTCACTCTCTTTCCTCAATTCCCTAAATAACTTGGAACAGTGCCTATAACGCAAATAAACTCTGGATTTAGCAATATTCAGCCAAAAGACTCTCCTCAAGCTACCAAGGGTGTAGTATATTTTGTAACTAATATTTTTAAACTAGCACACACATAAGGGAAAAAAGAAAAAGAAAGAGATAGAGAAAATATTTTGAATTCATTCCAATATATCATAGTTTAAATATGGTGAGTCAATATAAAATTTTTATTTACAAAAAAGGATTTTTTTTTTTTTTTTTATGTACTTAAGAATCAACCAGTTTAGATTATTGTGTTATCAACTAGAGGGTTGAATATGTTGGGTATAATGCATGAAATATTTATTATTTGCCAAGAACAATAAAATATGTTAATATGTGAATAAATAAATGAATAAATAAAATTTATAGACTAGAGGAAGACATAATGAGAAACTTAAATCTAATTAAGACTAGTGTTTAATACTATGTTTTTAAGACATATTTCATCTCTTACAATGGTGTTTTTTTACTCTTGGAAATCTATCTCCTAGGATAAAATAATCTACTACATACAGAAGAATCATAGCAATCTATGTACAAAAAGGTGTTTCCTCTCTCTAGATGACTCTTATACAGGAAAATGAGGAAGGAAAAGTTGACTAGATTGAATGAGCGAACTTATATTTATACACATACGAGCACTAATTCAGGATAAGTCCAAAGCGAATAAACATACTATTCAAGAAAAAAAAAATACACACAATATACTGAAATTAAAAATTAAAAAAAAAAATTACCAACTGACACCCAACCTAACTTGATGTGTATGGACAATGCATGTGTTGAGGGAGGGGGGGGGGGAGGGAGATAGAAAGCCCACTTATGTAGGTCCTCCCCTTTCCACTAAAGTGTAATTGATTAGAAAAATATCAACAAAACCATTACACTTGTATATAAGCCCAAAAAATGTGTCTTTCATTTCTTATGTGAAATTCAAGTAATCTCACTTTCTACCAATGTTTAGGTAGACACTTTATGAGTCACTTTCACATTTACTCCTTAACAGTTTAAAATAGGTGATTTCATGATATTATTCTCCTCATGAAAGGGAACATGATCCAATTCTAACTACCCTCAAAAGATGTGTGGGCCTCACTTTTATTTTGGCTCAAAGATGGCCACACATAATTGCAAAACCCAATTTTTTCACAATCCCTCTTATTAATGGAAATTGATTGAAAACAATGTAAGTGATAGTGCAGACATAGAGATAGTAGATTGAAAAGTCATTGTTTTGGGAGAGAAAGTTTTTGTTTTAAACCTTCATTTGTGAAAAATTGTCAAATTTATTGACTAATTAGTGAACATGATTTGTTGAACTATTATGGCCTTTTATGTAAACCAATATAATAGAATTCACATATTTTCTTTTCAAAAATAGTTTGTTCTATGATTGTATTCATTTTGGTCCTAAACAACTCTTAAATTTCATAAATGCTCTAGAGAATTCAACCTTAAATTTCTCCACGGTGATACTACTAAGTTGTCTAGAATTTGGTTGTCCCTTTGAACGCAAATCTTGGGATCTCCAATCAGCTAGGTAGAGTTTCCATCATGGCAACTTTTAAGATATAAACTTTAAACAAACTCCTCTCAATGAGTAGTTTACTTGCTATCTACTCAAACCTTTAGATAATTTATCTACTACATTATCTTTTGACTTTATGCAGTCAAAGGATTTTATTTCTCTACACTTCAAGGATTGTGCTTGATCTATGATGGTTGACATTTGCACCCTTTATATTTCCCTAGGAAACTTGATGCTTCTGAGTGAATATTCACTTCTTTCAGTGTTGGCTCCATGCCTTGGCCTAAGGCCCCCGTTACCAAAAGGTCCTATATCCTTTATCAGTAGGCTTCACCCATTATAAAAAGGCCCAAAATTTATTATAATAAGTGGTTTTAAAAAATTAGGAAAAAAAGGTTGTGCATTATTTTCCTCAGCTGTAAAATGTCTCTAAAATACTAGACTAATAGAAATTCAACCCAATTAAAACCTTAAACTATTTGGAAAAACAAATGTTGCAAATGTGTTGAATTATCAATGATGATTAATTTTCCTTAACGGTTTGAGGATTTAATTTTTGTATACTAATATCCTACACAATAGATTGTTTATATTGGTTATCTAAATCTAAACTCTCACATGACCACACACCAAACAATTTCATATCTCTCTTTACACCAAAATCAAAAATTAAAAATCATACTACAACTTTACTTAACCATGCATCACCTTATCCAAGATAAAGTGAATCTCACTTAAAAAAAAAAAAATCCATTTCTTTTTGTTAAATTTCCTACTTTAACCACGAAATTTGATTCTTTATATGAAATTAACCTTAATTTAGTTAGCATCAATTCATCAAATTAGTGTTTAATTCATCAAATTAACCTTGGTTTGGATATTATTAAACAAAATTATTTAATTAATATTTAAATACAAAAGATCACACTTAATTTATTGATATTTATTCCAGGATTAAAATTACTAACCAACATGATTTAATATTTCAATTAATATTTTTATGGACCAATTAAAATTAATCTAGGATAATCCTGTGCATGCATGCCTATGGTAGGATTATCAACCAATTAAATTTAAGCATTAATAAAACGATGATATGGATGCTATTTGATAACATAAATAAGACTCATTATCTAATACTCTGGGAGCATTGTAAATGTGTACTCCCCTTCTCTCACAAAATATTCGAATGAACTAATTTTGTGCTTTCATGTCTCTAGGATTAAAATTAATAACCAACATGATTTAATATCAATTAATATTTTTATGGACCAATTAAAATTAATCTAGGACAATCCTATGTATGCATGCCTATGGTAGGATTATGGATCAACAAATTAAATTTGAACATTAATAAAAAAAATGATATGGATGCTATTTTGATAACATGAATAAGACTCATTATTCAATACTCCGGAAGTGTCGTAAATTTGTACTACCCCCCTCTCACTACTTTAATTTATGGTGGATTACACTATTGAAGTGAAAGAGAGGTTCACACTTTTATTGTGCTTTCAGAACACCGATAATCACACTATAACTAGTAAACTTTCTCAAAATTACATTATGACCATTTAAAGTAAGGAATTTATGGTTAAGGTCATTTTTTGGAATTTTTCACACATTTAAAGTTACTATTTTGCCCTTGGTTCAAACATGATGAAACAAAATAAAAGAAGGGTTGCAAAATGAGGTGTTTATTATGTTTGTTTCTGGTGGACGCCTATTAGGGTCCACTCAACTTTGCTAGAGTGGGCTTGTATCTACTCAATCCTTGCTTGAGCAAAGTATATAGAGTGTTGAAAATACACTTATGTCTCCAATCAATATCTAAAGAATATTGATTGAATTGCAAATACACAGGCTACGCTTAAGCGAGCCACTACAAAATTTAATTTTTATTTAAAAAATTCTCTTCATCCTTTTACTTTTCAAAGTAAGATTACTTACACATATTACAACCAACATTTTTATATACCAATATACAAACAGTTGAGGCAATACTATTTTCTTAAACCCTATGGATAAATAATGGTACGACTAAATTGCAAATTGCATCATTAAAGTGTGGGGTAATTTTGATTTTTCTCCTAAATTTATAAATTTTAGTTTACTCCCTCAATTGTTACATAATGTTTGGAAAAAAAAAAAATCCTTTCGTTTTTGTACAATGTTGATGTATCCATTAAGGGCCCTCGGAGGTCCATTACTATCTTCACAAACTACTGATTTTTTAATATAGCAAGAAAATAGAAAAACTAGATCTTAGCCTTTAACTTCGTTGCAAGAACCTTATGTCAATTTATATTTATATAGGGTAAATTATAAATTTAGTTTTTATCTTTTACATCATATTTCAATTTGGTTTTTAACCTTTTAACTGTATCAATTTAGCCCTTGTCATTATTCCTTGGATGAAAAAATTTGATGTGTCAAATAAAACAATAGAAAATTATTTTGATACCACGTCACTTGCCAACTGTACTGCCATATGAGTTCAAGAAAAAAAAAATTTAAAATATGTACACATGAGATAAGTTTGGGGAAACTAATAGGTTCCAAAATCCCTAAGTACTCCACCTCTTCTCCCTCGTTAGTCAATATTCCATCTCTTTTTTCTCATCTGCATCCCTAAAATTCTTGAAGTTGTAAACAGGGCTTACTTGTTCGGAGTCAGAGAACCTAGCATTTATAGAACTATAGACATTGTGACAGGAAACTCGATCTTGTTTGCTCCTCAATTTTCCATAGATAATAATAGATTATGCAATTGGTTGGGCGAAATAAAGCCATTATCCTATCTTAAGGAAAGGTAGATGGTTAACATGGTGTGGTACATCTACACCAATGATATCACAGGGGTTTTCCACAACCAATTCCAAGATTTTTTTATAACTAAATATCAACTAAAAACTAAATAAATTTAATCTGGGTTTCAGACCCATAAATTCAATCACTATTTTTTTTTTAGATAGCCACTGAAAATTTAAATCTAAATTTTCAATGTAACAAACGAAATGATGACCACTAAAGAAGTGAGAGAAGGAAAGAATTCCAATCTTCCACCAACAAAATCAAATTTGTAACCCATTGCCAACGATTTTGAAGATTCAACACTGCCACCGCCGTGAGAAAGAGTTGAAGAAGAGAAGTTTTCTTGTGACCTCATCTATACTACTATTTAAGGGGCTTTCCCTATTTGGATTCCTCAATTTTTATGCCCAAAATACCCTAAAATTCATCTGTTTCTAAGGCTTAAATTATAGGGTTAGACATGTAAAATTAGTACTAATTTTTAGCTAAAAAAAATTATTTATTATTTTGCAATTTGAACTATGCAATGCCATTCTTCTTATCTTTGCCATTAAAACACCTTAAATTTCTTAATTTTTTGAGTTTTTCTTTTTCTTTTTTTGAAATTAATCTAACGTGGCAATATATGTGGCATCTAGTTATCATAATATTAATATTTAAATATCATCTTTTGATGCATCCGCTTTTTTCATCTAAGGATAAGGATAGAGATTAAATTGACACGACATTGAAAATGTTAGGAACCAAATTGACACAATTAAAAGTTTAGAAATCAACTTTATAATTTACCCATTTATATATTTGTCTTGGATTCGTTGATATATATATATATATATATTGGTAGAAAGTGCATCCATATATACTATGATTCTGTGCGCTCATCAATTTATTTATCTTGTTTCATTTTGATCTAATACTTGTCTTGTCTTTTTCTCGTGGGGATGCTCGATGATGATTGATTCAGAAATTTATGGGACTCTGTAACCAGAGAGTGAGATTTTGAAAGAAAAAATTGCACAGACCTTGTTAAGGCTTGCTGTTATTACATTAACATTTCCTCTACTTTGTAATACACTCATTTAACATCTGGTTCGAAATAAAACACCTCCCTTAAAATGTAAACTATTTACACTAAGTTCCTAAGAATGACTTCAAAAAAGATTTTTAAAAAATCATAATTCCTATTTTACCCTCAACTAAAACTGTCATCCACACCTCTTTTAATAGGAAATTTGATATTTTTTTAGACCTTTTTATTTTGGGATTTTTTAAAGCTTTTTCAATCATCAAAAAAAGTTATAGTGTAAATAGTTTGTATTTTAGACAAGATGAGTGTCTTGTTCCAAATTAGAGAGGAGGTGAGTGTAATTAGAAATCCTCAGAGGAGATTAGTGCAATTTTCTTGATTTTGAAATATGATAAAGGAGAAAGAAAAAGTAAAGTGAAAAAAGAAAAGAAAAGAAACCAATAAAAAAGAAACAGAAAATAAAATAATGTGGTAAATAATGTTTTTTTAATATTGATATTATGTCATTTTGAGATGAGGTGGCATTTAATGGCCACTTCATCAAAGGATATCTAACGTTAAGAAAAATGATCAAGATTTTGAAATTTTATAAAGAAAAAAATCAAATTACTCTGAACTTGAGGGTATGATTTAAAATTTAATCTAATGCTAAATTAAAACACCAAGAGGTTCGTTTGAGAACAACCAAAATTCAAGGTTCATTTTGCATTTTTACCAAAATATGAAATATCTACTAGTACGATATTGTCAACGCTGGATTACTGAAGTTTTGAATCTCATTTTTTTTTATTAATACAAATAAATTTATTTTCACTGACATTATGCAAATCTCTAATCAAACTACAATAGTAGTCAGATTCTTTGGGAATGGATATGGCACTAGTAGTTTCTTTGTAAGGTATTCGGTAAAAATAAAAAATAAAAAAAGTCTCTTTGTCAGGTTGTTACATTCTTTAACCGAGCATGAAGAAAAGAATTTAAGGGCACAGCTAAGCTAATAATTCCCACCTTCTTAAAGTAAGGAAAAGTTCAGAACTACTTTCAAATGGGTATGTTGCTATTCTCCCTTTTCTTTGTTGCTAGATTGTTTACTTTAACTGAGTATGAAGAAAAGAATTGAAAAGGGTACATCTAATAGTTCTTCAGTCAATAAATTTTTAGGAAAATTCAAAACTATTTCAATTACTTCGTAGTTCCTTAACTGAGTAACAAGAAAAGAATCTCTTTTGATGAGATTAGTAATTGAAATAGTAATCTCTTCAATTAAGGAACTATGAAGTAATTGAAATAGTAATCTCTTTTGATGAGATTAGTAATTGAAATAGTAATCTCTTTTGATGGGTATGTTTCTACTTTCTTTCTTCGTTGGTCCCTCTCAATCTCTCTTTCCATCAGTGACTCTTTATTAATAATCTCTCCTTCTCCTTTCTTTTTTGTTTTTCACACCAATTCTCTCTCAATCTTCAAGAGTTCCTCTTGTCACCTGTTCCTTTCTAGTATCTATACAAGTGCGTGTTCGGATCTTTTTTTTTTTTTTTTTTTGAGAGGAAAATGAGATTTCATTAACTCAAAGAGAGGAATACAACAGAGCTGAAAACAGAGCAAAACAACAGAGCTGAAACAGAGAAAACATCAGCCAGAAACTGACTGAAGCAGGAAATCTAAATACAACGGAAAATCATCTTTGCACAGTGCCCATTTTGGATCTTGGGGTAAGTAAGTAACTCCTCATTTTTGCACACTGCCCACATTCTTGTATTATTCTTTACATGGTAACAATAATTAGTATTTTTGCTAGAATATTATTTTTTTATGAATTTTTGAGTTCATTTTTTAGAGCTTGCCTCATGACGGGTTGTATCAGTAGTTTGTAATGCGTAATATTATTGGACAAATGTGTAAACCTAAAATTGGGATGAATGAAAAATTATGACACTAAAAAAAAAAAAAAAAAAAACCTCATTGTACACACATAAGAATAGGCTCTTTTTGAATCACACAATATTTTTCCATTGAATTTGTATTTTCCTTCCATTATGGTCACCCATAGGAGTTTTCAAATAAAGTGGTTGGCTATTAGATAGTTTTAGTAGCATTAATTTTGACTAATTTCATAAATTCATGTTAAGTTATTTGTGATATTTATGTTGTGATATTTTGTTAAAAAAATACTAGCATCTGAGCACGCGTGTGCTCAGAAACTCTTCTATTTTTTGGATAAAATTTAATAATTTGTATCTATTATAATTTGGAATTATCATATTTTCCAATCACAAAAAAAATCTAGGAGTGTGATGAGTAATGGATGCAAATAATTAGGAGATGTTTGGTATATGCGCTTAAAAATATGTGTTTTGTTGTTTGAAAACGTGTATGGAAATATGTGTGGGGGAAAATATGTATGAAAATACGTATAATGTTGTTTAAAAACTGAAAATTATTATTTGAAATGGTGTACTAAACACCTCCTTATATTTTACCCATAAAAATAAGAGAGTTACTTCACAAAAATATGTATAATGTTGTTTAAAATTTAAAAATTTATATTTAAAAAGGTGTCAAAAGGACTTTACTCTCTAACTCTCTGTTCTCCTTTCTCTCTCCTCTCTTATCTGTCATCCCTCTCTCATGGATCTCAGACCAAAAATTAATACCAATGAAGGAGATGACTTCTGATTGGCCGTGGATTTTGAGATTTGTTTGATTTGGGTGGCTGTAAGCGTGGGTCTGTGGGAATTCTGATTTATGTTTTTGGTTTGATTTGGGTGGCTGTGAGCGTGGCTTTGTAGCGATGGTGGTGAGGTACTGAGGTGGTGGTTGTGGTCTCAACTAGCAGATCTGTGGGCTGTGGGTTTTTTTTTTTTTGTCTGAATTAGAATGAGAAGGGGGCAAGAGAAGCAACAGAGAGAGAGTCAAGAATAGCTAACGTTCTTGACGCCGTTTCGGACCAAATAGTGGCCAGAGATCAAGTTGGGTAATTTTAAAAAGTTTTGGAGTGCCCAAACCTCGGGTAGTTAATGAAATTTACCCAATATTTTAATATGTGAATTTTTCAAAAGAAAAAATTTAAATTATTTAAAATTCAATGTTAGTGATCGATGCAGTACTGCCAACCACTAATATCCATGTATCCCAATCTCTAAACATTTCGACATCTCAATTCCAAAAATTGTCGATACTGACTTCAAAATTATTATCAAACAAAATTTTAAAAAGTTGATATTAAAGCCATGATAATTTGTTAACACCATGCTAAGTTGCATTGATTTCTTTTTTTCACACTTCGGCCCCCTCAATCAAAATCCAGGTTCGTCCCTGGTTATTGTTACAGAAACACACATAGTTCTCAAGGAATTCGTAGCATATACGATATAGCCAAATCTTCATTTATTTTCTTTCAGACACAATTTGGTTATATTGACAGATCAAACATGGAAACAAAGCCTGTTCTAGAGGTTCTTAGTGGCGAAGACAACTATTTGAAATGGAGTGTTCGGGTGAAGACATATTTGATGGCTCAAGATCTTTGGGACATTGTAGAAGCAACGAACGAACCTCCTACACCAGAAAATGAAGCTGCTTTTAAGGCTTGGAGCAAGATGAATGCCATGGCTTTATATGGGATCCAAAATTCATGCGGGCCGGACACATTTTTTGATATTATGGAGATTACTTCGGCCAGAAATGCTTGGGAAAAATTGGCAGAGAAGTACAAACCTAAAGGTCCTGAGCCAAGTAGCAGGTAATTTAGATCATTCAATTCGTTAAAAGTCAAGTATCTCTCTCTCACATGATTTTAAAAACCGGTTTTACTTCGGACAGCATGGCTTCGGTTCCTTTAGAAGAAGACAATCTTGACTCAAATACTAAGTCAGGTACGATCCAGATTTCATCTGATATTAGGGAGATTACTTCGGACCGTATGGCTTCAGTTCCTTTAGAAGAAGACAAGCTTGACTCAAGTACTAAGCCAGGTATCTCTCTCTCTCAGTCTCTTTTATTTTCTGTGTGTAAAATAGGCTGAAAGATAACTAAGACGACGACAAACTTCAGAAAAAAGAAAAAGAAAAAGAAAAAAGAAGAAGCTTGAAAGCATTTGTAAAAAGACAGTGACGTGGCACAATGAAATTAAGGTCCATATAGTTCTCATTGTCACCATCTTCCTTCATTGTTTTGTTCATTTGTTGGTTTTGTTTAGTGCAAATCTTACAAATTACACTTTGCGCACAGTTAATGGTTAAAACTTTGGAAGTCCTCTCCATTTCATTAGAAATAATTAGATTCTCATATATTTATTGTAATATAAACTGTTTCATTATTTAAAATTTTAAATAATGTGATATTAAATATACTTTAACATTTGTAATATTTAATGTGTGAAACATGAAATTGATCAATTTTAAATGATGTAATTTATGTGATTTATATAAATTAAATTTATTGATGTAAAAATTCAACTAATTAAAAGATTAAAATAACCTTATTGATTTTTCATACATATTAAAAAAAAAAACCCTATTTAGATTTAACTTATTGCGAACCGTACAGTGGATGAGCTTATATATGGAAAATTTGAACACAAATTAGTCGTGCAAGCTTATGCAGTTTCGGAGGTGTAGCTTCAATGCTCTACATAGAGAGGCTAAAAATGTATCACATTGTCTAGCTAGACAGCATGCATTGAATAGAAAACCAGTGGGTGGCTAAGTTTAACTGCCCACCTTTACTCCTAGCTGACTTGTGCTATAATTTAATAAACACGAGATTATCTTTAAAGAAAGAATGAAAGCATTTATTTTTTAAGTATAGGGGCATTTTTTCTCCACTAAAATTTCTTAAAATTCCTAGAAAGTGTATTAAATATTGGGAGATTTAATAGTCAATAATATAGTGAGAGTATTATCTCCCGTTTAAAAGACAAACCCAACAATACTCTTTCTATCGGGAAATTATTGTGTACTACTGAAGTATCATAAATGCGTGCTTTCTCATTTCACATAAATGGTGGGTCCCACTAATTAAATTCATGGTGAGACCTACCATTCATGTGAGAGGAGAGAGTACGTATTTATGGTACTCCGAGAGTACCTAATAATTTTCCCTTTCTATCATCCATAATTCCATATATTTAGCCCTTTCATTATTGCTATATCCCAAAAGTTTAAATTCTTTAAAAAGTGTATAAGGCAATCTAACGTTAAGTGTAAAAAGTTCAATTAGCAATAATTCTATTAGCATTCTTCAAATGTGTCCTAATAAGCGTATTCAGTTTCATGTTGTGACTTTTGAGGCCAATACCAAAGAAAATGTCATCCATTGTAAATGTTAGATAACTCAGGCTTTTAACCAAATTAATTAACAATTTTGGGTTTACTTTATCTTCATTGTTATGACAGGCTATAAGCCCAATTGCATACACAAACCATTGCTTTTTTTTTTTTTTTTTTTTAAATTTATATATATATATATATATTGAATTATTTGAACATATTTGGTTTTGTTGTTTGTCAAATTAAACCATTTACATTAAAAAAAAAAAAAAATCAATCAAGATATCTCAACTCATGTGACTTTCAAAGTATGTTACATGGAAATGTATTATTCAGGAGTTTGGAGTGTTTGCTTAAAACACAACTGAAAGTGCACTTATATTTGTATTTAAAAAATGTCCTCTATCTACTCAAACTTTCTCACACACTTTCCGCCAAGGCACTTCTTTCTCACACACTTTCCGACAGGGCAATGCCTTAGCCCAGAGAGCGAGAAAGTCATCTCCTTTATTGGTATTAATGGAGTCTGTTTCTTCTGACTTTCATGATTGTTTTACTAAAGATTTTACTTCTAAGAAATAAAATAGATAACAGTCTTTCTTATAAATAATAATAAAAAAAAACGTTTGCCATCTACTAAAACTAGCATTGATAACGATGATTTGCTAACTTAAAAAGAGAGAATCATGAAGGTGTGTAAAAAAGCTCTAATTTCCACTACTGAGGTTGTTCTTCAACCTTCCTACCCTATATGAAAATTCTTAGCCTAAGCTGTCCTACTTCTTGAAATTTTGAGGATATTTCTATTATTTATTAAAGCTTTTGTACTATTTTTGTTGTTAAGGGTTCCTTTAGAATGTTTCTCTTGTTTCTCATTGTAAATATATGTGAACTCTTAATTCCTTTTGAGAGTATAGCCCATGGCAACAAAGTAGAAAAACACTTTGTTAGGTTCTAAAAGTTTATAATAATTGGCAAACTATGAACACAAACTTGTCTAGATATGGATTACTAAGTCTATAAGGTGTATTAGATAATACTCAAGGTGTTACAAATTAGAACAAAACAAGAAGGAATCTGCAAGTTCAAGGAATTCAAAACATGCCAGGTTTGATCGATCGAAATATGAATTTGCAGAATTTAATTAAGGTCCAACAGCTCGTTAAGCCCATCAAGTGAGTGGGGTTTCAGATATATTTCACTATGTATTTAAAAGAAACCCTAATGCACGTTTTGTTATGACTTGGAAGGTGCTCTTTTGAGATAAAAAGGTACTGTGCCTTCTCATTTCAAAGTCACTACCGGAATTCCTTCTACACATCAATCGAAATATGAATTTGCAGAAGTTAACGCAGAATTTAATTAAGGCCCAACAGCACGTTAAGCCCATCAAGTGAGTAGGGTTTCAGACATATTTCACTATGTATTTAAAAGAAACCCTAATACACATTTTGTTATGACTTGGAAGGTGCTCTTTTGAGATCTAAAAGGTACTGTGCCTTCTCATTTCAAAGTCATTATCGGAATTCCTTCTACACATCAATGGAACCAATCGATTTGAAATTGCTGTAAACAAGATCAATTACTGCTGATGATCTAAACTTTTGAGTGGGATCTCATAGTCAAAAATTGGAGTGTTTGTGTTCAACAAATTCAGAATAGAAGAGTCCGTGGATTTGGAGATGCGTGTGGTTGCATGAGTAAGTACTACAAGAGGTAGCATTAGATTTAGGGTTAAATCTATTGTAAACACTTCCATTCTATTAGTGAATGGTTGCCTTGTGGATTGTTTAGGTTAAATCCTCTTTAGATTTTTTACTTTGAAATTGGACAGTTTCATTGATTTTCCTAAATCATCATATCACTTGTCTTATTTACATTTTCGCTTTATGTGAAATGATTGTTATTGTTTAACTTAGATTTGCACAATAAACCTAAGTAACAACTTAGTTAATTAATTAGGTTAAACAATCTAAATTTATAGGGGTCTAAATATACATAACACACTTATTCTACTAGATAAGCATTCAAAAAGTATATTTATCATATATTTGATATCTATATATTTATTTTACGCTATTCTAGTAATTGTTAGTGGTATAATTTCCAAACAAGAAACTATGGCAAATATCTCATCCCAATTAATACCTAATGCTGGGTGCACCATTCTTGGTTTGTATCTCTCTGCCTTTTTTTTTTTTTTTTTTTTTTCACTCTTTATCTTATACACCATTGTACATTAATAGCCTTTCTTCCATACAGCAAAGGTGTTACTTCCATTTATCATTCTTCTCTATTGCCTTGATCTCTTTGTTGATAACATTTCTTTATATTCTATAGGTCCTTAAACAGGAAAAAAACACATTTGATTATTGATATTCTCTAGTTGAATCATTGAAATCTTGTATACTTCCCATTTACCATAGTATTTCACTAGAACTTCTTTCTAGTGATGATAATGAAAATATTTTTATGAACAAGAGATGTTGGAGATGGACGTGGATAGGATGGTTCTTCCACACTTAATTAGCATGTTCTTCTCTAGGTAAAGAAAAAAAAAATACTAGATATTTCCATTCTTCTTGGGTGTTCCTATTTCATGTTGATTAATTGGTCCTATTACATGCAATGTCCAATCGAAGGTACAACTACATTGCTAGTCTAGAGTTAAGTGTAGTAGAAAATAAATTTGACATAGGCAATATGGTTAAGATAGGAAAACCTTTGTAGGAATAACCTCAATGAGTGATATTTAGGTCACCACTCCTTGAATAATCCACTAACAAATATTGAGTTTACGAGTACAAGAAATATTACCTGATCCTAAAGTACCTACCTACCTATAGTAGAACCTACCGACCTATCCAAGCCCATATCTAACCTAGTTGGACTACTCTTTTTAGCTAACTTCGTCAATGTACACGAATCTACCAATGTGTGGTTGAATCTTACAACATTCCCTAATTGATGCAGTTGATTTGTGCAAAGTTCTTCATAGTGACATGGTCCAATAAAAATGGTAGTAGCTCAGTACAAAACCTTAGGCACACAAAGTTGTAACAACTTCTTAGTATGCCTGTCTCTTCTAAGTGCAGTAGAGATGCAAAATTCAGCATTCTCAAGCAATTTCTTGAACAGTTTTCTTCATTCTTCAACATGAATATCCAATACACTTTTGGACACTAAAAACTTAGACTCAAAATACATATAATGTGCATTTTGGAATGGATTTTTCAACACATACAAATAATGACCCTAACACCATGTTATGCTCCTAAACACAAGTAAGTCAAAACTGTATCTTTTGTTCGCTCTAATCTTGGATCATAGCTCTTGATCATTTTAAGAATTTATCAAATCATTCGTTCAGCTATATGCCATTTTGATTTACCAATCTAAGGACTTTTAAAGATGACCAATACTATTTGTTTCACAAGGTCTTTTTCATAACTACTATACCTATCTACAACAATTTAAACTTATTAAATAATTTTAAAATCCTCCTAATTCTATTTTAGAAAAAGAAATTATCTTTTTGACTAAAATCATCAACGAAGAAAAGAAAATAGTTTTGCGTACAAAGCAATGATAGTTTCGGTCCACTCACATTGCTATGAACAAGCTACGGTGACTTAGTGTATCTCTAGCTATTTCTTGATTGCTTAACAATGATACATCTTCATAAATTTGGTCAGATTTTCAATGGAAGACTATTCTCTCATCATCTTCTTTTTTCACCATAAATTGTAAGTCCAGCAAAATTTAAATGTCATCGGCAACTTGATTATCACATTTTTCCGTAGTCCCTAACCAACTACAATCCTTCAAGAGAATATCATAGTCTTATTTTTAAAGTTGGTTGTTAAGACCTTCCTTAAGGTCTTGGTGGTTTGCTGTTTAGGTGATGGAAACTATATTGGTTCTTTAGAGGGAACCGAGCCCCCAGAGATTAAGAGGGAGAATAAGAGAATTTAGAGACTTAAAAGAGAATTCACTTAGTCTTTATTGCTTAATTTCCATGATTACAAGAACTAGCCTCTTATGCTCAAGGCTTGGTTAATAACAACTTCTTCTAGAGTATTGACAGCTATCCAACTAGTATTATCGCTCATACTAGCACATGTCCTAATTGAAATAAGCATGTGACCTAATTGAAATAAGCATGTGCGGATTACAATTAACCATAAGCCATTAATTGCAAATTAACTGCATGCTGTTATTGAGTTGATACTGCTGTTGTACTACTTGCTACCAATCAGTTCATTCTTAAATAATAGTTTTCAAACTGAGCATATAAATATATAATAAAATGGCGATCTATATTTTCTAAGCAAATATGAACCTTTACTTTTTTTGTTTCAAAGGAACTTCATTTGAGTTATTGAAACTTTGAAAGTAACATTTTCAGTTATTGGTTCATCAAAATCTAAAAAAAGCATTTTACTCCCACATATTTGGTTACTAGTGCCAATGCCAAAGATGACATGTATCATTCTATTCTCTCTACTCCTTTGTACACTAACAACAAAGTTGACTCCACTTCTTTTTCTTTTTCTTTTTATTTTTTTATTTTTTTTTATATGTCTATATCTTCAATATATATATAAACTAAAGGAAGGCCTGAGAGAGGGGTTATTCTTGGATTTAGAATTTCATGATATACATATATATATATATATATATATAGATAGATAGATATAACTTAGACTAGGGATGTTTTAATCTCTTATAGATTTTTAATATTGCACTTGCTTTGACACCGTATGGCTCTTGTCTGTACTAAATCCAATGTCTCTAGGTATTTAATTAATATTTAAATTCAGAATCAACAAAAATATCAACTGATAGTTGACATGTAGATCTCAGAATGGTTTCGTTTCATTTCATTCTCTGAAAAAAAAAAAAAAAAAAAAAAAAAAAAATCTCTGAAAAAATAAATAAATAATAAAATAAAGTTTGGCAGGAGAAAGTCACAAAAAGGGAAACATTGATGATGGCGTTGAGATTTATATGGACTTCTACAAAGCTTTGCAAATTGGTAATTGGAATGCTGCCAAGGAGTTCCTTAATCGCCATCCGCATGTAATAAGTGCAAAAATCACAGTTACGGGCAAGACCGCGCTTTATGTTGCTGCTGAAGCTGGACATGTGCATATAGTGGAGGAGTTGGTAAAGCAAATGTCTGAAGAAAATTTGGAAAGAAAAGATATTGATGGTTTCACGGCTCTAGCTCTGGCAGCTTATATTGGAAACTACCGTATAGCAGAATGCATGCTTGGAAAGAATGAGAACTTGATCAGTATTGGAGATAACAACGGAAATATTCCAGTTGTTCTGGCTCTTTTCAACGGGCATTTAAAATTGGCTCGTTATCTCTATTTGCTCACTCCGCCAGAAATTCTCTTGCCAGAAAATGGCACCATGGGGGCTACAGTTGTTTGCGAGGCAATATATAACAAAGCTTTGGGTAAGAATTAATTCTTCGTCTTAACTATCCATTGAGTATTATTTCCTACTTGAAATTTTCGCAATATAATTCTGTATGATTGATTAATTTCTCTGTCCATATGGTACAACACAATATAGATATTGCTTTGGATTTAGTCAAGCGTTGTCCACGTTTGGTTATTGCTCAAGACAGAAATGGTGAGTCCCCTTTTTATGCACTGGCTTGTATGCCTGATTATTTTCTAAGTGGAAATCGGCTCGTACTTTGGAAACGATGGATCTATTCTGGTTAGTACCATCCCTTTTACTCTTCACTATTGTTTTTCGTTGACTTGTTTTAGTATTATGCAAATAATGGACGAATTTAATTATATAAATGTGAATTATGTGATGATATCCCTTAAAAAAAAATCTATGAAAAAGGGGGCCCTTGAGGCCCAAACCCATATCCTTCGTTTGTAGATCCAATATATAGCCCAAAAGAGAAGTGAAGAGATGGTGCAAGGCTCTAAGCATAACAAGAGGCCCATTTGACAAATGATTTAATTTTATTAAGGATTTTTTAGGTAACATCAGGCAATGACACTTTTTGTTTATTTAAGAGGGGGAGTGGGAGGGGAGTGCTTAATTGCTTTATACAATAATGGGTTGAAATTTGGAATATCATATATTTTCATTCTTTCATATCTAAATTTACAAATTCTATATCTTTTTTTTTCTTTTTTTCTTTTTTTCTCTCTTTTCATATTGTGATAGTTATAATAGGAAATGAGATATTTGAACTTTAGATGCCTCTATTAGACGCATAAAGAGGTGTTGCCAAGTGCTTTGTAGCTTAACTAGTTTGCACATTCTCACCCAATTACACCGGGGTTCAAACCTCCCCTCTCTTATTGTAACTATTGAATTTTAATTAAAAAAGAAAAAAGAAAAAACATAAATAGGTGCCAATTGAATTACAAAAATCTTGATAGTTAAACAAAACATATCTATAGGTTGTAACACCCAACATTATTAATACTACATTGGGTAACACATGTGTAGTGGTACTATACTACCATTTTAATGTAATGAAAAAAAATTTCTCAATTAAAATATGAATAAGTTCTAGAATATCCATGTGATTCATAAGCCTAAATACAACATAATAATTCTAAAAAATTAAGTTCAAATTAACAGTCTTGAACATTATTCGAAACTAAAAAAAGTAAGATTTTACATTGATAACTTGATCTCTTCGATAGCATTGGAAATGAAAAATAAGTATATCAAAATATGAATTTTGACATGCTTATGGAAAAAACATCCAAGAATTATAAAAATTAAGAGGATTTTTGTAAGAAATTATTTCTATAAGAGACTATTTCTATAGTCAGTAATTTCGTGAATCTATTTTTGAAAAAGATAATCCTAATTAAATATTTTAGGAATGACCAATTGAACTAAAAGACTCTTGGCATATGATCAATCATATTTTAAATTTGTTAGAATTCTTAAAAAATCATTATAGTTAAAGGAATACAAGTGAAATGACGTCATTTTCATTAATGTAGTATACATATGCTTATGCAAAGTATTGGTTAACTAATATGAAAACTATAGAAAATATTTTAATAAAACATTTGAAATTAAATAGATAATAGAATTATAAGGTTTAAAATATAATTTCTCCAAATTATTTAGATAATATATTGTGTAAGTTTAGCTTTTATCAAAACCAAGAATTATTGTAGATTATAATTTATGATAAATGGTGAAGCTTCTTTAAAATTCTTGATAGATTTTGATAATTAAATTTTAATTAGAGTCTTCTTCTTTTTTCCTTCAAATGTAAGTGGAATTTACTTTATAAAAATATATCTTAATAATTTTAATTTTATAGTGTAGTATATTGAGAAAGCACGTCCTACAAAGGATAATGCCTTAAGTCAAGTCACAGAGCACAAGCACAATGCCCAATTTTTATTATTAACACGAAAAATTATTATAAATGATCAAAATAAATTAAAATAAATAGTGATTTTTTTAGATATATAGAATTTTTTTTATAATAGAATTTTAATAAGAAAAGAATTTCTAAACATCTTAAAGCTTTGATTATAGAGTTTCTATAATTTTAATGTGCTTATAGTGTGTCCACATAGTGAAAGTATATTTTATGATGTGTAACATTTACATCAAACCAAAATCATATTGCACAAGAATAATGTGTATGACCCGACTTAAATCAATGTTGAAAAATAAAAAAAAAAACTTCTACTCATATACAACATTCTAATAATTTACTATTTTTAGACATGAAAAAGAAAGTGACAGAAAATGTGAGTAAGTACATACAGAATATAACTAAGATTTATTATAAATTAGCTTGTTTATATCTTAACCTTGTAATTATATTACTTAAAAAAAATTGGATAAATATATTATTTAAACAGTTGATTCTCAAAATAATAATAATAATAATAATAATAATAATATTCACTTAGAAAGTTATATTAATATGTCCGTTTGATTTGCTTATTCCTAGTAACCTATTTTCATAGTATTTATCAAAAGATATAATTTTTGATAACTTTTATATTAAATGTGTTGTAAAAAGCTAAAGCTGCTTTTAACACCAGCTTTTTACTGGCTTTTTGCTGAAACTTATATACTGTTTGTGGGCTCCTGCAAGTCCCACAAAAAACCCAAGCTTATTTTGGTTCAAGTTTAGGATTCCATGTTATATGTATTTTACTGCAAAGTTTTAGTCAAAAAGTTAGCTACAATCAACTATCTATAGGTCCCATTTTATAAATTTTGCTCAAAATACCAAGTCTTCTTTTGCTTATTGTGGATCTAGCATTCCACATTACTCTTTTGCTATGGTACTTTTAGCGAAAAATCAATCTAATTTTTTTTTTCTTTTAGTTTTTTGCTTTTAGTTACAGTATTTTCAGCAAAAATCTTTCAACATCAACATTTGTTTTCTTTTTTTAGGTTTTAGCTTTTAGCTACAAAACTTTTAGCAAAAATCTTTTAACAAAGAGCTAGGTAAGTTGTTATTATAAAATAGACATTAAAAACTTCTTTATTTCAAAAAAAGATAAAAGTTAGATTATTTGCAAAAATTTTGAGACAAAAAATAGTTTGTCTATATTTGCCCATATACGTAAATGGGTAACGTCATTTGACGTTATTAATTTTAATTGATTTTAAGAGATGTTTGTCTTATCTATAAATTTATTGAATTAGTTATATACCAAAAACAATTCCAATAGTACATGTTAAAATGGGTAACATCTAGGCCAAAAGTCTTATAGTTTTGACTCGTACCTTCTTATATTTCCAAAAAAGACAATTAGGATTTAAACTTCCCTCCAAACTTTTAAATTATACAAAAACAAATAAAAATTAAACATAAAATGGGTAACACCCCACAAATGTTAATGGGACGTTCCTACAAGTACCACAACTATAATGTAAGTCCCTTACTTAAAGATTTTAATATATTTTGCGGTGTTACTTTTGCTTCCAAATTTCCAATGTTTAAAGTGTGTCAATCAATTGTTTGAAGAAATCATTTCCCATTAATCCAATCTGTAGTTTTCTTGATTCTATATGTGTTGCCTTTTAAACGTCGCTAGTAATCTAATATAAGGATTAAATTTGTTGTACACAAACTCAAGTCATGATTCTAGTTAATTGTGCATGTGTATATATATTTTTTTCCAGGTATTCGTATTCAATCAGGTGGTCCCATGAATGATATTCGTTTGAACATTCAAAAACTTGCACGAAACAGAAGCCAAAGCAATGATAAAGAAATTATTGGATCAGGTATGTCACTATGCAAAGTTCATTTTCTCAAGATTTAGGTTGCAAGAGCATTCACAATAGTGGTGTTAAAATAGCTAAAAAAGTTATTTTAGCACCCAATACACTAAAAATACCCACAATATCAGAGATATTATACTTAAAAAATTTTAACTCTCAGCTACAGTAAACTGCCATCTTTGGCAGCTGACTATAGCTGGAAGTTAAACACAAATAATGTTGTTTATTTGGTTCACACATGCTACTGCTCTCTCCTCTCTTTTCTCTCTTTTTGCTTCTCCTCTATTTCTAATTTTCTATCACCCATGCCTTCATGCCCAGCCTCTCCCCTTCTCCCTCTCAATTGAAATCAACTTTCTCACTCTATCTTGTCCTTCTCTCCTCTCTCGGGTCTGCTTGTGGCAGTTGGGTTGGGTTCCGATCGGATTTACGGTGGTCCAATTTGTGCTTTGGTGGGGCTTTGTGTGTCTAATTGATTTTTGTTTTTTTTTCTTTTCCCGGATGATGGTGGTGATGCAGTTGTGGGTTTGTGATTTGGTTGCAATTTTGGTGGTTGGGGGTTGTGGTTTTGGGTGGTGGTGATAGTGGCAGTGGTTGTTGTGGCTATAGTGGTGGTTGAATGGGTTTTGTGTCTAATGAGTTTTTTTTTTTTTTTTTTTTTCGATGGTGGTTGGTGGTTGAATGGATTTTGTGGCTAGTGGGTTTTGGTGGTTTGTGGTTGTGGTTTTCTTTTTTTTTTGGTTTTCGGTGGTGGTGACTAGTGGTGGGTGTGGTTGTGGGTTTGCTAGGTTAAGAGCATTTGTTCATCCCAACCCTTTTGTATGAGAGAGAGTGCCTTAGTCTAGAGAAACAAATCTCTTTATCCTTTCTTCTCCTTTTCTCTCACAAATGACATATCCTTGAGAGAAATTTGTAACCTTCACCTCCATCACTAAACCTTGAGTGTTGTGAGTTTGTTGAAGGGCTGGAAACTTAGTGAAGCCAAATCAATGGTGGTGACTCCAATAAGCTAGATGAAAAAAAGACTCAATGAAGTTGGTTGCTAGTTGGAGCTTAGATGGCTTAAGTACACAGGGAGATATAGGCTTGGAGGGTATATAGTCATCCATGTACTGCACTATTCATGCTAGTGGAGTTTTCCAATGAGTGGTTAGTGTGGGCGCCCCAAAATTTCTTTTGGTTGGTCACACATTGGGTCCTTGGCAACGTGACTCTTGTGTTCTCGTGTCTCTAGAGTGGGGGTGTGTGTATGTGAGTCCCTTTTTCTTATTTTTATTTTAGGAGTCGCCACCAACTATTGGTTTTGTATTAAATGTGATTGGTCACCTATGTGTCTAATTCGTTTTAGGTTACCTAATTAACTAAACCAAATTTTAAGGGCTCATTAATTAAGACAAACCAAAAAGTCTCGAACCAATGATCATGGACTCGGAAGTTTGGTTACATGTGAGGAAGGTGTTAGGCACCCCACAACACTTATCTGAAGATAGTACCTCATTTTAATTTATTTCTTACGTCATCTTTTTGTGTAGAAATAGAACACTTGGCATTTTGATTTTTGAAAAAAGGGTTTTACAAACAATATATACATGTATACATGTGAGTAATTATTTAGTTATAATTAGCATGTGAATATTAACTTCAATGAATATTTACAAACAAACATGTGAGGTATATACATAGATAGCATGTGTGAGGATATACAAGAACAACCATATGAGTACAATATTTAATACATAGGTAGCATGTGAGTAATAGGTATTATAAATAAACAAACAAGAAAAAGAAAAAAAGAAACAAAAAAAAGAATGGAGTTGGAAGAGTAGCACCTTGTTGTCATCCGCCATTTTCTCTTTTTTTTTTTTTATGCAAAAAAAGATGACAAATAAAATTCATTGGTGCCAAAGAAAGTGATAGGGTCAATGTAAGCTTAAAGAGTGTTCAAGGACTCAAGGGAACAAACCATGAACACAAATCTTTAACTACAACTATTCTAAGAAAAGCCTGAGATTAGAATGTATTAAAAAAAAGTTTACCACGTCAACATTTTATTGTTTTAAAAAAACACATTTTTTTGGAAAAAGTTTTTATATAGGAGTTTTGAGAAAAAAACCTTTTTTCTTTTTGAAGGAATTCCAACACGGTAAGACTATTTATTATTACTTTTTTTTTTATAGAAAAACTCTCTCTTATTTTCATTTTTGTTTTTAAAAAAAAAGGAAAGAAATTTTTGAAAAATTCTTTTCTTGAAAACATTTTCCAACTTGGTAAAAACGTATTTTTTTATTTATTATTATTTTTAATTAAAGGGAAGGGAAAACATTTTTTGTGGGGAAATCTGACGTGGTAAAAACATTTACTAACGTGGTAAAAAAACATTTTCCCTTTTTCTTGGCAAAAAATTCGGATTCCCTTTAGGATGGAAAAGAAAAACAGTTTTTTGAGACAACTATTTTGAAAACACCTTTTTTTTTTTTAACGTGGTAAGAACCTTTTTTTTTTTTTTTTTTTTTTAAGAGAAACAGTTTTTTTAGAACACCCTCTTTAAATATTTAAGAAAAGAATGAAGGGAGATCTTTTTTGGAAACGTTTTTGAAAGAAAGAGAGTTTTTTTTTAGTAAAGCATCTTTTGGAAAAACTCTCTTTGTTTCTTTTTGAAAAGGGTGAAAAGGATTTTGAGAAGCACTTCCTTAAAACAGTTGTGTAAAGGAATTGTTTTACCCAAGCATATTATTTTATGGCAACATTATTCATGAGAAAAATAAAAGGACAACAATAATAAAGTGCAGAAAATAAATTGCAAGGAAAGTAAAGTGCAAAAATTTAAATGATATAAAAGTAAAGAGCTGAAATATTGCAAAGGTTGATTGAAAAGTTTCTTTTTTTGTCTTTCTTAAATAGATTTTAATCTCTTTCAAGCCCCATGGGTCCTACATCATAAAGAAAGGGAGTTTTAAGCCATCAACATTCTTATTAAACATACCCATATTGTGCTCTAATGGAGGTTTAAAAACCATTTAAGAGAGAGGGAGTAGAAAATCTTTTTTTTTTTTTTTTTTAATATTTAGGTGTCTAGATATAATACACACACACACAAGTGCACTAAAGTAAAGGGGGATGGGGATTGTGCAAGAAAATTAAAGGGATGACATAAATTAAAAGGGGAGGGGATTGCTTGGAAAATAAAATGGATGACATAAATATAAAGCAAGGAAAATAAAACCCTAGATGCCTAGGTGGGATGAGCCTTTTTTTTCCTCTAAGGGTACTTCCCATACAAACCCTAGGAGATGGTCCAATACCCATCTAGGAAACAAGCACAATATTATCATAAACAAGCAATAGTAATATGGACATAAAGATAAGGAGAGATATTTACACAATAACAAAATAAAGGACAATATAAAGGAAAGAACTTAATATGTAAATAAATATGATGTTTGCAAGATAGTAAAAGGAAATGGGATGGGTGTAGTTATTAAGAAACTACCCCATCCCTACTAGCTTACCCACAAAGGGAAGAGGCTTTTTTTTTCTTTTTTTTTTGGTGGTGGGTTTCCTAGAGAGGGGGAAAAGAATTTTTTTAGAATTACTAGGGTATTTTTCTTAGAATTTTTCCACTCTTTCTCTATTTTTTCCTATTCTTCTCTCTTTTTCTCCCTATTTTTTCTCAAAAATGAGGGGGTATTTATAGAGGATGAGGAAAATGGGGGGCTAGTTAGGTGTAACATGTTACACCTGAGCTAAGATGATATATTGTCAATATAGTATATTTCATTAGGGATTTTCTTTTCCTTCATTGTCCCATCGTCATTTACAATTTTCTTTGGACTGAATGAAATTAAAAATTGTTTTAAGAGAAAGCCAAGAGGTGGTTGATTGAGCAAGAGTTTAAAAATTACACTTTTAATTGGAAAAGAAAAAGAAAGGAGTAGATATTGGAGACTAGGAGAAGAGAAACGATACTGGGCTTGAGAATAACGAGCAAAGAGAGTGGAATTTGGCTTGGAATGAGAGCTACCACCACGTCCACAATTAGCTGAATTCGCCATCTCTCTCTCTCAAAGTTTCTTTGAAACGGTGGTTTTAGTGGGAAAATGTGCCAATGTGGCAAAGTCCAGCTCCCGCTTTCTCTCTTACGTGGGTTTGTTCTTGGTTTTTACACACTTCTAACTTTGTGACCTTCATATATTCATTTTTTTATTTACTTTTATGTTTATAACGGTAAACTAACGAGGTGGGTTATGGAGGACTAATGAAATTAATCTTAGATAGGTAAAGTGATGAAGTCCAAATCACAAATAGGCACTATTAAAATGGGTCTAACCACAAGTTTGTTGACTATAATATCATTTTTTTTTTCTTTTTGCTTTTCCCAAAGGTTAAGGAAGATAGTGAACAATGGAGAACAATTAAAAAAGGTGAATATACCATCTTAGTTCCTATATTTTGACCATATTCCTATTTTGGTCCCTACTTTTTAATTTTACCGCATTTAATCTCTAAAATCAAAAAGTGATCTTGTTTTGGTCCCTACCATCATCTCATTAACCGAAAATGTCTATGTGATAGACGGAATGCACTGTTGACTCAGTAAATGCTAACATGACCAGTAAAATATTATTTAAAAAAAATTATTTTGCATTTTAAAAATTCCATGCCTACAATTTAATTTTTAAAAAAAAAACTTCTAATTTCTTAATTTTAATTTGAATTGAATTTTTTTTTTTCAGTTTTAAAGATTAGGAAAAAATTGTTTACAGTAACTTTCACAATTTTTCTTAAACTCTCTTGGTAACCGAACACATTATTAGAACTAAAGCTCATATTAACTTCCAGTAAAAAATCTAACCCAGCTCATATTTTCCAAGCTCTCTCTCTCTCTCTCTACGGGCTGATTGAAGGTGAGCGCTCTCTCTCTCTAAACCTATGGCTGAAAACCCAACTCTCTCTATCTAAATCCATGGACGAACCAACAGTGGCTCTCTCTAAACCCATGGACTAAATCGGTGGTGGGTTTTGGACTTGGGGTTGGAGGTGGTGTGGGTTGTCGTGTTTAAGGTTGTGTGGTTGTGTGGCTATTTGTGGTTTCTAATCTGGGGTTTTGTTTATTGATTTGAATTTGAGTTTTGTGTTTGGTTTCTCAAAAAACATAGGAAAATATGGGTTGAGTTTTGTATTTGGTTGTGCATGGGGGCCAAAAATTTGGGTTTGAGTTTTGTATTTTTGTTTTTGGTTTCAAAGCATAAGAAAATCTTGTTGAATGTCTTTGTGTTTTGTAAATTTTTGTAGGCGTGCCTTTGTATTTTGTAAATTTGAGTAATTTTATGGGTTTGGTTGCTAAGAAAATGCAAGAAAAGAAAAATCTAGATTTTTTAACTTTATGGGCAAGGTTAGTTGAGGAAGAAAATGAAGAACATGATTTACCGGGAAGAGCACATGTTCTGAGTTCTTCAGAATAAAAGAAAAAAAAATAATTTAATTCTTTTCTTTTCTTTTTAAAAAAAATAAAAAGCTTAGAATTTTTTATTATTATTTTTATCTAATGTGGCTTTTTTTTTTTAATTAAATTGCTAATGACGCATTTTTAAAATTCTAAATAAATTTTTTTACATATAATTTTAATGGTCACATTAGTATTTACTGTACAGTACACCTTGTCTGCTATATAGATAATTTATGTTAGTGAGATTACAGTAGGAATTAAAACAATATTTTTTATTATTTATTTTAGGGACTATATACGGAAAAATTAAAAAGTAGGATTAAAATAATGAAATTTAAATTTTAGTACTTAAGTTGAAATTAGTATTAAAATTTAGGGTTTTACATATATAATGCTTACCTCATCTGTTCTTTTTATAGTACGTAATAACTTTCAAATACACAATTAAGCAAGGTTTTTAAATTGCAGGGATATATTCATTGAGCCAGCTAGTTTCAAATCTTCGAACTCTCATGGGTATTGACTTTACAACTCAATTTATTATATTTCCTTAAGTTCAATAAATTAGATTATATAATTAAATTCAAACATATAATTATTTTGAATTATATTATTTTAAAATAATAACATTATTTATGTTTTATCAGTTATAATAAATGGAAACCTATAAACCTAAAAAACTGGTATCTAATTTTTTCACATTAAGTGTTTGACAATTCATATAATCACATCAACTAAGAATTGTTTTGCGTTTGTAGGTTTTTCTTTTGAAAACCCTACGACGATGAAACAACTTGTCTCTCTCTTAGATAGACCATCTTTTCCCCAGTTTTTGGTGGAATCTTTTTTTTTTTTTTTCTTCTTCTTCTTCTTGTTGGAAATAAAGGAGAGATAATACCTGAATTTTCCTTGAAAATTACACAATTTTATTTTACCAAAAAGAGGTGGTAGAGATGAGGCGTGGATCAAGTAACTATCTTGAGACAAATCGTGTTGTCTACGGTATATTCGATGTAGTTAGACACATAGTTTTTGCACATTGTCCTCAGGATACAACAGCTCAGCCACCTTTGCTGATTATCTTTGCAAGCCTACACTACTCGTAGGATATAAGCTCTCTATAGTACTTTTTTTTCCCATAAAATTTTGTAAGAGATAAAATATTTTGTGAGTAGTAAGAAGCAATAGATTGTTAGTGTTTAAGACAAAAAATTGTTTCTGAAAATTCTATAGCTTTCTAATTCAAAAATAAAATGTGTGTATTTGAAACTTTTATTTCTTTCCATATATATAAGCCAAACATGTTGCTTGTCCTTAGCCAAAAAATAAAACGTTTGATATCAATTAAATAGTCATAAAGTTATTGAAGTTAATATATATAATCAATAGCTTTCTTTATATATATATATATATATATATTATATAATATAAACCGGTCAAAACCTTTTGTATGTTGAGAACAAAAAAAAGAAAGACTCATGATGCTATGACATTAAATGTCCTATAAAGTGGCTAAAGATTAGAAGCCAAACCATGTAATACAATTTCAAATATGCATAAATATTGTCATTTGTTTTTTACTTTTCTTAAACCAAATAGTAAACATTTGTGTATATATGGTAACATAAAATAATTCAGCAATAGCTGTACAATTAAGTGCTGAAATTCTTCCATATATGACGTTATTATGTCATATTCAAATAAGAACGTTTGAATACAAAACGTTTAGAATGGAAAGTATATATCTGTAATAAAACCAAATATGTTGACAATTATGGTATTAATATCACGTTAATGTTCATAAATTTCCTGATTAAAACCATTGACAAAAGCTATTCAAATTTTGAATTATATTTGAATTTCAAAATTTAGCAATCAACGTATCTGACATTAAGGGATAATTGATACACATAAATGAGTATTAAAATAAATATAATATTTTTTATTAAAATATCCAACAATTCTCTTAGTTTTTTGTCTGCGCACGCTATGGACGACCTTCAAGGGAGATGGGCAAAGTTGTCACTCAATACAAAGGAAACCCAAATAGTAAACCTTTCTACTAACGTTGTGGAAAATAGTATGGTTTTCGTGGCTAAGTTCTTTACCAAATGGAGGATAAGTCTGGAAGCTATTACGAGAATGCTAAAGATGATGTGGAGGTCTGGGAGAAGTTTTGATATACGCAATCTTGGGAACAATATAGTTATGCTTTTATTCAATGATGAAGATGACCCAAAGCGTATATTGATGCAGGGACCAAGGTCTTTTGATAAATACATGGTTGGCTTGTTTAATCCAGGTGAAGCTGCAACAGTGGAGGATACTATGTTTGATACAACATCCTTTTGGGTACAGAATTGTGGGCTATAGATTAGATGTATGACAAGGGAGAATGCTGAGGCCATTGGAAGCACTTTGGGCAAGGTTGAATGCGTTGAGGAATTTGCCAAAGGTGATTGTCGTGGACATTGTATGTGAGTCCAAATCAATATCAATATTACGCAACCACTATGTAAAGGTTGGCTAGTGAATATAGGAAGTCTTAAACCACAATGGATCTCGTTTATATATGAATGCGTGCCAATTTTATGCTTTGGTGTGGGATCATGAACCATGATGAGAAGGATTGAAGCTATGGGTGAGTAGTCTAGGTACTTTACAGAAGAAAGAACAACAATATGGGGCTTGGATGCGTGCCACCATAGAGAGGTTTCAAGTACCACCATATTGTGAAGAATAAGGAAGATTAGAATCGAGAAATATCTTAATCTCGCCGTACGTGCAAGTTAGATTGTCAAACTTGTAAAGAAAGTGAGCTATAGATCTAACAGTACATTTAAGTGTAAAAGCTCATGAATAATAAAAATGAGAATTTTAACACTTTAACATCTAAAGATTGTAAAGGCAGAACAAGGAAAGTAAAGAAGGCGTGTGACATACATGGAAAACCCTTAAGAAGGGATGAAAAACCATGGTGGGTGAAGGACAGAATATCCTTCACTCTTTAAAACTTTCTATAATGTGAAAGTTTAAGGTTTTACACATGGAGATGTTCTTCCTAAAAAGCCTCTCTTTTCCACACTTTACTACCCAGATTTCTACCTCTCTTTCTATCTTTCTGTCTCTTGTCCTAATTGCTTAACAACATGTTCCTATTATAGTACGAGGAATGTTGTTAAGTACATAAAAACGTGTTCCTTTTAAACTGTGAGTGTTTTTAAAATTCTGAATACTCTATGTGATGAGATGACGAGCATGGTTCAAAATTTTTGGTGGGGGCAAATGGATGGAAAAACTAAGATGACATGGCTTAGTTGGGATAAGGTTTGTACACCGAAGAAGGAGGATGGCTTAGGCTTTCGTGATCTTAAAGCTTTTAATCTTGCTCTTTTAGCCAAACAGGGGTGGTGACTTCAAACAAATATGTCATCACTGGCCCATAGAGTTTTAAAAGCTCGTTATTTCCCGGATAGTGACTTCCTTGGGTTGCATTGGGATCTCGACCTTCTTTTGCTTGGAGGAGTATAATGGCCATGCAAAAAATTTTCAAACAAGGCTGTAGATGGTAGGTGGGGAACGGAGCATCGATTGACATTTGGACTGATAAATGGTTACCTAAGCCATCCACTTTCAAATTGTTCTCTCCGCCTAATAATACCTTTGAACTTTCCAGAGCTAGTGACCTCATTGATCCCCTGAAGTGTGAATGGCAAACAAATTTGGTGAGGCAAATTTTTCTCCCACCTAATGTCCAATCCATTCTAAGCATATTTTTTAGTTCTTATCTGCCACAAGACCAGCTAATATAGGCATACACTCCAAAAGAGAAATTCACAATTCACAGTGCTTATAAAATTGCTTTGGACAGGGACGGAACCAAGATTCAAAGTTGGGGGGGGCCAAAGTATAAATACAAAAAAGCTTATGAAAATCAAAACTATCATCTACTGAGAATTATGCATAATCATATGACTACTAACATTTACTGAGAATTATGCATAATCCCAGTGAATATTTTTCAGTGAGCATATTGTCTGTTTTTAATTTTCAAATATTTGCAACAGCACCAACTGTTAAATCTCCATTTTCATATGACTACTAGCAGGAACAATGCTATATTTTTTTCTTTTTTTTTTGGGGGGGGGGGGGGGGTGGGGTGTGCATGGCCCTCCTCTGCCCTAATGTGGGTCCATCACTAGCTTTGGATGAAGCCATGAATAGCGGGGTGGGTGAACCTTCAAATGATAATACACACAAAAAATTTTGGAGAAAAATTTGGAGCTTGAACATGTCGAATAAGGTGAATTCTTTTGCCTGGAGAGCATGCCAAAATATACTTCCCACAAAAGCAAACTTATGCAAAATGTATGTGAAGCTTGTGGATTTGGTATAGAATCTAGAGGACATATTTTCTAGGAATGCAAGAAAGCTTATGTAGTGTGGCTACTTTCAGGGATTAGTTTTGATACACAGGGGGTACGGTATTTGAGTTCATGGATTTAATGTGGTATTTGATCTTTGTCTAGCATGTTGGCAATGACATTTTGGAGATGCTTCTCATGATAGCTTGGTGCATCTGGTTTAATAGAAATGTCGTACGACATGGTCACTCTCGACAATCTGCAGAAAAGGTGGTCCAGTTAGCTTGATTTTTGCTAAATGAATTTCAAATAGCAATATTTCACAGGTAAAGGACAACTCGGATGATTCATGGACATTGCCTCTAGCTTTGGATTATAAGGTTAATGTGAATAGTGCTGTTTTTGCTCTGAGTCAGTAGGGAGTGTCAGGGTGGTGATTAGAGACTATGCTAGGAGGGTTACGGCAGCACTAAGCAAAATAGTCCACTAGCCACTAGGACCTTTAGAGATAGAGGCCAAGGCAATGGGGGAGGGAGTTACTTTTGCTTGGGATGTGGGTATAAGGAATGTGATTTTTGAAGGAGATTCAAAAATTGTCTTTGATGCCCTTATGTGGCTGTATCAAATATCTCAACTGGAGTATCTCAAAGGCCTCAAGGTTTTAGGTCAGTCAAAGTTTCTCATGTGAAGCAACAAGGTAATAGGTCAACACACATTTTGACAAGTTATGCAAAAGAAGTTTTAAATAGAGATAACTATGTAATTTGGATAGAGGAAAATCAAACACCGATTAAGTTGGCTTTAGCTCAAGATGTATTGAATTTATCTTCTTCTTACTAAAGTTACAATCTTCCCATAAAAATAAAAATTAGTATAACTTTATTCCAAAAAGAAAAACTAAGAATAATATAACAAATTTTTAATTTTTTTTGGCTTGGTTATTTTTTGATTAAAAATTGGTTTATAATGGGAAATTGGGAGCAAACATATTTTCTTAAATTTCTATTTTAATATTGTTTTTGTTTTTTAAAGTTACATTCCAGTCATAATCGAAACTTAAAATTTACTGTTTCAACTTTCATATTTCTATCTTAATCTAATTTTACATTTGAAAATTTCACATTACATTCCCTCTGATTGGTTCTTTTAAATTTACATTTCCTCCCATTTTAAATATAGCGATTGGTTCTTTATTACATTACCCTCCAATTTTTAAATTTTTAAAATTTTTTTTTGCTTTTTCTCATGTAATGACATTAAAGAATACAAGTGGATAGAATTTATAGGTAATTTTGTTAAAGCTCACGTCAAAAATAATACTCTTAAAAGCTTGATTGGTAAGAGGATTTTTATTTTTGTTTTCAAAATAGTATAAAAACAATTTTTTTTTAAAAAAAATTGAACTTAAAACTAGTTTACAGATAATAATTTTTATATTTTACATGTTTGGCTACAAGTTTTTAGAACAATTTTCAAAATACTAAAAACAAAAAATAATTTTTCGAGAGACTTTCTATTTTTGAGATTTTGAAAAAAACATATTTACAAAAAGTAACGTGTAAAATCTGTAGATTACTTATTATTATTATTATTATTATTATTAATGATAAGAGAATAGAGTTCATCCTTTTCTTTTCTTTCTTTTTTTTAATTTTTTTTATAATGACAAGTTTTAAATTTGAAGAGTAGGAATTCTTTTTGTATCCTGAAAATACCCATTTAGCCATTTTCAAAATCTTGTTCTAAACTAAGAAAATATGATGCAATTTTTTGAAAACTGTATTTAAAAAAATATTGACCAAATAATAAATTCAAGTGTGAGACCTACCATTTTATAAATTGCAAAACAAAAAATTATATTTAAATACTCTTACCATTCATGCCCTAACTTATTAGGTAATTTTGTTTTTATTATAACCACACATGGTTACTCACTTCTTTACACTATTAAACTAAGTCCATGGGATCCGAAATTGTTCTTTTTTTTTGTTTTTACCAATTAAATGAGACTTTCAGATATTAATCTCAAGCCCACCTTAAATGGAGCACGCTAATCTTTAAGGTAGCTTAGATAATTACAACTTTACAAGAAAAAGAGATTGTAAGTTTTTTAAAAAAAAAATTTTAATTTTTTGTTTAATAGTTATATGTTCATCTAGTTAAATTGTCAATGTTTTGATTATTAACCAAGGTATCGAGCATCTATATGAAATGAAGTTGGCCCATTTCCTATCCTGTCAACTCCTCAGTCGCATGAAGGACCAGATATCGATTTCAAATGATCAACTAAGAACGAATTGTAACGATGTGGGAGCCATCCTCCGTGCAATCAAGGAAGGGATTTTTGAGTTTGTTTTTGAGATGGTGAAAGCGGACCCACAATATTTGTGGGCCCGGGATTCAAAATCCTCCAACATTTTTTGGGTTGCAGTCCAATATCGTCATGCCAAGATCTTTAGCCTTATCTATGGTCTTGATACTAAAAGCGCTTTGGCAAGTGCTATGGATTCCTTCCACGGCAATAACTTATTACATATGGCCGGGATGTTAGCACCTTCTACTTCACTTGATGACATCGCAGGTGCAGCTTTGCAGATGCAAAGAGAACTACAATGGTTTAAGGTTATCTCTCTCACTCTCAATTTCTCGGTCTTTTAAATATTGGCTATATGTTCACTTAAACAACTATTAGAGTCTTTAATCAAGCAGTAACAGTTGGCTACAAAATGTTACTATGACCCTATTGAATTTTTTTGTTGTTTGGTTGTAGTATTTTCGCTGGTACTGAAATTTGCTAGAACATTTCTATATTTTTATGTAAATATTTTATAATAAGTTTTAATTCATTACTTTAAAATATTAAAACAGAAATCTAAAATCAAAGTAAAAAAACACAATCAAAGTAAGAGTACAACAACAAATAAATGCTAAAACAATTAATAAAATCTATCAAATAAACTTATACACTCACATGCAAAATTACAAACACTTCAAACCTATGAAAGGACACCTAAGAGTTGTTTTTGAGCTACTTTTAAAATGAAAAAAATTTAGTTACAAAATTTGTTATAGCTTAATGTTACAACCTTACTCAATAACATAAACATTACTACATATTTGAAAATCTAATTGTTGAATTACATGTTCTTTGTGCTCTCAATACATATGTCAAATTTTGTATCAATCAGATATTATTTATTATATGATTTATAAACTTATATCTTATGTATAATTTTAAATTGCAAAAACTTGCAATTAAAATAATTTATTGATGACATAGCTATTGTTTAATTTTTTAAAATTTTTTGAGCAAGTTGGATATAAGAAGAATATGTAATCCAATGGTGGATTTGGCAAAATTCACCTCTAATAAAAAATAAAAAATAAAAAATAAAAATTATTGAGTAACGTTGTACTCTTAGGCCACAACCAATATTGTAGCTAATCTTTGTCCATTTTAAAATATTGGGGGCGATTCTTTAAGTTTTGAGGAATAGCATGATCATTTTGAAGATTTCATGAGACATTTTTGTCATTCAATGGTCTTTAAGGTTTTTTTATTTTTATTTTTTATTATTTTTTTTAATGGGTGGTTGTAGGGGCATTTAAGTGATTTTAGAGGTTTTTGAAGTTATATTTTGGCCATTTGGAGGCTTCAAGAATATTTTGGTCATATTTTGTAAGTTACTTACTTTCATTATTTTGGATGTTTTTTTTATTATTATTATTTGGTTATTTTGAAGATCTTAGAGGTATGTTTGTCATTTTATAGGTCTTACTCTGGAGGATGATTTCAATGGGTGCTTTTTTTTTTCCTCATCATGTTAATGGTTTTAAGAGTATTTTGGTTATCTTGAAGGTTTTAGGGGAATTTTAAAGGTTTTGAGACGGTAAACAAATAGTTTTGGAAAATTTAGATGAAATTTGTCATTTTGGAGATTTAAGGGGATATTTAGATTATTTAAAGGTTTTAGGGGTATTTTGACTATTTTGAAGATTTTAGGCAATTGTCCAAGGTCCACAAGTAGAAAAGCCCTCAAAATTTATATCTCTTTACTTATGAGATTATTAATTAACTCATATCTTACTAAGTCTTTAATTAATTAAAAGTTGAGACCATCGTCCAAGTCAAAAAGGGCTTAATAATATGCTTAATATGGGTTTGATAATATACTTGTATTGGATCATGATCTCAAAAGCTTGAGTTTGAGCTAAAGCTCGGTTTGATTAATGAATCAAGCGAAACCAAGCTCAGCTTAAGCTTTTGGATTTTCTGATGAGTTCAAGCTCTAGCCAAGTTTCAACATTTCATATTTTTTGTCAAGTTGAGTTAAAACATTCAATACTTGATAAAGCGCAACTTGCATGTTTACAACCCTACTTTCAAATAGTAGTACCAACTAATTAAAAAAAAAAAATAGTAGTACTAACTAGATACTAAAACAAAATCAAAAACAAAAAACAAAAAACAAAAAATAAAAAATAAAGAGAAATTTTCTTATAAATAAAATTAGTAAGAGCTTGTTGCTAATCCCTAAGCCAAGTTTGAATATTTTATATTTGTTGCCAAGCTGAGCTTGAAAACACTTCACAAAGCTCAGTTTGCACCTTTATAGCCCTACTTCCAAATAGTAGTATACAAACTAATTAGAGGGGGGAAAAAAAAAAAAAGTAGTACCAACTAGATACTAAAAAATAAATAAATAAACAAAAAAAATGAGAAATTTTCTTATATTAAAAATTTTGAGTAGGAGACTGTTGCTGATCCTTAATTAGTGAAAATTACCTAATCCAACCCAGGTAATGATTGCAAATTTAGGATTAATATAGGTTAAATTGCAAATTGCGCCCACTAAGTTTGACTGAAATAAATTTCAGTTCTCTACCTTCACTTTTATTTAATTGAGTTCTCTAAGTTTTAAATTTATTTAATTCAGGCATTTCATCCAATTTCGTTAAAAAAATTTGATTAAAAAATATTCTTCTCTCATGAAAATAATCTATAAAATTAACTAAAATATTTTATAGATTTTTTATGGTAGAAATTTTTTATCAAAAATTCTTTGCTATGTTCATTAGTTAATTGCATACTTAAAAGTAATTTTTTAATAGAATTAGACGAAAGATCTTAATTGAATAAATTTGAAACTTAAAGGGCTTAATTTTACGAAATAAAGTTAAAGGCATGAAATGAATTTTAGTTAAACTTAGAAAGTGCAATTTGCATTTTATCCTTACTTTTAAGCTAAATTAAAAATCAATGCCCAAAGCAATTGAACATTGAAGTCCAAATTTGAGTTTTACAATGATAAGTTCAACTGTATATAATTTTTCCCCCCTTTTAAGGTATGAATCATCATTTTTATCGTTGCCAACAAAAGAAGGGAAGGAAGAGAAGAGTGAGAAGAAGGGGAAGAAAGTACAAAACAAAAGTATTGAGTACAACTAAAAATAAACCTTAAAAAATTAATTAAAGTATTGATGCAAATGTGGAAAATTGTGAGAGCTGCAAAATTTACGTTTCAACATATTATGAGGTCAACAAAAAACCAAAGGTTTTCGGTTTTATAATGTGTGTGTGTGTGTGTGTGAATTATAGTTAATGATATTTAATTATGAAACTATTAAATATTAATGTTAATATTTACTTTTCTTAAATTTCAGTCTTTTTTAATGTTGCGCTATTTTGGCTTCTAAGACTTTGTTTAACAAATGTAGGAGGTGGAGAGCATTGCCGCTTCTAAGGATCAATCAAATTTAAACAAAGATGGTTTGACTCCTCGAGAATTGTTTACGAAAAACCACAAGGACATGAGGAAAGACGGAGAGCAATGGATGAAGGACACAGCAACATCTTGTACTGTGGTGGGTGCTCTGATTGTTACCATTATGTTTGCTGCAGTATTTACGGTTCCAGGTGGTAACGACCAAAATAACGGCTTTCCAATTTTCTTAAATAAAAAATTATTTATGGTCTTTATTGTATCCGATGCTCTCTCACTCTTTTCTTCCTCAACTTCAGTCTTGATGTTTTTGGGAATCCTCACATCTCGTTATGCAGAAGAGGATTTCCTTGAGTCCTTGCCTAGAAAGATGATAATAGGCCTTTCCACCCTTTTCTTTTCTATTGCAGCCATGATGATAGCCTTTTCTGCTGCTCTCTTTCTTATGCTACATGAACAATCATGGATTTTCAAACCTGTCATTTGTTTGGCTAGTATTCCTATCACCCTCTTTGTATTGATGCAATTCCCTCTTCTTGTTGCCATGGCCAATTCAACTTACGGACCTAGCATCTTCAATAGGAAAATGAAGCGCTGGTTTTAACATATTCATTAATTGTGTGCTATATGATATACTGGTGTCCTGTTAATAATTGGCATATACCAGCCAAAGATGAAGTTTTTCTTTCTTTTTTTCTTGGAAGGTAACTATTGAATGTTTAGCTCCAATTGCATACTTTTTATATTTTATATTTTATATTTTTTTGGTTTTGGACATATAATAATTCCATTATATAAGTCATGCATCTATGTTGCTATTCTTTAATATTTATTCTTTTAGTTACTTTGGGGAAGGATAGAATAATGCCTAATATTTCAATAGATTACCCCTCAATATTAGGACTTTACCTAGGTTATAAGGTTATCAATGTCCATCATTTAATAACTATTTTATTTATTTATATAAAAGGAATCTTTGATATCATAGGATGCTTAAATTTGATATGCTACTATTCTCAATTGTAAGAGGTATTTTGATAATGCAATAGTTATAATGAGGAGGGAAAATTTGAACCCTGGAAGTGCCAACCAATTGAGTTATAAGACTTTTGGTAGGTCATTTACTAATATAGTGGCTAAAAATTCACTTATTTGTTTGCTTTGGTTCAAAGAAGTTATTGAATTTAGTGATAAATTTTACACGATATGAATTAAATTACACCGATAAACAGTTAACCACATATATCAATACTAAATTTAAAAGTAGTAAATATGAAAGCAATATAATGCACAAAATTTGATAACAAAGTGGAAAACTAAAGTACTTTTTTGATGAAAATACCACTTCGAGGACAAAATCTTGTAGAATATTCACTATAGTAATAGTAGTTAAAATAATCCACTTGCAAAATATTTGAATAGCTAGATTCTTTATTACAAAATCTGCAAAATCCTTGCTTGTCTTTTTATCGTAGTAACCCTAAAATATCTACAATCTTGCTAAGCGAATCTTCTCGATGAACTCTTTATTTGCACAAACCAGAAACTCTAGCACTCCAAAGAATCTCCGGAAAGATGTTGTTGCAGAGTACCTCACCATAAAGGATTCTAGTTTACATCTTACAGGAAGGTTTTTCTTAGTTAAGCACAAGGAGATAGGGAACGTGATTTTCTCTGAAAGCTCAATGTGTGGCTTCCTTTTATCTATAGGACAATTGTGCATAGTATAGATTAGGTACACAAAGTGAGGTAAAAGACCTTGTTGGAAATTCTAGTCCAAATCGATATATATATATATATATATGTGGTTTCGGCAATCTTACACAAACGAGCCTTGAACAAATGATAGGTGAAGTATCGAGTTCCTTTAATATTTCGCATGACCAAATATTCACTCATTTGAGTGAAGTATCTTTATCACTTGAGCAAATATCCACTTTTACTAGAGCAAAATTCTCTAAAAGACAATTCTTCAAAGTAGCTTTTATTTTATGGCAATTTGTAACAAACTTTTACTTGAAATAAAATACATCCTAATGACATGAATGATTATAACCAATGTCATGGAGCTGACCAATATTGAAATCCAAACAATTTGGCTTCAACCACTACTGTGCACAGACTGGTGCTTTAGGAAAATAGCTACTGTAATTTACTTTAATAAATGATCAGGATTTTACCCTGTGGATACGCAATTTATTAGCTGGGAGGTGGGCTCATGTTGGAGTCATATGTTTGTAATGTTTAAAACATTAAGGTAATGGACTGCTTTTGGCCGAATGACTTTCCTCTGTTGCTATTGTAATTCTTATCTACTCATGAATTGAGTAGATAAGAATTTGACTAGATCAGATAGAGTACAAGTATTGACTTTCAATTGAGTTTCTATCCCTATTATCTCTCAGTAAGGTGTAGCTTGTTATCTTGATAAGGCTGATTTGAATGTTGATCATTATCTTCACCTATTGGAAAGGAAAATTATTAGATACTCCCGGAGTACTATAAATGCGTATTCTCTCATCTCACATGAATGTTGGGTCCTATAATTTATTTAATTAGTGGGACTTACCATTCATTTAATTAGTGAGATCCACCATTAATGTAAGAGGAGAGAGTACGCATTTATGATACTTCGAAAGTACACAATAATTTCCCAAAAAGGAAATAATGTTAACAAGCCTAATTAAAGTTTACACTTTTCTAGTTGCTTGATTTTGCGTACAGTGTGTTTTTCTATCTTTGGACAAGCTACAATTTGTCCGGCTGCATTTGAAAATATCACAAAAGTGTTTGTAGCACGATTGACACTTTTTAGTGTTTTAAGGGAAAACACCCAAAAAATTCAAATTCCTCTCCCCAATTATAGTTACTACCAAATTACTAAAAATAAATAAATTAAAACATATATTTCTTCTGTCCCAATTTATTTGTCTTGTTTGAAAAATCAAACTTTTTAAGGGAACATCATTTATTATCTTGTCTGCTTTATAAAAATTTATAAGTTTACAAATTTATCTTTAAATAAATTTATTAGTTTTTTTTTAAAGAATTATTTTTAATGAGGCAATTAAAATGGTTAAAATGTGTTAGTTTTCTTTTCAAATAGTTTTGAAAATAAAGTAGGGGTAGAATAAGAACATTAGTAAATTAATGATTTTATTTTTAGAAACAAGACAATATTTTAGGATATTTTAAAATAGAATAGAAGACAAACAAATTGAGATAGAGGGAGTATACATTTGTAAGCACGTCACACCATTAAGAAATAAAGGACTCCAATAGTACATAACAAAAGCATTATAGCACATAAATTGATTGTTAAATTCACCTCTAGTAGAGGTAAATATTTTACAATTATTCCTGTATTTCATTTCATAATTTTTTTTTATATAACAATTTAATGTTTCAAAAAATTTAGCAAAAGAATCCACATGCATTTGTTGGTCCAGACAAATTGGCCTTTTCACAGCTGAAATCGCTCTTATATGACAACCTATGTGGTATATAACTAAACATATCTGGTAAAAATATATACTTGGATCACCATCAAATCGCTCTTCATTTTGTGAAAGAATGAAGAGTCGCACTCTTATTCAGTATTTTACATAGGAAATGCATGCAGTATTTTACATGGGAAATGCATGGAAGTTCCTCAAATTGCATATTGAACGTCTTGAACCTGAGAAATCCCACCAGGTCAGAACATTTGTGACAAAAATTACTTGAAAAACTCCTATAAAGATTTTACTCGGTATCAACCTGTCTTTCACCAAAGCTCTAGAAACTCCACTACTGTTTCCTCCATCACTGCCTACTGAACTTCCATCCCCGGATGAGGTTAGGCCTTGGATAGTGAGGCACTGAAGAATCTGCAAAGGAAAAAAGCACCTGCATTTAGCAATATGAAACCAAGTTCCTTTCCAGATCAATACTTTAAAGGGAAATAAGAGGCATTAAGCATAGTTAGGACAGGTTACACTGAGGGTGTTCTGATTTTCAACCATTTAGGACAGCATAAGATGTCAAACTTCAGAGTAAGAACTCAAATTAACTATGTAAGCTGCTTCAAGTTTGATTGATAGCTGTAAAAATTTGGTAAATAATCTTAAGTCAATTATTTGATCGACATTAATAGTTAAATCAGACAAAAATAAACTGCTCAACTCTCCAAAAGCAAAATGATAATAATAATAATAATAATAATAATAATAACAACCTAACATATAGGATTATGGCAAGATGAAATCTCATAAGAATATGTGTCAATTTGACATATCTGAATTCTTTGTGGGCTATAGTTCTAGGCCATGGGTCTTTAGTCTAATAGTATGTAAGCTCAGTAAATGAGCTTTCAAGTGTGTTTGGTATCTGCTTATAAATTAAGCTTCTAGCTTTTTTTAGCTTTAATGTCCAGATTTATAAAATCTCACTTTTTTCCCGCTTTTTCTCACACTTTCAAATTTTATTCAGGGTACAAGCATACTTTAGCACACTTTCAACAAAAATTTTTCAGCAAAAAGCTAAATAAATTGTTCCCAAACGGACACTTCGTTTAGTATTTTTTAGTTTCTCAAAGTTAAATAATTTTTTAATTAGAATCCTAATGTCTTCTCTTTCTCTCTCCCTTTGGTGTTACTGTTCACAAGCCTGGACAGCTTCCAGTTTCGGCCTTTTTCTTTCCCTCTGCATTTTCCTACCAATTTTAATGTTTTTCACAGCCCTGTGACAGACTCAATTTTTCATCTCTCTTCCAACCCTAAATCAAGCCCTTTTCTCCTACCAATTTGAAACCCTTAAACTCCATGCATTTTCTCTACCCACTAGCCACCAAACAGCCCCTGATCATACTTTAGAACACTTGTAAATACCCACCAAAAAAAGAAAAGAAGCCAAAGAATAGTTGCTTGTAACCCAAGGGTTTTCCTTTCCACATACTTCTCAAGAACTACCAAAATAGTCTCCTTTCTGGGATCTTCTATAAATATTCCTCACAAGGCTTTCTATTGAATTGTTATGTCAATAAGAGAGAAGCTCTTGACCTTATTTTAAGGCTGCAGCACTTCCCAACAAATTAGAACATGAAAGCAAAGTCTGACACATCTAAAGAATTAAAAGTAAAAGAATAAATATAAAAGGATAAGAATAGAAAATAAAGATTTAAACAATGAAAGATACTAATATAAAGATACATTTTTATTTTTATTTTATAGGTGGATACATGTGAAATTGCTATGGCTTTAATGGCTCAATCATCAACAACTAGAACAAAGTAGAATGTATGAAACTAGATTTTACCCTGCCACAAAGAATGGGATTATAGGAATAACATAGCTTGTCAAAGGATGGACAGTTCCATCCAAGACAGCAGTTTTAGTTGCATCCTTTTCAACAGCTTCTTCAAAATTTCCAAAGGTCTCCTGAGCTGTCTCAGGGAGCTGTTTTCTCAAACCAAATGCGGAATCTCTTATTTCACTGCAAGCCTTACCTTTGAAAATCATATCAATCTGCAAATAAATTCAGTTACCTAAGTTAATAAACTGATTTGTAGGCTTGTATCACTATTGAAATATGACTGCATACAAAGGGCAATTGCTAATTAAGCATAAGAACCTGTTAAACCTTGAAATCCTTTACAACTGAAATAAAAGGTAGATATTATGTAAGAAAGACATGATAAAATGACATATAGTGCAAATTATTTCATCAAATATAATCACATACCCAGAATTAGGGTAATGTAGAAACCATACCACTCTATATAGGACCGAAACAGAAGGGAAGCTTGTAGGATGATTTCAAAATTAAAGAATATTTAAATTGATATCTTTAAAAGAATAAAAGGCCATCTGCAAAATTTATCTTCTTCTCATGCCCCTAAAAAATTGTCAATTTCTTTCTTCAATTAAAAGAAACACATTTTGAATATTTTGGAAATAATTTATACAATCAAAGAAAAGCATCAGTCTAAAGAACCTAGTATATACATACATTTTAAGCAAAATTTATCCACCTCATATTGAACAACAAATTGGGGGAGAGGGTTGCAAAGCCCTTTATTCAAAGAGTTGAAATTTTATCAAAATATCACTCCCTACATCCATTTCTTAATTGGTTCTCCATCCCATTTTATAATGTCCTAAAATATGATCTTTGAAAAGTTAGATATATAAGGATATATAAGGTACACAAGATATGTACAAGAAATTTCTTTAAAGCGGGATTCTTTGAAAACTATGAATGGATGTCAATCAAAATGAAAGGGATTCTATGAAGTATACGATAGAATGGATACCACTAGCTCCAAGGATCCTAGACTTTTCAAACAACAATCTCAAAAACAAAATTTTCAGCTCCATCCAAAATAAAATGAAATAACTATGAATTTTCCCAGTAGTCTTATCATCTACCCTAGTCCCAACGAGGCATAAGTAGCAATCTTAGTGCAGGTTTCTATGGATTAGTAATATCAACTATACCTCTGAGTGAAGCTCCCGCATTATCTCATACATGTCCAAAAGTACAAATAACTTCTCCGGTGATCTCTTGCTCTTGGCAATCGCATCCCCAAAACTAAGTAGCACTGAAACACTGCTTGTAGTGACCTCACCAAAACACTGATCCCTAAGAGAATCAAAGCCTTCAAATATTTGATCACAAACTATCCACTCTCCAACATAAAGCAGTTTGACCTGTTCATGCATAACCATATATTCAGAACATGAAAACTGCCAAATTTGTTCAAATTCCAAACAAGTACTTACAGCAATACGCATGAAATGAATCCAATTCCCGATTTTGGCCTCCAAAACCTCCCATTGCATCTTTTGAACATCCTCTTTGCTAAGTTTTCGGAGGCTTTCTTCTAGAACTAAAGAACGAGTATCCCTAAACAAAACAAAAGAGTACTTGTTGAACATCTTGATACTTCAACTTAAAAATAACATGGTTGTGTGGGTACTCAAAATTATAGAGTCCACTAAGGATCTTCATCTCCATCATTCTATGCTATCCAAAATCATATTTCTTTATCACTTCCTTAACTAAAATGTCCTTATATTATTACTTTCTCCAATGTTATGTGTACATCCAATTCTACACCATATATATTATAATGCATATTTCATATGGGATTAGATCAATGAGGAAAAATAACAATGCATACATATATCAATTATCTAGAAATCATCTCTGTGAATAATCCAAATTCATTAGAAGAAAATTGTAAATGTATAGCAGTTCCCTAGCAAGCTTTAATAATAATGATATAATTACAATGCCAATGAAGGACCAAGCAAACAACATGGGAATTGCAAAGTGGATCAATTTTAATAATCCTAATATATACACAACCTTCAACTGCTAAACAAACTTAGATTTCCCAAATACGAACTTAGCTGAGCATGGTCTACAATTCTCAAATTGTTATCAGTCCTAGTTGTTTTTCCCCCTTTTCTGGCTTACATATAATTTTATTAGATACTCTAAATTCAGAGTCCCAGTAACCCGGAAGAATCCTATTAGGTAGTTTCTCAAGTAGGGTTAATGGAATTTTGAGTAAGAAGATGGTTTCCTTGCTCTATCTTCTCTCCTCTTTGTTCTACTTCTTTTTATAATTCTTATGAAACTCTATATTTTATTTTAAAGATAAACATAAGTCATGCTTCCATGAAAGAATGAATCCATAACCTGGATGGCCTTTAGTAGTTTCAAATTTTCTTTAGTTTATAAACCATAAATCCTAGTCTGATCAAAGATAGGTAAGAAATCAACTTTTCAGAAAACATTGCAAAGAATTTCCACCAGTTTTTTAAAAAAAATTCTTCTGAGTGTGATTGGTTTTTTCCAAAATCTGATTGCTAAAATAAACTAGATGTGATTTGCGTAGGCCTTTATATCATTATCCTCCTTTCCTTCATAATTTCTTGCTGGCTGCACCAAATCAACCCAGAACCCTTTTGTTTCTTTTGTTTTTATTTTTTTTTTTGGATTAAGAAAAACCAAGAGAAATCAGTCAGACGGATTTGTCACCCTATGCCAAAGCAACTAAGAGCCCTTCCACAGTTGGAATTTGAAATTTGATGGGTCAACCATCACAGAGATAGGGAATTTGGTATTCAAAGTTCAAGGTGGTTTGCACCTAATATTGCCAAAATGTATTGCATTGCATTGGCTTGTGGAACCAAAGTACTATACCTTTTTCCTTATCTTACCCTTTTTTAAAATAAAATGTTCCATTTAAAAAAAAATAATAATGAAACTATTCCACATCTAAAAGCATCAGTATTTGTGCACTCAAAACTAAGCAGCAATGATCCAGGGAAAAAATATTTGCAAACTTCAGTTGAACCATACCACCTAAATACTGGTGACACCTGACAGCCTAGAGTTGTAAAGATATAAACACTGAGAAGTTTTTTTTTTTTTTTTTTTTTGGGATAGGTAAAAGAACTTTATTAATAGAAGAGAAGCACACAAACTATTCCTATGGTACACAGGACATGTACTAAAGGAAACAAAACATTAAGTAAAAGAACACAAATCTAAAAATTCCCGAAAAGAGGGGATATAAGGACCGCTTATTGCACTCATCCAATCAAACAATAAGCAAGAAAAACCGTTTTAGTTCACTGATGGAATGTTAGGTAAAATTATGATGCTTTTCTTCCATCACATATTCAATGGAAGATGGACTGAGAAGTTTCAATTTTGGTTTCAGATCTCCAAAATTACCATAAATAACTACAGACAGGCTCACTTCATTCCAGAAAACACTTATGTATTCCTAGTTGTTAATAGACCCAGTGGCATATGCCTTGAAGTGGTTGCTTAAATCAAGCAATGAAAATTGGAGATAGAGCCTCAAGAGATTATCAAAGTGCATGTAACAGCCCCAAATTTCCAATAATTGTGCAGTTCTAAAATTCTAATACCAACCTAGCACAGAGTTCAAGAAACCAAAAGAACAGCTACCACCCACTACAAAATCACTAAACAAGTTTATCATGAATTCTGAAAAAAAAATTATTAAATAAATATATAATATGACACAAACAGTTTTGGAAATTTGCAGTTACAAAATGTAAAAGAACAAACTAAATTGCATATGAAATGCGTTAGAAATTTCAAAAGTAGAATCCTAATAATCACGTCTAAAAGTTCTTTCTGAAGCATAAAATTCTATATTACTATTATCATTTGAACAGTTCTGAATGGAGACCTAAGAGCAGAGAAGAGAAGCACTGAGGTGAGGGTCCATGCATGTAGATGAAATTTCGAATTTTTTGTCACTTATCAAAAATTTACAAAAGCAGGTATGTCCCTTACATAAATGCAAATCCACAAAATTGAATTAATCAGTAATTACAAATTAAAAAAATGATGAACTCATCAACTTTCTCTATGATCCCAATCAGTATACAGTTAATACCATATGGATACTATTAACGTTTTGAATAGACTATGGTGATAATTATATGCAAGCTTGTTCCTGACAAGAAGATGTCTTTAAAATCTTATTAAATTGCATTTTGGTACTAGAATATACTTCATATTTGGCACTTCTTTTATATAAAGAAATAAACAGTGGTTTTCTGGATCTGAAAGTAGTAGCATATCTTAACATTTTCTATTAAATATGGTAAACTCTTTCTAACTTCTACATTCCCATTTTACGACTTTGAATCTTTTATCATCAGAACACCCTTCATTTCAATTCCCCAGATTTCCTATTTCAATAATTCAGAGTCCAAATGCCAGCTGCATTCAAATTAAAAAATGCCACAGTTACATGCTCAGATCAGGCTTTTTTTCCTTAACAAGTTGCATGCTGAGATAAAATAAAAAATAAATTAGCTTCCTATATACAAACACCATCAGTCTCCACAATAAATTTTGCTTTACAGTACAAAATATTGTGGTTGGGACGTAAAATTGGGATTCCTTTTGTTAACACGATATCGACACACACATTGTATTTAGCATTCCTTCTTCGTTGTGCGTCATTATCATTGTATCACTCAACTCAAGTCACCAACTCCTCACACAAAAAGATTTGAAATAAAAACAATTCCAATCAGAATAAAATAAAACATGCTGATTGAAGAGACGTCATTCATCAAAAAAGTCTTACTAAGTTACTTTCTTTCCCAGAAACCCATTTATCCAAAAAAAAAAAAAAAAAATTAAAAGAAAACTTGGAAAGAACATAGGTCCATAAAGTACAAGTGGGTACGTGTCTACTATTTCTTAGTTATTACTTATTTTTAATATCATAAAATAATCACAGCAAGCAAACACAGCAATTTAGTTTCAAAAGCAATCAAATTACAACACCTCCATAAAAAACCCAAAAAGAAAAAGAAAAAATTACCATTCTGAAGAGGACCAAGTTCATCATGGCATTTGCCAAGCATTGGGTATATCCAACCTTCAAGCTGCAAAAAGCAATTTTGCGAGAGTAGCAGTGGCAGGGACTTGAACTTAGGGGAAGTAAAGATAGAGAATCGGCAGCATAATAAAATTGCCATTTCATTTCAGGAGCCGTACGCCCCCTCGCTTTCTAACTCATCCCATTGCTGTCCTGTCAACACTGTGCAGTTCCTATTTTTACCCCCCAAAAAAGACAAGGAAAGGTTAACTCTAATAAAAGAATTTTTTTATTTTATTTTTAATTTTAGAAATTTAACAACATTTAAAAAACATATATTTGAAAAGAAAAGAGCAATAATTTTTTCAGTAGTTTTTTATATTCCCTGTGAAAGAGTTATTATAACTTTCCTAAAACATTTTATTAACAAATAAACTAAAGTACCCGTTAACCCAACCTTAAAAAAAAATTAAAAAAAAATCCACTATATTCTAGTATATTTACTTGATATAGGTTAGTTTTTTGGTATTAAAAAAATGATAAAATTTAGTTACAACATTGGTTGTAACTTAAGGTTATAATTTTACTCAATATCACTAACATTACTACATATTTCAAAAATCTTATCATTAGATTACATGTTTTTTATGCTCTTAATACACATGTCACATTTTATATTAATCGGATATTATTTACTCTATGATCTATAAGATTATATTTTATATGTAATTTTAAACTACAAAAACTTATAATTTAAACAATTTATTAATGACATAGCTATTGGTCTTTAATTTTCTAGAAATTTTGCAAGCGTGGAGGATATAAAAAGAAAATGTAATCCAAGGTAGATTTTAAAATTGACCTCCAATAAAAAGATATTGACTAAAATTGTAATCTTAGGTTACAACCAATTTTGTAGTTAAATTTTGTCTTAAAAAAAAAGTATACATCTAGAGGCTATAGTTAAATATATATTTTTTTTAAAAGTATATATCTAGAGGCCATATTTTTGGGTGACAAGTTATAATTGGATCTACCATTAACACCATTAATCACAACAATCAAGAAACCAATCCACTGCCGAAGAGCCTTGTAGCTCAACAATTAACACCTCCTAATGTGTCTATAAAATCTAGAGTTCAAATCTTTCCTCTTCATTATAATTATTGAATTATCATTAAAAATAAAAGAAACAACCCACATCCTCAAGCTATCAGGGGTGTAGTATATTTTGTAACTAATATTTTTAAACTAGCACACACATAAGGAAAAAAAAAAAAAAAGGAGATAGAGAAAATATTTTGAATTCATTCCAATAGATCATAGTCTAAATATGGCGAGTCAATATAAAATTTTTATTTACAAAAAAATTTATTTATTTATTTATTATTATTATGTGTTTAAGAGTCAAGTTTAGATTATTGTGTTATCAACTAGAGGGTTGAATATGTTGGGTACAATGCATGAAATATTTATTACTTGCTAAGAACAATGAAATATGTTTATATGTGAATAAATAAACGAATAAATAAAACTTATGGACTGGAGGAAGACATAATGAGAAACTCAAATCTAATTAAGACTAGTGTTTACTACTATGTTTTTAAGACATATTTCGTCTCTTACAATGGTGTTTTTTGACTCTTGGAAATCTATCTCCTAGGATAAAATAATCTACTACATACAGAAGAATCATAGCAACCTATGTACAAAAAGGTGTTTCCTCTCTCTAGATGACTCTTATACAGGAAAATGAGAAATGAAAAGTTGACTAGATTGAATGAGCAAACTCATATTTATACAAATACGAGCACTAGTTCAGAATAGGTCCAAAGCAAATAACATACTGTTCTAGGAAAAAAAATACACACAATATACTGAAATTTAAAATTTAAAAAAAAAAAATTACAAACTGACACCCAACCTAACTTGATGTGTATGGACAATGCATGTGTTGGGGGGGGGGGGGGAGGAGAGAGAAAGTCCACTTATGTAGGTCCTCCCCCTTCCACTAAAGTGTAATTGATTAGAAAAATATCAACAAAACATTACACTTGTATATAAGCCCAAAAAATGTGTCTTTCATTTCTTATGTGAAAATTCAAGTAATCTCACTTTCTACCAATGTTTTGGTAGACACTTTATGAGTCAGTTTCACATTTACTCCTTAACAGTTTAGAATAGGTGATTTCATGATATTATTCTCCTCATGAAAGAGAACACAACTCTAACTACCCTCACAAGATGTGTGGACCTCACTTTTATTTTGGCCCAAAGATGGCCACACAAATAGTTGCAAAACCCAATTTTTTCACAATCCCTCGCATTGATGGAAATTGATTGAAAACAATGTAAGTGATAGTGCAGACATAGAGATAGTAGATTGAAAAGTCATTGTTTTGGGAGAGAGAGTTTCTGTTTTGAACCTTCCTTTTTGAAAGATTGTCAAATTTATTGACTAACTGTTTTGGTCATTTATGTAAACCAATATAATAGAATTCACATATTTTCTTTTCAAAAATAGTTTATTCTATGATTGTATTCATTTTGGTCCTAAACAACTCTTAAATTTCATAAATGCTCTAGAGAATTCAACCTTAAATTTCTCCACAGTGATACTACTAAGTTATCCAAAATTTGGTTGTCCCTTTGAACGCATGTCTTGGGATCTCCAATCAGCTAGGTAGAGTTGCCATCATGACGACTTTTAAGATATAAACTTTAAACGAACTCTTCTGGATGAGTAGTTTACTTGCTATCTACTCAAACCTTTAGATAATGTATCTGCTACATTATCTTTTTGACTTTATGCAGTCAAAGGATTTTATTTCTCTACACTTCAAGGATTGTGCTTGATCTATGATGGTTGACATTTGCACTGTTTATATTTCCCCTGGAAACTTGATGTTTCTGAGTGAATATTCACATCTTTTAGTGTTGGCTCCATGCCTTGGCCTAAGGCCCCCGTTACCAAAAGGTCCTATATCCTTTATCAGTAGGCTTCACCCATTATAAAAAGGCCCAAAATTTATTATAATAAGTGGTTTAAAAAAAAAATAGAAACAAAAGGTTGTGCCTTATTTTCTGCACTTATAAAAGGCCTCTAAAATATTAGACCAATAGAAATTCAACCCAATTAAAACCTTAAACTATTTGGAAAAACAAATGTTGCAAATGTGTTGAATTATCAATGATGATTAATTTTTCTTAACGGTTTGAGGGTTTAATTTTTGTATACTAATATCCTACAAAATAGATTGTCAATATTGGTTATCTAAACTCTCACATGACCATACATCGAACAACCTCATATCTCTCTTTACACCAAAATCAAAAATTAAAAATCATACTACAACTTAACTTAACCATGCATCACCTTATCCAAGATAAAGTAAATATCACTTAAAAAAAAAAATTCATTTCTTTTTGTTAATTTCCTATTTCAACCACGAAATTTGATTCTTTATATGAAATTAACCTTGATTTGGTTAGCATCAATTCATCAAATTAGTGTTTAATTCATCAAATTAACCTTGGTTTGGATATTATTAAACAAAATTATTTAATTGATATTTAAATACAAAAGATCACACTTAATTTATTGATATTTATTCCAGGATTAAAATTACTAACCAGCGTGATTTAATATTTCAATTAATATTTTTATGGACCAATTAAAATTAATCTAGGATAATCCTATGCATGCACGCCTATGGTAGGATTATGGATCAACCACTTAAATTTAAGCATTAATAAAATGATGATATGAACGCTATCTGATAACATAAATAAGAGCCATTATTCAATACTCTAGGAGTATCATAAATGTGTACTCCCTTCCTCTCATAGAATATTTGAATGGAATAATTTTGGGCTTCATGTCTTCTAGGATTAAAATTACTAACCAACATGATTTAATATTAATTAATATTTTTATGGACCAATTAAAATTAATCTAGGATAATCCTATGTATGCATGCCTATGGTAGGATGATGGATCAACAAATTAAATTTGAACATTAATAAAGCAATGATATGGAAGTTATTTTGATAACATGAATAAGACTCATTATTCAATACTCCGGAAGTGTCGTAAATATGTACTCCCCTTCTCTCATTGAATAGTGGGTCTCACTACTTTAATTCATGGTGGATTCCACTTTTGAAGTGAAAGAGAGGTTCACACTTTTATTGTGCTTTTGGAACATTGATAATCACACTATAACTAGTAAACTTTCTCAAAATTACATTATGACCATTTAAAATAAGGAATTTATGGTTAAGGTCATTTTTTGGAATTTCTCACATGTGTAAAGTTACTATTTTGCACTTGGTTCAAACATGATGAAACAAAAGAAATGGAGGGTTGCAAAATGAGGCGTTTACTACGCTTGTCTCTAGTGGACGCCTATTAGGGTCCACTCAACTTTGCTAGAGTGGGCTTGTCTCTGCTCAATCCTTGCTTGAGCAAAGTAAATAGAGTGTCAAAAATACACTTATGTCTCCAATCAACATCTAAAGAATGTTGATTGAATTGCACATACACAAGCTTCGCTTAAGCGAGCCACTACAAAATTTAATTTTTATTTAAAAATTCTCTTCATCCTTTTACTTTTTAAAGTAAGATTACTTACACATATTACAACCAACATTTGTATATACCAATATACAAACAGTTGAGGCAATATTATTTTCTTAAACCCTATGGGTAAATAATGGTACGACTAAATTGGAAATTGCATCCTTAAAGTGTGTGGTAATTTTGATTTTCCCCTAATGAAATCATGTCACCTCAATTTAATTATTCCATGTAAGTAAATAATCTAAACCAAAATTAAAATTAAAAATAAAAATAAATCTTAAATCTTAAATCTTAAATCTAATAAAATAAAATACTCCGTACTTGGTTTTGCTGAATAAATAAAATAATTTATTTATTTTTCTGTTTTCAACATTTTTCTGGGATGAACGAACTTCTCTCCCAAAATCCTTTTCATATTCCATTACATTACATACTACCCACACACACACAAAAAAAAAAAAAAAAAAATTGTTCCAAATCGATCTCTGTACACACAGCTGCTCAGCCTCTTGACTGAAACAGATCCCTCAATTTCTTCCCCATCTGTCACCATGGAGCCCCTGTGACTCGGCTTGATTATCAAACCCTATTAATTTTTTTTTCCTCATTTTAAATATTCCCTGTGATTCGGCAGGAACTCATATTCAAATAATTTTCAAACCCTCCTAGAATTAGACCTGGTTCTAATTCAGCAACTAAACATCTAAGAACTCAATGTTTAGTTGAGGGGGCTCTCGGAGATCAATTACCATCTTTACAAACTACTGATATTTTTAATATAGCAAGAAATAGAAAAATTAGATCTTAGCCTTTAACTTTGTTGCAAAAACCTTATTTCAATTTATATTTATATATTTGTCTTGAATTCGTTGAACATTTTTTTTTCAGAGTGCATCAAATTTTTCTTTGGGTAGAAAGTGCATGAATTAATACTATGATTCTATGTGCTCATGAACTAATACTTGTCTTGTCTTTTTCTCATGGGAATGCTCGATGATGATTGATTCAGAATTTATGGGGACTGTGTCACCATAGAGTGAGATTTTGAGAGAAAAAATTGCAGTTTTCGTTATTGCATTCACTTTTCCTCTAGTTTGTAATACACTCATCTCAAATCTAGTTTGGAATAAAATACCTAGCTCCCTTAAAATGCAAATTATTTTCAAAAACCTCCCAAGATTGACTTAAAAAAAGATTTTAAAATGTCAAGAATTTCTTGTTTTACCCTCAACTTAAACGGTCATCTACACCCATTTTAATAGGAAATTTGGGATTTTTGAGAACTTTTTATTTTGGAAAATTTTAAAACTTTTTCAGTCATCTAAGAAAAGTCAGTGTAAATAGTTTGCATTTTAGGAGAGGTAAGGGTTTTGTTCCAAACTAGAGGGAAGGTGAGTGTAATGAGAAATCCTTAAAGGAGGATAGTGCAATTTTTTCTGATTTTGAAATATGAAAAAGGATAGAGAAAAAAAAAAGAAAAAAAGAAGAAGAAGAAACCAAGAAAAAAGAAACAGAAATAAAGTAATGTGGTAAATAATTTTTTTAATACTGAAATTATGTTATTTTGAGATGATGTGGCATTTAATGGCCACTTAATTAGCAGATATGAATTCTATCCAAAAAAAAAAAAAAAGCAGATATAAACAAAATGTTTTTTTCCCCAAATGATATCTAACGTTAAAAAAGTGCTCAAAATTTTGAAAATTTAAAGGAAAAAATCAAAATATACTGAACTTGAGGGTGCATTTTACAATTTAACCTAGGAATATTCACCAAACCGCATAAACCGCACAAACTGCACCAAAACCGCCCACAAAATGGCATAACGGCACTGCACCGCAAGTAATCTTGCACCGCACCGCACCACACCATATGGTACAGTGCGGTTTGCGGTTTTATAATAAGAAAACCGCACAAACCACACCGCACCGCACCCTTCAATATATTAATATATTTAATTATTTTTAATATTAAATATATTATTAATAATTTAATAACCCTAGTTTTCCCAACAAAAAAAAAAAGTTTGATAATCCTAGCAAATATTGATTAAGAAAGCCAACCCAAAATAAAGAAAAACTAGCTTAATAATTTAAAACTTGGACCAAAATAAAGGGAAAAATTAGTCTTGGGTTAGGTAGAAAAGCCCAAAATTTGAAAAATATACCAACTTCAAATCATTCAAATCGCATTTTATATACCGCACCGCATATGTGACCGCAAAAATGAGATGCGGTGTGGTTGTGGTTTTGGCTAAATTTAAACCGCACCGCACCACACCGCATCGCATATGTAACCGCAAAAATAAGGTGCGGTGTAGTTATGATTTTAGATAAACCGCATCGCAAAATGCGGTGCTAAAAATGACCCAAAACCGCACCACACCACACCACACCTCGAACACCCCTAATTTAACCTAATGCTAAATTGAAACACCAAGTGTGCGTTTGGATTGAAATGAAAAATTAAAATTATTTTACTATTTAGCTTATTTTTACTACTATTCATGGGCTCCACTGCACTTTTTGATACTATTCATAGGCCCCACTGTACTATTTCAACTAATTTTTACATTTATTTATAGTATTTTCAGTAATAAGTTTTTAATTTCAGCAAAATAAACGGTATCCAAACACACTTTTAAGATGTTTGTTTGAGAACAACCAAAATTCAAGGGTCGACATTTTGCATTTTTACCAAAATATGAAGTATGTACGAATATTGCCAACATTGGATAATTACTAAAGTTTTGAATATGATTTTTTTATTAATAAAAATAAATTTATTTTCATTGACATTATGCAAATCTCTAATCAAACTACAATAGTTGTCAGATTCTTTGGGAATGGATATGGCACACATATAGTTTCTTTGTAAGGTATTCAGAAAAAAGAAAAAAGAAAAAAAGAAAAAAAAAAAGGTCTTTGTTAGGTTGTTATTTTTTTTGATAGGTTGTTACATTCTTTAACCGAGTATGAAGAAAAAAAAATTGTAAGGGTACAGCTAAGCTAATAATTCCTACCTTCTTAAAATATGGAAAAGTTTAGAACTACTTTCAAATGGGTATGATGCTATTTTCTTTGTTGCTGCTAGATTGTTTACTTTAACTGAGTATGAAGAAAAGAATTGAAAAGGGTACATCTAATAGTTCTTCAGTCAATAAATTTTTAGAAAAATTCAAAACTATTTCAATTACTTCATAGTTCCTTAACTGAGTAACAAGAAAAGAATTGAAAAGGGTACATCTAATAGTTCTTCAGTCAATAAATTTTTAGAAAAATTCAAAACTATTTCAATTACTTCATAGTTCCTTAATTGAGTAACAAGAAAAGAATTGGAAGGGTACAGCTAAGCTAATAGTTCCTTCTTAATTATTAAAAAAAAAAAAAAATAGAATTACTTTCAAATGGATATGACACACCAATATTATCTTTGTTACTATGTTATATTCTTTAACATAGTATGAAGTAAAGAATTGAAAGGGTACGTCTAAACTTTAAAAAGGTTTAGAACTATTTCAATCAGTTAATAGTCAGTGAGTAGCATATATAAGAGAACCCATCAAGGAACGATCGTAGCATATATGATATAACCAAATCTTCATTTTATTGTCTTTCGGTCACAATTTGGTTATATTGATAGGTCAAACATGGAAACAAAGGACCGTTTGATAACGTTATTCTAGTAACGTTGTTTGTATTTTTTGGAAATACGTGTGAGTAAAAAACTATGTGGAAATACGTATAATGTTGTTTAAAAACTGAAAACATTTGTTTGAACACATGTACCAAACGAGCCCAAAGACTGCCTTAAGTCCTGACCCAAGTAGCAGGTAATTTAGATTATTCAAATATTCAGTAACATTAAAAGTGAAGTATCTCTCTCTTTCATGATTTTAAAAATATAAACGTTGGGATAACGTAAATTTACACAATTTTTGCTACAACTTGCCACTTGACGAGTTAGGAGTGGTAAATACGTGGATCTATATAGAACCACCATCATACCTCTACCACTCATAACTTTTCATGTAACGAGTTGTGGCAAAATTTTTGTAAATTTACATGGTCCTAGGTGATATGAACTTCACCAACAATTGTGATGAGACTCGATAACAATGATGGTTTGGAACCCCAAGATTGTGTAGACAAGATTTGTTGAGCCTTGACCTGTCACCTAACCAGATGAAAACCAAGACTACGATAGAATTGAAACGCCACACCAAGAATTCCTAAAAATCTCTCAAGAATCAAAGGTGATAAGTTTGGTTGTTTGAACGCCACAAGATTAACTTGATAAGTTCAAGAGTTTTTTTCAGAACCAAGAGGATCACAAGACTCACAAGGAGAATAATTTTCTGAATACCAATCTGTCCTTTTAAAATTGATACTACCAAATATATACTTGGAAAAACCCTCCAAGAATAGGTAAAAATCATAATTACAACTTCAAAAACAACACAAAAATTAATCTAATCAAGTTCCCACGTTTTTTAGTTTTCTAGGACTTCTAAAGGCAGTCAAAAATAGCTAAATGACTAAAATTGACATCCCCAGCCAATACCAAGACATCTTCCCATTTAATATCCTTGGAACTTAACAAATTCACACCCTTTTATGGTCAGAATTAACATGCCCAGCCAATACCAAGACATCTTTCCATTTAATATCCTTGGAACTTAACAAATTCACACCCTTTTATGGTCAGACCATGCTCGTTGCGAATTTGCATGCATTAGCCTCTTCAATTGCTTTGATGACATGGACTAAGCCTTGATTATTATTTGAGCCCATCTTGGTCTTTTTAGAATCAGCCCAATTCTCTTGGACTAGCCCATTTAGTGTTTCCTTGAAACATTTGGCTTTAAGTCTTGTAATTGGGCCATTAGAAAATGACAAAAGGTCTTATGCAAATTCAGCTCCATTTCCACTTGTATGATCGCATGTCCAGCTCCTTGGTGTGCATCACTAGGCTCATAGTACTGCTCAAAAGTGCAAAAAAAAAACTCATGTAACACAACTTATGTGACACAATTTTGTTACAATTTTGATGTGGTAAATTGTGAGTGACAAAGGAAAAGCAATGGATCCAATTGAAAGTAACTAACAATCAATCACATTTTGTTGATAATTGTGGAAGAAGTTATGATAATTATTGTGCTCTAGAATTACTCTTAAACACTGGCTTTACTTTGGATAGCATTGCTCTAGCTCCTCTAGGAAAAGACGAGCTTCCTGGCTTAAGCACTAACTCATGGTCTGTTTGTATTGAGGGGTAGGGAGGAAGAATAGAGTAGAGTAGAGTAGAATTGACTCAAAATTAGTTTATTTATAGGCAACTATACTCTACTTTCCTCTACTCCCCTCCACCTCCCCTTTTTCCCTCCTCAATCCAAACACGCCAATCAAGGTATTCTATTTCTTTCTTTTTTTGTGCATATACGCATGTGTGTGTGTAAAATAGGCTGAAAGACTACCAAGATGATGACAAACTTGCCACCATAACAAAAAAAAGAAAAAAGAAAAAAGAAAAGAAGAAGCTCGAAAGCATTTGTAAAAGGTAGGCCCCATATCTAGGGGTGTCCACGGGTCGGGTTTGTGCCCAACCCGGACTTGACTCAACATTATCGGGTGGGGAAGATTTCGACCCGCAATTGACCCGCCGGAAGTTTCAGATCAATCGGGTCAGGTCGTATCAATTTTCGGGTGGGAATTAGTCGGTTTCGGGTTTTCTGATTCGCTCATTTTTGGCTGAAATTTGGCCGGATCTAACCAGAGTTGGGTGAGATTCCTTTGGATCTACGAAAATTTGGCCGAGATTTGGCGGAGTTGGAATCGGGCTTATCAGAGTTTTGTCCGAGTTTGAGTAGATCTGGGTTGGTTCACCGGAATTTAGCATATCTGAGTAAGGAAGAGGCTAGACCTTGGCGGGATTTGAGTTGATCTAAGTGAAGGAAGCCCAAACGTGGCTGGATCAGAGCTGAAAAGCGCCAGATCGTCGCCGGATCAAGGTGATTTTCGTCGTTCTTTGAGCTTTTGTCAGGCGGGTTAGGTGGCTTGATTCCTTGAGGACGAAACCTGCCACTTGACCCGTCGGAGTCGGTTCTAACGATTTGAGACCCGTCACCGACCCGTCAGAGGTGTCAGCCAGAACGTGACGGGTCGGTTCCGGTTGGGTTGGTTGGTTCTGGCGGGTCTTTGGTTTTAACTAAATAAAAAATTAAAAACAAAAATAAAAACAAAAAATTACATTAATTGAGATTTAAGTGTGTCTTAAAAAAGAACAATAAGAACACAAACCTAGATCTAACAACACAAAATTAAAATCCAAAAATCACAAATCCAGAAACACAAACACAAACCCAACAACAGATTTTCCTTATCAACCAAACACAAAAGCAACAAACACAAACCCAGCAACTGATTTTTCTTGTCAACCAAACACAAAAACAACAAAGACAAGGCCAAAATGGCCAAATGGCCATAAAATTCTAACTATTTAGTTAGTAGACCGATTTTAAAACTATATATTTTATTAGCAACTCGAGTCTAAGAGACTCGATTTTGGCCGATAAATCGAGTCTTTAAGACTCAATTTTCATGGTCTAATCACATCTGATGTGGCATTATTTTTCACGTTACGACCACTTGAAAATCGAGTCTTTAAGACTCGATTTATAATAAAAAAAATTTAAAAAAACTTTAAGTCTCAAGCAGAGCCTCACCTCACCTCACTGGATCAGATTAGATCAGAGAGAGAGAGAGAGTCAGATCAGAGAGGGAGAGAAAAAGCTTACGTGAGCTCGCCCAGGCCACGCGACCCAGGCTCACACGACCTGGGGCTCACGCAACCTGGGCCGCGCGACCTGGGGCTCGTGTGACCCAGGTCGCGCGACCTGCACGACCCAGGTCGCGCGACTTGCATGACCTAAGTCGCGCGGCCCAGGCCGCCAGGCTCGAGTGACCTGGGGCTGGCGCAGCCTGGGTCGTCAGCCTGGGGCTCGCGCGGCCCAGGCCGCCGGGCTCGCGCAACCCAGGCCGCGCAAGCCTAGTCTGATTTTTTCTGGGTTCATTTCTTCGTCTACGTCTTTTTTTTTTCCCTTCTAGCTCTGATTTCTTTTTCTGCTGGGGCTGTTGTTTTGTTATATATAAGCTTATAAATCGAGTCTTTAAGACTCGATTTTCAAGTGGTCACCACATGGAAAATGATGCCACATCAGATGTGATTAGACCATGAAAATCGAGTCTTAAAGACTCGATTTATGGGTCAAAATCGACTCTGTTAGACTTGAATTGCTAATAAAACATATAGTTTCAAAACCGGTCTACTAACTAAATAGTTAGGATTTTATGGCCATTTGGCCATTTTGACCCAAACACAAACCCAAACATCAGTAAGGATACAAACACAAACCCAGCAATCCATCTTTAGAAAATTTGCAATCCATCTTCAAAAAACCCAAATCCAAACATTGACGATAAGTATGGTTATTTGACTTTCGAGTTTGTGGCAGCGATTGTTAATGGTAGTGTACTGTGATATGGGTTTCGAATAATGTGTGTGAATGTGATTTGTGGCTGAGAGTACTCTGCCGTGCCTTGAGTGAGTTTTCTATATCTGAGAGCAAGGAAGATGAGGTGTGGAGTGAATGACTGTGGGACTGGTAGCTTTAATCATTGTGCTGAAGAAAGAGGGGGAAAAGGAGAAAAGTAATTTGACCACTGGCTAGTGATGAATCCGATACTGAAAAGGACTCTGCACTTAAAGCTAAAGCATTGGCAGCCTTGTTGCAATTTTCAACACCTTTTGCACTTATACATTGACTGTGTTTGAAGTGGTAAGCCATATGAAATTGGACCCCCATGTTAATTTGTAGTGAAAAAATATATCCAGTTCATGGACACTTTATTCTGGCTTCCAGTTTTTGATGATCAAGTGAGATTTCTGAATAGACCATGGTCATGGTCTACTCTCATACACTGATACATTCTCATCTTGTTTGTCTCACGTTTGAAACCAAATGACAACGACATTTTGATCAACCTGACTGACTTACCTCGATGCCGAGCGTCAGATCAACCTGACCGACTTACCTGGATTGGGGTTTTTGGGTTTTCTGAAGATGAATTGTTGGGTTTGTGTTTGTATCCTTACTAATGTTTGGGCTTGTGTTTGTTGTTTTTGTGTTTGGTTGACAAGAAAAATAAGTGGCTAGGTTTGTGTTTGCTGCTTTTGTGTTTGGTTGATAAGAAAGATCTGTTGTTGGGTTTGTGTTTGTGTTTTTCGGTTTGTGATTTTTGGATTTTAATTTTGTATTTTTAGATTTGGCTTTGTGTTATTATTGTTCTTGTTCAAGATATACTTAGATCTCAATTAATGTAATTTTTTATTTTTATTTTTGTTTTCAATTTTTTTATTTAGTTAAAATTAATAAATTAATTTTTTTTTTAATTTAGATGCTAACGTGACATTTTTTTAATGGCAAAATAAAACTTTTATTATTATTTTAATAGTTCCGTCTGCCACGTAAGACATTGCTGTTAAGACATTGACGAAAAGGATTAAAATGAATGGCATTTTTCTAAATAAAGACTAAAAGCAATGAAAATAAAAATAAGAACCAAAGTGGGAATCGTGTAAAAATGTAGGGACGAAAATGTGGTTTTCGCCAAAAATTATCTCATGATACAATCTTAGAGCATCCACAGCAGTGGATGTATAATTTTAGCTATTTAACACCATCAAAACTTACTTTATCTATTTTACCTACACACGTGCTGTAGCAATGGATCTATTTTAGCTTTCAATACAATAAAATAATATAAACATCACAATAAAATAATATAACCACTACAATAAAATAATATATCTCACTATCCAAAAAAACTAATCATAAACACCTTTACCATCAGCCACGACCATAACCACAACCACAACCACAACCACCACCAACACCACCACCACCAGGAGGAATTAAAAAAAAAAAAAAAAAAAAAAACCAAATCTCCAATCTTTTTCCACAGCTACAACCACCACCACCACCAGTCCACAGCAAGGAAAAAAAAAAACTCAAATCTCCAATTTTTTTCCTCAGCCACGGCCACAACCACAGTCACAACCACCACCACCACCACCACCGCCACCAGTCCACAGCAGGAAAAAAAAAAAAAAAAAAAAAACCCAAATCTCCAATCTTTTTCCTCAGCCATGACCACAACCACAGCCACAACCACCACCACCACCAGTCCATAGCAGGAAAAAAAAAAAAAAAAACCACAACGAGCAAGCACCGATCACGTCGACAAGCTGGGTTAGCAGAAGGGGTGGATCGGCGGCTTAGGTGATCGGAGTTGAGAGAGTGAGAGATCGGAGTGAGAGCAGCGGCTTGGGTGATCGGAGTTGAGAGAGATTGGAGTGAGAGCGGCGACTTAGGTTATCGGAGTGAGAGAGTGAGAGGCTGGAGTGAGAGACCGGAGTGAGAGGCCAGAGTGAGAGCCGGAGTGAGAGAGAGAGAGACCGGAGTGAGAGAGTGTGGTTGAGAGAGATGTTCAGAGATGAGAGTGAATGAGAGAGAGTGAGAGAGAGAAAGTTATTATTTTAATCAACTGGTTGATTAAAATTTTATATATATATATTTTTTTGCTTTCATGAACAGTACATATCTATTTTTAGATGTGTTCTGTAGCAGTGGAGCTAAAATTTTTAGATTTAGCTTCACTACTGGAGCATCATTTTAGAAGCAGTGTAGCTAAAATATAGCAATATAGCAATATAGCTACACTGCTGCAAATGCTCTATACACCATTTGTAGGTCTACAAATATTGTTTGAGCAAGGTCTCATCAAACTGTTTAATGAAATACACTCTCATCGTCATGTTAGAGCCTTGAGATCACGTCTTATGAGAACAAGACAAACTCCCACCCAAAGAATTGGAAGAAGACAGCGATGCACTAGAATGGAATTGAGCCCCAAATACTGAAATTATGTTATTTTGAGATGAGGTGACATTTAATGGCCATGTCATTAATGGATATGAACAAAATGTTTTTTTTTTTTCAAACGATATTTAACGTTTAGAAAAGTGATCAAGATTTTGAAATTTTAGAGGAAAAAATCGAATTACTTTGAACTTGAGGGTATGATTTAGAATTTAATCTAATGCTAAATTGAAACACCAATAGTTTTGTTTGAGAACAATCAAAATTCAAGGGTCATTTCGCATTTTTACCAAAATATGAAATATTTACTAGTACGATATTGGCAACACTGGATTACTAAAGTTTAAAGTTTTGAATCTCTTTTTTTTTTTTTTTTGGTTAATAAAAATAATTTATTTTTACTGACATTATGCAAATCTCTAATCAAACTACAATAGTGGTCAGATTCTTTGGGAATGGATATTGCACATGTAGTTTCTTTGTAAGGTATTCGGCCAAAAAAAAAAAAAGTCTCTTTATCAGGTTGTTACATTCTTTAACAGAGTATAAAGAAAAGAATTGAAAGGGGACAGCTAAGCTAATAATTCCTACTTCCTTCAAGTGAAGAAAAATTTAGAACAGTATGTACTTTCAAATGGGTATGACGGTCTTTTACTTGTTGCTAGTTTCTTAACTTTAACTGAGTACGAAGAAAATAATTGAAAGGGTACATCTAATAGTTCTTCAGTCATTAATTAAATAGAAAAATTCAAAACTATTTGAATTACTTCATTGTCGGTGATCAGTAGCATATATAAGGAAGCCCCATCAAGGAATTCGTTGAATATATGAGATGATCAAATCTTCGTTTTTATTTTCTTTCTGACGCAATTTGGTTATATTGACAGATCAAACATGGAAACTGCAACTGTTCTTCAAGTTCTTAATTAACCAAGACATATATTTTGATCGGAGTGTTTCTTTCATTTTTATTATGAAAAGTCGCAAATCAAACTACAGTAGTGGTCACGTAGTTTATTTGTTAGGTTCTTAAATTCTTTAACAGAGTAACAAGAAAAGAATTGGAAGGGTACAGCTAAGCTAATATTTCCTTCTTCCTTAAAAGTAAAATAAAAAATTAAAAGAAGGTTTAGAATATGACACACCATTGTCTTTGTTGCTATTTTATATTCTTTAACCGAGTATGAATAAAATAATTGAAAGGGTACTTCCAAACTTTAAAAAAGTATAGATCTATTTCAATCAGTTATTAATCAGTGGTAAGTAGCATATATAAGAAAACCCATCAAGGAATTCGTAGCATATTGATATAACCAAATCATCATTTTATTGTCTTTCGGACACAATTTGGTTATATTTGAAAGATCAAACATGGAAACAAAGCCTGCCTTCAGTGCAGCTGTTCTTGAAGTTCTTAAGCAAGACAATTACTTGGATTGGAGTGTTCGAGTGAAGACATATTTGATGGCTCAAGATCTTTGGGACGTTGTTGAATCAAGGAGCGAACCTCCTGCACAAGAAAATGCAACTGTTTTCAAGGCCTGGAGCAAGACGAATGCCATGGCATTACATGTGATCCAGATGTTATGCGGGCCGGACACATTTTCTGATATTAGGGAAATCAGCTCGGCCAGAATTGCTTGGGATACCTTGGCAGAGAAGTACAAAACTAAACGTCCTGACCCAAGTAGCAGGTAATTTAGATCATTCAAATATGCGATACCCTTAAAAGTCAAGTATCTCTCTCTCTCTCTCTCTTGTGATTTTAAAAACCGATTTTCTCTTTGCTTTGGACAGTATTGCCCCAGCTCCTCCGATAAAAGACGAGCTTCCTGAATCAAGTACTGAGTCAGGTACCTCTACGAGAAAAGACGAGCTTCTTGAATCTAGTACTGAGTCAGGTACCTCTATCTTTTCTTTTTCTGTGCATATATGTTTGACTGTGTAAAATAGGCTGCAACACTAACTAATCTACAACAAACTTGAAAAAAACAAAAAGAAAAAAAAAAAGAAAAAAAAAATCAACTTGAAAGCATTTGTAATAACTAAAATTTAGGCCCCAAGAGTGGGAAAAAGACTTTCATCACCTAAAAATTATCTTCTGATCCAGTATTATATATCATGTATGGATTTAACATATTGTGAGGGAGAAGTCTTATAAGATATATTTTCATGTCACGTTAGAGTGTTGAGGTCACATTTTAGGAGGACAATCTCCCACCCTAAGAATTGGAAGAAGATGGTGATGCGCCACAATGGAATTGAGGTCCAATCATTTCCACCGCCACTATTCTTCATTGTTTTGTTCATTTTTGTTCTGTTTAGAATAAATTTTACAAATTACACTTTGCAATTAATGTTGGAACTTAGTAAATAGAGAGAGTCTCATATTTATGGGTACAATTTTATTTTTTTTAAATATATTAGTTTATGAATTATCATGTTATTTAAAATTTTAAATAATTAGCCATTAGATTAATTCTAAAATTTGTAATATTTAATGTATGAACCATGAAATTGATCCATTTTAAATGATGAAATCATGTGATTTACATAAGTTAAATTTATTGATATAAAAATTAAACTAATTGAAAGATTAAAATAACCTTATTAATTTTTCATATATACTAAAATAACCTTATTTGTTTTTCAAGTTTAAGTTATTGAGGACCATAAAGTGGATGAGCTTGGAAAACGTTAATGCTAATCATGGAACATTTAGAAGACAAAATAGTCGAGCAAGCTCATGCAGTTTTAGGAGGTGTAGCTTCAGTGATCTAGGTATAGAGGCAAAAAATGTATCACATTGTCTAGCTAGACAGCATGCATTGAATAGAAAACCAGTGGACCAGCTAAGTTTAACAACAAACCTTTAGTCCTTTACTCCTAGCTCAATTGCAGGATTATTTAATAAACACGAGATTATCTTGAATGAATGAAAGCATTTTCCTTATTAATTTATTAATTTATTTATATAAATAAAAAAAGAAAGCATAGGGGCATTTTTCTCCACTAAAATTTGTTAAAATTTCAAGAAAGTGCATTAAATATTGGAAGATTTAATAGTCAATATTATAGTGAAAATAGTATCACCCGTTTAAAAGACAAACCTGATAATACTCTTTCTATCATCCATATCTTCAGCCCACTCGTTGTTGTTAAATCCCAAAAGTTTAAATTCTTTAGAAAATGAATAAGGCAATCTAACTAAGTTCAAGTGTGCCTTGCGCATAGCGATAATTCTATTAGCAATCTTCAACGAGTCCTAGTAAATACTTTCTTGTCAGATAATTCTATTAGCAATCTTCAATGAGTCCTAAATCCTAATAAATACTATCATGTCGTGACTATCGAGGCCACCAAAAAGAAGGTCTACCATTGTACTTGTACAGTTGTACGTCTTAGACAAACCAAACACTTGCATCTCATACAAATATTATAGTGAAAGTAGTATCACCCCTTTAAAAGACAAACCTGTTAAATACTCTTTCTATCATCCATATCTTCTACCCACTCATTGTCGTTAAATCCCATAAGTTTAAATTCTTTAGAAAATGAATAAGGCAATCTAACTAAGTTCAAGTGTGCCTTGCACATAGCGATAATTCTATTAGCAATCTTCAATGAGTCCTAATAAATACTTTCTTGTCAGATAATTCTATTAGCAATCTTCAATGAGTCCTAAATCCTAGTAAATACTTTCATGTCGTGACTATCGAGACCACCAAAAAGAAGGTCTACCATTGTACTTGTACAGTTGTATGTCTTAGACAAACCAAACTCTTGAATCTCATACATCGCAATTGTGAAAATTAAAGAATCTACTTCATTCATGTGAGATAATATGGAACAACTAAATTTTTGAAACAAAAACTAAAAAGGCGTACCTTAATGTTGTGAAATTCAAAACAAAGAAGAAGATTGAACATGGAAAGACATTCAATATTTATCCAATTCCACATATGCCCCAGGTATGTGGTATTTCAATCAATTCTATACATACTTTCTTATTTCCAAGAAGATGTACATTTTCAAAAACTGTTTTCTTTTGTATTTCTCTATGTATTAATAATTGCTTAGACAGTTATTTTATTTAATATCTCTTATTAAATAATTAAATGATTATCTAATTGAATTAGACTTTTGGGACAACTCAGTTGGGCTATTGAGTGTGGCTTGAGATAGGACCAAATGGACAAATAAAGCTCTAATTCTAATGGGTTTCGGGTTAATCTATCAATTCTTGACAAGCCCAAAGTTACCATTAATTATATTTAATATCACTATAAAAATATAATTGCATTCTAGACTTTATTAAGAAAATTATATCTCAAAGTTATAATATATAACTATCACTTTAAAAATTAATACCTTTTGATACTTGAGTTCCTAGTTTAATCTTTTAAGTTATTCATATATTTATGAAATCAAATTTCATAAAATATAAAGTTTAGTAACTCTTTACTAAAGTGGTTAGGCCTAACACTTTGAATAATCAAACCCATTAAACTTATCTTAAGAGAATATTTTATATCTCTAGAAAGAGACTATGAATTCCATCTTAAGAATATGTGTTTCTTCAACAATACGTGTGGTTGCCCAATATACTTAGGTTTTGACTTTTAGATTAAATCCCACTCCTGATATATCAAAATAACCTACATTTCATAATTGGATTCACAATCCTCTAAGGATTGAGAGTTTATGTAAACGAAATTCGTGAGATTTACTATTCAGTTGACAGCCGTTAATACAATAATTAATCTCACAGTGATCCAGTTCAATATGTCATACGTACACTTAAGACATAGCAACATATTGACTAAAAGTTTCCACTTCCATGATCAAGACAAACCATCTTAGTTGACACATTATAGCTTTCACAGATGGAGTGTCCAATTTCATCACCGTCTATGAACTAAGGTTTTGAGTTTATAAAGGACTTATGATTTATATCTTCTGTAATTAAATTATATAAATCACATATAGTGCATCTTAAGGATTATATGAAAATGCCCAAATATTTATGTTACAATTATTTTAGATAATAAAACAACTTTATTATTTATCACATAATGTCGTACAATAGGATTTTAGGGCACTAATCTTAACAATCTCCCACTTACCCTTAAGACTACAACGCATCAATCTAACTTCCATTCCCTCCAGGTGTGACTTAAAAGCCCTCCGGGGCAAGGCTTTCATAAAGGGATATGCCAGATTATTTGCACCATCAATCTTTGGTACTATCATATCTCCACGAGCCATAATGTCTTGAATAATATGATACTTTCTTTCTATGTGCTTTCATTTCTTATGATTCCTTGGATCCTTGGATTGTGCAACTGCTCCACTATTGTCATAGAACAATGTCATTGGAACTTGCTTCATTCTCATAACACCAAGATTAGAAAGGAATTTCTTGAGCCAAATAGCTTCCTTTGCTGCTTCACAAGCAGCAACATATTCAGCTTCCATGGTAGAGTCAACAATAGAAGATTGCTTAACACTCCTCCAACTAATGACTCCACCTCACAAGGTGAACACACAACTTGAAGTGGACTTTTTGAAATCAAGATCTGACTAAAAATTAGAATCTATGTAACCAATAGGTATCAAATCCTCACCAAGCATATAGTCCTTCATTCTCCTTAGATATTTGAAAATATGCTTTGCAGCCTCCCAATGTTTTGGTCCTGGATTTGATTAATATCAGCTAATTATGCCAACTAAATAACAGATATCTACCCTAGTAAATAGCATGGCATACATGAGACTTCCCATTGCAAAAGCATAGAGAATTTGTCTCATCGTCTTTTCCTCTTAAAAAGTCTTAGGCCTTTGCTCATCAGAGGAACTCCATACTTGAAAGGAAGTAATCATTTCTTGGAGCTATTCTAAACCTTGCTAGAATCTTATATATATATATATATATCTAGCTTGAGTTAAGCCTAGCATCCTATTCTTTCAATCTCACCAAAGCTTGATCCCTAGGATATAGCTTGCTTCACCCAAGTCCTTCATATCAAATTGGCTTGACAACCAAATCTTAACTGATGACATTACCCATACATTATTCCCAAAGAGTAGAATGCCATCAACATAAAGCACTAGGAAAACTACTATATCTTGATGCCTTTTGTACACAGATGGGTCATTAAGATTTTGTTCAAAAAACCAAATGATTTGATTGTCTAATCAAATCTGATGCTCCATGACCTAGATGCTTGCTTAAGTCCATAGAGATCTTTTCAACTTGCACACCATATGCTCTTGATTCTTTGCTATGAATCCTTCTGGTTGCATCATATAAATTTCTTATTCAAGATTGCTATTTAGAAAAGCAGTCTTGACATCTATTTACCAAATCTCATAATCAAAATGAGCAGTAATGGATAAGAGAATTCTGATTGATTTAAGCATTGCTATTGGAGAAAAAGTTTCCTCTTAATCAATACCTTCTTTTTGTGTATACTCTTTAGCCACTAGTCTTGCCTTAAATGTTTCAACCTTTCCATTTACCCCTATCTTCCTCTTGTAGACCCATTTGCAACCAACAGGTTTAATGTCAATAGTTGTCTCTACAAAATCTCAAACTTGATTAGAATACATAGAATCCAATTTAGATTTTATAACTTTGACTCAATGATGTGCATCTATATCTTTCATTGCCTCTTCATAAGTGGAAGGTTTAGATTCGGGCCCTTCTGAGATAGCTTCATAAGTTTCTCTTAGAGGTGTAAATCTTATAATTGGCTTAATACTCCTCCCACTATGACAAGGATTATTAGGTCTAATAGTCATCTCATGATTAGTGTCTTGTGGTGTATCAAATACAACCACTTCATTCCTAGTTTCATCCATTGATTTTTCAAATATACGTTTAGTTATTTAAGCTAAGACAACTCTACTTCTAGGAGTAAAATTATTCATATAATAATTCTCCAAAAAATTTGGCATTTGTGCTAACAAACACTTAGTTATAAGTATGACTATAGAATAAATAACTCCTAGTTTTTTTTGGATAACCTACATACAAACATACTTCTGACTTTGGTTCCAACTTATTAGACTTTCCTTATAGCACATGTGTTGGACTACCCCAAATGTGGTTTGGATTTACTCTAGGGCAAATTACAACTAAGGTTTGGTTGAAATTTAAGTTATTTATCTGTGATTTGAAATTTGACACTTTATTTATTTGAGGTTAGCTCATTTAAGGTTCTGTAACCCACATCTGTTAAAAATTGAGCTAATTATGTAATTTTGCTCCACTTTTATGTCCCTCTTCTCCAAAACACACACACACACACACACACACACACACACACACACACACACACACACACACACACAAAGAGAATGAGATCAAAAGATGGTTGGTAAAAAAAATTTATTCAATATCTTAGCACCTCAAACCTTGCATTTTCACTCAACGCATCAAATGCATATATTTAAATAAATACCATAAAAGAATCATTAGATCCAGCAACCATACAAAATCCTCATCAATTTCTAAGTAACCAACAAAGTCATAGCATCTAATCCACAACAATCCTAAACTAAAACTTCCAAATCAACATCAGACCCAAGCATCATCAACACACAACTCACAACCCTAATTTGCAAAAACCCAACAACTTGTTGTTCATAAGAAAGCCAAACCCATAATTCTCATTTTAATAAGAATTGCCTATCCATACATAGCAGCTTTTGCTACATAGACCATCGTGATTCAAAGAAAAAAAAAATCCAATATCACATACTAATATAATCAAATAGTAATACTCAAGAAAAGAAAACATTCTCGACATTAGTTTGTTTCATCTTTAGTAATTATATCCACTAATACCCCCAATTAAAAAAAATCCAAAAGTTACTACAAAAATTGAAAGAAGAGATAAGCCCAGAACAAACAAACCATTTACATACAAACAAACAAACAATCAAGATATCTCAATTCATGTGACCTACAATAAAAAGTATTTTTATGTGGGTATTAGAGAACTTGATGTTCTAAAAGCATCTATCAATTATGTTGTTTTAAAGCTATATTGAGCCTTTTCAACCTTAAAACTTTGTCTTAATTCCTTCTGAGAGTATAGCCCATGGCAACAAAAACTTCTTTTGCCAGATAAGCATTCAAAAAGCATATTTATCATATATTTGATATCTATATATATTTATTCTATGCTATTCTAGCAGTTATTAGAGCACTAGCATCAGGTGTCCTATGCCAAATGTCATTTTACCATACCAAAACTTATTTTATCAATTTTAACATATCATTTTACAATACACTATACATTAGGTCTTCTATTTTAACATTACACCACATTAAAATAATAATAATAATAAAAAGATGGAAATACTGTTTTGGTCCCTATCTTTTTTCACCGCTTTTAGTCTCCAAAATAAAAAAATTGTTCCATTTTGGTCCCTATCATCATCTCACTAACGGAAAAAATAACCTAAGTGGCAAACAGAGTGCACTGTTAGCACACAGAATGCTGACGTGACTATTAAAATAATAATAATAATTTTTATTTGACATTTAAAGTTGCCATGTCTACACATAATTTTTTTTTATAAATAATTTATCAATTTTAACTGAGTAAAAAAATTTTAAAAATAGAATTAAAAACCAAAAATCACATGAATTGAGATCTAAGTTTATCTTGAACAAGAACACAAACAAAAAAAATTTTAAACCCAAAAAATTAACACAAGATCCACATCAACACAAAATTAAACCTGGACAAATCCAAAGAATCAACCCCCCACGCCACCAAAACATCAAAATTGAGTATAGATTTCACTTTCAAACCACACGGCTTTTTCTTTTTCTTTTTTTTATTATATTTTTGAAGAAAACTGAACTTTTCTTCCATGAGCCAAAAGCTTTTTGAGAAACCAAACACAAAAACACTACTTAAACTTGTGCTCTCTCTCTCTATATTCTCCCTTCTCAAACTCTCTCTTCTCTCATGGCTAAAATTCATTGTTGAAGACCTAATCGCTCTCTCTCTTCTCTCATCTCAAACTCAAGCTCTCTCTCTTTTCTCTCATGGCCAATCCATCTCATGACCCTCATTAAATAAACCAATTACCCAAGTTGATTAATTGGTCTAATTACATGCAATGTCCAATAAAGGTACAACCACATTGCCAGTCTAGAGTTAATTTAAGTGGAAAATAAATTTGACATAGGTGATATGGTCACAATAGGACAATCTTCGCAAGAAAAACCCTAACAAGTGTTATTTAGGTCACTACTGTCTAAAGAATCCACTAATAAAGATTGAGTTTACAAGTACATGGAATTACCCAATCTCGAAATACCTACTTACTGTAGAACCTAGTGACCTATGCCTAGCTCCAACCCAATTGGACTACTCCTTTTAGTAGACTTCTTCAATGTGCATGAATCTAGCAATCTGTGGCTGAATCTTACAACAATCCTTGATTGATGCACTTGATTTGTGCAAAGTTCTTCATAGTAACATGCTTCAATACAAAAGTAGCAGCTTGGTATAAAACCCTAGGCATACAAAATTATAGTCACCCCTTAGTATGCCTGTCTCTTCTCTCTCTCTCTCTCTCTCTCTCTCTCTCTCTCTCTCTCTCTCTCTCTAATGACAATTGTAAAATATGATTTTTATACCTTTAGGAACCCTAGTGCACTATTCCAAGAGAACCAAGTCATCATGAGCTAAAAATCCAAATGCCTTGTGGAAGAGCCCAAACTTTTTTCTAAAGCAATGAGCACATGCTGGTAAATTTCTCCCATGTTTAGTTTTCATGTAGCTCTATTATTCAAGAGGTGCCGATCCACGTATTGAGATCTAGTAATTCTTGATTGGTTGACCTCTTATCGAGGTGCTGTTGAGATGCTAGATTTAACATTCTCAAGCAATTTCTTGAACAGTTTTCTTAGGTCTTACAATAAATCTTCAATACACTTTTGGGCACTAAAAACTCAGTGTTAGGTTATGGATTGACCCCAGTTAATTAATCCAATTACCAAAGTTGATTAATTAGTCAAAATTAAATGCAAATCAAATTAAGGCACAATCAAATCACCAAACTAAATTACATGCAATGGAAAATAAGTTTAACATGACAATTTCATTACAATGGGGAAATCTATCGCAGGCAAAACCCTATTTGGTGAATTTAAGGTAACCACTCCTGAAGAATCCAATAATTAAGAATAAGCAGTTACAAGTACAAAGAATCTTACCCTACAGGTCTATCCTGAAGTACCTACCCACAGTAGAACTTACTGAGCTATATCAGTCTCAACTCCAATCCCTAATTGGACTTGATCTTGTTGAAGACTTTTCCTTTGCATGAATCTCCCTATCTGTGACTGACTCTACAACAACCTTTTTTATTTTATTTTATTTTATTGTTGTAGCTTTGTAGAGTTCTTCAATCCATGCTTGGAAGAACCGGATGTAGCTTGGTATAAAACCCTAGGCACACAAAATGTCACAGCAACTCCTATTATGTGTGTCTCTCTGTCTACTTGATGACGACTATAAAATATTTATTTTATATGTTTTGGAACCCTATTACACGAATCTCTAGAAATCCAAGTCATCATGGGCTGAAAACTAAATCTTAAATTCAATTTACTCGAAACTCAATAGATCGAAAGGTGTTGAGAAGATATCAAGGTTCATTAACTCTCGATAGATCGATAAGTGTTGAGCAAGCACTACAAAAAAATGGGGCTATCCTAGCGTTTTCAAAACCACTAGGATAGCCCTAAAAAGCACTGGGATAGGGTCAAAATTCCTATCTTGGCGTTTTTTTTTCCCGGCACTTCAAACCGCTGGCTTTTGAATGTGGGGATAAGGTCATGTGGACTTGTACCAGCGCTTTTCAAAAGCGCTGGGATAGGTCCCGGTGCTTTCAGACCTTGTTCCGGCGTTTTTACTTGTATTGGGATAGCCTTTATGAAAATGTGAATATAACCCATACTAGCGTTTTTACTACCTGTGCCAGCACTTTTAAAAGCGCTGGCATAGGTTGTACCTATGCCAGCGCTTCTAAAAGTGCTGGTATAGGTCATGAATGAATAAAATTTAAAAGGCCTAGGATGTTATGAGGCGCACCTACACTACAATTTCACCATTGCACATTGAGTTTCAAAAATATAAGTCACAAAACAAGCAATACTCCTAATAGAAAATACTCCACCTTTTCTCTCCATGCAAGACACCCGCCTGCTCCCAAACAACCACCCACCACAGCATACTATATGTATTTACCTAGACAAAATATGAGAAATTGACAACAAATTGAACAACAATATGTTAACATTCACAAAACAAACAACACTCCCAATATACTCCACCTTTTCTCTCCATGCAAGCCACCTGCTTGCTCCCAAACAACAACCCACTACATTATTTTACAATTTAAGGGAATGAAGAAGCAGATCTTACTCACCCTTTAGCAATCCCAGTGTTTGCCCACGGAAAGAAGAATGTAAACTTCAAACAAGCTGCCACTCCTACAAAAGAGAAATGACCATTGCTCACTACTATGATAACTTAAATGACATAAATTAATCCAACTAGCTTTTAACCTGCGCAATGCGCAAGATCATTTTATGTATTAATGAGCTTACTTTCAATATAAACTTAGTTCTCATGCTTCCACTACATGCATTCAAACCTAAATAATGGTAGCATATTTAAACATATAGTATCCAATATCCCCTAAAAATTTTAAACATCTCTTCAAATCACTTCATGTGTACTTCCCTCATTCCAAATGCACCACATCAAACATAGTGGGACAATTGTGCAACAAAGCTACCCTTTCCTTTTCCAACCCACCCATTTCCAACATTCCATAAGGCACAACATGGTTTGGGGCATGAAACAGAACGTGCAAAACAAAGCAAACACCAATAATCTCTATTATTTCAATAGAGAAATAAAAGCAAATCACTAATTTTAAGAAACAGAGAGAAATAAATTGTAATTTATTAAAAAACCTACCCAACCTAGGGTAAAGTTTCTATATGTCACACACAATTAATAGAGCTTCAAACACACAAATTCATAATTATCAAATAATTGATGCTAAGATGAACACATGTCATTCCAATAATCCAAACTCATAGGGAATCCTAAAAAGAAATGTGGATAAACATAAACTCACTTATGTATTTTCACCTTAATTAAATTGTAGTTCAAGCTTTCCAAAATTTTGTGATGGAAGAAGGGAAATTTATCATACAATTTCATAACATAAAAACCATTATATGAGACTTCTGTGTCTAACTTCTGAGCAAAGACTATAGAGTCCTAGGTTTAGTAGTAGACAGTTTAATGTTTTGTTTAGTTCAAATGGTTTTAAATACTTAAGTGAATATAATTCCAATAATATCATAGAAATAGAAGAAGTCCAATAATATTCTTAAAGAGATAGTTAATTTAAAATTTTGAACACATATAGTATAAGCGTTTATTCATAAATCCTAAATAATTTAAACTATAAGCTTCAGCAATTCCTAATTGGAAAATATAATGGATCAAGTATTGTCATTATATATAAAAAAAAAAAAAAAAAAAAAAAAAAAAAAAAAAAAAAAAAAACTAAAATAACACAATGATGATAGTACAAGAGTGCTAAACTTTATTCAAGACGTATTATGCTGGCCATTATTGGTTTATAACTTTTATAAGTCACATTGCATTTATGTGACACACCTGTATTAATTATTGTTAATAGCATATGGATTAAAAAAAAAGGGTTTGTAATTAAACCAATCTTCTTTTTTTTGGTTAAATAATTTAACCAATCTTAAAGCACAAGGTATGTGATTAAAACAATAGAGGTGAGAGAGCAGTTGTTGAATTATAGTTCATGCAAATTGAGTAGTGAAGATTTCAATGTAGGGGATTTGCTACTCACAATCACTTTTGGGCTCCCCGAACCTCTATCTGAGGATTGTGCAAGACTCTCAATATCCAACACAACCGTTACTATTTTATCTGTGGTTGTAATGTCAGTCTGTAGAGTTAATCAAATATATGTACGTATTAGAGGTAAAAATAAATTGTCAATAAGAACTAGCTAATAATCTGATACTCATATTGTCATGATTTATTCTATTCAACAATCAGTAGGTTACAAGTTCTCTTTCTAAATCTCTATCTATATCTTAAGAGAATAGCATATCAATTTTAACAAATTAAAAAACATAAAAACAAAATTTAAATCATTGTGGGAGAGGGAAGCTTTAGCCTAAACCCTCAACAGCTCATAATGAATCCAAAAGACAAGATAAGGCCACAACACACAAACACATACGCTAAAAAATTTCACCCCTTAATTGGTTCCTGCAAGAGCCAATTAGGAGAAAATAAAGGAAATGACAACAAAAGTCTGACTGAGGCTTATCTTTCTTTGCCATAAATAAATTAAAAAAAAAAAAAAAAAAAACCCACTTAATAGCCATTCTTTTGCATAAGGTTTAGTTTGTTATAATTTCTAGTTTTTAGGGTTTAATTTGAACCACCTCTGAAGTATAGGGTTTAAAATGCAATTTTCTCTAAGATTTATTGACATTTGTTGCCTATTTATTTCTCAATATGAGAGACCACTTTTCTATAGTCTTTAGAAGTGACTGCAGTCACTTCTAAAACTGCTTTAAACTATACTAATAATGGCTATAATCACAAGAAATTCATTAATCTAAAACAATTGGGTGAAATAATTATCATGTATCATTAAAGGAAATGTATGAAACACAACCAACTTAACTCAAATAAGTCTTATACCAATTAATTAATTTAGGATAAGCCTTTAATTAAAATGAAAGAAAAGAGTATATTCTAAATGACATTTAATCATTAAAAAAAAAGTGGAGTGGCATTTCAAGTTTATGCTTTTCTTTTTATCTTAATCAAAGAAGTATCTTAAATAAATGTTATGTTCACTCCACTTTGAATGATATTGAATACCCCTTAAGCATATTAGATTTTTAAGGCTGTAGCAAGAAAAGCGAAGGACAAAGAGAAAGATTAGTGACTTGTGATTTATCCACTAAAATTTGGGGGGGGGGGGGGGTGGGGGGGGGAAGAGAGATAGAGAAATACGTCAGACAAAAAAATGATAATTTAAAATAGCTAGGTTGCCATTAATAGATTGGTAAGAGTTCGTGAAGTAAAGCATTTCAAGCATCTACACAATTTATAGACATGAAAAATTATAGTACTAGAACCAAAACAACCACCACCACAACATAACAATAATTTTATTTTTTTTTTGGATAGGTAACAAAATTTAGATCTGATATGAAATAAAAAATCAGCATGAGTACCATAGAGATTACAATAGATTCAGTAATATCACCCAATCAGACAGAAGGGCGTACCACAAATTTTCTCAGAAGAATGCCCGTGGTACAAAAAAGAAGCTTTGTTTTTTCACTCCTGAGATCACAAAATTAAAGCAAATATAAGTGATACAGTTGACATATATATATATATATATATATAACGTGAAAGGTACATTTTAATTGGCACTGCTAACATGATTACTACTTCAGTTTAGTTCTAAGTATACTGATGGTGATCAGTAACTCTCTCTGCTAGTTTATATACCCACAACAAACAAAATAGCAAACACTTGATTCTATATATTATAAAGAACATCTCAACCAAACACGTCAACATCAGATTACTAACAAAAGAGAAACCCAAAAAGAAAGACACATATGGCAGAATCTGAAATCACAACTAAACTCCAAAACTGTATGTCTTTGAAAAAGATTTAAGATAAGTGAAATGGATTGTGTCAAACTATAGAACACTAAGAAAATAACAACAAAATGCAGTCAAAGCAATATAAGATGATGCCTCTGATATTATAAGCACCATTAAAAAACAATTAGTGGAGCAGGCATATAAACACCTTGCACTATCAAGACGGACTTGATAACCAACCAAAGAACCATCTGAACATGGTGAAGGTTCACAGCGCTCATCAGCAACTATTTCAGCCACAGAAATAGCCTACAATACAACATAGCAAATATAAACTACAGTTGCCAAGTAAGAAATAAAAGCCTGCCTTGTGTTTCAGTATAAAGCAATCTCAAAACTAAAATTATTTGCAGAAAATTATGCAACAATCTATCTCCTAATGATTAACATGGCAGTCTTATAACATAGTATCAACCAGTCCAGATTAAATATGTTTTTCGAGGATTAATAACAATAATCACACAAAGGATGGTTAACAAACAATGAGGATAATAAGTTAAATAGAGATAATATGTTTCCACCAGTGCATTTGCAGCTGTCATACTACCTTATAATGCCCCTAAACAAGCCTCAAATAGATCTGCATTAGGATAGAAAAGGTAGAGCCAAGCAACCCAAGCCACCATCAAGACAATATTTGCAAGGGAAAATGACTACCAACTACACGATTTCAAGCAACAGGGTAATGATTTTAAGTGTAATAATCAGATAGATGAAATATTTTAATTTGTACCAATTTCCTTATATCAGATAATCGAAATTAAAAAAAAAATGTACAGAGGCAGATTAACGATTTCTGATGTAAACCTTAGAGAAAATTTTTGTTAGCACTACTGCCACCTACAGTTCCTCCAAAATAAAGCAAACTTTAACCAAAATCAAAAATAAAAAGCCACAAAATCAACTAAACTTTAACCAAAACCAAAACTAAAACCCATACAATCAACCAACAGTTACACAAAAATATACACATAACCCAAACCAAACTTCAACCAAAATCAAAAATAAAAAACCAGAAATTTAACAACAAATATATATATACAAATATTGCTACAAAATAGAAATGAGAGCTAGAGAGACTTACCTTGCTTTGGGTAGGGTTTGTGGTTTTGGGTAATATTTTTGTGTTTGAAATTTTGGGAAAAAAATGGTGGGTTTTGAGTAAAGAAGAGGAGAGGAGGAGGGGAAATGGGTTAAGGAAGAGGGAGAGGGAGAGGGAGAGGGAGAGAAAATGTGGGTGAGAGGAAAACATCTGAAACAAAGAAGAGGGAGACCAAAAATGAGAGGCCAAAGTGGTGGGAAGGTGAAAAAAATAAGTGGGAAGTCTGAAAATTTTTAAGTGATACGAGGGACCTATCCCAACGTTTTGGAGAGACCTATCCCAGTGCTTTTAGAAGCGCTGGAATAAGTGGACCCTATTCCAGCGCTTTCAAAAGCGCTGGGACAGACCTCTTTTCATAAGAGAACGGAGAGACTGTACATATAAAGTGTGTGTTTGTCTATAAGATATTCTAATCACATAAGATATAACCCTTACGCGTAGACTTGAAATACATATAAAGTGCATTTTAAAATACATTTCCAACGCATACAAATTATGACCCTAACACCATGTACTTATGCCATTGAATTTAACATCTTTTTTTAATTATAGCTTTTTCAATGCTTGGATTGTAGACCTTATAGCCTAATTATTGGACCATAACTAAACGGCACATGCCTCTCGCTCTTATCATCTAGCGGAGATTGCTTTTGACATGGTACAGTTACATATGTTATGCCCCTAAATAGACGTAACTGTATCTTTTGTCTGCTCTAATCTTGGTCAGCTATGCCATTTTGATTTGGTGATCTAAGGACTTTTAAAGATGACCAATACTATTTGTTTCATAAAATTCTTTAAATTCATTTGATCTGAATTTGCCCTTCTACTACAACAGTTTAAACTTTTTAAATAATTTTAAAATCATCATAATTCTATTTTAGAAAAAATAAATCATCAATGAAGAGAAGAAAATAGTTATTTGTACCAAACAATGATGGTTTCGGTCCACACACATTGCTATGAATAAACTACAGTGGCTTAGTTTCTCTCTAAAAGCTATTTCTTGATTGCTTAACAATGATACATCTCTCACCATCTTATTTTTCACCATAAATTGTAAGTCCAGCAAAATTTAAATGTCATCGGCACCTTGATTATCACATTGTTTACGTAGTCCCTAACCAACTACAATCCTTCAAGAGAATATCAATATTTTTTTAAAAGTTGGTTGTTAAGACCTTCCTTAAGGTCTTGGTGGTTTGCTCCTTTAGGTAATGGAAACTGTAGTGGTTCTTTAGAGGGAACCGACCCCCCAGAGATTAAGAGGGAGAATGAGAGAATTTGGAGACTTGGAAGAGAATTCATTTAATTCTTTATTGCTTAACTTCCATGATTACAAGAACTAGCCTCTTATACTCAAGGCTTGGTTAGAAACAACTTCTTCTAGAGTACTGACTGTCGTAACTAACTCTATCTTTCTCCTAACAGCTATCAAACTACCATTATAGCTCATACTAGCACATGTCCTAATTCAAATACGCATGTGACCTAATTGAAATAAGCATGTGCGGATTACAATTAACCATATGCCACTAATTGCACATTAACTACATGCTGTTATTGAGTTGATAATGCTGTTGTACTACTTGCTGCTGCACTGAGCTTGCTGCAACAATTACACTACAGCAATTGTCCAATCAGTTCATTCCTGACATTTGGCCTAGTCTTAAATAATAGTTTTCAAACTAAGCATATAAATATATAATCTATGAAGCACGGGTGCGTTTCGAGACTCGGGTGCGGGTGCGGGTGCGGGTGCGGGACTCGGCAATTTTTGAAAAAAGTGGGTGCGGGTGCGGCAGGACTCGGCGATTAAAAAATTATTAAAAATATTTTTACAATATATGTTTAATATATTGCTAAGCATACTTTTAGTTTTTCACATTATATAAACAAATACCAAATTTAAAAGCAATAGTAGATAATAACTAAAACATGATGTTCATAAATTAAATATAATCCACAAGATTGAAACTAAAACATTCCATGATGTTTGGAAATTAGAATACAACTCATAAGTTTGAAACTAAAACAAAATAAAAGATAATCAACAAGACAATCAAACACAAATATCATCATCCTCAAGATCAATAGCTTCACTTCGAACTTCACTTTCACTAGTAGTAGCACTAGTGTTAACATTCCCAATAACTATGGCCTCCAACTCTGGCTCATCAAGTGTAAGAGCTGCATTCTCAAGAATTCCAGCTCCTCCATGCATGTCGCTCTCATTCCAAGAGTCTCCTGCAATATCCCACATCTTTGTTGCAGTATGTATGTACTCTTCATTGCGCCTTGACAAGAGTCGAAGATTAGAATGCACATATACCAAATCCTCAGCGCGTGCAGGAGCCATTTTGTTTCTTTTTAAGGAATGAATGAATTTGTACGTGCTCCAATTTCTCTCAGCACATGAGGATGAGCAAGGTTGTCCAAGAAGTTTAAGAGCAAGGGTTTGAAGAGTTGGAAATGCGGAGCCATGGTATTGCCACCAAACCAAAGGTAGTAAGGTCCATCTATCCGTCAAGGCACTTGGTGAAGGAAACCTCCCTCCTGAAAATTTAGCAAACTCATACTTCACCACTGTTAACTCATTCTCATCTTCAAAGTATCGCTCCAAACACTTGCTTCTTTCCATAGAAATTTCATGATCCCGATGTGGAGGGATGCGTTTTGGATTCTCCGAAAGCCATTCAATGGAGTAATACCTAGTTAAAGATTAAAAAACAAATATAGATCAAACGTGTGTTTTACTAAAAGGGTGAACTAAGGAAAATAAATAATAAATGTACTTACTTAGGATTTAAGGAATGAGCCAAACAATGTAGTGGTGTGGAATTTTTAGTCCACCGATCAATGAGTATATCATTCACCACACCCCAAAATGAGCTATATTGATCATCTTCCAAGCCTTCATGCCGATATATCACTGCTTTCACCTTCTCTATCATGGAATCCCACATCTCATACACAAGATGAAGACAAGGCTTATCTGTGTCGGCTATTCGTAGCATCTCATAAATAGGTGCTGTGAATTCAAGGATATAATCAATATTATCCCACCAAAGATCACTTAGAATCATATCTTTCACCTTTTGAGCTTTTCCAACGTCATCCTCCCTATAAGAAGCCCATTGGTCACTAATAGCCATGGCTTGAAGGCATCTTTTTATCAACTTCAACCTTTTCAACGTTACAACCACCGAAGCAAACCTAGTATCAGCAACTTGGAGCAATTTTAATGGACAAAATTCATTAAACATTGCCAACCTCATAGAATGGTTCATGATAAAAACACGTATGAAGGATGCATCATCAGCAACACGTGTAATCCAACTACATTCCTCATATGTAACTTCATTCTTCTCAGTGTTTTTTGCTGCACAAATATTCTTCAAAGCTAGATTGAGAGTGTGGACAACACAAGGTGTCCAAAATATTTTAGGATACTCACCCTCAATAAGAGCTCCAGCAGCCTTCATCACATTAGCATTATCAGTGATGACTTGGACAATTTTTTCATGTCCAATCTCTTTTATAGCATCCTTCAACACCCCAGCAATGTAATGCTTGTCTTTGAACTCACCCGACCCATCAATTGCCTTTATAAACACTGGACCCCCATCTGATACAGCCATAATATTAATAAGAGGCCTCCTTTGTGGATCTGACCATCCATCAGAAACTATACTTACACCATTTTCAAGCCAAGAGTCCTTAATTGGTTTCAAAAGTCTTTCAACATGAGCTCTTTCCTTTTGCAAAAGTGTTGTTCTCAAAGCATTGTATCCAGGAGGAAGATAACCCGGAATGCTATGAGTAGCAGCAAATGCATAGGAACTACGATAATGTGGGTTCCTTGCAAAGTTAAACGGAAGCCCACCGGTGTAAAACATCCTAGCAATTCTACTATCTAAATCATGTCTGGCATTATTCTGAAATGCTTTCTCCAAAGTAGTATTCATAGTCACCTTCCTCCTCTTAGCATCAACCGGATTTGTACTATGACTACTATCACTCCCTTCTTGTCTCCGAAATGGGGAAATAGGTATCCCACGGCCTGGAGGAGGTGGGGGTAAGGGAATTTGACTTCTCTGCTCTTGCTCTAACTTATTAGTCTCAACTTGATCATGCATTTTCTGCATTTCCAACCTATGGCTCTTTGACACATTACGGCATGCTCTAATACCTTTGCCAGAAATTTGTAATAAATGAGCCTTAACCCTAGAATAGGATCCCATAAAAACTATATCACAATAGTTACACTTAAAATAAGTGTTTCCACCAGATTTAACAGATGTACCAGCTGGTTTTTCTACTTTAGTAACATACTGCCAAAGAGGAGATTCAGCATTTGACACTTCTTGTGAACTTTCTGTGCTATTAACTTCGTCCATTGTAAATTCAATAGATTGAATTTAACCTACAAATAATAACTATTAACTACATAAATTAATCACAGCAACCAAGTTCACAGCAAAAAAAATTCATAGCAACCAGGTTCACAGCAAAAAAAAAAAACACACAGAACCCTTTAATTCCCACAATCCACAAATCACAAATCACAAATCACAAAACCCTTTAACTCCCACAACAATTGAAAAAACAAGAAAAAAAACACAGCACTCAGCCACTCACACAGAGAGAAATATTTTCAGATTTTCACACAAAGAGCCCAAAACACAAAGAGCCCGAAACAAGAAAAATCACAAGCAGCCAGTAGTCAAGCACATAAATTTTCAGATTCACAAATATTTTTCTAAGCAATTTGAAAGAGAGAAATTGTAAAAAACAAAGAAAAAAAATTCAAGAAAATAGTAGAGAGAGCACACCTGAAGGCTGAACGAAGAGAGGATAGATGAAGATGAGGGACGGTACGGACGGTACGGACGGAGCAATCTCCTCAAGGAACGGAAGGAGCACGGCTGGGATGCGTTTGTTTTTCAGAAAAAAATAGGAGCAGAGAGATACAGAGAGATGAGGGGCGGACTGAGAGGCTGGATGAAGAAAAGAAGGGTCTGGGCATTTTAGGTTAGTAAAACGGTGCGTTTGCACCGTTTTTTTTTTTTTTTTTTTTTTTTTTTTTGGGCCTGACTCGGCCGTTTCGGCCGTTTCGGCCGATACAGGCCGATACGGGCCGAGTCGGCCCGATTTTGGCCGCGTCGGTGCCGATTTCCGCCGAATCGGCGCCGACTTCAGCCGCGTCGGCCCGCGTCGGCCCGATTCGGGCCTTGCCACGTGGCACGACGCGGTCCGACGCGGCAGGGACGCGCGGTCTGCGGCGTCCCTGCCGCGTCCCCGCGTCCCGCCGCGTCGGACGCGGGTGCGCCGGCCCCAACGCCGAGTCCGTGCATCCCAGTATATAATAGACATCATAAATAAAATGGCGATCTATATTTTCTAAGAAAATATGAACCTTTATTTTTTGTTTTAAAGGAACTTCATTTGAGTTATTGAAACTTTAAAAGTAACATTTTCAGTTGTTGGTTCATCAAAATCTAAAAAAAGCATTTTACTCCCATATATTTGGTTACTAGTGCCAATGCCAAAGATGACATGTATCATTCTATTCTTTCTCTACTCCTTTGTATATTGACAACAAAGTTTACTCTACTTTTTATTTTATTTTATTTTATTATTTTTTTTTTGTCTATACCTATATATATATATATATATATAGACTAAAGGAAGGCCTGAGAGAGAGAGAGGGGTTATTCTTGGATTTAGAATTTCATGATAGTTAATATACATACTAGTGATGTAGGGATAAAAATAAGTAAACTGACGACCACGTAGGGCAATGGCGACGGTACTGGCTGACGAGAATGCCGCGTTAGCCAAGCTCCCATCCGTTCGTCATTGGCCATGGGAAGCCTCAAAGGGCTCCCGAAAGGCTGACGTTTCTAAAAGGCTGACGCCTTCATGAGTTGACAAGATTGGAGCTGGAGGATTATTACAAGCCGACAGTATTAATTAAATATTTGCTTGCCACCCACGTATCATGTATATAAGAAAATAACTTGTTCTCCACGCTTCACCGAATCCAAAGGGATTCTCATAAGGAAAGGATTCCATAAATTACGCTTCAAGGAGATTCCTAAAAGGAAAAGACTTCTAATCCGACTAGGGGATGTTCATGCCCTACTACTATAAAAGTCCCAATACCCTCACCAACTAAGGTACGCATAATTTACCCCTCTCTAGCACTCTAGAGTTGTGAGAAGTTCTAACTTGACCTTCGAAAGGTATTCGGCCGACACCACATGGTGCTCTTTGTTAGGTCTTTTCTTTTTTGTGTTGTGCAGGTGTCATAGTGATCACGTGTTTACCGTGTGACTCACTATTGATTTTCTGGCATCATCAACTAGCCTTATCACACGCACTTTGCGCGTGCAATATGGCTTTTTTTTTTAGGGAAAAAAACTCTGTTTTTTTATTTTATATATATAATTTTTATTTTGCAAATGTAATTTATAAGTGGATAAAGTAATTTAAAAATTAACAGGAAAGTAGTCCTATTTTTTAGACAATATTTTAGTGGGAGTTAGAGTTACATTTTTATCGGATTGTCCTTTAATTTTGTCTCTATTTAAATATAAGGGTGTATGGGCATTTTGAACTAAAAAATAAGGAATCCAAACAGAGGAAGCTCTTTAAATAATAGTGTGTATATATATATATATATATAACTTAGACCCATCAAATTAATTTGGCTTTGACATTTCCCCTTCCTCTCTTTGTATACTACTTAATTCATTAGTAGCATTACATTTATTCAACCTTTCACATTTATGTAGATTTTTGCGCATGCAATATGGCTTTTTTTTAGGGAAAAAAACTCTGTGTTTTTATTTTATATATATAATTTTTATTTTGCAAATGTAATTTATAAGTGGATAAAGTAATTCAAAAATTAACAGGAAAGTTGTCATATTTTTTAAACAATATTTTAGTGGGAGTTAGAGTTACATTTTTACCGGATTGTCCTTTAGTTTTGTCTCTATTTAAATATAGGGGTGTAAGGGCATTTTGAACTAAAAAATAAGGAATCCAAACAGAGAGAACTCCTTAAATAATAGTGTATATATATATAACTTAGACCCATAAAATTAATTTGGCTTTGGCATTTCTCCTAGCTCTCTTTATAGGAAAATTATTAGGTACTCCCGGAGTACTATAAATGCGTACTCCTCCCTTTCACATAAATGGTAGGTCCAACCATGAATTTAATTAGTGGGACCCATCATTAATGTGAGAAGAGGGAGTACGTATTTATGGTACTCCGGGAGTACACAATAATTTCCCCTCTTTGTATACTACTTAATTCATTAGTAGCATTACATTTATTCAACATTTCACATTTATGTAGATTTGATTCCTAAAGACTAACTCATCTTCATAATTATTATCTTAATAAGAATCATATTTAATCTCTTATAGGTACTAAATCCAATGTCTCTAGGTATTTAATTAATATTGAAATTCAGAATCAACAAAAAATATCAACTGATAGTTGACATGTAGATGTCAGAATGGTTTCGTTTCATTTCATTCTCTGCAAAAATAAATAAATAATCAAATAAAGTTTGGCAGGAGGAAGTGACAAAGAGGGAACCATTGATGATGGCGTTGAGATTTATATGGACTTATACAACGCTTTGCAAATTGGTGATTGGAATGCTGCCAACAAGTTCCTTGATCGCCATCCGCATGCAATAAGTGCAAAAATCACAGTTACGGAGAAGACCGCACTTCATGTTGCTGCTGAAGCTGGACATGTGCATATAGTGGAGGAGTTGGTAAAGCAAATGTCTGAAGAAAATTTGGAAATAAAAGATTTTCAAGGTTTCACAGCTCTAGCTCGGGCAGCTTATAATGGAAACTACCGTATAGCAGAATGCTTGCTTGGAAAGAATGAGAACTTGATCAGTATTGGAGATGAAGTTGGAGTTATTCCTGTTGTCGTGGCTCTTTTCAACGGGCATTTAAAATTGGCTCGTTATCTCTATTTGCTCACTCCGCCAGAAATTCTCATGCCAGAAAATGGCACCATGGGGGCTACAGTTGTTCGCGAGGCAATATATAACAAAGCTTTGGGTAAGATATTGATTGATTATTTTTCGCAATATAATTCTGTATGATTGATTAATTTCTCTGTCCATATGGTACAACACAATATAGATATTGCTTTGGATTTAGTCAACCGTTGTCCACGATTGGTTGTTGCTCAAGACAGAATTGGTGACTCCCCTTTTTATGCACTGGCTTGTATGCCTGATTATTTCCTAAGTGGAAATCGGCTCGTATTTTGGAAACGATGGATCTATTCCGGTTAGTACCATCCCTTTTATTCTTCACTCTTGTTTTTCGTTGACTTGTTTTAGTATTATGCAAATAATGGATGAATTTAATTATATAAATGTGAATTATGTGATGATATCCCTTTAAAAAAATCTATGAAAAAGGGAGCCCTTAAGGGCCAAACCCATATCCTTGGTTTGTAGATCCAATATAAGCCCAAAAGAGAAGGGAAGAGATGGTGCAAGGCTCTAAGCATTACAAGAGGCCCAATTGACAAATGATTTAATTTTATTAAGGATTTTTTAGGTAACATCATGCAATAAAAGTTTTTGTTTATTTAAGAGGGGGAGGGGGAGGGGGAGGGGAGTGCTTAATTGTATCATACAATAATGGGTTGAAATTTGGAATATCATTTATTTTCATTCTTTCGTATCTAAATTTACAAATTCTATGTCTTTTTCTTTTTCTTTTTTTTTCTTTCTCTTTTCATATTGTGATAGTTGTAATAGGAAATGAAAGATTTGAACTTTAGATGCCTCTATTAGAAGCATAAAGAGGTGTTGCCAAGTGCTTTGTAGCTTAACTAGTTTGCACCTTCTCACCTAGTTACACCAAGGTTCAAACCTCCCCTCTCTTGTTGTAACTATCGATTTTTTATTTTAAAAAAAAAAGAAAAGAAAAAACATAAATAGGTTCCAATTGAATTACAAAAATCTTGACAATTAAACAAAACATATCTATAGGTTGTAACACCCAACATTATTAATACTACATCGGGTAACACATGTAGTGGTACTATACTACCATTTTAATGTAATGAAAAAAAATTCTCAATTAAAATATTAATAAGTTCTAGAATATCCATGTGATTCATAAGCCTAAATACAAAATAATAATTCTAGAAAATTAAGTTAAGATTAACAGTCTTAAACATTATTTGAAACTAAAAAAAGTAAGATTTTACATTGATAACTTGATCTCTTTGATAGCATTGGAAATGAAAAATAAGTATATCAAAATATGAATTTTGACATGCTTATGGAAAAAACATCCAAGAATTACAAAAATTAAAAGGATTTTTGTAAGAAATTATTTCTATAAGAGACTATTTCTATAGTTAGCAATTGTGTGGAATTTATTTTTGAAATAGATAATCCTAATTAAATATTTTAGGAATGACCAATTGAACTAAAAGACTCTTGGCATATGATCAATCATATTTTAAAGTTGTTAGAATTCTTAAAAAATCATTATAGTTAAAGGAATACAAGTGAAATGACGTCATTTTCATTAATGTAGTAGACATATGCTTATGCAAAGTATTGGTTAACTTATATGAAAACTATAGAAAATATTTTAATAAAACATTTGAAATTAAATAGATAATAGAATTATAAGGTTTAAAATATCATTTCTCCAAATTATTTAAATAATATATTGTGTAAGTTTAGCTTTTATCAAAACCAAGAATTATTGTAGATTATAATTTAAAATAAATGGTGAAGCTTCTTTAAAATTCTTGATGGCTTTTGATAATTATATTTTAATTGGAGTCTTTTTTTTCTTCTTTTTTTAATTTCTTCAAATGTAAGTGAAATTTAATTTATAAAAATTTATCTTAATAATTTTAATTTTATAGTGCGGTATATTGAGAAAGCACATCCTACAAAGGATAATGCTTAAGTCAAGTCACACAACACAAGCACAATGCCCAATTTTTATTGTTAATACGAAAAATTATTATAAATGATAAAAATAAATTAAAATAAATAGTGATTTTTTTAGATATATAGAATTTTTTTATAATAGAATTTTAATAAGAAAAGCATTTCTAAACATCTTAAAGCTTTGATTATAGAGTTTCTATAATTTTAATGTGCTTATAGTGTGTCCACATAGTGAAAGTATATTTTATGACATGTAACATTTACATCAAACCAAAACATTCTAATAATTTACTATTTTTAGACATGAAAAAGAAAGTGACAAAAAATGCGAGTCAGCACATACAAAATATAACTAAGATTTATTATAAATTAGCTTGTTTATATCTTAACCTTCTAATTATATTACTTAAAAAAAATTTGGATAAATATATTACTTAAACAGTTGATTCTCAAAATAATAATAATAATATTCACTTAGAAAGTTATATTATTATGTCCTTTCGATTTGCTTATTCCTAGTAACTTATTTTTATAGTATTTATCAAAAGATATAATTTTTGATAACTTTTATATTAAATGTGTTGTAAAAGGCTAAAATTGCTTTTAGCATCAGCTTTTTACTGGCTTTTTGCTGAAACTTATATATTGTTTGTGGGCTCATGCAAGTCCCACAAAAAACCCAAGCTTATTTTGGTTCAAGTTTTGGATTCCATGTTATATGTATTCTACTGCAAAGTCTTAGTCAAAAAATTAGCTACAATCAACTGTCTATAGGTCCTATTTTATAAATTTTGCTCAAAATACCAAGTCTTCTTTTGCTTATTGTGGGTCTAGTGTTCCACATTACTCTTTTGCTATGGTACTTTTAGCAAAAAATCAATCAGCTTTTTTTTTTTTTTTTTTTTTTAGTTACAATATTTTTCAGCAAAAATATTTCAACATCAACTTTTGTTTTTTTTAGCTTTTAGCTTTTAGCTACAAAATTTTTAACAAAAAACTAGGTAAGTTGTTATTATAAAACAGACACTAAAAACTTCTTTATTTCAAAAAAAGATAAAAGTCAGATTATTTGCAAAAAATTTGAGACAAAAATTAGTTTGTCTATATTTGCCCATATACGTAAATGGGTAACATCATTGGACGTTATTAGTTTTAACTGATTTTAAGAGATGTTTGTCTTATCTATAAATTTATTGAATTAGTTATATACCAAAAAAAATTCCAATAGTACATGTTAATATGGGTAATGTCTGGGCCAAAAGTCTTATAGTTTTGACTCGTACCTTCTTATATTTCCAAAAAAGGACAATTAGAATTTAAACTTCCCTCCAAACTATTAAATTATACAAAAACAAATAAAAATTAAGCATAAAATGGGTAACACCCCACAAATGTTAATGGGACGTTCCTACAAGTACCATGACTATAATGTAAGTCCCTGACTTAAAGATTTTAATAACTTTTACGGTGTTATTTTTGTTTCCAAATTTCCAATATTCAAAGTGTGTCAATCAATTGTTTGAAGAAATCGTTTCCCATTAATCCAATCTGTAGTTTTCTTGATTCTATATGTGTTGCCTTTTGAATGTCGCTAGTAATCTAATATAAGGATTAAATTTGTTGTACACAAACTCGAGTCATGATTCTAGTTAATTTCGGGGGTGTATAAAATTGTGTAATATAGTTTGTATGTAATAAACATTACTCCTAGATAAAGCCAAATTGCAATAGTTAGTGAAGTTTGAATTATATAATTGTGCATGTGTATTTTTTTTTTTTTTCCAGGTATTCATATTCAATTGGGTGGTCCCATCAATGATATTCGTTTGAACATTCAAAAACTTGTGGGAAATGGAAGCCGAAACAATGGTAAAGAAATTATTGGATCAGGTATGTCACTATACAAAGTTCATTTTCTCAAGATTTGGGTTGTAAGAGCATTCACAATAGTGGTGTTAAAATAGCCAAAAAAGCAATTTAGCCACCCAATACACTAAAAATACCCACAACATCAAAGATATTATACTTAAAAATTTTAACTCTCAGCTATAGTAAACTGCCATCTTTGGCAGTTGACTATAGCTGGAAGTTAAACACAAATATTGTTGTTTATTTGGTTCACGCGTGCTACTGCTCTCTCCTCTCTTTTCTCCCTTTTTGCTTCTCCTCTATTTCTAATTTTCTATCACCCACGCCTTCATGCCCAGCCTCTTCCCTTCTCCCTTTCGACTGAAATCAACTTTCTCACTCTATCTTGTCCCTCTCTCCTCTCTCGAGTTTGCTTGTGGCAATTGGGTTGGGTTCTGATTGGATTTATGGTGGTCTGATCTGTGCTTCGGTGGTCCGATCGGATTTATGGTGGTTTGATATGTGCTTCGGTGGGGCTTTGTGGGTTTGTTTGATTTTTCTTTTTCTTTTTCTTTTCCCGGATGATGGTGGTAATGCAGTTGTGGGTTTGTGCTTTGGTTTCGATTTGGGTGGTTAGGGGTTGTGGTTATGTGGTTCTAGGTGGTGGTGATATTGGTGGTGGTTGTTATGGCTATAGTGGTGGTTGAATGGATTTTGTGTCTAATGAGTTGTGGATTTTTTTTTTCTTCCCAGTGGTGGCTGGTGGTTGAATGGATTTTGTGGCTAGTGGGTTGTGGTGGTTCATGGCTGTGGTTTTTTTTTTTTTTTTTTTGGTTTTCAGTGGTGGTGACTAGTGGTGGCTAGCGGTGGGTGTGGTTGTGGGTTTGCTAGGTTAAGAGCATTTGTTCATCCCAACCCTTTTGTATGAGAGAGAGTGCCTTAGTCTAGAGAAACAAATCTCTTCATCCTTTCTTCTCCTTTTCTCTCACAAATGACATATCCTTGAGAGAAATTTGTAACCTTCACCTCCATCACTAAACCTTGAGTGTTGTGAGTTTGTTGAAGGGTTGGAAACTTAGTGAAGCCAAATCAAATCTAAATCCTTTGTTTTTTATTGGCAGCTCAATGGTGGTGACTCCAATAAGCTAGATGAAAAAAAGACTCAATGAAGTTCGTTGCTAATTGGAGCTTAGATGGCTCAAGTACACAGGGAAATATAGGCTTGGAGGGTATATAGTCATCCATGTACTGCACTATTCATGCTAGTGGAGTTTTCCAATGAGTGGTAAGTGTGGGCGCCCCAAAATTTCTTTTGGTTGGTCACACATTGGGTCCTTGGCAACGTGACTCTTGTATGCTTGTGTCTCTAGAGTGGGGGTGTGTGTATGTGAGTCCGTTTTTCTTATTTTTATTTTAGGAGTCGCCACCAACTATTGGTTTTGTATCAAGTGTGATTGGTCACCTATGTGTCTAATTCGTTTTAGGTTACCTAATTACTAAACCAAATTTTAAGGGCTCATTAATTAAGGCAAACCAAAAAGTCTCGAACCAATGATCATGGACTCGGAAGTTTGGTTACATGTGAGGAAGGTGTTAGGCATCCCACAATGCCTATCTGAAGATAGTACCTCACTTTAATTTATCTCATACGTCATCTTTTTGTGTAGAAATAGAACACTTGGAATTTTGATTTTTGAAAAAAGAGTTTTACAAACAATATATACATATATACATGTGAGTAATTATTTACTTATAATTAGCATGTGAATATTAACTTCAATGAATATTTACAAACAAGCATGTGAGGTATCTACATAGATAGCATGTGTGAGGATATACAAGAACAGCCATATGAGTACAATATTTAATACATAGGTAGCATGTCAATACTAGGTATTATAAATAAACAAACTATAACACCCAAAAAAAATATATATATAAAACCGAAAAAAAGAATGGAGTTGGAAGAGTAGCACCTTGCTGTCATCCACCATTTTCTCTTCTTCTTTTTTTTCATTTTTCTTTTTTTTCATGCAAAAAAAGATGACAAATAAAATCCATTAGTGCCAAAGAAAGTGATAGGATCAATGTAAGCTTAAAGAGTGTTCAAGGACTCAAGGGAATGAACCATGAACACAAATCTTTAACTACGACTATTCTAAGAAAATCCTGAGATTATAATGTACTAAAAAAGGTTTACCACGTTAACATTTTATTGTTTTAAAAAAACACATTTTTTTGGAAAAAACCTTTTTGCAAAACTATACTATTGGTCCTTGAAGTTTACCTTATGTGTGCAATTGGTCCCTTAAATTTCAAATGAGCATTATTGGTCTCTCAAATTTTAAAAATGAGCAATATTAATCTTTCTATTAACTACTGTTAGTTTATTGCTTACATGGATAACAGAATAGTACTTGACAATTTTTTTTTAATAAAAATAGTTACAAAAACTATTTTACAATAAGAAGAAACCTATTAATATCAAAATATTTACACCGTGTCTATGGTAAAGAGCTTTAAACCGTATGATCATCGGATAAGCGCAAAGCTCCCGGAATGAAGAGCATGCTATCATAAACAACAGCGCAACAACAAATAGCCAAGGGACAACTTTCCCTTTACCCATATTCGCAGCTATGCAATGAGTCCCAGAATGGTTACAATCTATGGTATCCGATCCAAAAAAGAAAAGAAAAAATTGATACAATCCAAACTCAGGTATCCTATGGTATGAGAAAGATCTATTCCTATGGTATGAGAAAGATCTAACAAAAGAGATTGAGATTTACATTTAAAAGTTGGCCTTTTCAGATCTCTTTATTTATGTATCCACTGCCACTGCCTTCCCGATGTTTCGACCAATCGATTTACATGCCACATTATATTCACCAATTGAAACTCACCTCATATGCAAGGCTGTGTAGCCATTATTCTACCTTGCTCCTTCTCGCAAGTCACACACCCCAACTTTGCCTCCTACTGCCTACCGGACTATGACCCATTCACCTTTCGTTTCGTCTGTACCCTATCTGAAAGACTAAAACTATAATGGGTTTGATTTGCCGGGTAAAGTATTTTAGTATTAATGGATTTATGACCTGTAAAATAATCTTTGTAATTTTTTTTATTGAAAAAATGCCTATATACTATTCTGTTAGTCACTTAAGTAATAAACTAACAGAAGTTAACAAATAGACTAATACTACACATTTTTAAAACTTGAGGGATTAATAATGTTCACTTGAAACTTGAAGGACTAACTGAGCTCACAAGGTAAACTTTAGAGACGAATAGTGTAGTTTTGCCAAGTTTTTATATAAGAGTTTTGAGAACAAAACCTTTTTTTTATTTTTATTTTTTTTATTTAAGGAATTCCATCATGGTAAGACTATTTATTATTATTATTATTATTTTTTTATAGAAAAAACTTTCTCTTATTTTCATTTTTTTTTTAAAGGAAAGAAATTTTTTGAAAAATTCTTTTCTTGAAAACATTTTCCAACGTGGTAAAAACGTATTTTATGGAAACCCATTTTTTTATTTATTATTATTTTTAATTAAAGGGAGGGGAAAACATTTTTTGAGGGGAAATCTAATGTGGTAAAAACATTTACTAACGTGGTAAAAAAACATTTTCCCTTTTTCTTGGCAATAAATTCGGATTCCCTTTAGGAGGGAAAGGAAAAACAGTTTTTTTGAGACAACTATTTTGAAAACACCTTTTTTTTTTTTTTTTTTTTTTAACGTGGTAAGAACTTTTTTTTTTTTAAGAGAAACATTTTTTTTAGAACACCGTCTTTAATATTTAAGAAAAGAATAAAGGGAGATCATTTTTGGAAACTTTTTGGAAAGGAAGAGATTTTTTTTTAGCAAAGCATCTTTTGGAAAAACCCTCTTTGTTTTTTAGAAAACTTCATTATTCTTTTTGAAAAGGGTGAAAAGGATTTTGAGAAGCACTTCCTTAAAACAGCTGTATAAAGAATTTGTTTTACCCAAGCATATTATTTTATGGCAACATTATTGATGAGAAAAATAAAAGGACAACAATAATAAAGTGCAGAAAATAAATTGCAAGGAAAGTAAAGTGCAAAAATTTAAATGATATAAAAGTAAAGAGCTGAAATATTGTAAAGGTTGATTGAAAAGTTTCTTTTTTTGTCTTCCTTAAGTAGATTTTAATCTCTTTCAAGCCCCATGGGTCCTACATCATAAAGAAATGGGAGTTTTAAGCCATCAACATTCTTATTAAACATACCCATATTGTGATCTAATGGAGGTTTAAAAACCATTTAAGAGAGAGGGAGTAGAAAATCTTTTTTTTTTTTTTTTAATATTTAGGTGTCTATATATAATACATGCACACACACATAAGTGCACTAAAGTAAAGGGGGATGGGGATTGGGCAAGAAAATTAAAAGGGATGACATAAATATAAAGCAAGGAAAATAAAACCCTAGATGCCTAGGTGGGATGAGATTTTTTTTTCCTCTAAGGGTACTTCCCATACAAACCCTAGGAGATGGTCCAATACCCATCTAGGGAACAAGCACAATATCATAAACAAGCAATAGTAATATGGAGAGATATTTACACAATAACAAAATAAAGGACAATATAAAGGAAAGCACTTCATATGTAAATAAATATGATGTTTGCAAGATAGTAAAAGGAAATGGGATGGGTGTAGTTATTAAGAAACTACCCCATCCCTACTAGCTTACCCACAAAGGGAAGAGGCTTTTTTTTTTTTTTTTGGTAGGTTTCCTAGAGAGGGGGAAAATAATTTTTTCAGAATTTCTAGGGTATTTTCTTAGAATTTTTCCACTTTTTCTCTATTTTTTCCTATTTTTCTCTCTTTTTCTCCCTATTTTTTCTAAAAAATGAGGGGGTATTTATAGAGGAATGAGGAAAATGGGGGGCTAGCTAGGTGTAACATGTTACACCTGAGCTAGGATGATATGTTGTCAATATAGTATATTTCATTAGGGATTTTCTTTTCCTTCATCATCCCATCGTCATTTACAATTTTCTTTGGAGTGAATAGAATTAAAAATTGTTTTAATAGAAAGCCAAGAGGTGGTTGATTGAGCAAGAGTTTAAAAATTACACTTTTATTTGGAAAAGAAAAAGAAAAGAGTAGATATTGGAGAATAAGAGAAGAGAAACGATACTGGGCTTGAGAATAACGAGCAAAGAGGATGGAATTTGGCTTGGAATGAGAGCTACAACCACGTCCACAATTGAGCCTCTTTCTTAAGGAATTTTCTAATTATCAAAACTAAGGACAATGCTAATGATGATTAGCTGAATCTGCCATCTCTTTCTCTCTCAAAGTTTCTTTGAAACGGTGGGTTTAGTGGGAAAATGTGCCAATGTGGCAAAGTCCAGCTCCCACTTTCTCTCTTACATGGGTTTGTTCTTGGTTTTTACACACTTCTAACTTTGTGACCTTCATATATTCATCTTTTTATTTACTTTTATGTTTATAACGGTAAACTAACGAGGTGGGTTATGGAGGACTAATGAAAGTAATCTTAGCTAGGTAAAGTGATGAAGTCCAAATCACAAATAGGCACTATTAAAATGGGTCTAACCACAAGTTTGTTAACTATAATAACTTTTTTTTTTCTTTTTGCTTTTCCCAAAGGTTAAGGAAGACAGTGAACAATGGAGAAACAATTAAAAAAGGTGAATATATCTTAGTTCTTATATTTTTTCCATATTCCCATTTTGGTCCCTACTTTTTAATTTTACTGCATTTAGTCTCTAAAATCAAAAAGCGATCTTGTTTTGGTCCCTACCATCATCTCATTAACCAGAAATGTCTATGTGATAGACGAAGTGCACTGTTGACTCAGTAAATGCTAACATGACCAATAAAATATTATTTTAAAAAAATTATTTTGCATTTTAAAAATTCCATGTCTACAATTTAATTAAAAAAACCAAAAAAAAAAAAAAAAAACTTCTAATTTCTTAATTTTAATTTAAATTGAATTTTTTTTTCGGTTTTAAAGATTAGGAAAAATTGTTTGCAGTAACTTTCACAATTTTTCTTAAACTTTCTTGGTAACCAAACACATTATTAGAACTGAAGCTCATATTAACTTCCAGTAAAAAATCTAACCAAGCTCATATTTTCCAAGCTCTCTCTACGAAATTCTCCAAGCTCTCTCTTTCTCTCTACAGGCTGATTGAAGGTGAGCTCTCTCTCTCTCTCTCTCTCGTTAAATCCATGATTGAAAACCCAGCTCTCTCTCTCTAAACCCAAGTCGAAAACCCATCTCTCTCTCTCTCTCTCTCTCTCAACCTATGGCCAAAAACCCAACGCTCTCTATCTAAATCCATGGCCAAACCAACAGTGGCTTTCTCTCTAGACCTATGGACTAAATCGGTGGTGGCTTTCAGACTTGGGTTTGGAGGTGGTGTGGCTTTTCATGTTTAAGGTTGTGTGGCTATTTGTGGTTTCTAATCTGGGGTTTTGTTTATTGATTTGAATTTGAGTTTTGTATTTGGTTTCTCAGAAAACATAGGAAAATATGGGTTGAGTTTTTGTATTTGGTTGTGCATGGGGACCAAAAATCTGGGTTTGAGTTTTGTATTTTTGTTTTTGGTTTCAAAGCATAAGAAAATCTTGTTGAATGTCTTTGTGTTTTGTAAATTTTTGCAGGTGTGTCTTTGTATTTTGTAAATCTAAGTAATTTTATGGGTTTGGTTGCTAAGAAAATGTAAGAAAAGAAAAGAAAATCTAGATTTTTTTAACTTTATGGGATTGAGGAAGAAAATGAAGAACATGATTTACCAGGAAGAGCACATGTTCTGAGTTCTTCAGAAAAAAAAAATTAATTCTTTTCTTTTCTTTTAAAAAATAAAAAATAAAAAGCTTAGAATTTTTTATTATTATTTTTATCTGATGTGACTTTTTTTTTTAATTAAATTGCTAACGACACATTTTTAAAATTCTACATAAAATTTTTTAAATATAATTTTAACGGTCACATTAGTATTTACTGTATAGTACACTCTGTCTGCTTTGTACATAATTTCTGTTAGTGAGATGACGGTAGGGATTAAAATGAGATTTTTTTTATTATTTTATTTTAGGGAATAAATATGGAAAAATTAAAAAGTAGGATTAAAATAATGAAATTTAAATTTTAGTACTTAAGTTGAAATTAGGATTAAAATTTAGGGTTTTACATATATAATGCTTACCTCATCTGTTCTTTTTATGGAACGTAATAACTTTCAAATACACAATTAAGCAAGGTTTTTACATTGCAGGGATATATTCAGTGAGCCAACTAGTTTCAAATCTCCGAACTCTCATGGGTATTGTACTTTACAACTCAATTTATTATATTTCCTTGAGTTCAATAAATTAGATTATATAATTAAATTCAAACATATAATTATTTTGAATTATATTATTTTGAAAATATTAACATTATTTATGTTTCATCAGTTAACATAAATGGAAATCTATAAACCTAAAAAACTGGTATCTAATTTTTTCACATTAAGTGTTTGACAATTCATATAATCACATCAACTAAGAATTGTTTCGCGTCTGTAGGTTTTTCTTTTGAAAACCCTACGACAATGAAACAACTTGTCTCTCTCTTAGATAGACCATCTTTTCTCCAGTTTTTGGTGGAATCCTTTTTTTTTTTTTTTTTTTTCTCTTTGTTTTTTGTCTGCGCATGCTATGGACAACCTTCAAGGGAGATGGGCGAAGTTGTCGCTCAATACAAAGGAAACCCAGATGGTAAACCTTTCTACTAACATTGTGGAAAATAGTAGGGTTTTGGTGGCTAAGTTCTTTACCAAATGGAGGATAAAATCTGGAAGCTATTATAAGAACGCTGAAGATGATGTGGAAGTATGGGAGAAGTTTTGGGTATGGGAGAAGTTTTGATATATGCGATCTTGGGAACAATATAGTTATGCTTTTATTCGATGATGAAGATGACCCAAAGCTTATATTGATACAAGGACCATGGTCTTTTGATAAATACATGGTTGGCTTGTTTCATCCAGGTGAAGCTGCAATAGTGGAGGATACTATGTTTGATATGGCATCCTTTTGGGTACATAATCGTGGGCTATAGATTAGATGTATGACAAGGGAGAATGCTGAGGTCATTGGAAGCACTTTGGGAAAGGTTGAATGCGTTGTGGAATCTGCCAAAGGTGATTGTCATGGACGTTGTATGTGACTCCAAATCAATATCAATATTACGCAACCACTATGTAAAGGTCGGCTAGTGAATATAGGAGGTCCTAAACCACAATGGATCTCGTTTAACTATGAACGCATGCCGATTTTATGCTTTGGTGTGGGATCATGAACCATGATGAGAAGGATTGAAGCTATGGGCGAGTAGTCTAGGTACTTTACAGAAGGAAGAACAACAATATGGGGCTTGGATGCGTGCCACCATAGAGAGGTTTTAAGTACACCATGTTGTGAAGAATAAGGAAGATTAAAATTGAGAAATATTTGAATCTCACCGTACATGCAAGTTAGATTGTCAAACTTGTAAAGAAAGTGAGCTACAGATCTAATAGTACATTTAAGTGTAAAAGCTCATGAACAATAAAAATGAGAACATTAACATTTTAACATCTAAAGATTGTAAAGGCAGAACAAGGAAAGTAAAGAAGGCGTGTGACATACGTGGAAAACCCTTAAGAATGGATGAAAAACCATGGTGAGTGAAGGACAAAATATCCTTCACTCTTTAAAACTTTCTGTAATGTGAAAGTTTAAGGTTTTACACATGGTGATGTTCTTCCCAAAAAGCCTCTCTTTTCCACACTTTACTACCTAGATTTCTACCTTTCTCTCTATCTTTCTATCTCTTGCCCTAATTCCTCAACAACATGTTCCTATTATAGTATGAGGAATGTTGTTAAGTACATAAAAACATGTTCCTCTTAAACTGTGAGTGTTTTTAAAATTACTCTACGTGATGAGATGACGAGCATGGTTCGAAATTTTTGGTGGGGGCAAATGGATGGAAAAACTAAAATGACATGGCTTAGTTGGGATAAGGTTTGTAAACAGAAGAAGGAGGGTGGCTTAGGCTTATGTGATCTTAAAGCTTTTAATCTTTCACTTTTAACCAAACAGGGGTGGCGACTTCAAACAAATATGTCATCACTGGCCCATAGAGTTTTAAAAGCTCGTTATTTCCTGGATAATGACTTCCTTGGGTTGCATTGGGATCTCGACCTTCTTTTGCTTGGAGGAGTATAATGGCAACGCAAAAAATTTTCAAACAAGGTTGTAGATGGTAGGTGGGGAATGGAGCATCAACTGGCATTTGGACTTATAAATGGTTACCTAAACCATCCACTTTCAAATTGATCTCTCCACCAAATAATACCTTTGAACTTTCCAGAGCTAGTGACCTCATTGATCCCCAAGTGTGAATGGCAAACAAATTTGGTGAGGCAAATTTTTCTCCCACCTAATGTCCAATCCATTCTAAGCATATTTTTAAGTTCTTATCTGCCCCAAGACCAGCTAGTGTGGGCATACACTCTAAAAGAGAAATTCACGGTTCGCAGTGCTTATAAAATTGCTTTGGATGAAGCCAGGAATAGTAGGGTGGGTGAACCTTCAAATGATGACACACATAGAAAATTCTGGAGAAAATTTGGGAGCTTGAACATGTCGAATAAGGTGAAGTCTTTGCCTAGAGAGCATGCCGAAATATACTTCCCACAAAAGGAAACTTATGCAGAATGTATGTGAAGCTTATGGATTCGGTACAAAATCTAGTGGACATATTTTCTAGGAATGCAAGAAAGCTTATGCAGTGTGGCTACTTTCAGGGATTAGTTTTGATACACAGAGGGTACAGTATTTGGAGTTCATGGATTTAATGTGGTATTTGATCTTTGTCTAGCATGTTGGCAATGACATTTTGGAGATGCTTCTCATGATAGCTTGGTGCATGTGGTTTAATAGAAACGTCGTAAGACATGGTCACTCTCGACAATCGGCAGAAGAGGTGGTCCAATTAGCTCGATTTTTGCTAAATGAATTTCAAATAGCAAACCATACTATTTCTCAGATAAAGGACAACTCGGATGATTCATGGACATTGCCTCTAGCTCTGGATTATAAGGTTAATGTGAACAGTGTTGTTTTTGCTCAGAGTTAGCAGGGAGTGTTAGGGTGGTGATTAGAAACCATGCAAGGAGGGTTACGACAACACTAAGCAAAATAGTCCACCAGCCACTGGGACCTTTAGAGATAGAGACTAGGGCAATGGAGGAAGGAGTTACTTTTGCTTGGGGTGTGGGTATAAGGAATGTGATTTTTGAAGGAGATTCAAAAATTATCTTTGATGCTCTTATGTGGCTGTATCAAATATCTCAACTGGAGTATTTCAAAGGCCTCAAGGTTTTAGGCCAGTCAAAGTTTCTCATGTGAAGCGACAAGGTAATAGGTCAGCACACATTTTGGCAAGTTATGCAAAAGAAGTTTTAAATAGAGATAACTATGTAACTTGGATAAAGGAAAATCCAACATTGATTAGGTCGGCTTTAGCTCAAGATGTATTGAATTTACCTTCTTATTACTAAAGTTACAATCTTCCCATAAAAATAAAAATTAGTGTAACTTTATTCCAAAAAGAAAAACTAAGAATAATATAACTAATTTTTAATTTTTTTTGGCTTGGGTATTTTTTGATTAAAAATTGGTTTATAATGGGAAATCGGGAGCAAACATATTTTCTTAAATTTCTATTTTAATATTGTTTTTGTTTTTTTAAAGTTACATTCTAGTCATAATTGAAACATAAAATTTACTGTTTCAACTTTCATATTTCTATCTTAATCTAATTTTACATTTGAAAATTTCACATTACATTCCCTCTTATTGGTTCTTTTAAATTTACATTTCCTCCCATTTTAAATATATCGATTGGTTCTTTATTACATTACCCTCCAATTTTTAAAATTTTTAAATTTTTTCTTGCTTTTTCTCACATAATGACTATAAAGAAGACAAATGGATAGAATTTATAGGTAATTTTGTTAAAGCTCACCTCAAAAATAATACTCTTAAAAGCTTGATTGGTTAGAGGATTTTTATTTTTGTTTTTAAAACAGTATAAAAACATTTTTTTTTTAAATGAACTTAAAACTAGTTTTCAGATAATAATTTTTATATTTTACGTGTTTGGCTACAACTTTTTAGAACAATTTTCAAAATACTAAAAACAAAAAATAATTGTTCGGAAGACTTTCTATTTTTGAGATTTTGAAAAAAAAAAAAATTTACAAAAAGTAACGTGTAAAATCTATTAATTACTTTTTATTATAATTATTATTAAAAATGACAAGGGAATAGAGCTCATCCTTTTTTCTTTTCTTTTTTTTAATGATAAGTTTTAAATTTGAAGAGCATGAATTCTTTTTGTATCTTGAAAACACCCCTTTAACCATTTTCAAAATCTTATTCTAAACTAGGAAAACATGATACAGTTTTTTGAAAACTGTATTTAGAAAAAAATTGATCAAATAATAAATTCAAGTGTGGGACCTACCATTTTATAAATTGCAAAACAAAAAACTATATTTAAATACTTTTACCTAGGGATGTCAATTCGGGTTAGCGTGTCGGGTTCGTGTCGTGTCGAGGTAGGGGTATTTGACTAAATGGCTTAATCCTAACCCGACCCATTTAATAATCGTGTCATAATCCTTCAACCCTAACCCAACCTGTTAATAAGGCGGGTTGACCTAACCCAACCCATTTAACACACTTAATAAACGAGTCGTGTTGGGTTGACACGAATGTAACAATACCCATTTCAACCTGCATAATATTAAATATAACATCCATCTAGAAATAATTTTTTTTAATCCTAAAAAGCAATGCATACACTTCAAGTTTTCAACCCACATTCAAAATAATATAGTTTTTAAAAAATATAAAATTCATCTATGAATAAGTTCTTTACACTCCAAAAGAAGTGCATACACTTCAACCCAAATTCAAAATAACAAAGTTTAACAAAAATAAAATAACATAGTTCAACAATATAATATCCCTAGAACTCGCTAAATGCTAAGTATCAATATTGAAAAAATTTGAGCAAACGGTAAACTAATCTTGACTATGACCATGATTATCATCCATAGATTCTTTGTTGCTGTCCAAATTTATAACATCTTCCACAAGCTCATCCAATTTCATTTGTGCAAGTTCTATGCCCAAAAAAAAAAGTATTAGTAGTTCTAGAGTTTGTAATGTTTTAATTTCCAATTATATCCCTTGTAAATTTTTGTAATTACTCACTTTTCTTTTTAAATTTGAAATACATGTTGGATATAAAAGGTATTTGACAAATCTAAAATAAAATAAATATTTATTTGTTACACGAGTTAAACATGTTGTGTTAAGTGGGTCATTTCGGGTTGACATAAATAAATTGGCGTGTCAAACGTGTCTATTGCGGGTTACGCGGGTTGACCCGCTTATGACACGTTTCTTATCGTGTCACTTTCGGGTCGACCCGTTTATGACCCAAACCCATTAAGGCCCAACCCTAACCCGAAAAAACCCGTGTCGAGTTCGTGTCGTGTTCGCGGGTTGGGTCGAATATTGACACCCCTACTTTTACCAATCATGCCCTAACTTATTAGGTAATTTTGTTTTTATTATAACCATAACTTATTAGGTAATTTTGTTTTTATTATAACCACACGTGCTTACTCACTTCTTAATTTACACTATTAAACTAAGTCCATGGGATCCGAAATTGTTCTTTTTTGTTTTTACCAATTAAATGAGACTTTCAGATATTAATCTCAAGCCCACCTTAAATGGAACACGCTAATCTTTAAGGTAGCTTAGATAATTACAACTTTACAAGAAAAAGAGATTGTAAGTGTTTTTTTTTTTTTAATAATTATATGTTCATCTAGTTAAATTGTCAATGTTTTGATTATTAACCAAGGTATCGAGCATCTCTATGAAATGAAGTTGGCCCATTTCCTATCCCGTCAACTCCTCAGTCGCATGAAGGACCAGATATTGATTTCAAATGATCAACAAAGAAGGACTTGTACGTGATGTTGTGGGAGCCATCCACCGTGCAATCAAGGAAGGGATTTTTGAGTTTGTTTTTGATATTGTGAAAGCGGATCCACAACTTTTGTGGAGCAATGATAAAAATTCAACCAGCATCTTTTCGGTTGCAGTCCAATATCGTCATGCCAAAATCTTTAGCCTTATCTATGGTCTTGATGTTAAAAGCGCCGTGACAAGTTCTAGTGATTCCTCCAACCAAAATAACTTATTACATAAGGCAGGGATGTCAGCACCTTCTACTTCAATTAATGACATCCCAGGTGCAGCTTTGCAGATGCAAAGAGAACTACAATGGTTTAAGGTTATCTCTCTCACTTTCAATTTCTCGGTCTTTTAAATATTGGCTATATGTTCACTTAAACAGCTATTAGAGTCTTTAATCAAGCAGTAACAGTAGGCTACATAATGTTACTGTGACCCTATTGAATATTTTTTGTTGTTTGGTTGTAGTATTTTCGCTGGTACTGAAATTTACTAGAACATTTCTATATTTTTATGTAAATATTTTATAATAAGTTTTAATTCATTACTTTAAAATATTAATACAGAAAACTAAAATCAAAGTAAAAAAACACAATCAAAATAAGAGTACAACAACAAATAAATGCTAAAACAATTAATAAAATCTATCAAATAAACTTATACACTCACATGCAAAATTACAAACACTTCAAATCTATGAAAGGACACCTAAGAGTTGTTTTTGAGCTACTTTTAAAATGAAAAAATTTAGTTACAAAATTTGTTATAGCTTAATGTTACAACCTTACTCAATAACATAAACATTACTACATATTTGAAAATCTAATTGTTGAATTGCATGTTCTTTGTGCTCTCAATACACATATCAAATTTTGTATCAATCGGATATTATTTATTATATGATCTATAAACTTATATCTTATGTATAATTTTAAATTACAAAAACTTGCAATTAAAACAATTTATTGATGACATAGCTATTGTTTAATTTTCTAAAAAATTTCGAGCAAGTTGAATATAAGAAGAATATGTAATCCAATGGTGGATTTGTCAAAATTCACCTCTAATAAAAATAAAAATAAAAATTATTGAGTAATGTTGTACTCTTAGGCCACAACCAATATTGTAGCTAATCTTTGTCCATTTTAAAATATTGGGGGCGATTCTTTAAGTTTCGAGGAATAGCATGATCATTTTGAAGATTTCATGAGACATTTTTGTCATTCAATGGTCTTTAAGGTTTTTTTTTTTTGATGGGTGGTTGTAGGGGCATTTAAGTGATTTTAGAGGTTTTTGAAGTTATATTTTGGCCATATGGAGGCTTCAAGAATATTTTGGTCATATTTTGTAAGTTACTTTCATTATTTTGGATGTTTTTATTATTATTATTATTATTTGGTTATTTTGAAGATCTTAGAGGTATGTTTGTCATTTTATAGGTCTTATTCTAGGTCTTACTCTAGAGGATGATTTCAATGGGTGCTTTTTTTTTTTTCCTCATCATGTTAGTGGTTTTAAGAGTATTTTGGTTATCTTGAAGGTTTTAGGGGAATTTTAAAGGTTTTGAGAGGGTAAACAAATAATTTTGGAAAATTTAGATGAATTTTGTCATTTTGGAGATTTTAAGGGGATATTTAGATCATTTAAAGGTTTTAGGGGTATTTTTGACTATTTTGAAGATTAAAAGGGTATTTGGTGATTTTGAAAATTTTAGGCAATTGTCTAAGGTCCACAAGTAGAAAAAGCCCTTAAAATTTATATCTCTTTACTTATGAGATTATTAATTAACTCATATCTTACTAATTCTTTAATTAATTAAAAGTTGAGACCATCGTCCAAGTCAAAAAGGGCTTAATAATATGCTTAATATAGGTCTAATAATATACTTGTATTGGATCATGATCTCAAAAGCTTGAGTTTGAGCTTAAGCTCAGTTTGATTAATGAATCAAGCCAAACCAAGCTCGGCTTAAGCTTTTGGATTTTCTGATGAGTTCAAGCTCAAACATTGTTTGTGGGCTTGGTTCAAGCTCTAGCCAAGTTTCGACATTTCATATTTTTTGTTAAGTTGAGTTTAAACATTCAATACTTGATAAAGTGCAGCTTGCATGTTTACAACCCTACTTTCAAATAGTAGTACCAACTAATTAAAAAAAAATAGTAGTACTAACTAGATACTAAAACAAAATCAAAAACAAAAAATAAAAAATAAAGAGAAATTTTCTTATAAATAAAATTAGTAAGAGCCTGTTGCTAATCCCTAAGCCAAGTTTGAATATTTTATATTTATTGCCAAGCTGAGCTTGAAAACACTTCACAAAGCTCAGTTTGCGCCTTTATAGCCCTACTTTCAAATAGTAGTATACCAACTAAATAAAGGGGAAAAAAAAAAAAGTAGCACCAACTAGATACTAAAAAATAAATAAATAAACAAAAAAATGAGAAATTTTCTTATATTAAAAAATTTTGAGTAGGAGTCTGTTGCTGATCCTTAATTAGCAAAAATTACCTAATCCAACCTAGGTAACGATTGCAAATTTAGGATTAATATAGGTTAAAATGCAAATTGTGCCCTCTAAGTTTGACTGAAATAAATTTCAGTTCTCTAACTTCACTTTTATTTAATTGAGTTCTCTAAGTTTTAAATTTATTTAATTCAGGTATTTCATCCAATTTCGTTAAAAAAATTCCATTAAAAAATATTCTTCTCTCATGAAAATAATCTATAAAATTAACTAAAATATTTTATAGATTTTTTATGGTAGAAATTTTTTATCAAAAATTCTTTGCTATGTTCATTAGTTAATTGCATACTTAAAAGTAATTTTTTAACAGAATTAGAGAAAGATCTTAATTGAATAAATTTGAAACTTAAAGGACTTAATTTCACTAAATAAAGTTAAAGGCATGAAATGAATTTTAGTTAAACTTAGAAAGTGCAATTTGCATTTTATCCTTACTTTTAAGCTAAATTAAAAATCAATGCACAAAGCAATTGAACATTGAAGTCCAAATTTGAGTTTTACAATGATAAGTTCAACTGTATATAATTTTTTCCCCCTTTTTAAGGGATGAATCATCATTTTTATCATTGCCAACAAAAGAAGGGAAGGAAGAGAAGAGTGAGAAGAAGGGAAGGGCTTCAAACTTAAAACATGAAGAAAGTACAAAACAAAAGTATTGAGTACTACTAAAAATAAACCTTAAAAAATTAATTAAAGTATTGATGCAGATGTGGAAAATTGTGAGAGCTGCAAAATTTACGTTTCAACATATTATGAGGTCAACAAAAATCCAAAGGTTTTCAGTTTTATAATGTGTGTGTGTGTGTGAATTATAGTTAATGATATTTAATTATGAAACTATTAAATATTAATGTTAATATTTACTTTTCTTAAATTTCAGTCTTTTTTAATGTTGCGCTATTTTGGCTTCTAAGACTTTGTTTAACAAATGTAGGAGGTGGAGAGCATTGCCCCTCCCAAGGTTCATGCAACTTTAAACAAAGATGGTTTGACTCCTCGAGAATTGTTTACGAAAAACCACAAGGACATGAGGAAAGACGGAGAGCAATGGATGAAGGACACAGCAACATCTTGTACCGTGGTGGGTGCTTTGATTGTTACCATCATGTTTGCTGCAGTATTTACCGTTCCAGGTGGTAACAACCAAAATAATGGCTTCCCAATTTTCTTAAATAAAAAATTATTTATGGTTTTTATTGTATCCGATGCTCTCTCACTCTTTTCTTCCTCAACTTCAGTCTTGATGTTTCTAGGAATCCTCACATCTCGTTATGCAGAAGAGGATTTCCTTGAGTCCTTACCTAGAAAGATGATAATAGGCCTTTCCACCCTTTTCTTTTCTATTGCAGCCATGATGACAGCCTTTTCTACTGCTCTTTTTCTTATGCTACATGAACAATCATGGATTTTCAAACCTGTCATTTGTTTGGCCAGTATTCCTATCACCCTTTTTGTATTGATGCAATTCCCTCTTCTTGTTGCCATGGCCATTTCAACTTATGGACCTAGCATCTTTGATAGGAAAATGAAACGTTGGTTTTAATAGATTCATTAATTGTGCTATATGATGTACTAGTGTCCTGTTAATAATTGGCATATACCAGCCAAAGATGAAGTGTTTTTTCTTTTTTCTTTTTCTTTTTTGGAAGGTAACTGTTGAATGTTCAGCTCCAATTGCTTGCTTTTTTATTTTTTTGGTTTTGGACATGTAATAATTCCATCATATAAGTCATGAATCTATGTTGCTATTCTTTAATATTTATTCTTTTAGTTACTTTGGGGAAGGATAGAATAATGCCTAATATTTCAATAGATTACCCCCTCAACATTAGGACTTTACCTAGGTTTCAAGGTTATCAATGTCCATCATTTAATAACTATTTTATTTATTTATATAAAAGGAATCTTTAATATCATATGTTGTTTATGGTCAAATTTGATATGCTACTATTCTCAATTTTAAGAGGTATTTTTGGATAATGCAATAGTTATAATAGGGAGGGAAAATTTGAACCCTGGAAGTGCCAACCAATTGAGCTATAAGACTCTTGGTAGGTCATTTACCAATATAGTGGCTAAAAATTCACTTATTTGTTTGCTTTGGTTCAATGAAGTTATTGAATTTAGTGATAAATCTTACATGATATGAATTAAATTGCACCGATAAATAGTTAACCGCATGTATCAATACCAAATTTAAAAGTAGTAAATATGAAAGCAATATAAGTAAGGCACAAAATTTGATAACAAAGTTGAAAACTAAAGAACTTTTTTGATGGAAATACCACTTCGAGCACAAAATCTTGTAGAGTATTCACTATAGGAATAGTAGTTAAAATAATCTACTTACAAAATATTTGAATAGCTAGACTCTTTATTACAAACTCTGAAAATTCCTTGCTTGCCTTTTTATCATAGTAACCCTAAAACATCTACAATCTTGCTAAGCGAATCTTCTCCATGAACTCTTTATTTGCACAAACCAGAAACTCTAGCACTGCAAAGAATCTCCTGAAAGATATTGTTGCAGAGAACCTCACCATAAAGGATTTTATTTTACAACTTACAAGAAGGTTTTTCCTAGTTTAGCACAAGGAGATAAGGAACGTGATTTTCTCTAATGGCCTGTTTGGAAGTTTAGAGAGGGAGGAGAGTAGAGGAGAATAGTAATCTTCCATCTTGTTTGGATGTTTTTAAAATTAGTAAAGGGGAAGGGAGTAATTAGTCATTCCTCTTGTTGGATGTTTTAAAAATTATGATGGAAAAGAGAGGAAATGATTAAATATTTTTAAATATACAAATTTACCCTTATTTGAAAATGGACTTGTAACATTGATCTATGATTAATTTGTTAGATTAAATAATTATGACTATAACATGCAATATTTTTTTGGATAATTTTTTTTTTTCTGATGTGAATTAAATAATCGATATTGGTCTATGATTAAATATTTTTTCTCCTTTTTTATTATACTAAAAAAACCCATCCTTAATTGATAATAATTAAAATAAGAAAAAAAATGTTTGGTTTGTTTGTTTACTGAAAAAATCAACAAAATTTTGAATTTTGAGTGTTTCTTTTATTTATTATTATTATTTTTAGTTTTTTTTTTTTTTGCTTCGTACGTGAATTTAATTTTTTGAGGATTTGGAAAAGAATTGAGACCAAAAAAACAAAAAAGTTAGGAAGAGTGACTCTATGAATTAACTCAAAATATAGGATCCTACTATCTAATATAAATTCAAGTGTTTGCCCACTTACTATCCAAAAAAGAAAGCAACTCAAAATTCTCAAGAGAATACCCCTGCTAACTACTAAGCAATAGCACACAAATTTCAACCTAACAAATGACACTAATTTCTCAAAAAAATTCAAAATTTCACACTGAAACATTTTTTTTCATGACCATACTTATCCGTTTAGGAACCAATGCCAGTTTGAATTATAACATGAGATACTGGAATTTGCCAAACATAGAGTCCATTGAGAATGGCTTGTCCATCTAATTAAAGAAGCAAAATCTCACTTGAACCGTTCATTAAAAAAAAAAAAAAAAGCTCACTTGAACCAAGGCAGGTCAAGACAAAACCAGGAAAAATAGCACCAATGAGGTCAACATGGCTTCACTCAGATGTGAAAAGCATAAAAGATGAACGTATGCAGACAAAGTCTTCAAGCCACTGAAAAAAGGGTAGTGTTACAGTGAGCTATGACCATATTTGTAATTGCCAACAGACTTGTTTCATAAAGCAAAATGAAATAGGGGGTTAGAGACCTTTATGGAGATTTAGAGAACTTTATGTCAAAATAATACTTTAACAGACTCTAGATATTTTTATGTTATTACAAATGGCATTTTTGTGACAACCCCATCATAGGCCCTCCTCAAATAACAATCTTAAATTTGGTGCCAGCCTTCTGTGATCCCGATTTCACATACCCCATTAAGACAGGCTAAATCCTCCACTAGTGACTTCCCCAATGCCTTTTCCTTTGTCATCCTGAATCTCACTGTGGCTTCTAGGAGGCGGTCCTGAAGAGAAAAACCCAACACACCTGACAGTTGGACCCGATTCAAGTTGCTTAACTATCACCTCAGCACCTAGAAAACCACCTTCAACCCTTCTTCTCTTCCCAATAGCCCATGTGAGTCCTGCCTCTACAGGAGTTACATGTTGCTCCATGTCGTTACAATATAAGCAGAGCACAGCTTCAAGTCGGAGACTGTCTCTAGCACCCAGACCAGTCAACCTTACCTTTCCCTTCAGATTTCTCCAAGATTGCTTTGGCAAGATCCAAAGCATTCTCTGAAGGCACTAAGATTTCAAAACCATCTTCACCAGTGTACCTGAAAATCTCAAAAATGAGACAAGGATAATCAACTGTCCTTCACGGCTCTCTCCTACAGACGAGGAAAAAAAAACTAGGGTGTATTCATTTATGGGGGCAAATAAGAGCATCATAGATTTGCACCCTATGCTCTTGATAACAATGCTTTGTTGTGACGTCAAGATGGATAGGTAAAAAACAGAACATAATCATGCTTCACTCATCTTCTTATTCAATAGAGAAATGCATACAAGCCCTGTAATCAATATAGGACCAAACCGAATATAGACAAATTGTCACTAGAGAAATGAAACTGAGAAGAAGCATACCCTGTCCTAGTTAGAAAGCAGTGCACACCATTAATATCCAAAATTCGGAACTCCTCAAAGTAAAACTTGCTCAAGTCCTCTTTTGTCAGGTGCTGAAGAGTTGGAGCAGCCAAAGGACCCTGCAACATAGAAATCGAAGAAGCAATATCTCTCAATCAGTATACATCCACAAACCCAATTCTTTCCCAAATCATAGCAATATGTTTTGAATGGCTCATACAACTATAAACCAAGTTTCAATTAAACATGAAACCCAGTATCTCTCTAGCTGTTGCAATTGTAATAACCTTCCAGGAAAATTTCATATTTTGATTTCAATTCAACATCAAAGATCAAACCCACTATCTTTCGGCTATATTATTTATGATATCTTGATAAGAGAATTTTATTTTTCAATATAAGTAAGGAGACAAAAAGAGGAAGAGAACAAGAAGGAACAAAGGAAAAACGGTGTATAGAGTATTGTTTTGGTTGAAAATCTGCCACGCATTTGAGCTGGGCCAATCATATCATAAGAAGTCAGCCCATGTTATATGAATAAATACAATATAAACAAAAGGAAATAAGTCCTTGCAGTTTCCTTGGACACTAAATCTAGACATACATAGGAACAACTCTGAGTAGCCAAAGGGGGAAAAAAACATCATGAAAATTGCAGCAGCTGACATGCATATTCCAAGGTAAGAAAATAATAAAATCCAAGTCAAAAACTTAAGACATAGAAGAACATGGAAAGAGGAATCTAGGATTGACCTGGAGAGCAAGAAGAGACCTCTCATCATGTATGTGCCATGAGACATCCCCACCTTTGGCCTTAAATGCCTTCATATGCTCCTCAATGTGAGGAAAGTATTTGGCTTGCTAGTGAAGTGCCACTTCATGGTTATAGTAATGACTGAAACTAAAATCAAATAAAAGAAACAACTTCATAGCCAGCATCAACAACTTTACAAGACAAATAAAAGCATCACCATTACTAATTGTCAAACCTTGTTCCCTATGAATCACAATATAATTGGCAGGGCACCAATTATATTGGCATAAACAGAAACACAAGGTAACATTGTTCACACAGGTACACATCTTAATTTACATATACATCCCCCTAAATTGGCTCCAAAACCTCGATAGTTTGTAGCAAATTATGTTGTTGTGAGGAGGGCAAAATAGTCTACTAATTATTAGCCTATGGCCCTTCAGGAGAGAGTGAGGTGTGTCGGGGAAACTGGTACTGTATCTTTGGCTCTAAGTAAATTAAAACTATACCTTTTAGGGGGTAATTCTTAAGTGTATATCATCATACACACAAACACAAAAGAAATAATAAATCAAGACAAGAAAACATAAGAGCATGTTTGGATAGCATGAAAACTGAGTGATATCACTCAGTTTTCATGATCCATCATCCAAACCGAGTGGGTCCCACGGATGACCATCTGTTTGGCTTAGTTTTGGATCATTGTTTTCATGACTCAAATACTCAAAATTTTAGATGTGGATGATGGAAAATGAAAACAAGATGTGTTTTCAGTTTTTGAAAATTGAGTTTCAGTGGCATTTTTGTAAAATTAAGCAAAGAATGGGACCCACCCATATGACTTGTCCCATCACATAACATCTCTCTCCAAAAATCGGTTTGGCATTCTCACTCCAACCCATTCTTCTCTCTGTCTCTTCTCCTTCATTTTTTTTTCTTTTACCCAAAGCTCTCTCTTCTCACTAACCCTTCATTGCTCCTCCACAAGCCGCCACCACTAAACCAATCGTCACCATCACGAGCAACCACTAGATCGGGCCTTCGTTTTTTCTCTCTTTTTCCTCCCTTTGCCAGATCGGTTTCTCTCTCAGGCGTTTTTTCTTTCTCTCATCCCTTTTTCCAGATCGTCACCAACATGAGCAACCATCACGAGCCACCATGAGATCAGTTCAAGCTCAACCTAGATCGGTTCATCTCTATGTCTAATTTTGTGATTTGGGTCTCCAATCTAAGGATTCTAAGTTTAGGTTTGCTATGTTTGTGGTTTGGGTTTGCTATGCATTCTTTTGGATGTTTTGTGTGGCATCAGAGAGAGAGAGAGAGAGAGAGAGAGAGAGAGAGAGAGAGAGAGAGAGAGAGAGAGAGAGAGAGAGAGAGAGAGAGAGAGAGAGAGAGAGAGAGAGCAGACCTTCATGTTAGAGAGGAGAACAGGGGATTTGAGAAACGACATCGGACTAAGCCCAGGTGGGATCGTGAGACACGTGGACCTTGAGATCGGAAGCTAGAGAGAGAGACCAGACCTTCATGTTAGAGAGGAGAATAGGGGATTCGAGAAACGACGTCGGACTGAGCCCAGGTGGGATCGTGAGACACGTGGACCTCGAGATCGGAAGCTTCACCGGGGACATCAGCTTGTACTTTGCATTCACCACCGTAGCCGAAGCAGTAGACGCCGTTGTTTCATTGTTTCGGGTCGGATCTTCAGGTGGTACTTCGGTTTTTTTTTGCTCTGCGTTGTTCTTCTTCTTCTTCAGTGATGTGGGATTTGGTTGTGGGTTTCTTGTGCATTCTTTTGGATTTTTTGTGTGGTTGTTGGTGGTGTTGATGGTAGTGGAATCTGGGTTTGTCATTGGTGGTGGTGATGAAACTGGTTTTACGTGTGGATTTCATGTTCTTCGTATAGAGTCACACGGTTAAGGGAAAAAGACTGATCGGTGGGCTCCACCATTTCGGCAAAAGGTGGACTTAAAAGTTGAGATATATGACTGGGTTTTGTTAACAAACAAAAATTTTGGAGTTTTTGAGTGATAGTGGGTTTTGAGTTTTGAGTTATGAGTTATGGGTTTTGAGTTTGAGTTATGTGTTATGAATATTGAGTTATGAAAACTGAGTCATGTCTAACCCAAATAGGTCATAAATCACTACCTTCAAAGACAAACAGAAACGGTAGTTGCAAAACTAGTACCAATATATACTACTTTCAAAGACAGCCCGATAAGCTGGCAGTTGAAATGCAAACAAAAATATTAATCCACATAATATAATTTGCATATCCTATCAATCAAACAACAGCATAATTATCTCCATAATATATAAAGCCATAAAGCGAGTAGGAAATGCCGAATCTGGAAGTAAACAGAGTAAGGATGCCGAACCTGGAAGTAAACAGAGTAAGGAACAGAAGAAATTGAATAAGCCTGGCAGATCTCAGGTTGTGTTTTATATGTCATTAATTATATCAAGCAGGGCACAATCTAATCATATGAAAATCTTTCATGATGTTGAGTAACTCCCAACAACTCATTGTTTATTTTCAATCATTAGATTCCTTCACGATGACATATAAAAAAAATAAAACAAAGCAAAGAGAGAGACAACTACACAGTGAGATGCTGCACAAACTCATGTGAGTTTGATCATACACAATCAAACAAGCAATTTATCAAACACATGGTGAGCAACTCTTTGAAACTTTAAAATTCCAGTAAAAAAACCCAAATCAGAAACCCATTCACAAAAAACAAGAAATTACCCAATAACAATCACAAACACAAACCAATAATCAAAAACCTGACCATAAAATCAAACTTACACAGAATAAACAATCATAGAGCCTAGGTTTAACCATAGTTCATCCATATATCACGAACTAAAGGGATTGCAAGTGTTTAGATAAAAATAAACAAGAAACACAAATCCATATATAGGTACAACATACAAATTTAAGCAAGTTCAAAATCTAGACTCACTCCAGCACTTTATCAAACACGTTATGAACAATACTTTGAAACTTTAAAATTTAAGTAAAAAAAGCAATCAAATCCGAAACCCACCCACAAATAACATGTTATTACCCCATAAAATCACAATTAATAAGAAATTACCCAATAAAATCAAAAATTTAAGAACATAGTTATTTGATCCAACTTAAAAGAAACCCATGAAACAAAAAGAAAAATAGAGTTTACCTTTGAAAGAAAAACCTAGGCGTGAGAGACAATTAAGAGTGAAGAAGTTGTGTGAGAGAGAGAGCCAGCGTGAAGAGTGGAAGAAATCATGTGAGAGAGAGGCAGCAGAGTCTTCAAGGTTGAGAGAGTTGAGAGAAATTTGAGACAAATGAGGGATATAATGTGAATTTATTTAGATAATTGGTTTGTAATTTTGTTAATATAGAAAGGGTAAATTGGGTAATTCATTTGGTCAATAATTTATATACTCTACTCTCCCTCCAAATCTCTCCAATTTGGAGAATTAAAAATGAGGGGTTAGAGGTAGTTAAAACCCCTCCAAACCCCTCCCCCTCCTTCCTTAAAAAACTTCCAAACAAAGTAATTTAATTACTCTCTCTCCTTTTACTCTACTCCCCCTCCTTCCTCTAACATCCAAACAGAGCATTAATATTATGTAGGAGTTTTTGGAAAGCATTTGTTGTAGTGTTTAGGAGTGTTTAGGAAGACGATTAGAGTTTTAAAGTGGAAAAGGATAGAAACAAGGATTGGATTAAGATTTACTTACAAAGTAACATGATGGGTATGCTCTGAAGCCCAAACAGGTGATTTACTGAGATCAGATCTGATATGGGGCTGCAAACAGTAAATCAGAACTCTACAAGATCTGGTTTTGTGGGCTTGGAGGCTAATAAAAGGTGGGTGGTGCTAGGCTTTTAACTATAATCTATAAAGTTCAGGGTTCTAAGAGTGAGGAATCAAAGTCTGGTTGCAACATTTCAACTTTCAAGTTGCGGAAAATCAATGAGAAAAGCTTCTAGGAATCAAAACTAGTTTTCCCAAGCATCAAGCCCAGGGTGTCCTTGGCATCACACCTCAGAGAAGAAGGGTTGCATCACATAAACTTCAGAGCATACTTACTACAATATTCTAACACAACTTGTTCTGCACATTGAATAAATACTTTAACATCAATATATGTAGCCAGCTAAACCTAACCCTACCAGGCTCCTAGCTTGACTATTAACTAATTCCAAATTATTATTAGAACCCACAGTTAAAGCCTAACAACATATGAAAACCCATCATAAGACCCAACCAACGAAAAGTTCTGCCCATACCCTGAAACCTGAAAATTACAAAACACCCAAGACTTTAAAAAAAATAAAATAAAAATAACACTAATTTATACTAAACTAGCAACTTTCTAATGTAAAGAAACACCCAAAAATCAACTCAGTAATATCTAATGTAGCCTAGAGGAGTGTGCTCATTAGGCACTTAGACCATATTTTTGAAGAATTTTTATCTTTATATTGCTCTTTCAAAGATGTTGGATCAATCTCACACTCCACAGACACAGAAATACACAACTAAGCGTTAAGCCCTACTAATTGGAATTGGCTACATGAGTCCTATTTTGTCGTTCAAGTTAGCTAGGTTGCACAAACACCCATGGGATAGATAATTGAGTATACCTTGCCAAGATATAGTGTCAAGTAGTAAAGATGCTAAACAGAAATATATCTCACTTTCCTTTTTAAGTTTTAATAAAAAAAACAATTAAGTTCTTGTGTTTCAGCCAAAGGCAACCATGTCCTTTCACATGCTTTGGTTGAGTATGCAAGAGGAGAATATTTCAGTTTTCTCCTTAGTGGTGGGAGGGGTGTGTGTGTAAGGTATTGAAGGAGATCAGTCGTGCAAAGCAGTTACAATACCATACAGAGGAGTTTTAAAAAAAGAAAAATTAAAGGAGGTTAACAATGCAGATTGGTTCGGGAATATTTATGTCTTCTTTATTTTAATTATCCTCCATCAAAGCAGATCAGTTTCTTAAAACCTAAGCATAAAAGACATTCAATTCAGATCTCCAAAGGAAAGCATCAACAGCTTTATTAAGCAATTTCTACTGTAGTCTCACACTTTCCTCAAGAAAGTCTATAAGCATCCCAAAAAATGGTAATTTGAGGAAGAAAAAAGTCCAAATTTCATACCTCTGCAATAACTTCTGCTGAACTAACTCTTGTCTCTTCTCTTAATTCCCTGATTGCTGCACTTCTAGGATCTTCACCCTCATCAACACCACCCTATTAGATTAAAATGTACAAAATACCAATAATAATCTCATATAAAAGAATTATATCATGAATAGAAGGAAATACAAGTTTAGTAAAAACTACTATAACTTTTAATTACCATAAGTTCTAGTTCAACAACCACAATCACAAATCACTAAAAACTTAATAGTTAAATCTATGATTCTTTCTCCCATCACATAATCAATGGAAGATGGAATGAGGAGTTTTAGTTTTGGTTTCAGATCTCCAAAATAACTATAACTATCTACAGACAGGCTCAATTCAATCCAGAAAACACTTATGTATCCCCAGTGACAAATGCCTTGAAGTGGTTGCTTAAATCAAGCAATGAAAATTGGAGATATAGTCTCAAGAGATTATCACAGTACATGTAACAGCCCCAAATTTCCAATATTTGTGCAGTTCTAAAATTCTAATACCAACCTAGCACTGATTTCAAGAAACCAAAAGAACATCTACCACTGCAAAATCACTAAACAAGTTTTTAATGACTTCTGAAAAAAAAATGATTAAACAAATATATAATATGACAGACAGTTTTGGAAATTTGCAGTTACAAAATGTAAAATAACAAACTAAATAGCATATGAAAAGCATTAGAAACTTAAAAAGTAGAATCCTAATAGTCATGTCTAAAAGTTCTTTCTCGAGCATAAAACTCTATATTACTTTTATCATTTTAACAGTTCTGATTGGAGACCTAAGAGCAGAGCAGAGCAGAAGCAAAACTGAGGTGAGGACCCATATATACCACGTCTAACAATGTATGGCCGTATCATATGCTCACCACTTCTGTGCTTGACCCTTCCAGTCTGATCCCCACTGATGTTTAAGCTTTTCACTGACTTCAGGTGGGAAGTCATATGTCAACCAATAAGGTACCTGCATGTGAAACATACTGGAATGGAATTGTAAGATTAAAATGTGATCCGAAGTCTGTTTGACACCGATTTTAGAAAGTGCATAATGCATATCTGTTACTCAAGCTTTAACTTATTGCTAACAATGGAATTTTAAGATTAAAATATCATGCATGAGTTGATAGAGAACTGTGGATCATCGGTATTAAAAATACTGGCAGACGTTTTTTTACTTAGGCTAGGTGTTTTTTTTTTTTTTTTTCCCCTACTAAGTAAAAAAAAAGTAGCCCACGACAAAGAATTTTAAAAAAAAGGACAATGAGAATTAAAGGGAAACCTCACAAAAATAAGAACCCCAATAAACCTTAGATGCCATGGCACTTCTGCCCCTCATAAAAACATACACAGAGCAGAGTAAATATTAGACATTGGCATATCTTCAAAAACCATGTATTATACTCTCTCTCTCTCTCTCTCTCTCTCTCTCTCTGAATTAAGAAAAGCCAGCCAATAAGAAAAGTGGAAACTGCAGAATGGTAGATCATCAAATCAATTCTGATTTCAAGTCTGGAAGCTCTTGGCACTTCTCTGCTAAATACGAACTATTGTAATAATTCTTGGTTCTAAAAATTAGGTAGAACCTCTGAGTATTTAAGCATAAGGATATATCTGCAATTTTTTAGCTTCTGACTTTAGTTTTGTGTAACTCATGCGTCAAGGAAGGGTAAAATTTATCAGTTTTGTGTTCAGCAGCAAGTATGTTGACTTTGACAGAACATGGACCCCAAGTTTGGTTGGCCATCATCTGTAAAAGTTATGGATTTACATACTCTTCAAGAAATGAATGAAGAAAACATGTGAAGATCAGCTACTTGATTGATGTGTGATGGCCAAGAACCCTAGATGATGTTCAACTCATCTCTCCTATAGTCCTATAATTACTTTCCTTTTTTCTTTTCTATGCTCTTTAGATGTATTCCAGCCCCAAATACAAACAAAAACTTGACATTTTAGCCATTTTTCAAAATTCTTGACCTAAGTCACCAAACCAGTCATTATACGCAGCTTGGTAAGATTTACGTGGGACAGAGGCGGTGATACCAAATCTAATGTAGGAGTTTCTGGCAAGCATGTGTTGTAGTTGTTAGAGATATATTAGTCCATTAGTTGGGCCTATACTAATGGGCTAATATATCTCTAACAGTAGTGTTGAGGAAGACCTAGGATTAGGGTTTTAAAGTGGAAAAAAAAGAGACGTTAGATTAAAGTTTCCTTACAGAGTAACATGATGACTACGCTCTGAAGCTCAAAACAGGTGATTTACTAAAGATCACTAAAATCTAGTTCAACAACCACGATCACAAATCACTAAAATCTTAGTAGTTAAATCTATGGTGCTTTCTCCCATCACATATTCAATGGAAGACGGAATGAGAAGTTTTAGTTTTGGTTTCAGATCTCCAAAATTACCATAACTATCTACAGACAGGCTCACTTCAATCCAGAAAACACTTATGTATACCTAGTGACAAATGCCTTGAAGTAGTTGCTTAAATCAAGAAATGAAAATTGGAGATATAGTCTCAAGATATTATCACAGTGCATGTAACAGCCCCAAATTTCCAATAATTGTGCAGTTCTAAATTTCTAATACCAACCTAACACGAAGTTCAAGAAACCAAAAGAGCAGCTACCACTGCAAAATCACTGAACAAGTTTATAATGAATTCTGAAAAAAAAATGATTAAATAAATATATAATATGACAAAAACAGTTTTGGAAATTTGCAGTTACAAAATGTAAAAGAACAAACGAAATTGCATATGAAATGCATTAGAAATTTTGTAGAATCCTAATAATCATGTCCAAAAGTTCTTTCTCAAGCATAAAATTCTATATTACTATTAGTCTATTATCATTTGAACAGTTCTGAATGGAGACCTAAGAGCAGAGCAGAAGCAGCACTGAGGTGAGGGTCCATGCATGTAGATGAAATTTTGAATTTTTTGTCACTTATCATAAAATTACAAAAGCAAGTATGTCCCTTACATAAATGCAAATCCAGAAAATTGAATTAATTAGTAATTACAAATTAAAAAATGATGAACTCATCAACTTTCTCTGTGATCCCGATCAGTATACAGTAAATACCATATGTATACTATTAACATTTATATGCGAGCTTGTTCCTGACATGAAGATGTCTTTAAAATCTTATTAAATTGCATTTTGGTACTAGAATATACTTCATATTTGGCACTTCTTTTATAAAAAGAAATAAACAGTGGTTTTCTGGATCTGAAAGTAGTAGCATATCTTAACATTTTCTATTAAATATGGTAAACTCTTTCTAAGTTCTACATTCCCATATGCAGTATTTGCATTCAAATTCAAAAATGCTATAGTTACATGCTCAGATCAGACTTTTTTCCTTGACAAGTTACATGCTGAGATAAAAATAAAATTAGCATTCTACATTCAAACACCATCATAGTCTCCACAATAAAGGCACATTTGGTAGACTGTAATAAACACTATAATGTAATAGATATTTTTATGGCATAACTATTCAGTTGTTTGGTTATATTTTTATTACAATAAATAATTATTCCTTAAAAATTGTTATTCTTCAAAATGAGGAATAATTATTCCTTATCAAAAGTACTGAATATCTATTCCTTCACCTTATGTAATAACTTTTTAAAAAAATTTCCTAAAAAACCATTAGTTGCCACATCTTCAAAAGGAAAGAAAATAAATTTTCTTTCTTGTTAATTATTAGCTCTATTTTGAACACCCTAAATTAAGTGTATTTTAGGAAATTTGACTTAAAAATGATTTAGTTACACCTTATTTTATACTCTACTAACTTGTGGAAGCATATTTAGGATTCTATTCTTAAATGGTCACCAAACTAATGAATAGTAATACTTATTACATTCCAACTATGTATTCCTTGTAATACTTATTCCTATTCCCATGTAACAATCATTACAGTGTACCAAACGTGCCCTAAATTTTGTTTTACAATTCAAAATATTGTGGTTGAGACGTAAAATTGGGATTCCTTTTGTTAACACGATATCGACACACACATTGTATTAAGCATTCCTTATTCGTTGTGCGTCATTATCATTGTATCACTTAACTCAATTCACCAACTCCTCGCACAAGAAAGATTTGAAATAGTGGTTCCATTTGTTTGAATTGAAAACATATCAAACTAAAACAATTCCAATCAGAATAAAATAAAACATGCTGATTGAAGAGACGTCATTCATCAACAAAGTCTTACTAAGTTACTTTCTTTCCCAGAAACCCATTTATCCAAAATAATAAAAATAAAAATTTTAAAAGAAAACTTGGAAAGAACACAGGTCCATAAAATACAAGTGGGTACCTGTCTACTAT